>CM068375.1:331509320-332709320 GCA_034769895.1 Magicicada septendecula | reverse complement strand
TTATTTTCTTTTCTATGTATTTTTCACCAAACTCTTTTCTCATTTCTTCTATTTCTATATAATTGTAACTTGTATATAATTTTTGATGTAATTGATACATTTCTTTGTTATATTTATTTATTTTACTGTATAAGTTCTTAATTTCAAGTTTTATCCATATTTTTTCCGCCATGTTTTTCACTTGGTTTGCTACTTTGCTTTTGTGATTAATTTTAATTTTTGCGTATTTTGGAGTTATTTTATTAATTAAACACTGTTTATTAAACCAAATTTTCCCTAGCGTTTTTTTCAATTTTGCTTTAATTTTTAAATACTTAAAAAATTCCCTTACATTTTTATATTTATCTGCTTGCAATTCGCATGTTTTATTCTTCGTATTGTTTAAATTAGCAGCCATCCTTACTATTTCTTTTATGAATTTGCTAACTGCTATAATTTTTTATTGTTCGACTAAGCTTTTCGTCATTGCTGACATCTTCAGGTCTTAAAACAACGTCTATCAACTGTACGTTGAAGGCTTTTATACTTTAGGCCCCTCCCCTTATGTCATCGCCCCTCCTATTGGTTCTAGCTGCTACCGCTCTTCACGGGAACTTTGTCTACCTTTTTCCGTTAGGCATTTTTCTAACGTCCGTCAAATTGTTTGAAGAATCTCCCGTTAATTTCTTCATTCTTGACTTATAATTTTTTGTAACCATTTACATTTCGTCATTTTTTTTTAGTGTGTTATTCTTATTATTTTAATTTATTTTTGTTTATTGTTTAATATATAATAAAATATTTCTTCATTTGTAAAATCCACTTTTATATTCATTAATTTATTTTTATCTTCTTTTTAACTTTAAGTATTTCTAGTTCTTCTATTAATTTCCTTTTTTGCGGATTGTTTTCTATTTTGATTATTTCCATATTTTCATTGGGATTTATGAATTTATGGCCTGGTTCGTTGAAACGTCTTGCATATAGTGAGTTCGTTACTCTAACCCCTTCTCCTTTTGCGTGTTCATTCATTCTAATTTTAAATTTTCTTCCAGTTTCGCCCAGATATATCTTATTACATTCCCCACATTTTAATTTGTATACGCCGCTTTTTTCTGTTAATGGAATTTCTTCTGTTTTATCATTTTTTATATATTCGAATACATTTTTCGTTTTCTTTATTCCTATCTGTATTTCATATTTTTCGAAACATTTTTGTAACATTTTTGTTTGATATCCTATGTATGTTATTGGTCCTTTATATTTCTTTTCTTCATTTGTTTTTTCTTTTTGGTTATTTTCTATTTCTTTATTTTCCTCTATTTTCTTAACTATTCTTTTAATTATTTTAGGGTTGTAATTATTATTTTTTGCTATTTGTTGTATTTTCTTTAATTCTTTTGTTTAAGTTCTTCATTTTTTAGATAATTTATAGCTCTATAGCAAAATGAATTTAATGCTGCCATTTTATAATTGACTGGATGATATGATTCTTGTGGAATTATTAAATCTGAGTATGTTTCTTTCCTATATATATCGAATTTGAGTTTGTTATCTTCAATTTTTATATTGATATCCAGGAAATTAATTTCTAATACTCCAATTTCTTCTTGAAATTTTATTGTTTTTTCTATGTTATTTAGTTGTTCCGTAAATTTTTTAAATTCATTTACTTCACCTTCCCAAACTATTAGTATGTCATCTACATACCTGATCCATTTTTTAATTCTTCTTTCTTTATCTATATCTTTTAAAATTTTGATTTCAAAGCTATTCATGAATATCTCTGCCATTAATGGTGAAAGCGGTGATCCCATTGGTAATCCATTTTCTTGTATGTAAAATTTGATATTAAATCTGAAGTAGTTCTGGCTTAGGCATAATTCTAATCCTTCTATTATTTCGTTTTTCCATTCTACAGTACTTAATTTGTTTTTCTTTATTATTTCTACTGTTTTTGCTATTGGTATGTTGGTGTACATATCTTTTATATCTAATGACATTAATTTTGTCTTATTTGTTATGGTAATTTCTTTTAATCTTTCTATTACCTTTTTACTATTTTCTATGCTGTGGATTTCTTCTTTTTCATATGCCATTTTGATTCTTTTACTTATTTCTTTTGATATTTTGTATGTTGGCGAATTTATAAATGATACTATAGGTCTTAATGGCATTTCTTTTTTATGTAACTTAATTTGAGATCTAAATTTTGGAGCTTCAGGATTATGTTCTATTTTTTGTTTCTTTTGCCATTCTGTTAAATATGTTGTCTTTTTTATCAATTTCTTTGTTTGTGCTTGAAATTTACTTGTGTAATCATATTTTATTTCTTTATATGGTCCTTTTTGTATAAATTGTTCTGCTTTTTCGATATAATCTCTTTTATTCATTACCACTGCTGTGTTACCTTTATCGGCTTTTATAACTATCAAATTGTTCTCCGTGATTTTCTTTTTTAATTCTCTTTTATTTCTTTTTATTTGTGTTTCGTTTTTATTTCTTACATTTTTGTTTTTCTTACATATTTTTTCTACTATTTCTTTTACTTCACTTCTTAATTGTTTTTTAGTTTCTTCATTTTTTATTTTATCGATTATTTCTTCACATTCTATTATTGTATTTTCTTTATCTATGTTTGTTTTTGTTGCATATTTTAAACTTTTCCCTAATAATTTATGTTCATTTTCTGTAAACTTTGTTTCTGTTAAATTTAATACTTTTTCAGCAAATTTTATTTCTTTATCTTTTTCTTTATTTTTATTTCTTGTTCCTTCTATTAATTCCTTGAGTTTCTTATTTAATCTCTCTTCCATTTTTCTTATTTCCTTTTCTATGTATTTTTCACCAAACTCTTATCTCATTTCTTCTATTTCTATATAATTGTAACTTGTATATAATTTTTGATGTAATTGATACATTTCTTTGTTATATTTATTTATTTTACTGTATAAGTTCTTAATTTCAAGTTTTATCCATATTTTTTCCGCCATGTTTTTCACTTGGTTTGCTACTTTGCTTTTGTGATTAATTTTAATTTTTGCGTATTTTGGAGTTATTTTATTAATTAAACACTGTTTATTAAACCAAATTTTCCCTAGCGTTTTTTTCAATTTTGCTTTAATTTTTAAATACTTAAAAAATTCCCTTACATTTTTATATTTATCTGCTTGCAATTCGCATGTTTTATTCTTCGTATTGTTTAAATTAGCAGCCATCCTTACTATTTCTTTTATGAATTTGCTAACTGCTATAATTTTTTATTGTTCGACTAAGCTTTTCGTCATTGCTGACATCTTCAGGTCTTAAAACAACGTCTATCAACTGTACGTTGAAGGCTTTTATACTTTAGGCCCCTCCCCTTATGTCATCGCCCCTCCTATTGGTTCTAGCTGCTACCGCTCTTCACGGGAACTTTGTCTACCTTTTTCCGTTAGGCATTTTTCTAACGTCCGTCAAATTGTTTTAAGAATCTCCCGTTAATTTCTTAATTCTTGACTTATAATTTTTTGTAACCATTTACATTTCGTCATTTTTTTTTAGTGTGTTATTCTTATTATTTTAATTTATTTTTGTTTATTGTTTAATATATAATAAAATATTTCTTCATTTGTAAAATCCACTTTTATATTCATTAATTTATTTTTATCTTCTTTTTAACTTTAAGTATTTCTAGTTCTTCTATTAATTTCCTTTTTTGCGGATTGTTTTCTATTTTGATTATTTCCATATTTTCATTGGGATTTATGAATTTATGGCCTGGTTCGTTGAAACGTCTTGCATATAGTGAGTTCGTTACTCTAACCCCTTCTCCTTTTGCGTGTTCATTCATTCTAATTTTAAATTTTCTTCCAGTTTCGCCCAGATATATCTTATTACATTCCCCACATTTTAATTTGTATACGCCGCTTTTTTCTGTTAATGGAATTTCTTCTGTTTTATCATTTTTTATATATTCGAATACATTTTTCGTTTTCTTTATTCCTATCTGTATTTCATATTTTTCGAAACATTTTTGTAACATTTTTGTTTGATATCCTATGTATGTTATTGGTCCTTTATATTTCTTTTCTTCATTTGTTTTTTCTTTTTGGTTATTTTCTATTTCTTTATTTTCCTCTATTTTCTTAACTATTCTTTTAATTATTTTAGGGTTGTAATTATTATTTTTTGCTATTTGTTGTATTTTCTTTAATTCTTTTGTTTAAGTTCTTCATTTTTTAGATAATTTATAGCTCTATAGCAAAATGAATTTAATGCTGCCATTTTATAATTGACTGGATGATATGATTCTTGTGGAATTATTAAATCTGAGTATGTTTCTTTCCTATATATATCGAATTTGAGTTTGTTATCTTCAATTTTTATATTGATATCCAGGAAATTAATTTCTAATACTCCAATTTCTTCTTGAAATTTTATTGTTTTTTCTATGTTATTTAGTTGTTCCGTAAATTTTTTAAATTCATTTACTTCACCTTCCCAAACTATTAGTATGTCATCTACATACCTGATCCATTTTTTAATTCTTCTTTCTTTATCTATATCTTTTAAAATTTTGATTTCAAAGCTATTCATGAATATCTCTGCCATTAATGGTGAAAGCGGTGATCCCATTGGTAATCCATTTTCTTGTATGTAAAATTTGATATTAAATCTGAAGTACTTCTGGCTTAGGCATAATTCTAATCCTTCTATTATTCTAATCTCGTTTTCTTTATTCCTATCTGTATTTGAAATACATATTTTTCGAAACATTTTTGTAACATTTTTGTTTGATATCCTGTGTATGTTATTTTATAATAATATAAGACATTTCAACGAATCAGGCCATAAATTCATAAATCCCAATGAAAATATGGAAATAATCAAAATAGAAAACAATCCGCAAAAAAGAAAATTAATAGAAGAACTAGAAATACTTAAAGTTAAAAAGAAGATAAAAATAAATTAATGAATATAAAAGTGGATTTTACAAATGAAGAAATATTTTATTATATATTAAACAATATACAAAATTAAATTAAAATAATAAGAATAACACACTAAAAAAAAATGACGAAATGTAAATGGTTACAAAAAATTATAAGTCAAGAATGAAGAAATTAACGGGAGATTCTTAAAACAATTTGACGGACGTTAGAAAAATGCCTAACGGAAAAAGGTAGACAAAGTTCCCGTGAAGAGCGGTAGCAGCTAGAACCAATAGGAGGGGCGATGACATAAGGGGAGGGGCCTAAAGTATAAAAGCCTTCAACGTACAGTTGATAGACGTTGTTTTAAGACCTGAAGATGTCAGCAATGACGAAAAGCTTAGTCGAACAATAAAAAATTATAGCAGTTAGCAAATTCATAAAAGAAATAGTAAGGATGGCTGCTAATTTAAACAATACGAAGAATAAAACATGCGAATTGCAAGCAGATAAATATAAAAATGTAAGCGAATTTTTTAAGTATTTAAAAATTAAAGCAAAATTGAAAAAAACGCTAGGGAAAATTTGGTTTAATAAACAGTGTTTAATTAATAAAATAACTCCAAAATACGCAAAAATTTAAATTAATCACAAAAGCAAAGTAGCAAACCAAGTGAAAAACATGGCGGAAAAAATATGGATAAAACTTGAAATTAAGAACTTATACAGTAAAATAAATAAATATAACAAAGAAATGTATCAATTACATCAAAAATTATATACAAGTTACAATTATATAGAAATAGAAGAAATGAGAAAAGAGTTTGGTGAAAAATACATAGAAAAGAAAATAAGAAAAATGGAAGAGAGATTAAATAAGAAACTCAAGGAATTAATAGAAGGAACAAGAAATAAAAATAAAGAAAAAGATAAAGAAATAAAATTTGCTGAAAAAGTATTAAATTTAACAGAAACAAAGTTTACAGAAAATGAACGTAAATTATTAGGGAAAAGTTTAAAATATGCAACAAAAACAAACATAGATAAAGAAAATACAATAATAGAATGTAAAGAAATAATCGATAAAATAAAAAATGAAGAAACTAAAAAACAATTAAGAAGTGAAGTAAAAGAAATAGTAGAAAAAATATGTAAGAAAAACAAAAATGTAAGAAATAAAAACGAAACACAAATAAAAAGAAATAAAAGAGAATTAAAAAAGAAAATCACGGAGAACAATTTGATAGTTATAAAAGCCGATAAAGGTAACACAGCAGTGGTAATGAATAAAAGAGATTATATCGAAAAAGCAGAACAATTTATACAAAAAGGACCATATAAAGAAATAAAATATGATTACACAAGTAAATTTCAAGCACAAACAAAGAAATTGATAAAAAAGACAACATATTTAACAGAATGGCAAAAGAAACAAAAAATAGAACATAATCCTGAAGCTCCAAAATTTAGATCTCAAATTAAGTTACATAAAAAAGAAATGCCATTAAGACCTATAGTATCATTTATAAATTCGCCAACATACAAAATATCAAAAGAAATAAGTAAAAGAATCAAAATGGCATATGAAAAAGAAGAAATCCACAGCATAGAAAATAGTAAAAAGGTAACAGAAAGATTAAAAGAAATTACCATAACAAATAAGACAAAATTAATGTCATTAGATATAAAAGATATGTACACCAACATACCAATAGCAAAAACAGTAGAAATAATAAAGAAAAACAAATTAAGTAATGTAGAATGGAAAAACGAAATAATAGAAGGATTAGAATTATGCCTAAGCCAGAACTACTTCAGATTTAATAACAAATTTTACATACAAGAAAATGGATTACCAATGGGATCACCGCTTTCACCATTAATGGCAGAGATATTCATGAATAGCTTTGAAATCAAAATTTTAAAAGATATAGATAAAGAAAGAAGAATTAAAAAATGGATCAGGTATGTAGATGACATACTAATAGTTTGGGAAGGTGAAGTAAATGAATTTAAAAAATTTACGGAACAACTAAATAACATAGAAAAAACAATAAAATTTCAAGAAGAAATTGGAGTATTAGAAATTAATTTCCTGGATATCAATATAAAAATTGAAGATAACAAACTCAAATTCGATATATATAGGAAAGAAACATACTCAGATTTAATAATTCCACAAGAATCATATCATCCAGTCAATTATAAAATGGCAGCATTAAATTCATTTTGCTATAGAGCTATAAATTATATAAAAAATGAAGAACTTAAACAAAAAGAATTAAAGAAAATACAACAAATAGCAAAAAATAATAATTACAACCCTAAAATAATTAAAAGAATAGTTAAGAAAATAGAGGAAAATAAAGAAATAGAAAATAACCAAAAAGAAAAAACAAATGAAGAAAAGAAATATAAAGGACCAATAACATACATAGGATATCAAACAAAAATGTTACAAAAATGTTTCGAAAAATATGAAATACAGATAGGAATAAAGAAAACGAAAAATGTATTCGAATATATAAAAAATGATAAAACAGAAGAAATTCCATTAACAGAAAAAAGCGGCGTATACAAATTAAAATGTGGGGAATGTAATAAGATATATCTGGGCGAAACTGGAAGAAAATTTAAAATTAGAATGAATGAACACGCAAAAGGAGAAGGGGTTAGAGTAACGAACTCACTATATGCAAGACGTTTCAACGAACCAGGCCATAAATTCATAAATCCCAATGAAAATATGAAAATAATCAAAATAGAAAACAATCCGCAAAAAAGAAAATTAATAGAAGAACTAGAAATACTTAAAGTTAAAAAGAAGATAAAAATAAATTAATGAATATAAAAGTGGATTTTACAAATGAAGAAATATTTTATTATATATTAAACAATAAACAAAAATAAATTAAAATAATAAGAATAACACACTAAAAAAAAATGACGAAATGTAAATGGTTACAAAAAATTATAAGTCAAGAATGAAGAAATTAACGGGAGATTCTTAAAACAATTTGACGGACGTTAGAAAAATGCCTAACGGAAAAAGGTAGACAAAGTTCCCGTGAAGAGCGGTAGCAGCTAGAACCAATAGGAGGGGCGATGACATAAGGGGAGGGGCCTAAAGTATAAAAGCCTTCAACGTACAGTTGATAGACGTTGTTTTAAGACCTGAAGATGTCAGCAATGACGAAAAGCTTAGTCGAACAATAAAAAATTATAGCAGTTAGCAAATTCATAAAAGAAATAGTAAGGATGGCTGTTAATTTAAACAATACGAAGAATAATAATTTACAGATTAGTACCACTGAATTATAAACGTGCACATAATGAACAGACATGTTCAGTTTTGATCATCTATTGTTTAACTGCAATTTAACTCACAAAAACGGAATGTAACGTCTCTATTCTTTTATATTTCACTGCAATAGTGTGGCAACATGTGTCGCGAGGTCGACTTTACATCATTGAATTGTTTCACCTGGTGTAAGGTTGTTACCACGTCCTGAGGTAGATGGTTAGCTCATGAATTGATGTGTAGCGAGTTGCTGTTTCAGGATCCTGGAGAGTCATCCTGTATTTACTGCGGGTCCCATCCTAACGTCCGGCGACGAACAAGGAGCTATGCGGCAATGCTCAGCTGATGGCGAGAGATGTAGCCATCGCCATCGGTTCTGTCTCAAGCCCCTGGCTGGTTCGGGAACCCTATAATCACATGTATTTTGTAGAAAACTTCACTAATAATAATTCATAAACAGCTAACTAGACTCTAGTGTTGCACTTACACACCACACTTCAGATACAACAAGTCGCTCGCACAGAGTTTTAACAATTGAACCAATTACACTTTACTTATTAACTGTGCCACAGTAAAAGCTATAATCATTTCTTACTCAAAGAGTTAAGGCTAAAACTTTATAATACCAGATACTTTTATCTAAAGAATTCACCACGTGACCTCAATTACACTAAGTTATTCTTGATGGATCGGTGGTTATTTTAATATTCCACTGACACTAATACTTCACAATTTAGTAATTAACAAATGTAATTAGTTTATAAATACATATTTTTAATTAGTTTAAGGCAAATATAAAAATAATTCGCCAACGTGGCTTCAGTTACGCTGTCATTTGATAGATTGCCAGTTCGTGAATATATCAGTGGCACCTTTACGTTACAATCAATAAGTATCAAATATAATCAATCATACTGAAGCTGTTTTATCAATTTTAAAGCAGTTATAAAATATTTTGCCATGTGGCTTACCACGTTTGTACCAGACCAGAAACACGTACACACCTTGATCCAATCCCATCCGAATTATAAATATATTTACGCACATTTTCATTTTACTGAATAACAAAGTATAATCAAAAGAAACTCACCAAAGGTTCTTAATAAAATTACTCGCCCATGGCAGAAAGTAGAAGGACAGAGAGATATCTTTTTCGTCGTCGGCGCTGATGATACTAGTTTGAGAAACGAGAAGCAACTGAACATTTTCCCCCACGTGAAAGCCCACGGAGAGACCGCAGTTACGGCAATTAATCAACAGAGCTCATGACAATGCACAGCTGCTCGCTGCCATACCAGACGACACGCGGCGGAAACTATATCTAGGCGAAATATAGACTTAAAAATAAAATAATTAAAACTCGCCACGATGTTTTTTACTAGTCGCGGCACAACGAATGGTGATTCGATGTGCCAATGGTTTTCTCGCACAGCAGCACGCACAAGCTCAACTTTGCAGTCAGTCTTGCTGGTGAAAGGTCTTCCTTCACGCTCGTCACTCTCAACACTTTGACGCCTAATTTTAAAACGCTTAAAACACTCACAAACCTAAGTAAGACTTACACAATCTTCTCCACACACTTTTTGTAACTTTATAAGTGTATTTTTACATGTTTCATTAACGTTTTGACAAAATCTGACACAAATTTTCTGGTCAATTGTTTCTGACATGTTAAATGCGACAAACAAGGTTAACACACAATACAACAATGGGCGTTTTAAACAAATTATATAAGCTGACATTATAATACTTGTACTGAGTGTTTATTATACTCTAAATTACCAGTTTTGTTTTGGAGCGAAGTCAGCTGACTTGGCATTGAAAGTGCTGATCCGGATACTTTCTGATCACACCTCGTATCATCTGCTTTCCCATATAATTTCTTCTAGTTTAGTTTTTGTAATGTTTCTTTTATATCCCGTAGATATAAAAAATTGCTTAGTCGTCATTTTATCTTTCTCTATCATAGCGTTAATGATATCATGTGAAATAATGAGATGTTTCCTGTATATAAACAGGATTTTTGTACTTCAAGGTGTCCCGGTAGTGAATTCTTATCCCGCGTTAATTAAACGGACTGTGAATTCTTAATTTGTCCAAAACACATTTCATTCATCAGTCATTTATGAAACATTTTGTCAGTCGAGTTTCCGTGTTGCCAGTCTTCATCATTTCATCTTTGTCGTACCTTGTTATTGTACTGCTGGCTGCTGATTCGTGCCAAACCTTCCACGCACAACACACCTCCATGCATGGTCATGGCAATTATTAGCGGCACAGCTGAGCCGAATGGTAAGGACTACCCTCCGCAAGACCTTTCCAACACAAGTTACTTTCGGCACACACACACACTCTTGTTGAATACACACCCTCGGTAACCAAATCCCTTGTTGAATTTAATAACTTTGAAGCAGCCGAAAAATTCGTGCTGTCGTGCAATATTACAACGTTAATTAGACAAGCAAGGGTTTGCTTATTTTATTATGTATTCAGCGTGTTCTGTTTCTGTTGTTAAAGTCTATCTGCTATTTAATTCTAACTTTATAAAATTTATTGTTGTTTGCTAAAATAATTTTGTGTTGCCAATTTGTGATTTTTATTACAGTGAATTGCGTATCTTGATTAGGGCGTTGGTTTACTTTACTAACCGATTAGAGTTCAACCCCCCCACCACCTGTTAGAATAAAGTACATAATTCATTCACGGTAATTCTTGAAGAAGGCGTAAACTTCTTCTTCTACTTCCGGCATCACATACTTGTTTTGTGGGATAATATAACAGAAAAATATACAGGCAAATATTTTGATAGTAATTCTGCAAAGATTCAACTCTCCATCTTAAATCCAGTCAATTTCTATCGAGCGTCATTGGTCTTTTCGTTGTCCCTCTTCTTGATATTTACCAAAGTGTTGGGATATTTTCTCATTCCATAACAACCATTTCGTACTACTCTAAAAGGAAGACTGTTGTGACAGACTTTTTTTGACACCCGACCGTCTACATCTTGTTCGATTTGAGTGTATCTTGCCTATCTCATCAAACCTATATCACCTGTACCTGAAATAAGTTTATACTATAAACTTTTTACTTCATCAATTCGAAGGCAGTAAAACGGTCTCAATACGCTTCCGCTTATTCTATACCGTATTGCTATGGCAATTGGAAATTACGTAACGCTTTTGAAAATTTGAGAGCGTCGTCATTGTACACGTTTCTCGACTATCCCAGAGCTTGCAGGGTTTGTGTCGTGGTTGTGCACTAACATAGCCCCCAGACTGTTAGTGCTTTAGTAATTACGCAAGTTATGTCGGCATCTCACTAGGATTATGGAAACTTATTCTGTAATCTCTGCTGGATCTAAATAAGCGTCAGCGGTAGGCTTAGCGGTTACTTATACCTAGCAACTTATTCAGTGCGGATCACGTGAATGCTGTGCATTAGGGAAATGTGGTTAATTTGTTAATTAGTGCGTAACTGTAATATGACTTTCCTATTACATGTGGACAAATTTATCTTGAATTACTGTATAAGAATGAATTGGTGATTTTTCATTCTTTGTTTTGAATAATTAAAGTTGGTAATTAGTGGAATCATGGTGTCTGTTATTTTGTTTCCATTGTATTCTACGACAATAGGTGTGACTGTCGTAGCAGTATAATTAGCCGAGTAAGAAAAAAAAGGGCAAAAATGTCAAATTTCCAGAAACAGCATCTTTTGAGCTCTTTTTTTTTTTTAAACGATAGGTTTAGTGTTTACCTAAAAGTTTATCCAAGTTCCAGACTTCGCACTCCCCCATTTTGCCCGAATTTTCCCTTCCAGCAAACAGCGGAGCGTGAGTCACCGACGTTTTCCTCAATTTTTCCGATGACAACTTCACCAAATCAGAAAAATAAAAATACCAGCGTGTTCCCCGGAAAATTTCCTATTGATCTGTGTTAGCCGTGCATTTTTTTAAAGGCAACATAACCTACAAAAAATTGAAACTTTTAAAAAAGTGCATTTTTAGATTTCCGTTAATAATGAATGAAATAATGATTTGTTTTAATAAAGAAATTGTTGAATATAGTATTTTAATAGACGAATTTCCATATTAAATTTTATCCCGAAATATTTTGTCGTTAAGCCACAATAAATTTTTCAAGTTGAAAGGGAAATTTCTCAAAATTGGGTCTTCATCACCTTGACATCACAGGACAAAGTTTGTTTTTTTAAATACTCGTATTTTCATAGTCTATCAGATAGTGAAAAAAGTTTGTTCTTTTATAGTTACCAAAATAATAATTTTTACGTTTTTTTGCGCTTGTACACAGCGAATGACCTCGTAGTACGTAATGCTCTGGCATGTACGTAGTACTGCCGCTTGGCGGCGCATAAGTATACTCGATTCAGCCCGAGCGGCCATTCGCTGTGTAAAAGTGCAAACAAAAAGTATAAATTATTATTTCGGAAGCTATGAAAGAACAAACTTTTTCACTAGCTGATAGATCATGAAAATACGAGAATTGAAAAACAAAATTTGTCCTGTGATGTCAGGGTGACTGGACCAAATTTTGAGAAATTTCCCTTTTCAAATTGAAAAATTTATTGTGGGTTAATGACAAAATATTTCTGGATAAAAATAAATATGGAAATTCGTCTATTGGAATACTATATTCAACAATTTGTTTATAAAGAAAAAATAATTATTTCACTCATTATTAACGGAAATCTGAAAATGCACTTTTTTGCAAGTTTCAATTTTTTTGTAGGTTATGTTGCCTTTAAAAAGTATACGACTAACACAGGTCGATAGGAAATTTTCCGGTAAACACGGTGGTATTTTTATTTTTCTGATTTGGTAAAGCTATAATCGGTAAAACTGAGGAAAACTTTAGTGACTCGCGCTCCGCTGTTTGGCGGAAGGGAAAAGTCGGGGAAATCGGGGAAAATGGGAGTTACGAAGTCTGGAACTTGGATAAACATTTAGGTAAACACTAAACCTATGGTAAAAAAATCAGCTCAAAAGATGCTGTTTCTGGAAATTTGCTATTTTTAAATTAGTCTTAATCGGCTAAATACGCGCTTTTCATATCTGACATTTGCACGTTTCATATTTGACAAAATTATAAAATAGGCAGTATATTTTGTACAAATATTGCATTTTTCTGCACCTTCCTTGTATTCATTTGTATTCAGTTTTATTAATATTTCACTAACAAGACAAAAATTTGGTCTCGCTATTTATTCGTTTTTAATGTTAGGTTAGGTTAACCCTATGTTTCAACTGGAAAAAGGATAGTAGCGAAACATTTAGCGAGGAAAGTGTAACACAGTATAATTGAAGCTAATTACAATGATAAGTAATTACTTCAATATAATCCGTTTGCTACTTAGTGGTTTTCATAACACGACAAAAGTCTGGAACAAGCACCCATCAGCAGGTGCTAAAAATAATGCTACGACGGTCTCAAGGAACGTCGTATTGTACAGTAGAAATAATATACACGAATTAAGTCACTAATTACCAGACTCAATGAGTCACAAAGCGGGGATCAGAACTACAATGAACTATAAGTCCACCACTGTAAGTTTTGAGAAAAATGAGTTTAAATTTAACGCTTTATAACTTTTTCATTTATTCCTCAATTGAAGGAATTTCTTATTCATCATAAATCACATTTCTTAATTTAAACTGTGGTAAGAGTTTCACGAAGTCTTTTTTTATTTCTTAACTTCACTTGCAAAATAATATCTGTATATGGTGGACTTGATCCATTTTGCCTCTGAAAATGTACTAAGTTTAGAGGGTAAATTAATCAAAGCCAGCACAGACAGACATTATCTATCATATCTGTTTTTTTCGACCTGAAACATCGCTGGAAATGGGGATTTGTTTAAAAAAATTAAAACGTGGTTATAAGCTATTATTAACAATATTTTTGTTTTTGCTAAAACTTACAAAAATGTTTGTAAAATTTTGATAGCTCTAATAAACCGTTTGTTTTATTCATAAATGGACTCGTCATTACCTTCATCCGGTAGGTTTGAAGCATCACTGGACCTGGTTTCAAGTGCTACAGGAAGATTTCTAAAGTATCCATGACGTACCGGAGGTATGTACTTGAGAAATTCTATCATATAATTTTTCTTTGAGACAGACACTAAGCGGCCGGCGACTTGAGTAGAGAGGATTTTGAGTAACCCCAACTTACCTTTGAAGGTATAAACGTTTTTGAGGATTTCCTCCTTTTTATTGCATTGCTCTTCACGTTGTTTCAAATGAACCTCACAAAAATCAGTCAGTCCATTAAATGTGTGTTTGAATTTAATGGTATACGTCTTTTCTTTTTTAAAGGTAACTAACATAGTTTATGCCATTTGACAGACTCAACATCCGCAGCAGTTTTATGGTTTTTCACAACTTCTTCCAAAGAAGCTGTGCTAAGAAAATCTGACGTTTCCATGATGTTTTCCTTAAGTTTGGGCTGGTTAGTTTTTGCTGTTCTTGTTGCTTGAAACCAATCGTCTGGTACAAATATTTGTCTAGTTCGGCTGGATTTTTTTATTATGCCAAAGTCAGAGTCGTTAAGAAGATATGACTGTCCAGGAACCATCTAGTTCAGATCAATCAGCTTAACATCCATTTCAGGATCTTGGAAAAGATTCAGGAAAGTAAAGACTACCTTTATATTTGGGGTTTTTCGCCACAACTGTCTGAAAAAAATGCGATGCAGCATTCTCCTTTAAACGTTTTATGAGACAACAGGAAATATCTTCTGGTCCTCTTCCACCCTAAGTTTTGTCGTAAACATACATGACTTTATATCTCAACAAACCGATTTTGTGCCGTTTTATACCACAATATTTTTTTAAGCAATTTTTTTTCCTTTTACGTAAGGAACATTTCTCTTAGTTAATGATAATCTCAGGCAAACTATTATAACGCATATAGGAAAAATACTATCTTTTCAGTCCCTGTTTAAGTCAACAGCAATTGACTGAGTATAAAATTAAATCTATAATATTTTAATTCTTTAACAAGGTTTAGGTCAGAAATGCAAATTTTATAAACAGGCCTTTCTGTTTTCTTCCTCACAAGCCTGTTATTTTTATCACGTCATTAATTAGCAGGCAAAGAATCTAGACAGTATCTTAGTGCCGTGTACATTCCTATACTTTTTCGACGTCTTACAATTTTCATCTTCTTTTTATCTTCTTTTACTCGGTCTGTGTTTGTGTACGTAAACATACATAACATGTGTCAGTAACTAAAGCAGCTACACACAGTGTAGTTAAGAGGATCAATGATTTTTATTGTGATAGCGTAGTGAAAGACGATTACAACGGAAATCTGTTTGCATTGCCCTATAAATCTAGTGTTTCCATATGTTCACTGATACGGTTTTATCGTTCAAATGTAGGTCAGCCACACACAAATGTAAATAATTCGTATAACGTTTATGACTGATGCTTTCAAGCCGAGTAACACGATCAAACATGGCGACTGGTATACGCATGACGGAGTTGTTTAAATCTTCATATTAGGTATCTTCTTCATATTAGGTACTCCTGCATCCAACCAATTGCATTAAAGTTTATTAATGAACGATGACGAGTGGAAATATAATGAAATTAAATGAGTTTCCTGTTACGTCATTTAAAAAATTACTTACATGTGTGTGTGTTTACAGAAAGTGACCCGAAAGTCACATTCGTCGAAAAACTCAGAACCGATAATGTCATTTTTCTTGGGTTCCATTGCTTCATATTTTTAACCATTTTAACGTCTGTCGAGTTTTAGGGTACTTGTAGTGAAGTTTTTGGTCTCGTTAATTTGGAATGGCGCTTAAGTTTACCAACGTGTTTCCAGTTTATATGCTTCCGTCCTGTGAAATCATGGGGGGAAGGTACTGCTGCAGATTATGATGGACTCAATGTTTGGGTCACTTAAAATTTGTGTTTAATTATTTATTACTAAACCTACAATATGTACCTGCACCATACGCTGCCACGAAAAATTAAACGGTACTTTTACATTCTTCTAAATTTTATTTTTACCCAAATTATATAGTTTATTTAGCTTAAATCAAAGCTCTTTCATAAACAATATTAGAGTTTTTTCTATTATAATCTTAAACATACAAGAATCTGAAAAGAGATACCTTAAAAACGCAATGTAACATTGCTCACGTAAAAATCCGTCATGTTATAGATGAACTCCAGCAACGTGTATGGTTTGTCCTTGAGATTTATTGACGAAAATCCTATACTTACAGCAAATGTTTATAGAAATCTGCAATCCTTTGAATGAAACTGGTAAATCTTTTGGAACGATGGTAATGATTGGTGTTAATTTTTGGCCACGGGAAGACCACAGTGTTAATATTGTTAGGGAATTTCAGAAGGTTCTCGAACAATAGAGTGTGTCATTCTACGCGTTTCTCGGCTAGCCTAGCAGATGCGTGTTTCTTCCAAGGCCGCACTGAAGTATCCTCTAGAGTTTTTGAGTCGTTGTTAAGGACGCATATTATGGAACCTTGCAGGTTATAATTAGAGAACAGCTGCAGATAATTCCAGTTTATGTTGGGAGATTTGTCAAGTGATCTCAAGTGGTTGTTATGTTCTTTATATCAAGTGAGAAGTTTATTATAATTGACATCATTATTGGGTGTAGACAAATTTAAGTTGAATTATTGTACGAGTTGATAACAAATTGTTATTAGTGATAAATTAAAGCTGGTTATTAGTGACTTTAATGGTGTCTGTACTTTGTTTTCCACTGTATATAACGAAAATCAGTGAGACAATCCTAACAATATTTAGCATGAAGTAAATAATGTCCGTGTATTATCACCCTTAGTGGAGCGATATTGCACGATCTGGAAGCATCTTTTCTCAGCAACGTAACATTAACAAATATTTTAAAATATAACTGATCAGATGAAGTCTATGACATTTGCAATGAATTTAAGAATTCCATTGGATATAAGGTTATTCTTCGGCAACAACTATTCTTTATTCATTCTTGTTTCTAAAGAATAATTCATTTTACATCGCCAACTATTTGTAACAATAATATTTTGTCGGAGAAAAGATAACTTTACTATTAACAAGTCGTTAAGAGAATGAATTTTACTAAAATTACGAAAGATGCATAATATTAATTTGTCTGTGTTTCCTACTAATTGACAAAAATTGGGGGAAAGTTGATTTCTATTTTTGTAATTATTCGCTGTAATTGTTTCCTTCTGAGTTGTCATAGACGAGTTGCAAAATACTCCTGATAATAAAATGACCATGCAAATGCACTCTCATTTTTGTAAAAGGATTTACTGTTAAAACATCGGACCTCAAATATGAGGAATTAAGGAAGGAATTTGGTTAATCTACTGGCGTACCTCTGTGTGTGACTGGTAATATTTGCTTGAAATCTCCGGCCAAGATTATCACCAAGCCCACATCAATTTTTGAATATTGCGAATGTCTCTTAGCCGGCTTAAAGGCCTATACACTATGTGCAAAAATGTTGTTTTATCCAATATTTTTAAAGCGTATCAGCACGTTCGGTATTTTTACTAATATTAAAAATGGAAAAATCTTACCTGGACAGATTCAAAGATAATTGAAAAAGCACATTTGCTGTTCTTCCACCAGTAGTATCTTTGCCACGATTACCAATGATTCTACTGCTACTGCTCTTCTAAAGTTGGAAACAATTAAATTTAAAAAAAACCGTAATATCAAATAATTACATTTACAATGCAATACCAGAATAAAACCTAGCCTGTATCGTAACATAGGGCCTAATGAATATCTATAGAAAAGACTATATTCAACAGTTAAAGCTAAAAAGCATTTCAAGCAAACAATGATTTTCTTTTACATATTAGTATGGATTATATTTTAGTTGTTATATTTTAATTTTTAGCTTAGATTGAACACAACTAAAAATTGTTTGAATAGCCTACACATCGTTTTATTTAAATATTATTAATGGTGGCAAAAGTATGTTTACTAAGTACAAACTTTCTTGAGATCCATTACTGCCATATTATGTAAACTTGATAAAATACGTTTTATATACTTTGTTAAAGGTACTAACAAGCTTTTGTAAATAACTCTCACTCTCCGTAGTTACAATTTAATTTTTTGCATAATACGTAAAATTAATCCCAATTCTACCTGCCCTAAATACATTCATATGTTTCATTTCTCATAATTTTATCTAAAATTTCCATAAACAAAATGGATTTTAATGAATACCTTTGACAAAATCCTTTTATATTCCGAGAATTTATTTTGTAATTTTTTAGCGGTTTAGTTTTTACTAAAGCAGACACAGGTGTTTGTGTAGATTTCGTCTTCGGCTTTGTGATATCAATTATAGTCTTCATGCTTACGACATTAGTCACATATTAGAATGCCCTAATACGTATACATATAAGTGGCATCACCAGTGACTGCGGAGTATTTTAATTTTTTAACACAGTTTAGCAATAACACTTGAAGACGGTCGCGGTGTGCACTGATCGAAATATCATATTTGTTAACATTTAACTCTCGTTGGTGTTCCACAGACTGCATTATGCTATGGAATAATATCGTAGAATAATAAGGTTAAAAGGAGACATTTAACATTAAAGTTCCGTATATATATAGAAGCCAATTGCATATTTTTGTTGTTTGCTATTTTTCTTGACCTCAGTTTTACTTTAAACACCCCTACACACCAGTTAAATTCTATAAGTAATTATTTACTCATTCTGAGGATAAAAAAGGCAATAGTGTATGCAATAAAACAGAAAGAGAGAAAACCGAATTAGAATAGAAAGTTAAAACTGTACAGTGGTTTTCCTCAGACGAAAACTAGTAACTTTATGTTGGTGAAGTAATTAAAACATTATTTAGGGCAGCGGCAGCCTAGTCCCGTTCTGAACAGCGAGGAGGCGAACTGAGGCTTGTTATGACGCGCTGTTGATTCCAGCATAATTAAACAAAAGTTAATTTTATTGATTTATTGCGCTTGTGAAAGGTATGCCTAAGTAAACTACATTTTCACATATCTAAGTAAGTTACCTATTGTACCTACCTACCTTAGTAAGTACCTATGATGATGATGAGAATTTATTCTCGAAACGCGTTGTTTTAAGGAAAAAACTAAAGATGTCACAAGACGGAAGTTAATACAGGTAATTGCCTAATATTAATTCTAAATATTAGTAACGTGACTTGGAGACAATTAAAACAAAATGAATCTAGAAGCCAGTCAGGCACGTATTGTCTATAAATTTAAAAACATCAAATTAAAATTGATTAAGGCATCGCAGAACATCAAGTATAACAAAAGATGCCTTCACTACAACATCACACCGAAGTACATAAGTTCCAACATCAACAGCAGACATTGTTCCGAAAAAATAAAATTAATCTGGATTAAGGAAGGGATCAAACGACTTTATATTTTAGAAAGTGGTCTATATACTAAGCTTTATCTAGCCCACCTGGAAGTTTTAAACGAGTTTCACCCGGCAGTAATAAACGGCATTCTCGACATTGTCAATAGACAGATAAACAAAGTCGTCAGTTCTCTTAAACGTAAACAGTTAAGAAAGTTTCAAAACCTATATACAAAACAACACAATGACGATAATAATACAGTAGAACATAGCCACGTATTTCATCAGCGGGTTGCAAATTACACCGGAATTAAGTTTGAACATAACGAAATGACATTATTGAACAAAGGTTTGATGTATAACATTCCCTCGTTTAATAAGAACTTTATGATCCGTGAAATAATATGCGCGGAAGCTGCCATAAAAACTATTGATAATATTTCGCATCAGGAGGAAACGCGTGCCATCATGAATAACAAAATAAACAAAGTTATTAAGAAAGATACCCACATCGCTAACCTGCAAAATAAGTACAAACGTGACGCGCGTATTGCACGGAATGTTTACGAAAAACTTCGACATGATAACGCTATCGTCACGACAGCTGATAAGGGTAATACGGTAGTTATTATTAACAAAAATATATATACCAATAAGGTACAGGAGTTCATAAAAAACAATAATATTAAAAAGCTACACAAGGATCCCACTAGCGTCTATGTCAAGGAATTAAACAACGCTATAAATAAATGCCCCAATCTCCTCAATGAAAGCACTAGACGTTATTTAAAACCCATAAATGCCAGGGCCCCATAACTTACGGGTTTACCCAAAATACATAAAGAAGATATGCCAATACGCCCGGTTGTAAATTACACGACTGCCCCTGGTTATAGGACGGCTAAAAGATTAGTAAAAATCATAAAAGAGAACATTGACATAGTAAATAACTACAGCATAAAAAACAGCTACGATCTCGTTGAAAAAATTAAAACTATTAAATCAGCACCACATTATAGGTTGGCTTCATTTGACGTAACTAATCTGTACACCAATGTGCCAGTAGATGAGACAATGACAATTCTCAGAAATAGCTTAATTAATACAAATAGGTTAGGTAGAAATGAAATTGATGAACTTATGCAACTGCTAAAAACAATACTCAAACAAAATTATTTCTCTTATGATAATGAGTATTTCATGCAGGAGGATGGTCTGGCAATGGGGTCACCTTTATCGGGGATTTTAGCGGACCTATACTTGAACCACTTTGAGAATACATTTTTAATGTCTAGTCTTAATAAACAGCGAGTCAAAATTAAATTTTACGTACGCTACGTTGACGACACTTTTATGATATTCAATGGAACGAGTAGACAAATAGAAAATTTGAAAGGATATATGAACAGCATAAACATGAAAATCCAATTTACCCTAGAAATGGAGAATAATAGCTGCCTGAACTTTCTTGATCTCACTATCAGCAAATATAATGACCGTTTTAGATTCAAAATTTATAGAAAGCCCACCACCACGAATATTACTATTCATGCTGATTCGTACCATCCATATTCCCAAAAAATGGCAGCGTTCAACGCGTTCGTTCATAGAATGCTTGCTATTCCCCTTGAGCAAAAAGACAGAGTGGAAGAGACTAATATAATCAAAAGTATAGCTATCGCTAATGGGTATAACAGTGGAATCATAGACAAGCTTATAAGAAAACACTCGGTAAAAATCAATAGTAAAAGCAGATTAACTGGCCCATCTAAAGAAGATACTAAATTTATAGTAACTGAGTACACAAATGTACTACCAGTCATTGTAAAGAATGAGCTGAAAAAACGTAAAATAGCAGTGGCCTTTAAAACCACAAATAACATCAAAAAACGTTTGGGACAAAGGACTCATATCCCGGCTAAAGAGAAAACTGGAGTGTACAAGCTTGAATGCGATGACTGTGACAAATTCTATATAGGACAAACGGGCAGGCCGTCAGCCGAACGTGTTAAAGAACACCTGCCCAAAAGTGATATCTCGAAAACTAGATCCAGTTACGCTCAGCATTTAATGCTGTATAATCATAAGTACTCAGACTTCCACACAAACTTTAAATTGCTTCATAATTGTAAAAAGGGTGCATACATGAACGCTGTGGAGGAATATGAGATATACAGGGCTTCTAAGTTACAAACGGACCAGCTACTTAATGACAAAGTTTCGTTCCGATCGAATCTGCTGTACAACACGGCCATCGATATCGATGGGTCAGCGGGCAATGATAACGGTCGTATAAGACAAAGTGCAACAGTTGGTCGTTGGCGGCGAGACGATGCGCATCGGACTGTGCCGTGACTGTGTCGGTGTTTAATTATGTGTGGTGTTTTTGTGTTTGTGTATTTTAAATAGTTGACGACCCCTTTTGGGTGAATTTGATGTTTTTATAATTTTTAAAAAACCTGATGATGAGAAAAATATAAATAAATAAAATATGATTACACAAGTAAATTTCAAGCACAAACAAAGAAATTGATAAAAAAGACAACATATTTAACAGAATGGCAAAAGAAACAAAAAATAGAACATAATCCTGAAGCTCCAAAATTTAGATCTCAAATTAAGTTACATAAAAAGGAAATGCCATTAAGACCTATAGTATCATTTATAAATTCGCCAACATACAAAATATCAAGAGAAATAAGTAAAAGAATCAAAATGGCATATGAAAAAGAAGAAATCCACAGCATAGAAAATAGTAAAAAGGTAATAGAAAGATTAAAAGAAATTACCATAACAAATAAGACAAAATTAATGTCATTAGATATAAAAGATATGTACACCAACATACCAATAGCAAAAACAGTAGAAATAATAAAGAAAAACAAATTAAGTAATGTAGAATGGAAAAACGAAATAATAGAAGGATTAGAATTATGCCTAAGCCAGAACTACTTCAGATTTAATAACAAATTTTACATACAAGAAAATGGTTACCAATGGGATCACCGCTTTCACCATTAATGGCAGAGATATTCATGAAAAGCTTTGAAATCAAAATTTTAAAAGATATAGATAAAGAAAGAAGAATTAAAAAATGGATCAGGTATGTAGATGACATACTAATAGTTTGGGAAGGTGAAGTAAATGAATTTAAAAAATTTACGGAACAACTAAATAACATAGAAAAAACAATAAAATTTCAAGAAGAAATTGGAGGATTAGAAATTAATTTCCTGGATATCAATATAAAAATTGAAGATAACAAACTCAAATTCGATATATATATTAAAGAAACATACTCAGATTTAATAATTCCACAAGAACCATATCATCCAGTCAATTATAAAATGGCAGCATTTAATTCATTTTGCTATAGAGCTATAAATTATCTAGAAAATGAAGAACTTAAACAAAAAGAATTAAAGAAAATACTACAAATAGCAAAAAATAATAATTTCAACCCTAAAATAATTAATAGAATAGTTAAGAAAATAGAAATAAATAAATACCTTTTTCTTTATCCGTGCTGCGACTACGTCTTTGAAGTCTTACGACATGTTTCGGGAACACGTTCCCATCATCAGGTAAAATTGTTTTTTCTTCTAGTTCATAACGAACGTGTCAAGAATATAATAATTAAAACACATCAACACATAACACAATGTGTAATATATATATATATATATATATATAGTAATATATATAAATATATATATATATACACATATATATTTATATATATTACTATATATATAGTAATATATATATATATATATATTTATATATAAATAATATATTAATATATATTTATATATAAATATTTATAATAATAATAGTATGTTTTTCTTTTTTTTTTATACTTCAATAAAAAAAAAAAAGAAAAACATACTATTATATATATTTATACATTTATATATTTATATATAAATAATATATTAATATATATTTATATATAAATATTTATAATAATAATAGTATGTTTTTCTTTTTTTTAATTCTAATAAAAAAAAAAAGAAAAACATACTATTATATATATACATATATACATATATATATATTGATTATATATGAATATATAAATGTGATAATACAGTAATATTAACATTAATATTTTTAATGTAACCGTAAATATACTGTATAAAATCATAAATATTAAAAAACCGGGATTACTCAAATGATTGAATATTGTTGTAAAAGCTCTGTTTACAAAGGTTTGATGCCATGATTTATAAATTAATGTGAAAATATAATAATATATTTCAAAAAATTCACCAGCCATGAATTCTTATTTTTATTGTGAGGAAACATCGATTAAAAATAATACATTTTTGAGTGAATATTGCTTTAAAGGGATTGTTTGACATTTTGGAAAACTATGCTATTAATAAATAAGTAAAAGGAGGAGTTTTATTCTAGCTTGTAAATTAAATATTTAATTATATTACATGCATAACTTTAAATTGATTGAAAACTATCTAAATGATAATTATCCATAGCGCAGTATTAAGTATTATTAATTATTAATTTTAGAGATAATAATTTTATTTATAGAGGACAAAATTCGTGCCAGCAGTTGCGGTTACACGATTCTCTAAATTTAATTATATTAGTTTCAGTTAAAAATAAATTAATAGTAAGGTTTTTAAATTTTGGTGAAATAATGTATAAATATGTGTTTACTTTTATGTCTGAGAAACTTTTATCTAAAACTAGGATTAGATACCCTATTATTGAAAGTGTAAATAAAATAACTAGATTATTAATAGTTATGATCTTTAAATTCAAAGAATTTGGCGGTAATTTATCTAATCAGAGGAATCTGTTTTGTAATCGATAACCCACGATAGATTTCACTTTATATAAGTTTGTATACCTCTGTCAAGAATGCTTTATCAGAATAATTTTCATTTATTTTATTAATAAAATGTCAGGTCAAGGTGCAGTTAATTTTAAAGAAAGAATGGATTACATTATTATAAAAATGAATTGTTTTCTATAATGAAAATCATGAAATTGGATTTGAAAGTAAATTTATTAAATATAGTTTTTTGAATTTAGGTTCTAAATTATGTACATATCGCCCGTCACTCCCACTATAAAGTGGGATAAGTCGTAACAAAGTAGCTGTACTGGAAAGTGTGGCTAGAGTGCAAATTAAAGCTTAAGGCATATTATTTACACTAATAAAAATTATTGATTTATCAATATAATTTGAATAATAATTTAAATTTATAATTAATTTATTGAGATTATTTTAAGTAAAAATAATTATTTAGTTTTAGTACTATTTATGGAAATATATTTTTAATTGAAGTGTGAAGATCAAACAATAAATATAAATAAGTAAAAATATAATTTGTACCTTTTGTATCAGGGTTAATTAATTATATATAAAAATTTATTTTTCCCGAATTATAGTGATTTAAAGTTATTTGTTAATTATTGTAATATAAATATTAATAAAATAATTTTAGTGATGAAACTTCTCTCGAACTATAATATTTCTGGTTTCTTAAGAATTAAATTTAATTTAAAATAAATATTATAACTTATATTTTAATATAAAGTTTTATATTTATTTAATTATATTAAGGATAAGCTAAATATAACTTCTATAATATTTTAGATTTTAATTAATTAAATAGGCTTGCAATTAGCCTTTTTATATGAGTAAGTTAAATTTTATTTTCTATTTTAATACATTTAATATATTTTAGGTATATATTAAGAAAATTAAATTAATAAAAATATTTTTATTAAAATGATTAAATTAGTAAATTATGATAAGTTGTATTTAAGAACTAGGCAAATATAATTTTCACCTGTTTACCAAAAACATGTCCTTTAGAAAAATATTAAAGGTCTATTCTGCCCAATGATATTTTAATGGCCGCGGTAAGTTGACCGTGCAA
Source organism: Magicicada septendecula (assembly GCA_034769895.1). NCBI lineage: Eukaryota > Metazoa > Arthropoda > Insecta > Hemiptera > Cicadidae > Magicicada > Magicicada septendecula. The sequence continues at coordinate 332,683,840 of CM068375.1, read as the reverse complement.
AGGTAGCATAATAATTAGTCTTTTAATTAAAGGCTTGTATGAATGAATGGATGAAAAATTTTCTTTTTTAATTAAAATAGATTGAATTTAGAGTTTAAGTAAAAAATCTTAGATAAATAAGTGGGACGAGAAGACCCTATAGAATTTTAAATAAATTTGTTTTACTAGAATTTAGAATTAACAACTGAAAAAATTATTTTATTTTTTGTTGGGGTGACATTATAATAAATAAAACTTTAAATGAACTTTTCATAAATTAATGCTTAATTGATCCAATTTTTTGATTATAAGATTAAATTACCTTAGGGATAACAGCGTTATTAATTTGGAGAGTTCATATCGATAAATTAGATTGCGACCTCGATGTTGGATTAAGAAAAGAGTTTAGAGCAAAATCTAAATATTCTGGGTCTGTTCGACCTTTAATTTCTTACATGATCTGAGTTCAAATCGGCGTGAGCCAGGTTGGTTTCTATCTACTAATATATTTTTGATATTAGTACGAAAGGACCATGTTAAATAATTTAATTTATTCTATTTTAGCAAAAAGTGCATTAAATTTAGAATTTAATTATGTAATAATATTACATGTAGAAAATGTTTATAATTACTATTTTAATTACTGCTTTGTTTATTTTGATTGGTGTTGCATTTTTAACTTTGATGGAGCGTAAGATTTTAAGATATATTCAAATTCGTAAGGGTCCAAATAAAGTAGGATTTATTGGTATTTTACAACCATTTTCAGATGCTATTAAGTTATTCTTAAAAGAGAGAAATATACCAATGTTATCCAATTATTTAATTTATATAATTAGACCTGTGTTAGGCTTATTTAATTCTTTACTATTGTGAGTCATTTATCCATACTTAATCAATTGTGTTTCGTTCAATATGGGAATAATATTTTTTTGTTGTTGTACAAGAACAGGGGTTTATAGTTTAATGATTACAGGCTGATCATCAAATTCTAATTACGCTATATTGGGTTGTATTCGATCAATTGCTCAAACTATTTCATATGAAGTCAGTCTCGTATTAATTATTTTGTGCCCTATTGTAATGATTGAGAGTTTTAATTTAATTGAATTTTATTTTTTTCAACAATTTATATGATTAGTATTTCTGTTTTTTCCTTTGAGAATTTGTTGAATTTCATCATCAATAGCTGAAACTAATCGATCACCATTTGATTTTTCTGAAGGGGAATCAGCATTAGTTTCTGGATTTAATGTTGAGTATAGAGGTGTAGGATTTGCATTTATTTTTTTAGCTGAATATGCTAGAATTATTTTTATGAGTATAATATTTTGTTTAATATTTCTAGGTAGAAAAATTAATTCTTTAGTTTTTCCTATTCAACTAACATTAATTTCATTTTTATTTATTTGAGTTCGAGGTACTTTACCTCGTTATCGTTATGATAAATTAATATATTTAGCATGAAAATCATATTTACCAGTAAGTTTAAATTTATTGATTTTTTTTTCATGATTAAATCTATTATTTAGTTCATTAAAAATTGTCTTACTATTAAGTTAATAGAACTTAATTTTCTTTTCTTTACTTTCAAAGTAAATGCTTTATTTATAAGCTAATTAACTATTTAATTAATTTATCTCAAAAAGATTTAATTATAGGGTCTAAAACAAAATATATAAAATAAATTGTTGTTAAAAGTATCCCGATCTTGATATATGGGTATTCAACAGGACAAGCTCCAATCCAAGTTAATAAAACTAAAACAATGAACAAGTATCAAAATAAAATCTGATTAATAGGGTAATTTAATAGTCCTATAAATTTTGAATTGTTTATGAAGGGAACAAAAATTAAAATAAAAATTGATATGAATAATGCAATTACTCCTCCTAATTTATTAGGAATAGATCGTAGGATTGCATATGCAAATAAGAAGTATCATTCTGGTTGAATATGTTTTGGAGTAACTAATGGGTTTGCTGGAGTAAAATTATCAGGGTCACTTAATTTATATGGTTCAAGTATCATATAACAAAAAAAAATAATTAATATTAATAAAAATCCTAGTACATCTTTAATAGAAAAATAAGGATGGAATGGAATTTTATCATTATTTGAATCAATTCCAAGTGGATTGTTTGACCCCATAACATGCAAGAAAATAAGGTGTACAATTGTTAATGCTAAAACAACAAATGGTATAATAAAATGGAAAGAATAAAATCGAGTTAATGTTGCATTATCAACAGCAAACCCTCCTCAAATTCAATTTACCAAAGTTGTCCCAAGATATGGAATTGCTGACAATAAATTTGTAATGACTGTTGCTCCTCAAAATGATATTTGTCCCCATGGAAGGACATAACCTATAAAAGCAGTAGCTATTAAAGTTAATAAAATGATCACTCCTACAGCTCAAGTTTCAAAATTTTTATATGAACCATAATATAGTCCTCGCCCAACATGCAAATAAACACAAATAAAAAACAATGAAGCTCCATTTGCGTGTGAAATTCGTAATATTCATCCATGATTAATATCACGACAAATATGTCTTAATATATTAAATGCACTTGCTACATCTGCATTATAATGTATTGACAAAAATAATCCAGTTAAAATTTGAACAACTAAGCATATTCCTAGCAGCGATCCATAATTTCATCAATATGATAAATTCGTTGCTGCCGGTAAATCAATTAGTGAATTATTTATTATTTTAATTAGTGGGTGTATACGTCGAGTGATGCTTAACATTCGTTAAAATTTTCTCCGTAAAGGAGACAATTTAATTCTAATAATATTCACAACAACAATCAATGTAAATAGAAGATAAATAACTAACATAATAGTTATTATTCCTGACGGAAATATATATAATTTTTTAATTATAAATCTATCAAATAAATTATTCATTTCCAATAATTTATTAACTCTATCTATCTTAAATCTAATAGTATTTATAGTTATGATCAAAATTCAAATAATTATGTTTAATATTAATAATTTTATTGAAAAATAAAATTTTTCATTTGAAGCAATTCTTGATATATACATAAATAAAATTAATATTCCTCCAATAAAAACAAGAAATAAGATATAAGAAAAAAAATAAGAATTTATATAAAATATACAAATAATTCTGGTTAGTATTGTTTGTATTAATAAAATAGATCCTATTGATAATGGGTGCTTCATAAAAATAAAATTTATTGATAATAGAATTGTAATTGATATCATAATTTTCATACAGAAGATAATTTAATAAAAATGTAAGCTTTGGGTGCTTAAAATGATTCTTTACTCTCTTCTGAAGTTTTAAAATTATTAATTTATCTTAGATTTACAAGATCTAAATTTTTTTTAAACTATTAAAACGAATGAATCTGTCATTACCTTTATTGTATTTAATTATATTTATATCGGGCATTATCTCATTATGTTTAAATCGAAAACATATCATGATAAGTTTATTAAGATTAGAATTAATAATTTTAAGATTATTTTGTATATTTTCTGCATTTATATCAATTGAATTAAATGATATATATATATGTTAATAGTTTTGCTAACATTTAGTGTTTGTGAAGGAGTTGTAGGATTATCAAGATTGATTAATATGATTCGATCACATGGTAATCATCAACTATTATCAATATCTTTAAAAACATGTTAAAATTAATTTTATTTTCATTATTTTTAACCCCTTTATTATTTAACATATGGTTATTAAGAAATATACTAATTCTTTTAGTGCTATTTATCATCTTATTCTTCAGAAAAGATTTAATTATACTAAGATATAACATATATATAGATAATATTTCATATAGATTAATTATTCTTACAATTTGAATTACCTTCTTAATAATTAATTCTAGTCCTTTATATAAATATAATAATATAAATTTATTTTTGTTTATAGTGTTATTATTAATAACATTATTAATTTTATCATTTTGTTCATACAATATTATAATATTTTATATCTTTTTTGAAACTAGTTTGATCCCTACCATAATTATTATCATAGGATGGGGGTATCAACCTGAACGAGTGAATGCTAGATATTATTTATTGTTTTATACTTTATTCGCATCTCTCCCCATATTAGTTTCAATTATATATATGTATAGAAATAATATAACTAATATTATAATGTTAATGAGATCAAATAATAGGTTTATTTACTTGGGGATAACATTAGCATTCATAATTAAGGTTCCGTTATTTATATGTCATTTTTGATTACCAAAAGCTCATGTCGAAGCACCTGTTTCTGGTTCTATAATTTTGGCTGGAATTCTTTTAAAATTAGGAACTTATGGCTTAATTCGTGTTATATATATTATACCAGTAACATTTATCAATTATAGATTCATCTGGATTTCTATTTCATTAATAGGGGGAATTATGATTAGATTATCTTGTATAATGCAAATTGATATAAAATCTATAATTGCATACTCTTCTGTAGCTCACATAAGATTAGTTATTGGAGGAATTATAACAATAAATATATGAGGTATAGTCGGACCATATTTCATAATAATTGGACATGGTTTATGTTCATCTGCTTTATTTTGCTTAGCAAATATTTCTTATGAACGTTCGGGAAGACGTAGAATCCTAATTAATAAAGGAATATTAAGATTTATGCCTTCAATAACTCTCATATGATTTTTAATATCTTCTAGAAATATTTCATGTCCTCCAACAATTAGTCTAGCAGGAGAAATTATAATTTTAAATAGATTAATATCTTGAAATCCATTGTGTATAGTTTTCCTACCTTTTTCTTCATTTTTATCAGCTTGTTATAGTTTATATCTATACTCTCATACCCAACATGGAATAATTTTCTCGGGTTGTTACTCTTTTAATTCTGGGAACGTACGTGAATTTTTTTTAATTATAATACATTGAATTCCATTAAATTTAATTATTTTGAAATTAACATTATTGATATAATTCAATTAGTTTAAAATAAAACATTAAATTGTGGATTTAAAAATATAAATTTATATTGGATCATTACTAAAAATAAACTTAATACATATATTTTCTTAATTTTATTGATTTTAAGATTAATAATATTAATTTTATCAATAAATATGATTATTGTTGATTATGCAATTATAATAGAATGACTGATTGTTACAATTAATTCATGTAATATTTATATAACATTAATTTTTGATTTTATATCAACTTTATTTATTTCAACTGTTATATTTATTTCATCAATGGTTATATTATATAGAGGTATATATATGATAAATGATAAATATATTAATCGATTTATTTATATTATTATAATATTTGTAATGTCAATAGTATTATTAATTATTAGACCTAATATAGTAAGCATTCTCATTGGATGAGATGGATTAGGATTAGTATCATATTGTTTAGTTGTTTATTATCAAAATTTAAATTCTAGAAATGCTGGGATACTAACGGCATTAATAAATCGTATTGGAGATGTTATAATCCTTTTATTAATTGCATGAATGATAAATTTTGGATCTTGAAATTTTATATCTTTTATTAATAAGATAATAATGAGTCCAATAATTATACTAGTTGTTATTGCAGGATTTACAAAAAGAGCTCAAATTCCTTTTTCTTCATGACTTCCAGCAGCTATGGCTGCTCCAACTCCAGTATCGGCCCTTGTTCACTCATCAACATTAGTTACTGCAGGAGTATATTTAATTATTCGATTCAGAAATTTAATTATATCATTCAATCTAATTCAAGTATTTTTAATGGTATCATTACTAACAATAATTATATCAGGTCTTGCTGCAAATTTTGAATTTGACTTAAAAAAAATTATTGCATTATCAACTTTAAGACAATTAGGAATTATAATATCAATTTTAATATTTGGTTATCCAATATTATCCTTTTTTCATCTTATTATTCATGCTTTATTTAAGGCGTCACTTTTTTTATGTGCTGGAGTATTGATTCATAGATTAATGAATAATCAAGATATTCGCATAATGGGCTGTATAAGTTATAATATACCAATAACTAGAACATTCATAAATATTGCAAATTTATCATTATGTGGGATACCCTTTATGAGAGGGTTTTATTCAAAAGATTTAATTATAGAAATAATATGCTCCAGAAATACTAACTTTTTAATTTTATTATTGATATATGTTGGAATTGGAATAACATCTTTCTATTCTGCCCGATTAACATATTTTTCAATAAGCATAAATTTTAGTTATTATAATTTTAGTTCACAAAACGAGTCATTTAATAGTATATTAAAGAGAATCATGGTTTTATCTATTTATTCAATTTTATCAGGGTCTATATTTAGATGAATCATATTTAATAATCCTGTAAGAATTATTCTCCCCATCGAGGGAAAACTAATAGCAATGGCTCTATCTTTTCTAGGGTTATTAATTGGATATGAAATATCCATGTTTCCATCCATAGTAAAAAAATTTACAAGAGAGTTCATAAATTCCATATGATTTTTAAAACAACTATCAACCTTTCATACTCAATTTCTTTTTTTAAAAAATTCACTTATATTTCAAAAATCAATTGATTTGGGATGAGGAGAAAAAATTGGGTCCCAAGGCATGATTGAATTGATAAAATTAATTATAATATTTAATATTAATATAAGAAAAAATAATTTCAAGATTCAAATAATAACATTTATTGCTTGATTTCTAATTATGATATATTTAAATAGCTTAAACATTAGAGCATAATATTGAAGATATTAAGGTAATAAATATTTTTAAATATTTACAAGGGTTTTCCTCTCTTTTCAATGAAAATGAAATGTTTTATAAACTTTATAAATAAGGAAAAAACGGAGTTTAACCGCTTTAAAAGCTAGCTAGCAGCTGCTTTTATTCTTATTTCCTTTTAATTGGAAATTATATGTTCAATAACTTTATTAACAATAAAGTGCCTTATTTTTGGCTTCAATTAATAAACAAAGGAATAAAGATTCTTTTTTTAGGTCGAAACTAAATGTATTTATTACTTCATTGCTTTTAAGAATGGCTAATATGAGCACCTATTGATTGCAATCCAATAATTATAATTAAATACATTCCCATTAAATTCAATTTAACATACTATTTTTTCATTCATGATATAAGCCTAATATTAAAAATAATAAAAATAACAATATCACTAAATAAATTTCAATAATATTAATAGTTGTTATTACAATAACTATGGGTATAATAATCACTAATTCAACATCAAAAATAAGGAAGATGACTGCAATTATAAAGAAATGTCTTGAAAAAGGAATTCGAGATGACTCAAAAGGATCAAATCCACACTCAAATGGAGATGATTTTTCACGATCAATTATTGATTTAGTTGACACAAAATATAAAAGAGTTATTAAAGTAAATAAAATTAATAATATCATAATACAGTAACTTACAACATTGAAAATTATTCTATTTAAAAATTAATCCTTTTAATTGGAAGTTAAATATACTTATATACTAATAGAATATTTATCTACCCCATCAGTAAATTGATATATATAAAAATAGTCAAACAATATCAACAAAATGTCAATACCAAGCAGCTGCTTCAAAACCAAAATGATGAGTTCTAGAGAAATGAAATTTCAATTGACGTAATAAACAAATTATAATGAACGTTCTTCCAATAATAACATGAATCCCATGAAACCCTGTTGATACAAAAAATGTTGATCCGTATACAGAATCTGAAATACAAAACGATGATTAAAAATATTCATAGACCTGAAGAATAGTAAAATATATACCTAATATTAAAGTTAATAAAATACCATAAACAGATTCATTATATTTACTTTCTATTATGGAATGATGAGCTCACGTAATTGTTACTCCAGAACACAATAAAATTATAGTATTTAATAGAGGAATTTGTATTGGGTTAAAAGGCATAATTCCAGAAGGAGGTCAATTTATACCAATTTCTATGACAGGTCTTAATCTTCTATGAAAAAATCCCCAAAAGAAAGAAATAAAAAAGAAAATTTCTGACACAATAAATAAAATTATTCCTAATTTTAGACCTCTCACTACAACTATTGTGTGAAATCCTATAAACGTCCCTTCACGCGAAATGTCACGTCATCATTGAATTATAGTTAAAATTAAAATTAAAAATCCAAAAGATAATAAAATAAAATTTTGTATATGAAATATTATGACTATACCAGAAACAAAAGTTAGAGCCCCAATTGACCCCGTTAGAGGTCATGGTCTACAGTCAACTAAATGATACGGATGATTATTCATTAAGATACTTCTCTATAATACAGAGTTCTTAAAACTGTAAAAACATAAGATTGAATTATACAAACTGCTGATTCAAATAATATCAATAATATCTGAATTAAAATAATTAGATTTATATAAATTTCTAAATTAGTTGATCTATTTCCTAATAATGTTATTAGTAAATGACCAGCAATCATATTTGCTGTTAGACGAACAGCCAAGGACCCTGGTCGAATTAAATTTCTGACAGTTTCAATACATACCATGAAAGGTATTAAAATTATTGGAGTTCCTATTGGAACTAAATGACAAAACATATGATTTGTATTGTTAACAAATCCAAATAAAATAAAAGTCAATCAAAGAGGAAGAGCTAAACTAAGAGAAAATACTAGATGTCTTGATCTAGTGAAAATATATGGAAACAATCCAAGAAAGTTATTGAATAGAATAAAAATAAATAAAGAACAAAATAATAATGATCTACCAAAAGATCCTGAACTTATTAATAAATTTAATTCAAAACTTATTGTATTTAAAACTTTATTTATAAAAATTATATAACGACTAGGAATGTATCATAACCCTATAGGCATGAATAATAATAAAATTAAAGAACTTAATCAATTTAATGAAAATAACCCTGTTGATGGATCAAAAGTTGAAAATAAATTTGTTATCATAATCAGTTATATAAATTATTAAAATTATTAGTCAAATTTATCTTTGGAATTTTCATAAAAGAAAAATAAATAAAAGTTATAATTAAAATAACAATTAATAAAAAAAAGAAAAACAAAAAACATCAATTTATTGGAGATATTTGTGGGATAGAAAAATACCATTCTTAGTTTCTTGAATCTGACAGATTGATGTTTTTATAATAAACTAACTTTTCATCATTAAAAGTAGTCGTTAGTTACTATAAATTGGTTTAAGAGACCATCACTTACTTTCAGTCACTTAATGAATAGCTTATTAATCAATTAATAAAACAATTTATATCAACTCTTTCAATAACAATAGGTATAAATCTATGATTTGCTCCACAAATTTCAGAACATTGACCAAATGATATACCAGGTCGATTAATAAATATTCTTGCTTGGTTTAATCGACCAGGCACGGCATCCACTTTAATTCTCATAGATGGTATAGCTCATGAATGAATAACATCAAATGATGAAATCAATAATCGAATTTGAGTACTAAAAGGTAAAATCGTTCGATTATCTACTTCTAATAAACGGAATTCTCTAATTAATATATCATTTTGAGATTTTATATAAGAATCAAATTCAATATTTAAAAAATCTGAATATTCGTATGATCAATATCATTGATGACCAATAATTTTTAAAGTTATTAAAGGTTTATTAATTTCATCCAATAAGTATAATAATCGTAAGGATGGGAATGCAATAAAAATTAATGTTAAGGCTGGTAGAAGTGTTCAAAAAAATTCAATTAACTGTCCTTCTAATAAAAGTCGATTAACAATATTATTAAATATGATAACTGTTATTATATAAGTAACAATTGAAGTGATAATAATTAAAATAGTTAAAGTATGATCATGAAAAAATATTAACTGTTCTATTAATGGTGATATAGCGTCCTGCATATTAATATAAGATCAATTAGAAATTTCTAACAAAAGTTATTTATATATGAATCTTAAATTCATCGCACTTCATCTGCCATATTAGAATTGAACTAATAATGGAATCTCACTATATGAGTGCTCAGACGGAGGAAGTTTATGTAACCATTCAATAGAAGAATTTATATTAATTGAATATAAAATCAATCGATGTGAAATAAATCTTTCTCAAATAATAAACAATAAAAATAAAATTCCAATAAATGAAATTCTTCTTCCAATAGAAGATACAATGTTTCATGATATAAATGCATCAGGATAATCTGAATATCGACGTGGTATACCTCTCAATCCTAAAAAATGTTGGGGAAAAAAGGTTAAATTTACCCCTATAAACATAATCAAAAAATGAATTTTTAATCAATTAGAATTTAAAGATAATCCAGTAAATAAAGGATATCAATGAATAAATCTTCCTAAAATTGCAAATACTGCACCTATTGATAGCACATAAAGAAAATGGGCTACAACATAATATGTATCATGTAATACAATATCAATTGATGAATTAGCCAAAATCACCCCAGTCAACCCACCAATAGTAAAAAGAAAAACAAAACCTACTGCTCATAAAATTGAAGGTCTTATCTTGATTTTAACTCCTCTCAGAGTTGCTAATCATCTAAAAACTTTAATTCCAGTTGGAACAGCAATAATTATTGTAGCAGAAGTAAAATAAGCCCGTGTATCAACATCCATACCAACTGTAAATATATGATGTGCTCAAACAACAAATCCTAAAATACCAATTGATATTATAGCATAAATTATTCCTAGTGATCCAAAAGATTCAATTTTTCCTCTCTCTTGAGTGATAATGTGAGAAATTAGTCCAAATCCAGGCAAAATTAAAATATATACTTCAGGATGTCCAAAAAATCAAAATAAATGTTGGTATAAAATTGGATCTCCTCCACCTGAAGGATCAAAAAAAGAAGTATTCAAATTTCGATCAGTTAATAATATTGTAATTGCACCAGCTAAAACTGGTAATGAAAGCAATAATAAAAAAGCAGTAATTAATACTGCCCACACAAATAAAGATAACCGATCCATGTATATTCCCACTGATCGTATATTAAAAATTGTTCTAATAAAATTAACTGCACCTAGGATTGAGCTAGCTCCAGCCAAATGTAAATAAAAAATAGTTAAATCAACGCAAGATCCTGAGTGTGCAACGCCTCTTGACAACGGAGGATAAACTGTCCAACCAGTACCTGCACCTCTATCAACCATTCTACCAATTAATAATAATGTCAATGAAGGTGGTAATAATCAAAAACTTATATTATTTATTCGAGGGAAAGCCATATCAGGAGCACCAATTATCAAAGGAACCAATCAATTCCCAAATCCTCCAATCATAACTGGCATCACTATAAAAAAAATTATAACGAAAGCATGAGCAGTAACAATCACATTATAAATTTGATCATCTCCAATAAAAGATCCAGGAATGCCTAATTCAACACGAATAAGAACTCTTAAAGTTGTACCTACTATTCCCGATCAAATCCCAAAAATGAAATATAATGTTCCAATGTCTTTAAGATTAGTTGAGAAAAATCACTTATTCATAACTAATCATTGATTTATTCCCAATTGAGATGACTGAATTAGGTAATAAACTGTAAATTTATTTATGGATATGCTTTCCTCTCAATAATCTAATCTAATCTAATATTTCTTCCCTATTCTCTTATTTTTTTCTTCAATCTAGTCTTATATTTAATAATAATATTAAATTGCAAATTTAAAGGTGATTAAAATAAATCTAAGGCTTACAAGAAATTATATTTTTAACTTTGAAGGATAATAGTTTTATTAACTTAAAACCTTACTAATTCATAACATTAAATAAGGTTACAACTATAAATCCAATCAATAAAGAATTTACTATAAATAATGTATTATTTAATCTAAAAGTTGACAACTTTAAAGATATATATTGTTTATCATTAACCCTGTCATTACAACTCGCAAATAATAAAATAACACTAATAAAGCAGTTATTACTAAAATTAAACATAAAAAATACATTTTATTAACCAAAAGACAATAAATTATCATAAATTTTGGGAAAAACCCTAAAAATGGTGGTAATCCACCTATTGACATAAAAATAATTATTAACATTAATGATTTAACCCTATTGTTAAACAAAATAAAAATTTGATTTAAATAATTTATATTATTTATTCAAAACAGATAACAAGTCAAAAATAAAGAGAGGGAATAAATTAAAAAATATACCAGCCATATATAATTTATTAATATAACCCCTCTAAAAATTCAACTTAAATTGTAAATTGATGAATATGCTAAAATTTTTCGAATTGATGAATAACACAGTCCCCCTAATGAGCCTCAAATACATGATAAAACAATAAATAAAATCAATCTTATATCTAAATAACTCAATAAAATAATGGGAATAATCCTCTGAACGGTTATAATTAAAAAAGACACTAGTCAAGACAACCCATCAATTACTGAAACATATCAATAATGGAATGGAGGAGATCCAATTTTAATTATTAAACTAATTATAATAAAATATTTTACTTGAAATAATATTCCTAAAATAACAACAAACAGGAATAATAGTCTTGAACCCATTCTCTGAATAATAAAATATTCAATTATTGACTCTGATGAGTAAACTCTCATTTTATTTATTATAAAAGGCAAAAATGATACCATATTTATTTCGACTCCTATTCAACAACCCAGCCAATTGTTTGAACAAATCACCAATATAATACCAAAAAATAAGAATGCCTCAAATACTATATAAGAAGAATTTTTTTTAATTAAAAAGAGGATAATTTTCCATAAATGAGGTATGAACCCATTAGCTTAATTTTAGCTTATCTTTTATATGTTGTAGTTTATGAAGAACATTAATTTTTGATATTAAAAGACAGTTTAATTCTGTTAACATAATAAGAGTATAATATTACATAATTTATTCTATCAAAATAACCCTTTTTCACTCAGGCATCTTATTTTTTTTTTATTTTTTTTTTTATATATGGCTTATAATATCTGGTGTACGGTTTATTATACAATAGACTTACAGCCAATACTAGATTCGCAACTTTATATACTCTTTCCTTCATTTTTTCCTATTTCTATTTATTGATTAAAATAAAATTACGGAACTGAATAACTAGTAACAGTTAAAGAGTTAGCTAAAATACAATAATTACATCAATTTTTGTACACCCACATTTTGCAAATCCGGTTCATAAAATATATGCTTACAGTATGTTTATAGTTAAATTAAAAATATTAATGTTAATACTACTGTATTACCATATTTATATATTCATATATAATAAATATATATACATATGTATATATATATATATAATAGTATGTTTTTCTTTTTTTTTTTATTGAAGTATAAAAAAAAGAAAAACATACTATTATTATTATAAATATGTATATATAAATATATATTAATATATTATTTATATATAAATATATATATATATTTATATATATATTACTATATATATATATTTATATATATTACTATATATATACATATATATTTATATATATTACTATATATATATATATGTATATATACTACTATATATATATATATATATATATATATATATAATATATTGTTTGATTACGTGGTCAGTTATAGTACGGCAGTGCGCACTGTTACGTGGACTGAGTTCTATCATACTCATTGTGTTATGTGTTTATGTGTTGATGTGTTTTAATTATTATATTCTTGACACGTTCGTTATGAACTAGAAGAAAAAACAATTTTATCTGATGATGGGAACGTGTTCCCGAAACATGTCGTAAGACATCAAAGACGTAGTCGCAGCACGGATAAAGAAAAAGGTATTTATTTATTTCAATTTCACTGCGACTGGAGACCAAATATAATGAATCTTGAAGCCGGTCAGGCAAACCTGGTCTATAAATATAAGAACGTTAAGATGAAAATAATTAAGACTAGTCTCAACATTAAATTCATTAAGAAATGTTTACAAAACAACATAACACCAAATTTTTCCAAAATTAATATTCAAAATAAGTCATTAGCAGCGGTTAAAACTAAATCAATAGCACAGAAGATATGGCAAAAAGAAGAAATTAAGCAATTGTATGTGAAAAAGGACAGATTGAACCGTATTTTGTATATTGCACATTTGAAAGTATTAGACAGTTTGCATCCTGCTATCATTAGCAATGTTATGGAATTGATAGAAGCACAGATAAGAGAAGTAATTAAAGTCATTATCTCGAAACACATTAAGAAGTTTGATAACCTATACAAGAAACAACACATGTATGATAACATAAATTGTAAACATAACTTTTATAAACGCGTAGTAAATTATACCAATATAGAATTATCTAATGACGAGACAGAATTATTATCTAAAGGTTTACAATATAACTTACCTAAACTTAGCAAAAACAGCCTATTACGTGGAGTTATAAACGCTGAAGCTGCTATAAAATGCATTAAAAACCAAGAAACCCAACAAGTAACACGATCGGTAATCAACAGTAAATTGGATCGCATACTAAAAATGAATGGCTTAAGTACAAATAAAAACCAGTTTCTAAAATACAAGAAGGAGCTCAACCTTATGAAAACAATAAAACAAAAGATTGACATAAATAAGGCAATAGTTACCAAAGCCGATAAAGGCAATACTGTAGTTGTATTGAGTCAAGCAGATTACACGCAGAAATGTTATGAATTTATTAACAATAACATTATTAAGACACTTGAGCATGACCCCACCAGCAAGTACACAAAGGAACTAAATTCCGCTGTGAACAAATGCATAAATTTGTTTGACGCAAATGATAGACACCATATTAAACAAATAAATGCACAGGCACCCGCATTCACAGGTTTGCCAAAAATACATAAGGACAACATGCCAATACGTCCCTTAGTTAACTACACGTCGGCACCTGGGTACAAAATCGCAAAAAAACTTCAACATATAATAAAAAACAGTATAAAGCTAGAGAATAATCATAGTATCAAGAACAATAAAGATTTCATAAACAAAATTAATTCCATCGACTTATTACCGAGTTATAAGTTGGTTTCTTTTGATATTGTCAATTTATACACAAATATACCTATACAAGAAACAATAGAGATTCTCCATAACAATTTACTTAATACGGCAATATTAAATCAACAGGAAATTAACGAATTAATCTTGATATTACGAATAGTGTTGAAACAAAATTATTTTACATTTGACGGCAAGTTTTTTAAACAAGGAGAAGGGTTAGCCATGGGGTCTCCTTTAAGTGGATTACTGGCAGATATATACCTTAACTTTTATGAAAATAATTATCTGCTATCTAACTGTAACAGTTACCACGATAAAATTATCTCATACACGCGATATGTTGACGATACGTTCATGGTTTTTAATGGCACTTGTAGACAAATGGACATGTTACTCAAATACATGAACAACATAAATAACAACATAAAATTCACCATGGAAGTAGAAAATGAAAATTGCCTAAACTTTTTAGACCTTTCTGTTCCAAGAAACACTGATTGTATCACATATAAAATATACAGGAAACCTACTACCACGGATATAACTGTCCATGCTGATTCATTCCACCCATATACACAGAAAATGGCCTCTTTTAATGCTTTCGTAAATAGACTTTTAACTATACCTATGAACCAGGAAGATTTTCAAGATGAAGTAAATATTATTAAACATATAGCTGTCAATAATGGATATAAAAGTGATATAATAGATAACTTAATTCGCAAACGTAGGAATAAAATGGAAAGAAAATTAAAATTAGATGGTAAAAAGAACCATTATATTTCAGTTGAATATACTAATGTGATTCCTAATATAATAAAAAATGAATTAAGAAAATTAGACATCATCGTGTCCTTCAAAACTACCAATAACATATTGAACATATTAAAACCTCGAACACAAAAAACAACCGAAAACAGTTCTGGCATATATAGAATCCAGTGTAGTGAATGTGATAAATTCTACATAGGACAAATGGGCAGGAAATTTAAAGACAGATATAAAGAACATTTGCCAAAAAAGAACATCAAGTCAATCAAATCCAACTTTGCTTTACATCTGGTAAACAGCAATCACAGTTATAGTGTTTTCACAGATAACTTTACGCCCATACATATATGCAGTAAGAGCCGATACATGGATGCCATGGAAGAATATGAAATATATAAAGCGCTTTTATTTCAACCAAACTTACTGCTTAATGATCAATTAACATTTAAATCTCACTGTTTATATGATACTGTATTGAAGAGTGGTAACGCTTGTGTACACCAGCCGAATATATAGTTTGATTACGTGGTCAGTTATAGTACGGCAGTGCGCACTGTTACGTGGACTGAGTTCTATCATACTCATTGTGTTATGTGTTTATGTGTTGATGTGTTTTAATTATTATATTCTTGACACGTTCGTTATGAACTAGAAGAAAAAACAATTTTACCTGATGATGGGAACGTGTTCCCGAAACATGTCGTAAGACATCAAAGACGTAGTCGCAGCACGGATAAAGAAAAAGGTATTTATTTATTTCAATTTCACTGCGACTGGAGACCAAATATAATGTATAATGAAAGAAAATAGAGGAAAATAAAGAAATAGAAAATAACAAAAAAGAAAAAACAAATGAAGAAAAGAAATATAAAGGAGCAATAACATACATAGGATATCAAACAAAAATGTTACAAAAATGTTTCCAAAAATATGAAATACAGATAGGAATAAAGAAAACGAAAAATGTATTCGAATATATAAAAAATGATAAAACAGAAGAAATTCCATTAACAGAAAAAAGCGGCGTATACAAATTAAAATGTGGGGAATGTAATAAGATATATCTGGGCGAAACTGGAAGAAAATTAAAATTAGAATGAATGAACAAGCAAAAGGAGAAGGGGTTAGAGTAACGAACTCACTATATGCAAGACATTTCAACGAATCAGGCCATAAATTCATAAATCCCAATGAAAATATGGAATTAATCAAAATAGAAAACAATCCGCAAAAAAGAAAATTAATAGAAGAACTAGAAACACTTAAAGTTAAAACAGAAGATAAAAATAAATTAATGAATATAAAAGTGGATTTTACAAATGAAGAAATATTTTATTATATATTAAACAATAAACAAAAATAAATTAAAATAATAAGAATAACACACTAAAAAAAATGACGAAATGTAAATGGTTACAAAAAATTATAAGTCAAGAATGAAGAAATTAACGGGAGATTCTTAAAACAATTTGACGGACGTTAGAAAAATGCCTAACGGAAAAAGGTAGACAAAGTTCCCGTGAAGAGCGGTAGCAGCTAGAACCAATAGGAGGGGCGATGACATAAGGGGAGGGGCCTAAAGTATAAAAGCCTTAAACGTACAGTTGATAGACGTTGTTTTAAGACCTGAAGATGTCAGCAATGACGAAAAGCTTAGTCGAACAATAAAAAATTATAGCAGTTAGCAAATTCATAAAAGAAATTGTAAATTATTAATAAGTCAATAATTGTATGCCGGACTAGCAGGCATTCAATTATGTACAGAGCGATTGTTTCATTCCGTTTTCTATTTATTCAAATTCTTTCATTTCGTCGGATTAACTGTTTGTGCGGGTTCATGAATTATCACGCCAGGGCAGCTCACGCTGTCGGCCATATTTAACTGAAAGGCATTTACTACAGTAAATTCGCGTGTTACCTTGCTGCCTTTCTTTTCTCATATTTTACTTAGTTTCGTTTAAGCGTTTTCTGGTTTTCAGCCCAATCGGAATGTGCATGCTTGCAGCCTGGGCGAAACTCGAACTGTTGTGATTGTTTGAGAATTTCATGAAAATTATAGCAGATTTACATACAATAGTGATTAATATTGAGAAAGCATATAAGCATTTACAAGCACTAATTGTTAGTATACCCGTTGGGTCATTGTGAGATTATTATTATTTGTCAGTAGGCATTATGCCAATTTAATTTAGTGATGATTAATCATTACCTGGAGTGGTTGCTATAATTTAAAAGGAGTGATAATTATTGAAGGTTTAAATTAACCTAAAGGGTTTTTTTCAAAACCATGCATTGGCTTGGTATGGGTGCTAGTTACGTGCAGTATTAATTGAACTTGTTCAGTATTCTGAGTCTCCGGAAAGCAACAAACAGAATGATTAGTCATTGCTGGGCTCTTGTTCTGTCACTTAAGAGTGAATAATTTGGTTGGCTGTTGTACTATTGTAATTTGATTTATTATGCTGAATTACCGAGGGCCACATGAATGTTTAAGCTGAACTATAGAAGATTACTGTCCTAAAACAAATGTATGTATTGGATACTGTGCTATAAGATCTAAGGCAAAAATAAATGTTGTTATGTTAATCCTGACTTTTATTTGCGAGTCCTGTCACAATGGGCTCGGTGCATGTTTATGCTTCATCTAGGCCATCTGCCTAGTTCTAAAAGTCACGGGTCACCTTCCCCTTTTCAAAAAAAAACTTCGATTTAAAAAAAAAAATTCTCGAGACTTTGAGGACGGGCTAATGAGGCGGCTCATCGTAAGCTATCAAATGATTTAATCGTTAGTTTTGGATTTGTTCAGTTTATTCCTACTGATGAGTTTGAGATGAAACGTGTTTCTGCATGGTTTGTACCAAACGTGCTCACAACTGACCAAAATGATCCGCGGGTGTCAGTCATTGAAGACCTGCTTGAATGTGCCAAAACCGATGAGAACGTTGTTACGATCGTAATGGGTGACAAGCAATGAGTTTAATGATACGATCTAGAATCTAAGCCCTAATCTTCAGTGTGTAAGACAAACGTTTTCCAAGCCTAAAAGGCAAAACAAAACCGAAGCAATATCAAGACAATGCTCACAGTTTTCTTTAATTACAAGAGTATTGTTCATGATGAATATGCTCCAGCAAGCCAAACAGGAAACTAGTACTACTACATGTCTGTTTTGATGCGGTTGAGTGATGCAATTTGACGAAAAAGGCCATAGTTGCATTACAGTGGTGAATGGCGGCTTCAACACTACAATACACCTGCCCATACATCACAATATTTTCCTTATTTTCTTGCTAAACACATTATTTTACAGCTTCAGTATCGTCCATATTCTCTAGACATAGCTGACTGTGTCTCTCACTCATAACATAAAAATGAATTGAAGGGGATATAATTTCAAGACGTAGAAGAGATTAACCAGAATGCGATGAGAGAACTAAAGGGTTCCATAGAAGATGACTTAAGACATGCTTCGAGCAGTTAGTAAAGCGCCAGAAGAAGTGTGTGGATACGGGAGGGGCTATTTTAAAGAGATACATTTAGAAATTTATAACTCTTGCAAATTAAATCAATCCTGATACTTTTTTATTACTCCTTGCAAAAAAAAAAAAATAAACGTAGTGGAAATAGGTTGGAAAAACGTAGACTACAAATAGTAAATACAATATTATAAGTATTATGGCTACTCACATGTACAAGAATGTACTTTGGATGAATTATTTTCCTTACAGGTGTGCACTGAATGATAAAAAACACACACACACACACTCGCTCTCTCACTCTCTCTCTCTCTAAAAACATTGAAGAGATTATGAAAATCAATTATTAGAATTTCTTGAGATCCGTCGTGTGAGTTCGTTTCTGCGTTAAAATGACGCGCTTCGGAACATATGTTCCATCTTCAGATATGAATCGCTCAATGAAGGACGGTGATTGTTAAAATCAGATCACAAACATTTTATACTCACACACGTTCGTATAGGTGCGGATCCTTTGAAGGATGGTCGGACAATTCAGAATCTGGACTGAATACTAGCAGTAACCAATTGGCCTTCAAAGGGTGCGCATCCATACGAACGTGTGTGAGTGTAAAATGTTTGTAATGTGATTTTTACAATTAACAATCTCGACTGAGCGCTTTGTACCTGAAAATGGAACATATGTTCCTAAACGCGTTACTTTAACGCAAAAATGAAGTCAAACAACGGATTTCACGTGATTCAATTAATTCAGAAATAAGCAGCCAATAACAATATATATGTGAAATATAAAAATGAGGTCAAGAAGAAATTAGTTTAGTTTATATTTACCTCTTCCTTAAAAGTAAACGCAGCTAAACTGTGTTAAAGTCATTCACTAAATTTCGTCTCCTTCAGATATTAAGGGCTTAACAACGCTTTCTACAAACTTTTAATTACCGTTCAAATTCCAGCTGAGAGCCAATGGGGTTAATTAACTGGGAATCCTCAAACTACGCGATAAGAACGCAATTAGTTTCACTTTAATTATTTCCGCAAACATATTCATCAAAGTTACTACTAATATTGAAATACATTCTCGGTAACAAACACTTACATAATTTAACTCAAGACCAGTAAGTAAAGTTTTATATATAATTTTTAAATTGATATATATTAGGTTTACATATTGTATTCCCTAATTTAATTGCTCTCGAGTTGGTTGGAAGCTGCTCTACACTAGGCTTTTACATCATTATCTTTCCTTCCAATATACAAAATAAGTTAAAACACACGTCTGTGATTCCTTTGGCCTTACTTTCCCAAAAGGGTGCTAAGTAACTACCCTTTCAGAGGATAGGAAAGCCTGTTGTTAAGATCTACTGATCGCTGGCTGTGGTCCAGTGCTATACTTGCTACCAGACGTTTTAGCCGTGCCATTTTGTGGAATTGTGTGCCATCAGTGCAATTTGAGCTAAGATGTCATACGTTAGTGACCACAGTACTGTGGTAATGGTTGAGCCAAACTCTTGTAATAGATTTCCTGTTACTAAATACTGAGTTTGTGAACCAATCAGTCTGGTCAGTCTCTTGCGAGACTTACTACCTCTTTACCACCACACTGAGGAAGGCTGTTTTAGGCAAAGCAAAATGCCTGTGTTTGTTCGTTTTTGAATTTTTTAGTTTTTGTGTAGCCTATGTTGACAGCGTTGCTATTATGGGCCAACTTTTTGATTGCAACCGTAAGTTGAATAATGATAGACCACGGCCTAACTGCTTGGCAGTTATTTTGCAATCAAATACTGGTCGTGAAAGCCTAGGTTCTTTTCATATATCTGATTAACTTTATATGTATAGATTTTTCTACTGTAATATTTTTACAACATATCGTATCGTAACGTTAATGCGAAAGAAATCACATGTGTATAGACTAAGAGACAGTTGTCAGGTTTCGCGTAATGAACACGGTGGCATACTATTCTAGTGCAGATATGTCTGTAAGGCTCTAACCGATCTTGTAAAATCTCTGTTTTAAGTAGAACATTGTAGTACTTTGTCACAAACATTATATCCTATTGAAAATACTTGTTTGATATAAACTAATTATCAAGAGAGCTGACGTAGTTGAGTTTGTAAGTTCCACAAAATATGAGACAGTGCGTTAGAAAAGGCAGTGTTATTACACAGCGGTATTTAGTACAGTACGTACTTAATAATGGTTTATGTAGAAACTGATTGGAATTGTGAAAGTTGATTTGACAACGTTAGAAGAGCTAGCAGACGCATTAAGATAGCTAATAGATAGATAATAGATCTAGCACTAAATAGATAGAGAACAGGCTCAGATGAAATCTGAATTTTATTAACAATGTTGCGTTATCAATATTGTTAATAAATCAATCGAAATATCAGCCTATGAAGTTACAGAAAGTTTAAATTATGTATAACAATATACAACATAGATTACTAAAGAATAAAACAAGGATTTGATTTTGTAAAACATTCGCATTTCCTGTGTTATTGTATAGGTGAAAATCGTGGGAGCCTGTTAGGAAGATTGTAAAACAAATTAATTGATCACAAACGAGCATTATGAGAAAATCAAAGAATTGTAACAGACAAGACTGCTTGAAAAATGAAGACTTTACTAACGACCTACACGTATCCTCCGTAAACGAGTCAAAAGTATTGGATGGAATGGTCAAAACATATGGACAAAACTGAGGATAGACGATTACCTAAAACAGTTATAGGTACAGCACGTTTGGAGTAAGGAATGCAAAAGGCCGATAGGAAGATGCAGAGACGTATTGTGACGACAGAACAGGCAATGTTCCTACTCAGTTTAGTGAAGAAGAAGAGGATAAAATACCTCCATTACTTGTTTGATAAAATGTGAGTAGGGTGACTACGAGTAGTGCTACAACGTGAGTCCCTTTTTTCGCAGAAGTGTTACAAAGATTTATAAAAATTGTTACAATGGTTGCAGAGATCGTTGTATTTAAACAATATCAAACAAATAGTAATTGCTCTTAAAACTAATCGTTTACTACAAGAGTTATCAAAGCGTAAAGGAACAAAACAATAGTTAACATTGGTCTGCGTCAATTTCTTATGTTAACGACTGTGTAACATACGCTAAAATAAGAAACAATAACTAACACTGTCGCAATAAATGACGCTTCACCAAGTACGGACGTCGGGACACAAAAAAATCACTTTATACTTACCGCTATAAACATCCTCACTCTCAAACCGACTTCCATGCAGCGGCGCGGCGCTTAGAAACAGTGGCTATTTCCAAAAATATGTGGGTGTCAAACTTGTATTCATCCTTACCAGTGCGTGCGACTCGTACGAGTTGTAAGGTGCCTACCTTCTAGACGTAAGAATATCTATATCCCGGGATTCAATAATTAACTCCATTGTTTTAAGATCACATGCAATAACATCCTTGTAACATACACAACACTTCAGATCCTATGGGTGCAAAGAGGAAGGAGACGTAGTCTTGCCTTAAAAATTAGTCTTACCTATGTTTTTAAATATCTTGCAAGAATCAAAGATAAAATACACTTCTTGTAGCTACAGTTTAACGCTGGCTCCGAACAGCCTTACTAGGCATGGTTACAAATATTAGGTAACGACTGCCTTCAGATAAACTATGTCAGACCGTGACACTGCACTATATTTTCGGTGATTATGAGTATAAAATCCGAGTCATATTGTTTGGGAAACCATCTACCGTCTACATTTTGGGCTCTCGAACACTTTACCAGGAAAATGTGCAAGTAAGGATATTTAGTTTTAAATTAATCTGTATGTAGTAACCGTTCTCTTGTCCAGCATCTCTCTAATCCCTCTACCGTTATACCATTTACTTGGCAGTCACTTCTTTTGTAGGACTGTGAAATATTTTCTTCTGTTTTGTGAACTTAAATTATGAAATCTTCTGTTACTAAACAGACCGGTTTTGTATCGTTTGTAATCAAGTCTTCCTTGCTACACACGGTTTAGTCAAGCAGGGAGACTGACGTTTATTGGGATAGGGTAATACGATAAGATTATAACGACACTTACATTACACTATAAATCTAGTGTTTCCATATGTACACTGGTGTGGTTTTACGGGCCAGATGTAGGTCAGCCACAGACAAATGTAAATAAGTCGTAAAACGTTTTATGACTGGAGCAACGCGACCACACTCCACTGGTATACATCAGGGAATCGTTTTAAGTAAACCTCCTGCATACTGTATGCTGTTATGTCCTGTTTAACTTTACTGCCGTTTATTTTATACTACGGCAAGTGGGGATTTTATGAAATTAAATGATTCTCTGTTATATCGTCTACAGTAGGTATACTTTTACAGTACTTTAGAATTGTGTAGGCCTATTATATATACGTGGATATACATGGTTACTTAGTTTTTGTGTGCATGTGTGGGTGTGCGCGGGCGCGTCTGTATGTCTGTGTGTGCATTAGGGTATCTAGAATTTGACATTTGGGAGGGAGAGTTTGTCCGAGTCGGCTTTCTACAAAAGAAAAATCAATTTAAGACTAATCAAGATTTATATTGTTAAGACATCACAGAACAATCTACGTGTTTCTCGAATTGTACCAGAACAATCTCGCTCTAATGTGTGCGGCATAGGTGACTGTAGACGCATTTGCGATTCTTCTCGATGCCGCCAGCCGTGGAAACTCTGTAAAGGCCGCAGTTAATTACGTAGTTCATACGGACGCTAAGACGCAATTAGGAACGTCCTGGTCTGTGAGCGTTGTATAAATATTTGGCGGCAGCGGCCCTAGTAGTCATGCACCAATCCAATTGAATCAGACATTCGCTTCCAGACTTCGGACTGAACAGGACTCTTCTCTTCAGCTCTACTCTGGAGGCTGCTACAGCTTCTTGCTGCTACCGCATGCCTCTCCGCTTGGACGAGGAGATCATCTTTCTCACGGAAACAAGGCCCAGGAGCCAGCTGCTGCCAGTGAATTGAGTAGCTGGTAGAAAAAGCAGCTGGCCGAAGTTGCCCTTATTAGGACCACCTGTCGCCGGCAACCATCTCACCGGCCAGGAAAGAAGAGAACTGCTTCTGGGCTCATAGGTGAGTGCCGTACATCAGTGGTTCTTCCTAACCTGCCCACAGCTGTTAGGTAGCGCTGGCCCGGACAATACTTGCGAGCCCCCAGCAGTGGTAAGCGAGCTTGGATATCGCCGAGGTAAAGGGACCAGTGGACACCAGTCTTGGTAAGGACTGGTATCTGACGAGGTATGGTCGTCAGCCCAGCTCCTCCCGTATCGCCGTGAGCAGGGAAGTCGCGTGGGTTACCCGGCTTCGGCCGGACCCAAGATCCCTGGCATCTGGCAGGGACTGCCTTGCAGTCTCCGCCCGGCAGCCACACTCGGCCAGCATGCCCATTACGAGCGACGACACGTGTGTCGAGTCGCTCGGCTCTGCCTTGCCCCAGGCGAGAGACTCGCCTGAATCGTCTCGGGTGATGGAGAGGGACGATCCTCTTCCTAGCCCGCTACCCCTCTCCCGGTGGACGAGTCGGACGACATCGCGACCGTTGGTCGGCGTAGGCGCCCGGCAAAGAAGCCGAAGAGGAACCACTCAACCGAATCCGCTTCCTCTCGGACCTCGCCCATGGACATCGGTCCTTCTCAGGGCCATAAGCCTGCGGTTCCGACTGCTTCGGGAACAGCTCCGGCTGCTTCCGCTGTTGGTTGCGCTCCGCCCCTGTTCGTCCACGGTGTGTCCAATGTCGCCGCCTTATACGGGCGGCTGATCGCGGCCCATGGCCTGTCGGCCGACAAACTTGACCTTAAGCTGCTTGGCGGTGACACGGTCAAAGTTGTCGTCCGTGGGATCGAGGACCACCTTTTGGTCGAGGCCTTTCTGGAGGCTAATAACCTGCAATACCATACCTTTTCCCCCAAGCGAGTCAAGCTCTTGTCTGTAATTCTGCGTGGGCTTGACGCGGACACCAATCCCCAAGAGATGCTTTTGGAACTCCGCGAACTCGGGTAAGGCAATTTTTCGCCTGTTCACCAATTCTGTAACCCGAATACCTCTCCCACTCGTCCGTCTCCTCCTCGAGAAAGGCGAGGCTGCAGACAAGATATTCAACTTGACGCGGCTGTTTGGCTTCAGCGTCAGGGCGGAATCCAGTTGCCCCCCGGGCAATCTCGCGCATTGCCACCGGTGCCAGAGGTTCGGCCATCATACCGACCTCTGTCGCAGTGCCCCGGCCTGTTTACGTTTTTCCTTGGGACATTCCACGCAGGCCTGCACTGTGACGGACAAGTCCTACTATCGCTGTATCAATTGTGGCGAAGGCCATGCAGCCAATAACAGTAACTGCCCGGTATACAAGGCGGAACTCCTGCGAAAACAAAAGCCGCAGGGGCCCCTCCCGAAGCCAGGGCAGCCAGTATTGCAGCCCCAAACTCAGAAACAGCCTAAAGTACAGGCTAAGCCGCAACCAAAGACACCACCGGCCCGGCGGCGCGCGCCCTCTCCGGCTCCAGCCCCTACAAAGGCACAAAAACGAACCGCGTCGCCTTCCGTAGCAGAGACAAGCCCTGTAGCCAATATCTCGGTATTGAAGCCGGAGAATCAACCCTCCACCTCCGTAGAACCACCAACTCCCGCCTCTGAACCAGAGGTAGACTCACCACCACTGCCACCTCCGCGATATCCGCGAGCAGGCAAAACTAAACCTAAAACAATAGGGATAACCACACCGGATGCTCGGCCCCGAGCTCCTGCCTGCCCACATCCCAAGAAAAATACTGTTTCCCGGTACAAGTCCGACGAAGCGCAAAAGCGTACTTTTCCTGTCGCTACTTCCAACTCGACTGCCCCTGGTCCTGTAGCTTCCACCAACAAGACCCGATCTGCCGTTACGCCTGGTCGCTCTTACGCGGCCTCAGTTTCCAGGCAAACCGCCCAGACCGTCACATTCGATGACGCACAGTTCGTCCGCGACTTTCTGTCCGGCTACGACCTCAAGAAAGCATCAACCTTCAGGTCCATCCGAGACCGCCTGGAAACTGCTGACCCAACTGAGAGGTTTATGCTCTAGGTGGAAGCTTGTAATGTCATAGGTCTTCTATGAACCAAGCCCTCAGACGAGATCTCTCACTCGTAGCCTGGAATGCTAACTCCATCGGTTCCAAGCATTCCGACCTTCTGGAATTCCTGGCTCGGTTCAAACCCGACGTACGTCTCCTCACAGAAACCCACCTGACCCCGACGAACCGGTTTCGATTACCGAGTTACGTGGTCTATCGGGATGACCGAGTTGGCCAACAAGGAGGCGGCACGGCGATCGCGGTGAGGACCTCTATAGGTCTTCATCGTGTCGTTTTGCCACAGCGCACTAACATAGAGGCCACTGCCATTGAGGTCCACGGAGCCCTTGCCGGCGTCCTCGTGGTTTCAGCATACAAGCCCCCTCGCGCTGAACTTCTTGTCGGCGACCTGGACGTCATCTTCGATTCCCACCGAAGGGTAATTTTGGCCGGCGATCTTAATTGCAAGCATCGCGTTTGGAATAGTCACTTGACTACTCCGAACCGGAGGCGCTTGCTCAGTTATGTTGAATCGCGCCGGGCGATGGTATTTGGTCCAGCGCAACCCACGTTCTTTCCAACACTACCTAACACGGCTCCCAATGTTCTGGATATTGCGGTGACCAAGGAATTGTCTGTCCGGTCGAGGTATTCTCACTTACGGAGATGACATCCGACCACAATCCTATCTTGGTCCACGTCGCTACCCAACACGCCTATGCACGTTCTGACAAGAAGAAGGTTATCGATTGGGACCGCTACGGCCCGGCCCTGTGCCGTGGATTGTCGCCAGCGGGCCCACTCGATTCCGTTCGCCTCCTAGACGAAGCAGTAGCGGGAATCGAAGAGGCAATAATCTAGGCTATAGGCGTGTCTTCACGTACGCGAGCTGGTTTCACGCCTGAATACCAACGCATCCCTGAGGAAGTCTCTCTTCTCGCTCGCGAGAGGAATTACTTCCGGAAACGTTGGCAGAGGACCCGTGACTCGGCCGATAAGTGAGCATACAATCGCCTCACCGGAAGACTGCGTGGCAGTCTGAAGGCGTTCCGACGTAGCTGTTGAGAACTCGCTTTGGCCCGAACGGGGGATGCGGACCCGCAAAGTCACCCGTATAGAATACCTACCGCGATGACGGGACGGAGGCGACGACCTCCTATCCCCGCCATCGTTGGGCCGTTCGGACGACTCCTTGGTCGCCCGGAGGAGAAGGCCGAGTACTTGGGCTTGTGTTTCGAGCGACAGTTCGCTCCCAACCCGCCCATGGACTGGGACTTCGACGAACAAGTCGAGATAGCTGTGGAAGACTTTTTGTCTCTTCCGATCACGGCGGAGCCCGAACCCATCTCTTTGGAAGAGGTCTCAGATGGGCTCGCTCAACTTAAGCCAAGAAAAGCTCCAGGCCCGGACGGTATCACGAACACCGCTCTACGACTTCTCCCCGAGCCTGTAGTTCAATTCTTGACTGATTTGTTCAACTCGTGTCCCAGACAGGCCTAGTTTCCCAAGAAATGGCGAAAGGCGACGGTCATCGTGATCCCGAAGCAGGGAAAGGATGCTTCCCGCCCCGCCAACCTCCGGCCTATCAGCCTAATCTCCGCTACGTCCAAGGTTTTTAAGCGCCTCGTACAGCGTCGTGTACGAGAATGTCTAACCAAATTTGACGTGCTGCTCCCCGAACAATTCGGCTTCCGTGTGGGGCATTCGACCACTCACCAACTGATGAGAATGATGGAATACATCACGGACGCCGAGTGTCGGAGAGAACGGACCGTTGACTGTTTATTAGATGTTGAAAAAGCCTTCGACAGCGTATGGCATGATGGCCTATTATTCCAAGCTTAGGGAAGTCCAGCTCCCGGACTGCTACCTCCATCTGGTTGCTAGCTTTCTGACGGAGAGGGCCTTCTGCGTGAGAGTTGGAGGTTCAGTGTCTTCCGAGAGACGAATCACAGCCGGCGTCCCTCAAGGTAGTGTTCTTGGCCTTCTGTTCTCACTCTACGTAAACAACGTGCCGAGACTGCCTGGAGTCCAGGTGGCACTCTTTGTATTTACGGCCGATCGTCATGTAGAAAGAGCCGTCTTACGACTGCAGCGCCAGCTCGACACGCTCGGGGAGTGGACTGAAAATTGGAGAGTGCAACTCAACGCTACCAAGAGTGTAGCCGTCGAATTCTCGAAGCGACGGAAGCACCCTGTTAGGCAGTTACGTATCGGCAGAACGTACTTGCGCTGGTCCAACGATGTTAAGTACCTCGGATTACACCTCGACCGTCGGCTCACCTGGCGTACCCACGCTCAGACAGTTCTTAAGCGAGCATCCGCTCGTCTGAGCTTACTGTTTCCACTCCTGATCAGCTCAGCCATGACCAGGAAATTGGGCAAGATGATCGTCGGCGCGTATTTGCTGCCGGTCATTACCTACGCTTGTCCGGTTTGGGGTTACCTCGCCGCAATGCGTAAAAACAAGTTGCAGAGCGTCCTCGACAGGGGTCTTAGGCTATCGGCCAAAGTCCCCCGTCGCTTCTCATCACGCCTTCGAAGGAGAGGACTTGGCGTCCGCTCCTTAGGAAAAACTTTCAGGCGGCTTGCACGCAAATTTTATGCACGTGCGGCGAGGTTCCCAGGTAATCCTCTTGTGGCTGGGCTGGGCAGGCACCGATACGGCCAGGTGATTCGTGGGAACGCCCTCGGTATATACTGCGCTAGTGTAGGCTAGCACAACAGCCAAGAATCGGCCTGCTATAGAGCACACGCCCTACTTGGGCAGGGCCACAAGGCAGGAGCTCCAGAAGGTAGCTCGGAACTCAGATAGCGAGCGGTTCGTCTCTGCGACGCACAACCGCACAGCCCAGACCAGCTTAGTAGTCAGTATTAGTGCGCTATATTGACAACGCGGTTCGAGAGTTATAGCAGCGATATTACTATGCGCTTTCAAGTGGTTATTAGTTAAGAGTGGTGTTTTTTAATCGGACGGTATATTTGTAATACAATTGTGTTTAATTTAAGTGGACATTTTATTGCGAGTGAACAATTTTCATTCGATTTGTTGTAGAGACTGTGTTGTTAATTACTAACTGTTTAACTGTAAACATTAAAGGTGTGATTAGTGACTTAATTGGTGTCTTGTACTTATTTTGTTTCCACTGTAGCTACGACGATCGAGTAGACCGTCGTAACATATCATTAAAATGGTTGAAAAATGAGTGATAACCGGAAATCAGTCCCATTAACGTAAGCGGCAATGCCACAATAAAAGTATGCATTACTGAAACATTCTTCAGAAGGTAGGCCTACTTATTAACTGAATTGATTTTCCTATATTTCATATTTTATACGTATACGCGAATGCTGTGTAATAAACGAGTTTTTAAAAGAAAAGTTACTATTAGCATAGACAACTAAAATAATAATAAAATAGTCTAAAAATTAAGATAGTAACAAATTCGTCAAATTTTTGACCTTCTGATGGAGTGGTCCTGTTCCGTTCTTATCCCCTATAAATACGCCCCGGTGTGTGTTATATTTGTACTGGCGTGCATATACACTAAATGGTACGAAAAGCAGTTACCCGTAAAAAGTGTAAATATTTTAATTTATGGTGTGTTCAGGCTTCAGTGCATCAAAAATAACGATAACTGAAGTCACTTAATTGTTCTTCTCTATGGTAAGGTATAACCTGTTAGGCCTAGTGGTTGAAAAGATTTAAGACCATAGTATGACGATATTGATTGACGACTCGTTTCTTTTGTTTTTTATTACTGTACAAATGTTATAATAATTCATATAATTTTTATTGTTATTGATATCATTATTACGAAATTTATTAGTATGTTTATTAATTTAATAAACAGTCATTGCCATAACAAAGTGTTAATATAACTATCGACTTTTTTTACAAATGGTAATGTCATTTGCAGGCAGGATATAATTAACAATATAAGATGAAAAAACAGTTCAGATAGTCATGTCCGTGTTTTTATAGACAAATTGTGAGCGATAAAACAATAAAAATTTATGTTAGTATGAAAACAAAGCAAAATATCAAAGTAAATAGAGATTAATCAATAATTTAATCAGATAACGCAGCTGCTAGAGTTATAAATATCGTAGGGACTTAATTACAAAAAAAGTAAGTTTATAATTTCGGGAATAACAATGCAGCACATTGTCTGGAGGACAGCAAAACTTATGGTAATATAACATAAAAATTAATTATCCAATCATAAAGAAATAGATCCTGGTAATGAGATAAATATTTCTCTATAACCTTATACGTTGAGTAATATTATTTCTTTGAAAATTACTCTTCGAGTTTCCTGCAGGTCTCCCATGTAGTATCTTCAAATAAATACAAGTGCATGTAAGTTTATTTACACGTGACGCATGATTCGTAAAAATTAATCTTTATCTTTTGAGGTTTTTGAAATGCAATAATAATTTTCTGCGAAACGTGTGCCAGGTGTAAGTAAACGTACTTGCAGTTGTATTTATTTGAGATATTACATCAGAATAATATGTACAATTTTTGAATACACGTTTTATGTACACATATTTGTATCGCTTGTAGACAACCGATATTACAAATTACTAAGACAAATAGGAAAACAATGTAAAAATTAATCATTGAGATCTTTCAATAATAACAGTCTGGTATCATCACACAATCTGCTTCAAATTATCCCGACTTCATAAGAAAAAACGATGTTAATTCTGAATGCTTCGTGTAATGTATATACTAAAGCACTTAATGTCAACTTTAAAATGTACGTGAAGCTACTCCATTCAAACTCACAAAAACAATACTTTAGACAGTGCCTCTGTGTCCACATGTTATTAAGTTTCTTGTTAGAATATTCGACAGTTTAAGTGGCGGAGAACGTTACTCACAGTTTCTGTGGGTCAGATGACATGGATAGAATGCAAGACTGTGTCTTTAAAATTTTAAGTGACGGGCTTTGTATTAACAGCCAAACACGGAGCAAGGCAGTGCTTTCCTCTATACTTTTATTAAATGTTGTTACAGTGTTACAAGAAAAACAAAACTATGAAAGTAACAAAAATACAAGCGTATAACCCAACATTCTATGATTTTTGAAACCTTTTTCATAAAATTTAAAATAAAAAATGTGCTTGTTAAGTAAAGGAATTAATATTTGTACAATCCACATTCACAAGGTGGCCCGATTACGGATTACGGTATTTAAACGAAACATCAATTCCTGTTGAGGAACGTCTGTCAGAACATAGGAATACAGTAAAAAAGGGAAGTCTAACTTATCTGAATTAGCTGAATACGTATGGCACGAGAAATACAAAATCCTGTCGGATTGAGTAGATATCGTTAGGAAACTAATGCTAATAAACCTAAAAGTTTAGAGGCATCGTTTATGGTTGTAAATGACAATTGTTTCAGATAGCCTAGTAAAAAGTGAATCTAGAATGTGGATTAAAAATATAAAAAAGTATGTACGTTGTTCTGGGTGGGGCAGTCCCTGTCTAGGCCTACTTATTTTTGATTTTTGTACTTAAATGATGCGTTAATGTTCTCTGACGTTCTTTGTGTGAACTTACGCTAGCGCGATTGTGCTTCCCGGTTCAGTCCAACCGACGTAGATGGTTAGTATCGGTTCTTTATATATATATATATATATATATATATATATATATATATATATATATAATACCTTTCGTCTAACACAATTATCTAATATTTGTGATGTTAGATAAAAAGTTACTTACCCGTGATATTACTTTACCTGGGCGCCAGATACAAATGACATGGTTTCAGCTTAGCTCAGCGCATGGAGACACTCTTTTTCAGGATTCGTTCAGTGATTGTGGTTTTCAAGGGGGAATCGTTACAAACAATACTTTAAGATTTGCTTGATTATTTAATTAACTTTTATTTAATTATTTTTGAACTTTAAATTGTTAATTGCAGGACCTAATTCTACCCTAACACTTATAATTATTGAGTGAGTGTGAAAAGTAATGATTAAGACGCTCAAACGACCTATAGCTCTTATCTGGTTTGATTAAGAGATTGCTATCTCCCAAACCAGTGCTAAAGAAGAGGTCTGCAATAATTTGTACGTCCAATACTACACACTACTTTCCATTCAACACTCCTATACTATATTAAAGCTAATCTTATAGTTAAAATACAAAGTGTGCTTTTAAAATTGTTTATTGTTTTATTATTTGTTTAGTGCTTATATCATTGATCAATGAATCTATTTCTTACTGTTTGAAGGGTAGACCGAAGATAGGAACCCGTAGAGGTCCTCCTTTTGATGGTGTTGCACAGAAGAATGGATGTTGATCAATGCTGTTGAAGATGCCCTGGCAATTACAGATGCTGTAGCTTTCTGTAGCACAGGTCCTTCACGGCTGTTGATTAATTAATTAATTAATTAATTAATTAACGGTTGTTTACGCAGCGAGTGTTATTGAACGTTATTAATTCATCTACACTGCGGACTACTTCTCGCATTAGAACTTAATTTGCACTTTTGCGTGATTTAAAAATTTCTGTATGTGAATTATACACGTCTAGTGTGTTTAAGTACCGAACGAAGAGTGATGCTACACCTCGCTTTGAGCTGGCGTCTGTTTTAAATACGGGCTGCTGATTGGTTGTTCAAATAAATCATGCGTTTTTCCAGTTTTGACAATCTCGAACAGGTCGTTCAAACACTCCGCGACAGGTTCCAAACGGCAGAAAATGTCTTGTCAAAATCGTACTTCCTGTATTTGCAAATCGATTGATTACAGGTATTTGCAAATGTGTTTCCAAAGATCTGACCACAGAATATTGTTGCTTAGGTCTTTATGTGTGTGTGTGTGTGTGTGTGTGTGTGTGTGTGTGTGTGAAAACACCTTATTCCTACGTAGCATAATTCTCTCGTTATTTCTGTTGGCGTGCGTCATCCGTATAACTTCTTCAATTATTAATTATATTAACTGAGATTGCGGCTACTTACAAAGCTTTTCTTGCTGAATACAATGCTGTTTTCAGAATTGCCGTATATTTATAACTTTTGAAGTGATCGCAGGTTGAACTGATAATTCGCTTTGAGTAAAATTACATGTTTGAACTGGATTCTAATGTAGCGGTGACGTGGTTAGAGTGAGATGGCTGCGATTATACGCTCTCTCTCTTCCTTACTGCGTTACACTCGTACCGTCTATAGCTTTCATATAACGCTCTGATAGGACGCTATTATGAATCGTTATTATATATATATAATAACATAATAATGATATATATATACTATATATATATTGGCATATTTGCCCAGGGCGGTATGTTTGTAAATATTTAGCGTAGAAAATATATGATGAACAGTTGTTAACAATATTATGCAGGCTAAAGAATTGTCAGAAAGCGTACACCTGCTCCGCGAGTAAATACGACGCTTGTCTGTATGTGTGTGTGAACGCAAACTATGACAAGAAAAAGTCTACGATGGGGTGATGCGTACGTCTGTAATCAGGTTATAACCGGATAAAAATGAACTAATTAATACGTTATAAACCTGTGAATAAAGAGTTACTCCCATTATAAAAACACCATTAAATTAAGGAATTTTTAACGAATATGGTGATGTAAAATGATTCCAGAAATATGCAAAATAAAGACGCTAAGTAATTTATGATAATTACTAGAGTAATTAAATAGTAATTAATAAGTGTAATATATGTTTTGAGTGACCAGGAAAAAATTACGCTGACGATGATATCGCTCGTGCTACGAGTATGTTTTCGAAATCGCGAAAATGAACCTAAAAGTGATTTGTAATTAAAAGGACGCTTTGCGCGAAGTGACAATATCTAACACGTCAAAAACAGTCCTGGACTTGTCAGATCGCCGTCCAGTATAAATACCACCATCAATTTTGGGGCGATCCCAGAGAGACTCAAGATATCTTCACACAACTTCACGCTGCTGGTCTGCTGACCGACCTTTATCACACACACCAAGACTTATGGAGGAACTCTGGACCATCACAAACAACAACCCGTAGATACAGAGAACACATCATCAGCATAATCATCATCATCAAATTCTCAGGATTCTGGACACACCCACACACACTTACACACACGCGCTCAACGGTAATGTCGGCAGTACGCAGGTGATGAATAAACAATTATAATTTTGTTTGTGAAAAGAACCCTTAAAATGAAACTTACATATGAACAGTAAAGACTTAAAGTTTTAAATATATTCACTGTACATTAATTTAAATGGTAGTTAAAGAAAATAATTTAATTTAACAAAAAAATATAAAAATACTAATCTTTTGCTATATGTTAAAATTTGGGCGTGTCAGTAGAAATAAATAATAGGTTGGAAGTAAATGTTAAATATTTTATATTGTTTATTGCAACAATTAGTGATATTCTTGAGATTTAATATTATTTTTGTTTGTAAATGAGTTGCTATTATTATTTAAAATTTGAGTCAAAGTCAGACATACTGAAATAAAAAGTGTTTAGGTAATTTGTTTAACATGTCTGTTTAGCTAGTAAGATTATATGGTTGTTTATTTTTATATGCTGTGAACAGCATAGAAGGTTATATTGTATTTTTGTAAACTTATAAAAGAGAATATTTTTTTATATTTATATAAGTTATCAAAATTTTAATATTTGCATATTTTCTATTAATATTTATAAATCATAGAATGATTATTTTGAACGGTTTTAATTTATTATTTCATGTCATTAACATCTCACTCCTCTTTGAAAATTATTTTATTATTGTGCAACTACATATGCTTGACGCAACATTAATAAAAAAAATTCTGCGACCTGGCCGATGTAATACACTTCATAGTTGCGTTGAGTACATGGTATTGTATTTATGCATAATACTTGTAACTTTGCAATATACATATATATATATATATATATATATATATAATTTATCTATAGTTGTATTTAACTATGTATGATGGTAGAGGTTTATTAATTTTTTACGGTTCACCCTTGTTAGTGAATGAATCTCAATCAACCTTAAGTTTGTACTTAATGTACCAGTTTAACTTACAGCTGACGGCGACCATAGTTCCCTTAGTGGCCGGAACGTTGTGTGAAAAACTCTAACTGTTATATTAGTCCAACCTAACGCTTTTGAAAATGTTTATGTACCATCGAAAATTAGGTTTAAAGATGGTGTAAAGAAACGATTACAGTTTGTGCAGTGGCTGTATGGAATTTTGCTACTTGGAATTATTTGAGATGAGAATGTGTCAACGAAAACAAAATCGCATTACAATCACATATGGGTTTGGCTTATAGCCTGTGGAAAGAGACAAGGATAAATGTACTTTCCGAAATGTTACTTACAGTGTCGATTAAAATATTTGCCAGTCCGTTTGGATTAGTTTCAATTTAAATTAATATTACTTCTGTGCCAAATTTAACTTCTTCAATAAACTGTATACATTACCATTGTCATTGTCTATAAATTTGGTCAGTTATTGCTATGGGATTAACACCTTGTCACGTCCAAGTAGTTTAATACGTAGAGATCATTGGCCAAAAATTTGTGTTAAACAATTTATGTTGACATAAGTATAAGATCTTGTATTATAATGCAGAGGCAAAATACGGAATGTAAATTAGAGTTTAGGAAAATCGGAGGACGTCAAAGCATTTTCAGACAAAAATATAAAAACTTTGTAGTTTAAATTAGTTCTATATTTTGTAAACATACAAGTTTACAAAAATATGATCCTTGAGTGTTGGCAAGAACCTCGTCAATTCCTTTTAGTGTCTATTATCCTACACTGTAGTGATGTACCACTCGTGACTACTTCCATATACCATTATCATGTATTCCAACATCTTCCTTTCTCTACATCTTCTCTTTCAATCTCTCCCGTAACTATCGTACTGTGAATACAATTTCTTATTAACGTTTGATTTACCCACTTTGCATGACTCCTTATTGTTGAAAAAATTTCCTTTCATCCCTTATTAATTCTCCTTATTACACCTTCATTAGATACCCTACCTACGCCACTGATATTTATCAGTCTTATCCAAGTATATTTCAAAACTCTTCAACTCTTTAAAGTTATTCTTTTTATCAATAAAGGTAATTATGTAGTAGATAATGTATTATGGGAACGGCATTAAATAATGATCGCAACTCTTTTCTTTACTGCTTAAGCAGTCTAAAAGTTAGACCGATTAGGCTGCCATATGTAAGCCGTTCAACATAAGTGAAACAAGGTGTGTGTGGGCAATACTACGCTCCAGACCCGTGCATTAATACCCCCTGGATGCTACCCCAGATTTATCACTTTTACACTCTGATTCCACATTGGGACAGACAAATTCACTTGACTTTTGTGGTAGCAACGATAATTGAACCAATTACATCTAGATTAACAGTGTCCCCGTACCTACACTCCAAACCCGTACTCTACTAAACCCCAAAGAGGTTATTAAATATTTACAAAACTCACAAATTGTCGCAGTTTATAATAAACGTCAATGAATTTAAGTAAAACGGAATACTAACTACTATGAAGGAGGTAACGACATAAACGATTTACTGATGTATATCAGTGGTGTGATCCACGTTATTCTGTTTTACAGCTCAAATAATAAAAAATTGAAAACGTATTTACATCTGGTTGACCTACATCTGGACTGTAAAACGATATAGCCAAACACATATGGAAACACTGGACTTATACTGAGATGCAATTGTGAACAGCGTTATAATCATATCCTATGACGCTATAACAATAAACGTCACTGTTCCTGGTATCATAGTTTACTCTATTCTTGCTTCCTTTTCTATAACCCAGTGATTCGCGAGTTTACAATAATCTTTTAAAAACAGGATTCAACTGAGAAGCCAGACGATGTGTGCCACACAACGATCCGACTTGTACGACCCATTTCATTACCCACTCTTAAATGCCTTTTGTTTATCCCTTCTGTCCTTTATCATCTACGAAAATGGGTGGCTTGGAATCTCAGATTCACCGCTGATATACTAAGAAGCGACTAGAACTTGCTTTTAAGGAACAGGGTGAGTCTCTCCCATAATCAAAGCCTAGCCCATCCGCTAAGATGAGGTAACCTCCAGCTTTGGGAATTTGACGACTGGACTACAAACTGATTCACCCAAAAATATTGTAAACACAAACTTTGTCAGTGGCATAGATATAGAACATCAGTTTGCTCGAAAGTACCTTTTGTACAATTTTGAGCTTGCGACACAAGATACATCATGGAAAGTAAAGATGACTACATTGTAGCTACTATGTTCTGTTTGAAATTCAAGGGAAATATGAAGGCTCTGAGAAAACGTAAGGTATAAAAAGCCATACCTTTGTGTACATATTGTTATTTCTATGATTTAGCTCTACATTATATAAGCAAGTAATTAAATAAGAAAAAAATAATTTACGATATGACTTCATTATATGAAGGCTGATGTGCAGAGTATTACATTGCGATTAACCAAACTCGGTGGAGACTAGCATGGGCGGAACTCGTCAAAATAACACACTTCCGATTGACAACCGTAATCAGAAAAAAATATATATTAATTTTAACCGTGAATATTTTACTTAACCTGATATGTGACATTTTCAATGGTATAGCTGAATAAAAACAGAAGTTTGATGCATATCATTATTTACAGCCTTCCGAATAACGTATATTTTCCAGAATTAGAAGCAGAGAGAGCCGGTAGAGGTTATTAAAGTCCTAATATCTTTAACCAAAATTAGAAACGTGAACTCCATTAAGTGTAGAAAAAGTTCTAAAAACAGTATAAAATACCATGGTTGTAATATTCTTCTTTCTTTACACTTTCTTAGTATACGTTATATTTATGTTTATTATTTTCCTTATTTTGTTACTTTGATTAAAAATTCTTAAATAAATTTATTATTTAATTTGTAGCTTTTATTTTGACTCATGATGTTTGCCTCATTATATTATTATTAGTAGTTTTGTTGTATGTTTATACATTTTTTCCTTTTATTAATATTATAAGTTGGTTCATTGCTATAAAGTTTATTTTAAATTTGTAATGTTAAAATATGTTTGAAATGTACCCTACTATTGCGTAAGCTTAAAAATAATTAGACCTAACATTATTCTTTTTCTTAGTTTTACTCCATAGAATACTACATCTCAGAATGGTCTGAAACCACAGATGTTAACAACAATATCAGTTAAACGTAATTGTCAACTGCAAACAATTTTTAATGAATTTAACTATTTCTAACAATTTTGAAATATCTCCAGTATAATCTTTATCAGTCAGAAGCCTTAGCTCTTAGGTACCTGTTTGAACTAATTCTTATATCTGTTCATGGGTGTGTATTAATAAACAACAGGTCACGAATTTTAAAATTATTGTGGCCTCTAGATTTATTTATTATAAAATAAAAGTAATTTTTTTAATAACGTATTTTATTCCTGCGTACATCTTCACTAAAATTTGTAAGAAGATATGGAATCAATCAGATGTATAACATAATTATAGAAATTAAAGAAAAGTAAATTGTATGTTGGGTAGCAGTAAAACATTTTGGTTAGAGCCATAGAAGGCATATTTTATATTTCTGTCAGACTCTACAAAATCAAAAGGCAACTAAATAAATTGGACGAAAGCGACTACTTCAAGAATACAGATTACAGCGAAGATATTTAATAATAGTAAACAAGGTGAAGAATAAGTATGAGAAAGAAAAATAAAAGGAAATATTATAACATTTAATAGTAACAAAGAGACAGTAACATACGTCTTTACAAAAATTGTGCATATGTAAAAGATACTACTGTATCAAACACACATAAAATGACAACAGACAAATCCAAACGAAAGATGCCCGGAAAGAGTGAATCAGAAAACGTGGGATGAAGGAAGGGTGAAGGACACGAAGGGAGAAAGGCCTACAAAAGGGAATATATCCAAACATAGAAGCTTACAGAGAAGAAGTAGAAATTGGCAACGTACCTGTAAATCGCTAATGTGATGGTAGAAGCAGCGATAATAAAATTTGTCTATGACTACACTCTGTAGCTACCCATCAAAATGTGTTAGGACTACAATGTGATGGCATACTATTTTTAATATAGGTGGACGACTTCGCAACTTCAAATCGGTGAGCGTGAACACAAGCGTCTGAGTTATTATGGTGCCGTACCATTCTTGACACATGATGGAATTTAATGTTTTGGATACCATCAATAAACATGATGAGAGAAATCAACGTCCAGAAGTCATCGGATTTTTAGGATAGGCCAGACTCGTCAGTCGGTCGACATTTGCTTTAATCTCCTGGAGCCTTCCCCCGGAACGCTGTTGAACACGGTACACAACGCACAAATGCTGATAACATTTACGTAATTCCAGGGTTTTGTTAATTTGATGTACGTATTCTGGCGCGTCGGATGGCAACTTACTAAAACAGTTTTGCATTGGGTTCTTTTAAAGCAAGGTTGAATGGAAGGCCATTCTCTTCTTCTGTCCAGTTATGTATGCGTGACTTCAACTTTAATTTGTTTACTTATATTTGCAATGGCGCTTTCTATACCTGCCATATCTTTTTTAATAGTTGACACAGATTTTCTGTTTCAGATTCTATTTCAAACTGTCTGTTCAGCTTACCTCGTAACAGGCCGAAATTTGCAGTGGAATCCTCTTTTACGAAAGCGTTAAAGTTTTCCGCTTGACGAATAATTTTTCATTTTTCCGTGTACCTGTTGTTTCATTTTTACGCTTACGTTTTGTGTCCTGTCGTTTCATTACTTTTTTATTATTTTTTCTGCTTCCCGCCGACGTTCCTCCTCTCGCTCTTCTATCTAGAGACTGAAATATTCTATCATATCTAATTGCTGAGTTCTACCCATTATTGTAAATCTATTTTCAAGCACACTACTCTTCTACGAGGAATCATATGGTTCTACTGTTAAAAGTTTTATCCGACTTATAACACCAATGTTACGAAGTTCAAACGGATTGTTGTATTGTACCAGTGGGAACAGAACAATTGACACCAATGAATTCTAATTATAAGTCTTAATTAGACAAAAGAACAGTTGGAAATCAACTGACGCATCCTTATACAATAGTTCAAGTGACATTTGGCCAACACACAACTATAACTGTTACTTTATTGCAGTTTTGCACTAACTAACTCAATAACCGCTTTCCACAAAACCATCACAGCTACTCAAATCCCTACTCAAATCCGCACTTCAATATCGCTGGGCTGTAAAAAATTCTGCCGCTGTAAAATCCAGAATTTGTACCACTGCCGCTTTGCATTGTAGCGAACTAGTGGGCCAGAATGCTGGTAGCGTAACCGAGCAATCATCTGGTAGAGGCATAGACAGTCTAGAAGAATGCAGAACGCTATGCAACTCTACCGCGCTGAATGATCTCCAAATGACGAGAACAGCCACGCGTCCCCAGGCACGCCAAGAATCACGTAGCCACTAAGCGATTCAATATTTTCTTCAACACCGCAATGTTAATAATTATTTCAGATGAATTAGTTGTTGTAAGTTAATGAGGACAATTACACTATATGTTGATAATTTACATTTATTAAAACATTTTGCATATGGTATAGGCAAATTACAATGGGTACAAAGCTCGCAATCACGTACTATGGAAATTTCGAGTATTTTACCTGTGCCTTGGACAACGTGGTTATTGTCGGCCCATCACCCAGAAAGCGGTGGGGTCGTCTTGCAACCTTAGCGTCCTAAATACAAGTGTTTTGGAACCGACCAGCCAGTAGTCAGTTACGTACTGGAAAGCGAATGATAAGGGTGTAGGTCAGTTTGAGACAGTGCTGTGCTGTGTAGCGGTTCAGTGTTAATACTCATTGGGAATTATTTAGTGCAAACATCTATGGTTAGAGACTGGAGTTATTTATTGCGAGTTGGACAACGGTAAACTTGAATACTTGTTGTAATTGCGACTGTATGCTTGAGTTGTTTACTTAAACTGTTTTTAAAAGTACAAGTAAGATTCGCTCTGTTGTTTAGTTATTAAATTGGTACTGTTTAAACATGACGATTTGTGGGACCCTCGTAAGGATATGAGTAGTAAATACGGAATAAGACATGGGTCGCTTTGAAAATGTATTTCTTATATTACATTTACTGTTTGGAGCGGAAGTAAATGCAAATCATTAACTAGATAGGAATTAAGTAATACGTTTTGGTATTTCGACAATATTATGTATGTTGTAATTGTTCTCCTTTAATTATAAACTGTATAGGAAGAATACATAAATAATTGTATCACGTAGTCTTATGATGAATTAAACATTTTTAGAAGACTTACAGAACATAACAGTTCTTATAATTAATATAAGAATACAAATACAGTCCAATAGATAGTGTATAGTTAATGTGTGTATAGTTAATGTATATTGTACATTAAGACAAAAATTAGTGAAATGTATAATATTTCCATATAGTAATTATTCAGATCGACATGATTACAATACGTCTGTAGAAACATCGAGAAAATGTTAAAATATTATGTCTATTTAATGACCAAAACTAATAAAATTTTCTTTATGTATTAATTTACCTCTCGTTGTTCAAAAACGTAACGTCTACTAAAAAGCCACGTACTTTCTGTTCTGTATTAATAAATGAAAAACAAACCGACGTAACACTAAGGTTCTTACATATAACGCACGTCAATTAACAGTGTATTAACCTGTAATATTTACTTACATATATAGATGTATCTGCCTAAATATTTACCTGCGTGTGTGGGGTGTTTTTGCACTGCCGCTGAGTAATTGTACTATATTCTATGTTTGCAAATTACCCAGAGCAAATATACGTAATATCTGTGTAATCGTTAGTT
Source organism: Magicicada septendecula (assembly GCA_034769895.1). NCBI lineage: Eukaryota > Metazoa > Arthropoda > Insecta > Hemiptera > Cicadidae > Magicicada > Magicicada septendecula. Next base: position 332,641,641 of record CM068375.1, on the reverse strand, counting down.
AACTGTCACGGGACTATGTCCCGTTTATTATCTGAGATATTTAATTCAGTTTATGTAACATTACACATAGTAAACAGTGTTACCAATGGTTTACATACAAATAATGTTAACACTATGAAGACCAAACATGCTGTGTCTGTTATTGCTCATATTACTTCCGATTATGTGTTTATTATTCACAAAGTACATGTATTGCTAAACGAAGGGGTTATAAACCACTCAATAATGATAACAGGCACTATTAATTATTCTTAATATGAAACGATAGGCTAGTTAATAATCACAGAACACTCTGGTCTTTCATTAAACAAGGTAATGTATTATTGATTTTTCAAAACAACAACTGAAACATAATAAAAGCCGTTTAAGTCATTATTCTCAAAATTATTAAATACCGGGCTATTAGACCGTGGTCGATTGCTCTAAACTCTCGGCATCGTCGGCAACGTTTTGTATACCGCCCTCGGGGATCTTCTTCAGGCTGCAGAAATCAACAGAGTGTTACGAAAACAGTTACGGCAGATCTTAGACCGAACGATACCCGACACATTTTTATGTAAAGGTAACTTCTACTTTTGTTGATACTTGGTAACACGCTTTTTCCGGACCGAAGAAGATTCCCGAGGGTGGGACAAGAATCATTACCGACGATGTGGAGAATTTAGAGCAACCGACCACGGCCTAACAACCCGGAATTGAATAATTTTGGGATCATTAGTTTCTAGAAAATAAATTATTTTCCTTATCGTTCTAGTAGTATTTTGTCCTCTAAATAAAAAACAAAACTCACTAATTCTTTTAGTTTTGTTTTGTATTATAATAATGCAAGTGTGTGTTGTACTTTCTTGAAGGACAATTTCAGTTAGAAGTAAGTTCGTTTGTGGGTGTTACTGTGGGTGTCGAATCTAGTTGACCCTCTTCACAGTTCCCACGTGAGGAAGTTCTGAGCACCGGGTTGTTGGTTTAACATGCAATATTCCTCATTTAGTCTATTCTATATAACTTGTGGTTTGGCAAGGTTTGGCTTCAGAATTAGAACTCTCCACTGTCCTCTCGTATCCTGTCGAGAAGGTCGGGTTACACAATTCAATGAACATTGGGTTTGCTGCTGGGTGATGTACTATATACTGAAATGATTAAAACGATTATTCCTGCAAAAAAGGAATGAACATACTGACCTAATAATCCTACTCGCACTTATTTTCGATATTTCGATTATGCGACTATTGGTTTTAATAAGTACTGAATATCGCATATAATTATAATTAGATAATAGAAATAAATTAAGAAAACTTATTTCAATATGTTATAAAATTGTTTGTTGGCGATTTCAAACGCGTTTCATTGTTACATTATTTGCAAAGTATTTTTTGGTAATACTACAACTCCGATGTGTGCCTGTGACGCCAAAAGATGACGTTGTTAAGTTACCATGCAAATTAAAATTACACATGGTAACGAATATGCCTTTAAAATAATAGTAGATTTTTTCTTGCAAAATACTAATAAAACGCTACTCTAAATAACAACTTGACTGTTACTACACATGTATCTCTCTTTGTGATATAACTCGCATTCTAACATTACTCGTTTTTTCAATTTAATTCGGTTTTTGTGCACATCACAGAAAACCCAACACGTTCGAAGTAAGGCGATATGGTATACATGTCTCCATTTTTTCGTAATTCTTACAAAATTTTCTGCTAATAAAGTTTTTGGTATTTACTGAATAACTCAAAAGAATATTGACAACTAAAGAAAAACAAATCTAGTTTTCATTTGTTATGTTGTTTTAATTTTACTATTCAGAAATAATTGTAGTTTTAATTTTATATTATCTGTTGTGGTTTTTCTGAAAATACATTACTTTTTGCTTTAATATTTATCTCTTTTAAGCACTGTATAAACACAATATACGTCATATATTTTCTAACTATGACTTCTATTTTTTTTTTTAAGTAAGCGAAAAACCATACACCATTATTATCTAACCTCACAAATGAAACCAACACGTATTATTGTTTTACATTAAGAATTAGAACAATTTACAATGAGTAAACTCCTTCCTCTTCTTCACATCGTAGTACATAGATACAATAGCATATTTAATACGTCAAAAATATTTCACGATAGAAGCCTCTGGAACAGCCGAAAGCGTCCTTCACCCGTCCCCACCGCTAATCGAGCAGGTATAGAGGTATAGCCTCAGTCAAAGCCTCACTTAAGTACATCACAGTTTGTTCAAGAACACTTGAGATACTCATTAAACTGGCGTGCATAAGGATGGAAAGCTATTCTGGACCTCTGTGCGACCTATAAAAGGATCAGCGTCTGGCTTAGTTCAGTCAGTTTGTTGGGCGATTTCCCTTAATGAGAATCGAGTGGTGGTTAATGTACTGTGGCGAAGTGTTATCTTGTTATAATTAGTGTGGGACTGTATATGATATTATTATTGCGTGTGAACACATTTAACTGGAATAATTGTACAAATTGTTATTTGTGTTTACAGCTGGTTATTACTGAGTTAATTTGTGTATGTATTTTTGTATCCACTGTACCATACGACGATCACTGAGACTGTCGTAACAATATAGTGGATGTACAGATAATAGGGCAGTTTACAATTTTTTTAAGTTGTTTCCCTGCGAGAACCTTTTATACAATTAAATAAAAGCCGTTTAAATGATTCCATGCAAAAAATGGAAGACTGTCTCTTCAAAATGATACGTGTAAAATTAATACACTGAATAACAATTGATTTTTATAATAGAGAAACATTATTGTAGTACATAAAATATATTACGTATTTAGCTTTAATATAAAAACACATATTTTTGAGAGCGGATAGTAGATGCTATTTTCATTACATTCTCGAACGTTTTCATACTTATAATTCCCATTTGTGGCACTTGATGTTGTACACTAATGCATTGGCATTGCAATGCTTCCACTATTTAGTCAGTAGCCTTAATAATGTTTGGTCCAAACGTAATCGATACCGTGTTCTAAATGGGTTAACAAGCCTTTCACAGCGGCACCGCATCTCTCGAGTGTAGGCAGTTACTGACCTACTAATTACAATTATAGTTGGTTCACAACTTTAACACTTACTTCCTACCTTATACACTCAAAATTATAATTTCCTTTTTAGTATGCCGTTTGCAGTGTACTTATTTAAATCTAACTATCGTAGAGTAAAATGAAATGTTTGATTTGATTTTGTATCTCGATTGTCAAATTTCACATCTAAACATAACAAGTGTTTTTAAACACTGAGGTAATACGTTAATAAGAGAATTTACTCAAATTCCTATAAACGGCCTCTTTAATCAATTTACATATTAAGAGATCTACACAAATACATGATTTGTCATCATAGTGCTAGATAAATAGCATTGTTTTGCAAAATGATATTGCATTTTTTTAATGATTTATTTACTTTAATGTAAAACAAAGACTGCAGTATATAACACGTTAAGGAGTTAGTGGTAGAACTATCCAAGTTCAAGTTTTAATGATGCTTCAAGATGTTTCAAAACACAGTTTTTATGTATTTCTCGTCTTTCTGTATATTTTTAACCACTATGTAGTTAACAATAAAATTCTATTAATAATCAAAATGAACCTTGAAAATCAGAATTTGATTTTTTTAATTCAGTTTTCCGTAAATTGATATGAGTGGTCTTGGGTAGCTTTACCAGTAACCTTATGATATTATAATTATCTAAGAATATGTATGCCATAGTTAAAGCCATCTAATCTAATTTCAAAGACATAGTTAAGAATATCGCTATGTGCCAACTATATAGCTAAACAAAGTTGAGAATATTATACTTTTCGGCTTACATGCACATAACAGATGACGAAGAAACAGATAAACAGAATACTGATATTGACGCCATTATAGATGAGATCAAGAGAAAGACTAAATGGGATGATAAGTTTCAAACAGACGCAAAATGGTAAACTAGAGATTGTTAATAACAATTATCAAAGAATTAAACCGCCTGATAAACACAGATCGGAAACACGAAACTTGTTGTTAAGAAAAGGTGTATTCATAAATACCTACGAAGTGATCTCTTTGAAGTAAAATCTTAAACTCTATTACAATTCGGTAAATGAACGTTCTCATTAGTAAAATAATACTTGTTATTAATGTAAATCGAGTAATGCAATACTTCAGCGGTTCAGTCGGTTATTAACATGTAAATAAATCTCTTCCTTTTTTTTTAAATCAGTAAAATGTCAGTGCAATAATTTAATTGATTATTTTGTGGTACCCGATGCGTACGTTTTGTAAACACGCTCAGTTAACACAACAGAATGAGAGTGATATGAGGGGTGAGGGGGTAAAACAGAGACACGAGACAGAAAGATAGATAGACAGACGGACAAATGTGTTCAGTCTCACCTGTACATTTAGTTAAAGTGAATGAATACACTGCGATTTCTGCTCGCAACGTTTCCATGAGACTTTTTACTGCATACCATCAGCCAATTTAAAGCAGAGCAATTCAATGTTCACCAGCACTCAGTCTTGTATACTCTCGGCGTACCAACCTAAAGTGCATTACGCTGAAATTGCTTTTTGCCAGATATTGCTGGTAGGTATTAGTTTTGTATTCAATGGGTACACTTATGTACATTATTAGTTTGTATGCCTTCTACATTGTTTATCTGTAATATCCCAATGTAAACCATTGAGTCTTTGCGTTTTAACAGTTTATGGTTTCTTTCTCATTTGTCTTAAGACCTTCTATGGTAACGGGGATGCAGACCAGCCGGTGTTACTGGATACAGGATTTCATTTTAATACATCGATTCAGTCTTGACATTCTAGAAAGCGAACACCCCCCCCAACATTGTTTTTCTCATTCTATCATTTTAAGAACACCGTGAACTTCCTACGTTCCATTTTACTGGCTACTTTCATTTCCGTTAATTTTTGTTCACTTATGTCTATCAGTGTATTAACCTTTTAGCTTCCATAATTTCTATTAGTCAACGACAACTTTCACTGTATGAGAATTGCATACCGCCTAAGCCAAATTCATTTTAACTTGTAGAATTTTGAATTCCATATAATATTATAGTAAAATATTGCTACGACAAATACCTAACCCTCTAGAATTTTCGAGAGTGCCTTTCTACCCGTTTCTCGGCTAGCCAGCACGTGCGGCGTCTCGATCAAAGTAGTGCAGTCACGCAGCCTACAGTTAGATGGCGAGCACTTGCATCTAAGCAAATTATGCTGGCACGCCACCAAATGAAAGGGAAATTGTACGCAAACATCTGTTGGATCTATATAAGTGTCTATGGTCGTCTTAGTTATTTAGTTTATATTGTAAAGTGCGGATCAAGTGACTGTTGCTGATTAGTGGAAACTGATTACTGTGTTAATTAGTGCAGAATTCCAATAGTTGAGGTATTATTGCTTGTGGAAAAATTTAACTTGAATTATTGTATGAAAGTACCTTGCTGAATTCAAATTGTTATTTGTGACTAATTATTGCTGGCAATTAGCGACTACATTGGTGTGTGTATTTTGTTTACACTGTACAATGTGGTGATCCGTGAGACCGTCGTAACAGTGTATTAGTTATGAACTCTATATAATAGTAACTCGTTAATACGAAATGATGAAATATTTTGCTTTTTGATTTCCGGGATTAGATTTTTTGTACTTTTCGTTTACATTTACGCTATATATGTAAAAATATTTATTCTCTACGCATACTGTTATAAATGAATTAAAAATATTATTTGTTGTATTGATATTACAAAGACTGCTCAATAAGTTTATATGATAGGATAAAATTTACTGCCCCAAATTGAGTTCTTTTAATCATTTGACAGTAATAAAACTTTTGTAATGAGCAAGCCTACGCGTGTATACAATCGCACAGTTTGTCAAAATTTGAAACTGTACAGTGCAAGTTTTGAAAATTAGGAAAGGGAAAAATTAGTTTAGCTTATATTTACCGACTTTGTTAGACGCCGCAGAAAAACTGTGTGAAAGTCGTTGACTAACTTTCGTTTCCTTCAGTTTTCAAGTACTTAACGCTTTCTTCAAACTTTTAATTAACGTTCGAATACCAATTGCGTGGCAATGGGGCTAATTACGAGTGTATTCGACCCTTAAACTTAAGAGGAATGCTGTTCATACAAGAGTTATTAGTTTTTACAGAGTCAATCAAATTCTGAAGTAAATCGCTTATTAGTAATATTATAATTAACAAAAGTTAAATATTTGTAGTGAATAACTGAACTCAGTATTTCGATAGAACGGCCACGTTCCGTCTTCTCACCGTCGCCATTATGATAAAAATGACATACCTACGTATAAAAAAAATTGGACTTGAATACCAAACCGAAATGTCTTACAGTATCAAATCGTTACGTACGTTTTATGAAATACAGTCTTCCAAAAGAAGTGATATACTAAATTTGTCATTTTAATCATTATCAGAAGTGTTCATTTCACACGTCTTAATGCTGTCAGTCGTTTTCCTACTATACTTACGTTCACTATAAACACCGTTGCAATTTTATCACGATCTTAAGATTGGGAGCGATAAGCCTGCACCTTTGAACTCACAAAGGTCTAAAAGATCTGTATAAATAAAACACAATTCAAAATTTAAATACAAGTATTCTTGACAAAAACTTAAATTATTTCAAATGATAAATAAAGATTGATTAGAAAAAATAAGTAGAAATGTTAGTACTATAAATTTACATTAGTAGAAATTAAGTAATAAAAATAAAATAGTAAAACATTTACTCTTTTTGTAGATAACAAAAACTGTGGTTTTGGCGTAAGACACACACATTATAGAAACTGTAAGAGAACAGAACACCGTAAATCCCTTATTGTATAATTGTAAAATTCTTATGAAACATGATAAAGAATTGTAGTCTTATTAGACAAGGTATACAAAGCGGCTTGCTATCAATGCCTGGTCTTAGATTCGATTTCCTGGTGCACTATAAAAGCAAGGTGTGCCTTTCCGCCTACAGGTCGGGTCAGCCTATGGTAGTTAACACCGAAATAACACTATGGAGTTACTACTGGACACATGAAGTGTATTGTTGTAATGTTGGCCAGAGTGTCTTGACTGCGAAAGGATCATATAGGACAGCCAATCTTGACCGGTTCCCGTACGCTTGGGCGGTACAAGCAAGGTGATGCTATTTAGTAAAGAATTTGATAAGTGATGTTAGAGTCGGTATTTATGTATACCCGAAAGATATAGGATAAACTGTGTATTGAAAGAAACTACTTCTACACTGTAGACAGAGTTTTTCTAGAATTCGCCCTGAAACTTAGGGATTCGAAAACAACGTCAATGTAGAAATACGACTGATTAATGTTCTAGTATTAATATGACAGATCGAGACCAATAGTCTGCTAAAATACCTGCCCATACACTTTAGTTGCAGGAAAGTTTCATGGTTAAAATGTTTAATATTCCATCGGAGATATCCAGGATGGTGAATGCTTTCGGAAGCTGAATGCAAAATTTCCTTGGTTTTACAAGAGATAGAGAGAGGGAGATAGAGAGAAAGAGAGAGAGAGAGAGAGAGAGAGAGAGAGAGAGAGAGAGAGAGAGAGACAGACAGACAGACAGACAGACAGACAGACACATATTACTATAATGAGCCCTCAAATACACAATAACGACTCATTATTCAACTGAACTTGATAGAAATGAAACGCCAAACGTCACAGCAGGATTTTGCTATTACCAACTTACACCTTAAGTTGCACTAACGTAATCGTAATCCGTTTATATAAAACAAAATTTGACACATGACTGATAAATAAAGTATGACATTGTAAGGGAATAATTTGACTCTGCGATCTTCCCTTACTTTCTATTTTACGTAGCTTGTTTTTTTTTTTTTTTTTTTTAACAACAGCTGTTCAATTGAATCAATCTTTTGTTTCCTGTTTTAACATAGGCTACGTTACCGTTTGTCTGCGGTCAAGATATCCATATTCGTACATATGAAGGACAATTATGAAGGCAATATAATTTTGGACATTCACAATCATGCGTTTGTACGCAGACATTTTGGCTCAGAAAGGCAAGAGCTTAACTGAATTATTCATTACATTCCAATAATGTCTAAGTACTCCTTAACTTTCCAATAGATTATTATGTTTCTGTAACACTGGAAAAAAAATTGGCGGCCTCAATTAATGCCGTTTCCTTCTTCTAGGCTTACTTATGTGAAACAATTACTATTGGTCCCAAACGTGTTTCTCTGAGGTTTGAAGATTTTAATGTCAGCCTACACGTCTTTGTTAGGGTAGACTTTGAAGAAATTCCACGACCGTCTCTTTAAAGAACATTGTAGTGCCTAACTTATACACAGTTTCCAGCTGAATTTTTTTTTGTAAAGAAAGGACTCAGACCGAGTGTGAATGTATGTCAACATTTAACATGAATATACACAAAAGAAAAATTTACATACTAAATATTCTATATAGAAAACAACACTGTTTTAATTTAGCACTAATTGAAATGTATATTACGTTCTTTAAAGAAAAGAACACTAATTCTACAGCTCAACGAAACCAAAAAATGTCGTAAAAACATTGGTCCAGTTTTGCTTAGATCCAAAATTCTCGCCTATATTTTTCCTATATTTATGTTCTTAAAATAAAATAATGAAAGACGGCAACTCCTGGAGCACAAATAGATAGATAAGCCAAAATTAGATATTAGATTTATATATTGTAGAACTTAATTTTTAAAAGAAATTAGTCGCAAATCTCTAGCGCTACTAGTTTCCGAGTTAATCGTTACAAAATAGAGGCAAAAATAAGGTTTTTAGAGTTTCTATATAATATATTTCGTAAATTGCTAATACACAAAAAATATTTTAAACCAAATTTTTAGAAAATTTAATTCTCAGAAAAGTGATATATGTAACGCAAGTGAAATACAGATACAAGTTTTTAATATTTGATTTGACTTAGAATAAAACGTGGCAGAAAATTTACATTTCAAATAAAACAAGAAATCAACGTTTTCAGCGTTAAATGAATAGATTTATTTGTTTAATTTTTTCTACATTACGTTAAAACGAAACAGAAACCATAAAATTTTATTACGTTGAAATAACCATTAAAAAGTTTCAGCATTAAAATCAGTTTACTTGTTAAATTTACAACGATGCAGCCATATGCTGTATTGAGCATTGATTTAAATAAATGTAAAATTTGTAAAATTATTATAAGTTTGGGGTAAATGGACGTGTCTGGGATTGTAAAAACGTTTCATTGTTATAGTAGGGGAGAAATTAACCTGTTCCAACAGGCAAGGAACACCTGCTAGATTGTATGTGTGTTACGCGTGTATCTTGTGTGTGTTAGTGATGCATGTACAGAAAGGAATCCCTGCAACCCTCCTCAATTAATTACTAAAATAATTATTTTAATTCACTGTGTGAAAACTAATTAGTGTATAAACAAACATAAGGCACCAAAGTGTGTGTAAATTTTATAGTTATCCACAGTAAGAAAATGACGTTAGTAGGATACACTACGCGAAGTCAATGCGAAATAAGTGTGCTAAAAATACGCAAATTACACTAAGACGCTCAAATTAATACAGTGAGTGCTATCTCAATTCCGTAAAAAACATTGCCATTTGCAAAAAATTGCAAATATATGAAATGGTTCAGGAGTGGGGGCTATCATGTGATCTGCAGGTCTCGACAGGACAATTTCGGAACCAACAGGTGCGGAATCTCGAGAGGGTATAAATTAAAGGTTCGACTGGAAGCCCTTCTCTTCTTTTCAAGACACAGTTGCAGTCGGACACGCTGTATGTCGGCAGAACAGTTTTATTTTAAGTCTTTTCTACGAACGACTAAAGACGTTTCAGCAATTATGTTTACGCTAGTACGGGAAACGTAAAGTACCGGGACCGTTTAAGTCAGCAAGAGTAACAACAGAGAAGCTACAAAGAGCGACGCGAGATGCTGGACTTTAGGAGATGCTTTTTTAGACGCCTAACAGCCGAACGAAATCCACCCCGCAGCAGATATTAATTCTCTAGGACGGACCACACACTGCTGGAGAACGATGCTGGACTCTGGACATATCCAGGACCACGCCAAGCCAGGAGTAACGGTAATCCAACTCTGGGCAACGCTGGACCCCGTCAATAAGCCGTAAGGTCATCAAAACTCGAGGTGACATGCATAATGCATTTATAAATGATTTTTTTAAAGAGCTCATGAAGACTATATAAAGGTACAATGAATTAAAACAAAAAATTTGTAATTAGGTAAATAATGTAATAGAGTATTATGTAAATGTTTTAGTCATAAGAATGAGCGATCGCATATAGATTAATATAAAAAAAAGAGTTTAATTTTGAGTTAGTATTTTTTTTTATTATCAAAGTAAAATAATTGAAATGATTTCATATTTGCATTTTGTAGAAAGAATAATTTAAATTTTGAATACGAAACAAATGCCACTATAAGAGTAATTAATATAATTTTAAATTTATTTTAAAAATAATTTGTATAGACTGACCAAGCAGAGGTCTGATCTGATTTAAATGAATTTAATTAAAATGAAAATTAATTATATGTAAATTTTATTTCTTTTATTAAATCAATTTGAATAAATGTCTAGATTAAGATTATTAACATGTCTAGATGTAAGAGTGTTTTAAATGTGTGTAACACCGTATAGCTTAAGAGGTAAACACTTAATAATGAGTGATATCTTGATCGGAGATTATTACAAATGTTTTATTATTTATAATGCTTTTTAAACAATAAACATGAAATTTTAACTACTCATAATTTACAGTTACACCTGGTATCGTTATAACGGTTTACACCTGGTATCGTTATAACTGTTTACACCTGGTATCCTTATATATGTTTAAATACTCGGTATCGTTATATAAAATTGGCGTCCCAAGAACGTGGGGCTCCACAAATTTAAATATAACAATATGTACTGTTATACTATTTCTGAAAATCGTGTACTGTTATTTTAAGTTATCTCTACTTTCTTTAATGAGGACAGCAGTGTTTAAATTTAAAGCGGTGAGTTCATCTCGGGTTGTTATTATTCCTTTCAAAATTCAATGTTTATCTAACTCTACAAAACAGAAATCTAATGGAGGTACTGAGTCAGGTCTAGACACTTTGGCAGCCAGTTAATAGGTCCTCCACGACCAAAGTCCATAAAAAATTGCACCATGACATGGTGAGTAGAATGAAGCGTTCCTTTATATTAACAACTCAAGTTAATTATATTAAAAATTGACGTATCGCTGTAAATAAAAGTAACTTTCCTTATAAAAAGAGATACATTTTATATCAAAACTGACGTAAGCATAGTTAAAGGAAAAGGGCAACTAGGAAAGCATAAGATTCATGCATAACAATAGATGTAATTTAATTTATGTTTTAATCCATTTATCTAGTGTAGTCAGCTCATGTTTACCGTAGTGAAATTAATAAACAATGTTTTATAATAATCAATTTGGTTCTGAAACTTTGTTTTACTTAGAAGCGGTATATTTTATGCTGAATATTGTTGGTACAGTATTACAAGTAGAATTTTAAAACTTATGTTTATTTTCTAACCATACTCATTTACATTTGTTTATCAAAGTTTCTACTTATATGCAACATTAATTTTAATAATTTAAAGTAGTTGGTTTGTCTTAGTTTATACATTCTTGCGTATTCGTCAAATGGGTAGAATCGTTATAAAATTTCCTGGTGTTAATAATATATTTTATTAAATAATCAATATAATTATTAAGAATGGAAACAATATTAAGTCTGTAATTCTCTAGACCTGACAAATAATATCCAAATGTAAGATATCCCACTAAAAACGTATCTATTTCTAAAGAACACACTGCACAATCGTTATTATCTTAACAATAAGAAGTACTACGCAACTTTTTACTCATTCAACAGTAAGTTACAAACGCATAGTTTTCATCATTATATAAGAGTCATAAAGAATAAACAGTGTAATGCCTCCGTGTTGTTAAACAAGAACAATAAACTCGCCCACTACAATTAGCTGCAAGATATTATAGCGTGAGATATATTCAGTATTTACCGACTGAGGTCATAGCATAACTTCTGAGAGTTCTTGACAATTTATGTTTTACGACGACAGTCAAATGAAATGACAGTAAGCACAGATATAAAAACAGGTCAAACAGGTGTAAGATCTGTATAGATAGACAGATATTTGTCTGTGTTCATAAAAAATAGGTGTAACACAGAAACGTTTGGCAGCAAGTGCATGGAGTAACGACTCTGGTCAGTTACTATTATTGTACTTTTAATTATTTTACAATATGACTGCAATGACTTATGTGTGCTAAATTGTAACTCAAGCTCTGTTTGGAGGCCTTTGGCCAACTTATTGCATAGCATTTTATGTTAGCTCTTTGGCCAACATTTTCGGAGTAGTTATTAAATCTTTGTTTTAACAGGTAATAAATTTTAAGAAAATAAATTTAAATTTAGCTTTCGATGCTTACTTTGAGATAATTCCGATCGATATGTACATTGTGAATAGTAATGTTAGTTTTCCGTAAATGTATAAATTTTTAGGAATGCCTTCACTCATACTTAAGCCAGCTATGCTAACAGAAAATGCTAAAAGCAGTCCTGCCGCTTCTATCCAACCCGCCGTATCAAACACACGGTATTCACAGGCACTGTGAATTTAGTCCGTACCCATGAATAGGATTCAACGTTATATCCCGCAGTATTGAGTGCTCTGCAGGACTGACTCTTTAGTAAGGAGCACTCCGACTCTCACAAGGCTTCAGGTCAATGCTTGCATCTTATACCGCAGTTAAAACCTTGGATTTGGCAGAGAAAATATGTTCAGAGTAGAACTACATAGTTTGCTGATCTTAAGTTCTTGGTTATAAGTTGAGAGAGTTTATTAGCAATAAAAAATTAGAGATAACTTTAAGATGAACATATGAAGACTAGGATCCAATAGAGCTCACGGATATTAAATTAAAAAAAAACGAAAACCGTTTAGTAAAATAAGTAAAATGTAGCAGAAACTAAGAAAAACGAAATTTATTTAGAAACAGTAGCAAATAGAGGACTGAAAGCAAAAGACTCCGTCTCATTTGAGGTGCAGAAGACAAAGAAAAATATAAATTGTATAGTAGACATTAATATTACTACATATTTAATACATTTAATAAAATCTAACTAGTAAGCTTGCTAAGCTGCTAAACGTTCTCTCTATTTTGTACAAATTTATTTATTTTTTGATACACTTTAATATTATATATTTTTCTAATTATCACAGATATAACAAAAACACTGATTACGTTTCTACTACTTTAGCAAATTGAAAGTTATACTGTAGATATGAATACCATAAGCAATAATTGTTAAAATAATATTCTCTTTTTTGGTAGAATTTATAAAAGTAATGTCTCGATGACAAAAAATGTTGTCCTAACTTTCAGGTTTATATATGTTACCATAGATATTACATGTCTATGGATGCTTATGTAATGTTTATGAATACATATGATATGTTACTGATAATTAAAATACAATACAATTACTGTATATAAAAACAATACTTCCAATCATACATTATTAATTCCATCATTTACACTCTCTTTGCAAACATATTTTACAAAATGTTTAAATGAAGTCTAAAATTTACAGTGAGTTTGGCAAATATTAATTTTTTTAATAATATATATATACTTTCACTTATGAACTTACTATTGTCACTTCCCAAACGTTTCAAGATGTTGTTTCTCTTCTTCAGTGGGTTGAGTACTAACTGTCGATTACAGAATAACCGTTACGGAATGGAGTGTGTGGTGGGGGTTGATGGTGGGAAGGGGTTGGCGCTGAGGTTCGAATTATGTGTGTGGATCAGTGTGTCAAATAGTGTATGTGATTTGTAATGTATCTGTTCATTTAGTATGTTGTTTGGTTGTAGTGTGTGATATCTGTATATTTCAAATTGTTCAGCTGTGTTTAGTTTTGTTCAGCTGAACAATTTGAAATATACAGATATCACACACTACAACCAAACAACATATTAAATGAACAGATACATTACAAATCACATACACTATTTGACACACTGATCCTCACACATAATTCGAACCTCAGCGCCAACCCCTTCCCACCATCAACCCCCACCACACACTCCATTCCGTAACGGTTATTCTGTAATCGACAGTTAGTACTCAACCCACTAAAGAAGAGAGACAACATCTTGAAACGTTTGGGAAGTGACAATAGTAAGTTCATAAGTGAAAGTATATATATATTATTAAATTAATAAGTGAACGAAGAGGATGCAACAACAAGATAATTAATTTTTTCTCAGTTTTTATTTTGAATAAAATTTCTTCTGAAATGATGTGTAAGATAAACTTTAAAATTTTCGTAAATAATGTAATAAAATTTAGTATTGTTTTAATTTGTTAATTTTACTAAATTATTCTATTAAAAACTAATTACTGGTCTGTCTTATTTGTCTGATTCTGAAAGGAGTTAAAAAGTGTTCTAAAATTGACCATATAAGAAATGAGATCATGAGAGAAGACTTACAAGTTTTAACTTGAATAAAAAATTAAAAGTTTAGAAATAATGGTGGAAAGACCACTTGGAAAGAATATCAGATTCCATACTGTCCAAACACGTGAAATACAAACCTGTGTGTGTGTGAGTGTGTGAAGATACAGGAAGAGATAGCTGGAGGATCACTGAAGGTAGGACAGTCTTATGCCGGGTTGTGAAGGTAATGTTGAAATCTGATTTGTAATACATTCCTGTTAGTCAGACACAAAGCAAGATTTTTACTCTTATCTCACAAAGTAAGATATTATTGTTATTCTTATAGAGTTGGTGTTGATATTGATTATTTATTATGATCTTGCCTATGCTTTGTTGTAAAGATGATGGTGATGTTAATAAGTAAATAAATTAATTTACGCAAAAAACTGGACGGCCTTTTTTAAGACTAGGTAAAATTTGAAAAAGTTAAAATATAAAGTTTTGAAAAACATTACATTTCCAAATGTTGAAACCAAGGAATTTATTTAAACAGCTGATTTGCAATTCCACTTATTCCAAAAGATATTTTACTATAACCGCATTCCCAGAAAACTGGAAAAAGTTTCCTCTCTATAATTCAAATATAAAGCGTTTGCGGATTGGTGTTTATATGAATTTTTTGATTTATTTCTGCTAGTAGTATGCGTCACTAAATTGTTTCTATGCATCATTAAGTTTTATGAAGACACGCTATATGTGTGTATTTGTGTGTGTGTGTTTTGTAAAAGACGAACAATTATCATACTAGAGTCCACTTGTGAAAGCAACGAGCTCAAATATTGGAAAGTGTATAAGGAAGTAAACACAGCAAGGATCGGCTACAACCCTAGAACTACTGAGTGTGATACAAGTGAAGGAGAACTACTGGGTTCAAAAAAAGAAATATTACAAACATGAGTAGGACACTTTCATTAACTGTTGTATCCGGAGCCGAACTCCCTGAACAAGAAGGCGAAACTATTGATACCATTAAAACCAAGAGATCAGGAAGCGAACAACAGCAGAATTAGCCAAAGGAACAGAAGATAGGAGAAGCAATTGTACAACAGTCCAAAAATTAGAGCCTGGAAGTGATAATATTCTACTGGAACTGGTTACAAGTATACGTAGGGTATTGTAAGGTGGTGTACATAAACTAATACAAGCAATATGGAATCAAAGGTCTTCACAGATAAGTGGAATTTGCAGTTTATTTGTACAATAAACCTACTGGTAAATACGGTGTTGATAAGATATTACCCGAAATTTGTGCAACCGTATCCGGTTAGATACAGGAAGAATACTTGGACGCTACCAAGCTGGTTTCAGAGGTAGGAAATCAACCATAAACCAACTACTATCAGACGATTACAGAAAAAGTTCCTGAAATATGGCGTACAGACCCATACAGTCATCTTTGTTGACTGTAAGCGACACATTATTTGGTAAATAGAGACAGCTATATGAATAAAACCATGAAAAAATACAGGATTATTTAGTAAAGCTTCAAGAGTTTACAATGCACTGGACAGTTGGAATAAACGGCAATTTATCGTAGAAATTGAAAATTTAAACTGTCTCATGTCGGCGAGGTACGATGTTCTGTATGACCATATCTTCAACTTCGCAATGAAGAAACTGATAAGACACTCGGATATCAGGAACTTCAGAGCTTGTCTGTGATGACAATATAAGTAGAACAGAGCAAAGTGTTATAAAGGCTTTAAGACGACTACATATAGGAGTTAATACAGTTGGATTAGAAATAAATAGCAAGAAAAGAAATACATGATGGCAACTAGAAGCATAAGGCCAGTCCTGCATGCGCAGAATTTTATTGACCTTCATGAGTGTATGGTAGAGTCTCTTAATAGATTCGCATAATTTATAAATTTGGTTACCAGTGGCGACAACACTTACACAGAGATAATGGATAGAATCATATCAGTGATTTTATGCTATTTCTCCGTAATGTGCTAACAATCAAATACAAACTGTACAAAACACTATTAAGGGCTGTGTTGACATATCTTATGATATTATTAAGATTCTTAAATAAAACAGATCAAGACCTACAAACTATTAGAGAGAGAGAATGGCGGCAGCGAGAAATAGATAGATATGATTACAGAAATATCTTGAAAGAGGCTACGGCTGTCAGAGCTGTGACAGTACGATGATCATATTTTTCTTAAAAATTCCTCAAACATTAGCTTTTAATAATATCCCGTCATTCCACGACAGACGTTTACAATAGGTTGAGTTTTGGTTGTAAAACATAAGAGAAAATAGTGTAGACCCAAGTTTTTATATTGGAAATTAAATAAAATGACAGTCCCTTACTGTTTTGAAATTATCCATTTAATATGCTGTGGTTACTGAAGTCCAAAATTAATGTCACCGTAATACATTTAACATGCCAGACGTATTGACAGTCACTGCGCTGAATCCATTGTGACAGACTATCAGCAAATATTGAACATTACTCTGTGTCAATGCAGCTGGTAAAAGCAAGAGGGAGTGCCATTTGAAGTTGTTCGTTGAAATCACTTAAAAATCATTTAAATACATTCTCAAATATTTGTGCATTTTCGTAGAGTAGCAGAAATTGTTCTCTCTCTCTCTCTCTCTCTCTCTCTCTCTCTCTCTCTCTCTCTCTCTCTCTCTCTCTCTCTCTCTCTCTCTCTCTCTCTCTCTCTCTCTCTCTCTCTCTCTCTCTCTCTCTGAACCTCTCCCTTCTCTGTCTATCTATCTATCTATCTATCTATCTATCTATCTATCTATCTATCTATCTGTCTATCTCCTAGTCTATCTCTTTTTCTCTACTATAGACACAAAATATTCACAAAATGGATCTAATGCTGTAAACTAGACGACTGTCAATTTCCTTCATATTTTAAAACACTACAGTCCTAGGTGAACGTTGATTTTCTCCACTATTCGCCTCCACTATTTTTTTTACTACAATTCGACTCTAATCCCTGATTCCCATCTTTAAAATTCTGCGTTCACCTTCTGTAGTAATTACTTTCTGTAACTTCCTAACCCCTCACTCCTTCCACTGCAAGTTACACAAACATTTTGGTAGCATGTTTGACCCATGTTCCCTAATAATTTTGAACCTTATAAATAGTATTAAATTAATACATTTGCGCATGTTGTTTGTCTCTAAATTGTTTGTCAAATTACAAATGTTTTCCTTTTTGTACGACTATAAATTTTATGTATAATTTTTATTCAAAATCTTTCAATATGAAGACATCTATAACTGTAAGGATCAAGGATTCTACTCCATATTCTAATACTAGTCTAATCAGAGTTAAATAATTACGAAATAATTTTACTCATTTAGTCTGGAAATAACTTTGGATCTTAAGAGATTCGTTTTGGCATTGGATGGTTGACTTCCATCGATTACACTTTTGTTAAATTCTCACATCAGATTTGTATCTTCAGAACTGTTTTCAGATTTATAAAACTTGCTCAAATTTTCTGGTTCAAAGAGTAAGCCTGAAGGAAAATTATGCTGCCTAATAGTAGCATGTATTTTAAAAATTGTTTAATATCTTACCTGTCATAACAGTTATAAAATAAAATATATTTTTATATACCGGTAGTTTGTATTCATTTAGCCAATTATTTAATACACCAAGAGATAAAAAAATTAAGGGTAAGTATTCTTACGACAGTGTCACCGATCGTCGTGTTATACTGTAGAAACAAAATAATGGACACTAGGTGAACTCACTATTTACAAACATTTATTTAAAACAAACTAGAGTTAGAAATAAAAAACATTCTTATCCATAATTTAAGTTAAAGTTATCCATTACACGACAATAAATGTCACCCTATTATAGTACTAATTAAGACAATAATCACCACAACAATTAGTTCTAACCGCGGTTGGAATATCGCCATGTTTAACTAAATTGAAATGCTTAGACTGTTGCTGACTAAAATATAGCCTATATGCCATATATTTACACACGGGTATAAATATTTAATGTGTGTGTGTGTTTGCGCGCGTGCTCGCGTGTAGGATGTTTCCTTGGTAATGGCAAGGATATTCCATTACTGTAACATAGGACATATATAGACACTGTATCGTTATCGTTAGACAGTGGAATGCAACATTAAAAACAAGAGACATTGTTGTTCACAATTTGGCTGAATTTCAGTAGATCAAGATGCCTGTTGTTGATAACACTTTACCAAAGTCACAGATCTACAATAGTCGTTATCAGTAAATAGTGTTTACTAATAGTTATAACTTTTAGTATCCTCAATGTGCCAGAAAGGTCACACTGAAAGTGTATCATCGACGTCAGACACCGGAATTCAACATTAGAAACAAGAGACTATTTCGCTCACAATTCTGATGACAATTTTAATAAGCGAAGGCACTTATTGACAACAATTTACCAAAGTCAAAAATCTACAATACTCACTATCGCAGTAAAAAGTTATAAAGATGTTTATATTTGTACAAATTAATTTCCTCACATACTGCTGTACATTTCTATATTTAATGTAATTAAAAAATATAAATAATAATTAGCGCTTTACGTAAACACCAGAGTCAAATGGCACACATCGAATCGTAAAATAATAACTACTGATTTATACTGACATGTCTTATCGGTTGAGCCTATACAGATAATTTATGGAAACGTCGAATTAAGAAGCGTCAAGAAAAATTACCTTCTGTAAAACTTTTCCCAATGCAAAACATTAATAAATCTTTAATAAATTACTTTATCATTTCATATATATTTATATTAAGTTTAAATAGGTACCGGTACTAGAAAATTTTCAGTATGCTCAAATATTATTATTGAAGCTAAAGTATTTTAATTAATTAGATTGTGATGTAAGTTTTGACGCCGAAAAGTTATACAAAATAATGTAAATAAATTTCACATGTGGAACTATATATAGAACACTCAAAAATAAAAGGAGATGTGAGACAAACTTAAAATTCTACAATAAAATGGGTGTTCCAGTGTTATTATATGGCACTGTATCCTTAATTACAAAGCAAAGAAATAAAACCAACATACCAGCAGGGTTGAGGTTTTTAAGAATGGTTATAGGCGGGGTCCTATAAAAAATGAGGATATACGGGATGAATTTCATACGCGCGCGCGCGCGCGCGCGCGTGTGTGTGTTTAGATATATACATAAAATCTCAATGAGAAACTGAAGAATACAGGGGAAAAAGACAGCACTTAAGTTGCATGGATGAAGATAGAATGCCAGTAGTTGTAAACAAGTACAAGCATTCTGGAACAGGGGATGAAGCGTGACAAAGAAAGAAATGGTTGTGATGTGAAGTCGATCAGGCACACTGCCTAATCCCATTAGTGTAGAAGAAGAAGAAGAATGTTAAAATAGGTATACTTTATATAGGTACTTACTAAGGTAGGTAGGTACAGTAGGTAACTTACTTAAACATGTAAAAAAGTAGTTTACTTAGGCATACATTTAACAAACGTAATAAATAATTAACATTGTTTGAATTGTGCTACAATCAACAGCGCGTAATAACAAGTCTAAGTTCGCCTCATCGCTGTACAGAACGCGACTACGCTGCCGTTGCCATAAATAATATTTTAGTTACTTCACCAACATAAAGTTACTAGCTTTTGGTCTGAGCAAAACCACTATACACTTTTAACTTTCTATTACAATTTAGTTTTCTGTCTTTTTGTTGTATTTCATACACCGTTGTGTTTTATAACTTTAGAATTATTAAATAATTACTTATAGGACTTAACTGGTGTGTAAGGGTATTCAAAGTAAAACTATGATGAAGGAAAGTAGTAAGCAAACAAAAATATGCAATTGGCTCCTACATTCATGGGACTTTAATTTTAAAAGACTTTTTTCAAATATATAGTTACGACGGTGTCACTATCGTCGTATGGTACAGTGAAAAACAAAATACAAGACACCAATGAAGTCACTAAGTCACCAACTTTAATTAATCACAAATAGTGTGTTTAAGCTTTGTACTGGTTTATCAGCTGTAAGCGGTCTGCTACCGTTATACGGCACGCGCGGATGACGTCACGCGTTTATCAAACTCCGCAGCTGGCAATCACCGCCGGCTGCAAGCAAGTTTAGTTCAGTTTATAACACGACTCCGAGCGCAACTCTCGTAAAACACTTCTCTTACAGCCGGCTTCTAACGCTCTTATAGCGGCTTCTGGCTATTTTTTAGCATGCATTTATAATATTTCATTTCATTCAACTACCTGCGTCCATCTACAATGGACCACGATTTCATTCAAAATTAATTTCGGGCGTTATTTGCTCAAATGCATCTGCACGTGCCGATCGTAATTAACAATCAGATTGTTTCAATAAACGAATGTTCAACATCTTTAATACAGTCCACTTCTTTCTAACAAACAATCCAGCCTTCCTCATTAGCGTCTTTGGAATAACTCACGATTATTCAAGAGCTTCCAAACCGCAACATTTTTGGTCCATCCGGGCAGGATTTCATATTTGCGGGCCAAAAACGCATCATTTTTGGTCCCACCGGACCGGATTTCATATTTTCAGGCCAAAAACAACATCATTTTTGGTCCAACCAGGCAGGATTTCACATTTTCGGGCCCAAAAAACTACATCATTTTTGGTCCCCACGGCACAGATTTCTCATATCTGAGTACACAAGCGACAGCATTTATTTATACACATCATTTCTGGAAAAACCAATCTGAAGTTAATCACGCCCTACGGGCATCATTTTCGTCCTGAGCGACACCATTATTGTGAATCACGTCGCAGTCATCTCGACAAGATTCAGCCAAGCAGTAGACCAGAGACGACGGGACGAAACAGGACAACATTTTCGAGATTCCACAGCTTTAATTGATGCAAGGTACAACATGAGGCATCGGCTGACCGGCAGAGACAGGAGGTGTAGCAGCTCCAAACGGGATCGAAGCCAGCTTCATCACGAATGGATCGACGGCCACGTGACTATAAACTTTACTTATATTTGATTTTTAATAATATTTCACTCAGTGGGTATTTTTTGACACATTTATATAAACAAATACCTCATTACACAATACAAATTAATAAATGGTTGGCAGCTCATTATCAGTCAGAACTTTAAAGATAAAGATATACTTTGTAACCATTTAGATTCATAATTTCAATAATTTAACTGCCAACAAGTTTGATTAGTTAGAGAGAGTAAGTTTATGTTCAAAACAACGATCGCTAGCTACCAAAACGTATTTAAACTCATTCAAAATTAAGTTTGTGGTTCACATGCTCTATGCTCAATTGCTTTCTAAATATCTTTCCCTTTTTATCTTAAACTGTAATAATGGCCGATGTAAGGGCTCTAATAAAAAAACGAGGCACAATTAAGGCCTCAATATCCCGAGTAAATACATTCGCGGATAACTTCGATTTGTTAAACAGCGATCCTCATGCGCTGAAAATAAAACTGCGTCATTTGATGGAATTATCCACCAAATATGACGACATTCAGTCACAAATCGAGGCTGAGGAAGCAGACGTTGCTTCAACGAGTGACAGAGTACAAACGGAGGACGATCTCTGTACTATAGAATGTAAATTGCAACACCTGCTAGAGCAAGCTGAGCATATGAACCAAAAACCAGTAATTAATGCTGAAGGTAAACAGCCTAAAACACCCCCCATTCAATTGGAACCAATAAAATTACCACGGTTTGAGGGTAGTATTGTGGAATGGCAACATTATTACCATATTTTTCTGGAACTAATTCATGTCAGAGCAGATCTGACAGATATACAGAAACTTCATTATTTGCACTCGTCATTACATGGCGAGGCGCTTAACGTAATAAAATCGTTGCCCATAACACATGAGAATTACGCGGTGGCTATCGACCTGTTGAGAAATAGATATGATAGTAAGCTAATTGTTTCCGCTCACCACGTGTGGAATGTCCTAGACGTACCATTAGTTCAGCAGGAATCCCAAGTTAGCATATCGCAATTTATTGATCAAATCTCTGCAAATATAAACGCTTTAAATAATCTCAAACTGCCAGTCAACACGTTTGAAATTATTGTCGTAAATTATTTAGCCAAAAAACTTGACAATTACACTTTACGTTTGTGGAAAGAGAGTTTATCGTAGCATAAATTCCCTGATTTTAATAATTTTATAAATTTTCTAAATTCACGTAGGAAATTATTGCAAAAACTCGATAACGCGACTAGCCCAACGAGCAGGTTGAACAAAAGCGATAAGTCTCCTTATCGCAAGGCAGTTAAACAGATAAGCACTCCAAAGGGCGCATTCCACTCACATATTAGAAACAATTTATGCAGGCTGTGTAACGGTGTACATAGACTTAGCGATTGCCCACAATTTACATCGCTGTCTATCCCTGATAGAAAAAACGCGTTAATAAAAAACAAACTTTGCTTAAACTGCCTCCGTTCGGGACACGAGGGTTCAAAATGTCCCTCAAAATTCTCATGTAAAAAATGTTCTAGGCGTCACCACACAACGATTCATGTCCCCAACAGGGACGTAACTTCTGTTAACAACCAGTGTTCACTGAAATCACAGACCAATAAATCGGTATTGTTATCTACAGCCGTCTGTATGACATACAATAAAGTCGGCAAAAAATTTCCCGTTAGGATATTACTGGATTCCGGTTCTCAAGCGAACTTTTGCACAATGGATTTCGCCCGCAGGATGGGCCTCCAATTGGTTAAGTCGCAACTGCCCATCACGGGTATAAACAACTCGCTTTCCCAGGCTGACTTCAGTACTAATGTAAGGCTACATTCGCGCTATAAACCCTTCACGTTAAACGTACATTGTGCCGTATTACCCAGTATAACTAATAATTTACCGGCGGAGTCGTTCAATCTTGCCTCTTTAAATTTACACAAGCGCATATTCTTGGCGGATCCACACCTACATTGCTCGTCGCAAGTCGATATATTAATCGGCGCTCAATATTTTCTCCAATTAATTGAACCTATGAAATATACGCGCGGACCACACTTTCCTATAATTCAGGAAACCAAGTTAGGATTTATTTTGGCCGGTGACTTACCATTCAACGTCGATATGACTAAAACGGTTTCTTCCTTTATGGTCTGTAGGGATGATAATCAGGTTTCCTCGCAACTAAAGGAATTTTGGAAGTTGGAGGAGATCTCTAGTCGCGAAGCCCGATCTGAGGACTCACTGTGTGAAAGGCATTTCGTGGAAAACACTAGCCGCAATCGCGACGGGAGATTCGTGGTAGCCCTGCCCCGCAGATCTGATAAATCTTATTTGGGAGATTCTCTCCGCGGAGCCATACGCAGATTCCAATCGTTAGAATTCAAATTCAAGCAGAACCCTACCCTTTATAAGGATTATAGTGAGTTCATGAGTGACTACTTAAGACTTGGCCACATGTCGCCGCTTAATGAATACGATCTGTCGCTTGACAGGTCAGAGATCTTTTATCTGCCCCATCACGCAGTCTTCAAAGACTCTAGCTTAACCACTAAATTGCGCGTGGTATTTGACGCATCCGCTAAAACCACCAATAATTTGTCCCTTAACGATACTTTAATGGTCGGTCCTACGATCCAGCAGGATCTGTTTTCGATAATGGTTCGGTTCCGCACCCACCGATACGTACTTATTGCGGACATTGAAAAGATGTATCGCCTGATCATTGTTAATCCTAAGGATTCAAACTTGCAACGCATTGTTTGGCGTGATGCACCGCATAAGGAATTGCGACATTACGCGTTAAGGACGGTTACATATGGCACTGCTTGTGCCTCCTTCCTTGCTACGCGTTGTCTGGCTCAAATAGCATATGAAAATAAATCCGACTACCCTACAGCTGCTAAGGCCATAGCAAATGACTTTTACGTAGACGATCTCATAACGGGTTCGGATAATCCGAACGGCTTAGCTGAAATGAAATGCGAGATCGAGAAGTTGTTGAGGAGGTATGGTTTTTCGTTACATAAATGGTTCTCTAACGACCATAAGATTATGACTCTTCGCGCCCAAGTAACCCGTGACTTCAGCAAGGGTCAAAACGTGCGTACCTTGGGCATACAATGGAATGTTGAGGGGGATAACTTTTTATACACCGTTAGGGGTGATGACAATTTAACCGTTTTCAACAAGAGAAGCGTGTTGGCAATCATCGCTCCCATCACATTTTGCTGCAAGCATTTCGTGCAGCAGTTGTGGTTGGCGGGCACTGATTGGGACGAACCCTTGTCCGGGTCATTAGCCAATCAATGGTTGGAATTATACGCCCAATTAGACTCCGACACTCATTTTGAGATTACGAGGTCGGTTAAGAGTTCGAACAGTTACCCAGTTAGTTCATTGCAGCTGCACGGATTCGCCGACGCTTCGGCTAAAGGTTACACGTGTTACATTTACGTGCGGGCGGTCTATTCGAACGGCGCCATATCATCAAACTTGTTGTGTGCTAAATCTAGGGTCGCTCCGCTGAAACAGATAACGCTTCCTAGACTTGAACTTTGTGCTTGTTTATTGTTGGCTCAATTAACCTCCAAGGTTTTAAATGCCGTCGATTACAATTTTGACGGACTATATCTTTATTCGGATTCGATGATAGCGTTGTACTGGATACATCAGCAATCTTCCCGCTGGAAGGTATTTGTGGCCAACCGTGTCGCGGAAATACAGCGTCTTGTTAGCAGCAGGTGAATTTGGCGTCATGTAGTATCAAATGACAACCCTGCCGACGTTTTATCGCGCGGTTGCCTCCCTCGTAGTTTGCACTGTCATACTCAATGGTGGCATGGTCCCTCCTGGTTGGCTCGTGATTCGGCCTCATGGCCGGTCAGCGCGTTCGACATTAATACTCCCTGTACTTTTCCCGACATTGAAGAGGAACGTCGCAAGCAGGCTCAAACCTCACTAATTGTCGCGTCCTCAACACATAGTTACATTGAAAACTATTCATCTCTTACGAGGCTTATTCGCGTCTTCGCATATTGCCGTCGATTTTTTCGCAATTCTAGGCTCGCGGTGGTTGATAGAGACACGTCCTTTTTGTCGGCTCAAGAATTGTCTGACACGCTCTTGATTTTTGTCCGGCAATCTCAGAAGTTGCATTTCGACGTGGAAGTTAGGAAACTTGAGGCACACCGGTGCCTTCCACGCAGTAGTAAAATTCTTGCTCTCAACCCATTCCTGAATAAATCAGGCATTTTAAGAGTGGGTGGACGCTTGCAATTCTCCCCACTTAGCTACGAGACTAAACACCAAATAATTTTGCACCCGCACTCTCATCTCACGAGATTAATAATTGAATACGAACACATCCGTTTGTTGCACGCTGGAGTGCAATCAACTCAAGCTTCGCTTAGGCGTAAGTATTGGATCATACACGATAAGTCCTATATCCGCTCAGTGATACATAAGTGTGTCACTTGTTTTCGTTTCCGGGCTAAAGGCGCGAATCAATTACTCGGTCAATTACCCTCTTCTAGGGTCACGCCGTCAAGGCCATTCTCACAGTCGGCCGTGGATTACGCCGGTCCTGTACATTTGCGCCATGGCGTGCAGCGCTCTAAGTCCACGACCAAGGCATATATCGCTCTATTTATATGCATGTGTACTAGGGCCATCCATTTAGAATTGGTGTCGGATCTCACTTCCAACGCCTTTATAGCGGCTTTAAAAAGGTTCATATCGCGCAGAGGTATTCCCGCGCAAATATTTTCGGATAATGGCACGAATTTTCGTCGTGCCAACCACACGTTGCATGATTGGTACAAATTTTTAACCTCCAAGGAAGTTGAGCAATCTTCTCTGGAGTTTTGCGGTCTCCACGGCATCAAATGGTCCTTTATCCCCCCTTCAGCCACTCATTTCGGTGGTTTGTGGGAAAGTGGTGTAAGGAGTGTTAAATTCCATTTACGTCGCGTAATTGGCGGTACGATCTTGAATTTTGAGGAATATTCTACCCTTCTTTCTCAAATTGAGGCTTGCCTTAATTCACGCCCGTTATGCGCGATGTCCGACGATGCTAGAGACCCTGAACCGTTGACACCCGCTCATTTTTTGGTCGGTGCTCCACTGACGGCACTTCCGGAACCCGACTATACACAAGGCAATAATACTCATTTGGGCAGATGGCTTCTGCTCCAAAAATTTACGCAGACCATCTGGAAACGGTGGTCTAGGGATTATCTGCACCAGCTGCAGCAGCGCAATAAATGGCGCACCCCATTAAAGAATTTGAACGTCGGACAACTTGTCCTCATTTTGGATGACAATTCCCCCCCTCTAGAATGGAAGCGTGGGGTAATTACCAATGTTTTTCCGGGTCAAGATTCCTTAGTACGCGTCGCAGAAGTTCGCACCGCGCTAGGTATCTTACGCCGACCCATCCACAAATTATGCCCCCTTCCGGTGGCTACAAACTAATCGTATGCGTGCCATACGAGGTGTGTGTGTGTGTGAGAGTGTGTGCGTGTCACATTACATGAACCACGCCCGGGACATTCCCCGGGGCGAGCATACAAGTCAATTGTATCATAAGCATTGTAATATTGTTTACGTGCCGCTAGCTATTGCAGCAATAGTGACTGTGTTTCATATGTACTATCAATCATTATGGATGTTGTGTATTGTCAATATGTTTGTGTGATTCAAATTCTGAGAACCACAAGTGTCATTTATAGTGTCAATTATTCTATATATGTATTGTATTTTCTAAGGGTCAAACATTATGAAATTCATTGGGGTTGTTATGTCAATATCATGGGGAAATTATTGTATTTTTTATGGTGTTATCACTTGTTATTGTAATGCTTGGCAAATATCAAGGGGTATTATTTGGGAAAGATCAATATTCACTTAATTATTGTATTATTGTGCGTATTGTATTACTATTGTGTTTTGAGTAATTTTAACGTCAGTAAGCCCTTGCTATTGGCGTAAGGGTCAATTTATTGTATGCCTGGTGATTGTTAATTGAATTCATATTATGTTTATTATGTCATTGCTCTCTGGCCAGTGCGCCAATTATTGTATCGCTTACGACATGTAAGTCTAATTATTATATTATTTAATTTAACCTTTAATGTACAAAATCGGCCCGATTTTGGCGGGCAGTATGTTTAAGCTTTGTACTGGTTTATCAGCTGTAAGCGGTCTGCTACCGTTATACGGCACGCGCGGATGACGTCACGCGTTTATCAAACTCCGCAGCTGGCAATCACCGCCGGCTGCAAGCGAGTTTAGTTCAGTTTATAACACGACTCCGAGCGCAACTCTCGTAAAACACTTCTCTTACAGCCGCGGCTTCTGGCTATTTTTTAGCATGCATTTATAATATTTTATTTCATTCAACTACCTGCGTCCATCTACAATGGACCACGATTTCATTCAAAATTAATTTCGGGCGTTATTGCCTCAAATGCATCCGCACGTGCCGATCGTAATTAACAATCAGATTTTTTCAATAAACGAATGTTCAACATCTTTAATACAGTCCACTTCTTTCTAACAAACAATCCAGCCTTCCTCATTAGCGTCTTTGGAATAACTCACGATTATTCAAGAGCTTCCAAACCGCAACATAGTGTTTATAATCAACTTGTACAATAATCTGAGAAAAATTTGTCGACGCGCAATAATAATGTCAGCCAATAAAGTCCCGCGCAAATATAACACAATAACACTTCGCCACAATACTCCGAATTTCACTGGAATAAATCACCACTTAAACTGACTTCAAAGCGGCAGCTGTCGTTGTTTACATAGACAGCACAAGTTATTCTAGAATAATCTATAATACGCGTCAACACTACTCGAAAACACTAGAGCGTAATTATGCATCTTTCCCAATATTAGTAAAAGTTATTCTTTTAACGACTTGTTAAATAGTAAAGTTATTTTTATCCGACAAAATACTATTATTGCAAATATTTGGTGATGTAAAGTGTATTATTACTTAAATACGGGAATGAATAATGAATTATTCTTGCTAAAGAAAAACCTATCCAATGAAATTATTAAATTCATTGCAAATGTCAGAGACTTTAGCTGTTCAGATCTGCAAAATTTAGATGCTTCCAAATTGTGCAATGTCACTCCATTAACGGTGATATTATACAGGATATTATATATCCCATACTAACATATTGTTTCATCTGACTCACTGATCGTTGTACGTTACAGTAGAAAACAAAATACAGACACCAATGAAGACACTAACAATCACCTTTAATTTATCACAAATAACAATTAGTAATCAACACGTACAATAATTCAATTTAAATTTGTCCATATGCAATAATAATGTCAACTATAAAGAATTTCGCACTTGATATAAAGAACAAAACAACCACATGTTATCATTTGACAAATCCCCCAACATAAACTGAAATAAAGCGGCAGCTGTTCCCTATTTATAGCCTGAATGATTCCATAATATGGGTCCTTAACAAGCACTCAAAAACAGTTGAGTATACACATCAGTGCTGCCTTGGCAGAAACACGCATCTGCTGGACTAGCCGGAAACGCGTAGTACGACACATTCCATTGTTCGAGAACGTTCTGTAATTTCGTAACGATATTAAGAGTGTGGTCTTCCCGTGGCCAAGAATTGACACCAAAGATTACCGTCGTTCCAACTGATTTACCATTTTCATTCAACCCTTTGCATGATTCTATAAATATCTATATTTGCTACAAACAAAGGTACGAACATAGGATTTTCGTCAATAAATCGCAAGGACAAACGATACAAGTTGCTGGAAATTATCTATAACCTCTCAGTTTTTTACGTGGGCAACTTTACATTGTGTTTTCAAGAGTATCTGCTTGCCGATTCTTTATGTTTTAGATTATATTAGACAAAACTCTAACATTGTTTATGAAAGAGCTTTAATTGATATTAACAAACTGGTTAATTTGGGTAACAAAAAATTTAGAAGAAAGTAAAAGGTATTGTTTAATTTTTTGTGGTAGGGTATGGCACAAATACATATATTACAGTAATAAATAACTAAAGACAAATTTCAAGTAACCCAAACATTGAGTCCTTCAGAATCTGCAGCAGCACGTTGCAAATGATTTCACAGAAGTGAAACATATAAACTAGAGATACGTTGATATACTTACGCGCCATTCCAAATTAACGACATAAAAAATTTCTCTATAACTACCATAACACTCTACAGATATTAAAATATCAAAGAATACGGCGCAACGGAGCCCAAGAAAAATCACATTATCGGCACTGGGTTTTTCGACGGAAACGATTTTCAGGTCACTTTGTGTAAACACACACACACACAAACAATGCACCAAGTACTTTTTTAAATAACGTAATAGGAAACTCATTTAATTTCATTCTATTTCTAGTCGTCGTCACCGTTTATAAGGAACGTTAATGCAAAGTGTGGGGGATGCAAGAGTAGCTAATATGAAGAAGATAAAGATTTAAATAACTCCATCGTGTATACCAGTTGCCTTGTTTGGTCATGTTTCTCGGTTTAAAAGCACCAGCCATAAACGTTTTACGACTTATTTACATTTATCTATGGCTGGCCTACATTTGGAGCATTAAACCATATCAGCGAACATATGGAAACACCAGATTTGTAGCGCAATGCAAACAGATTTCCTTTGTAATAGCCTTTTACTACGCTGTCACAATAAACATCACTGATTCTCTTAACTACACTAACTAATTACTGATACATATTATGTATGTACACAAACACACACCTAGTAAAAGAAGCTAAAGAGAAGACGAAAATTGTGGGATGTCGAATAAGTATAGGAATGTACACGCCACTAAAATACAGTCGTCATTCTTTGTCTGTCAGTTAATGATATGATAAAAATAAGAGACTTATGAGGAAGAAAATACAAAGAGTTTTATAAAATTTTCGTTCCTAACATAGACCTAATTAAAAAGGTTAAGTAGTGTAGAATAAGATTTATACAAAGTCGAGTACTTTTGACCTAAATAGGGACCGAAAAGATAGTCATTTTTCCAAATTTGTTATAAGAGTTTGTAGGAGAGTATCATTAACGGAGAGAAATAGTCGTTAATTAAAAGGAAAAAACATTTGCTTAAAAAAATATTGCGGTATAAAACTGTACAATAGCGGATTGTTGATGTATAAACACATCAAAATTATTCTTCAACAAAAGCTGGCCACTCAAAAGCTTCTTCGGACCCCGCACGCGTCTCCATCTTTTCGCTTTGTAATTCTATAATAGTTAGAGGATGCAACAGGTATATATTCGCTTAAGATATTCTAACCATTCTGCCCAGTATCTGGTAATTCTGGCAAGTATAATCGTAATATTCAGCTCATACCGTACGTTGATATTTCTGGTGCGATTGTCTAGAATATACCTTGCCACTTGGCTGAGAAATCTCATTTTTACCGCTTGAATGCTACTGGCTTGGGACGTCGTTAAAATGCAGTTCTCAAACCGATAGAGAAGTGTAGGGAGGGCCATTACCTTGCAAAACTCAAAAATAGAATGACGTTTACAATGATTTGAACATAACTAAATAAAATGTCGTACACAGCAAAAGTAGATAACTAAATACATCAAACAACAGTATAAGAGCTTTTGGACGAAATGACAGTTGTAAATTACAGACAAATTTTAATGTGTTTTCTTATATTTACGTATTCATCAGTTGATCATTTTCGTGCCTACAATGTATTTGGTAGTGTGTTAGCTTGGTACACCATATGACTCTTATGTCATATCCACAGTCAGTAAAGACTGACCTATAGTCTACAGTGTGACGATCAGACGTAAATCCCAAAGCAACAGCAAACCAAAGCAATATTGGTGTCCATGTACAGTACAAGTTTTTCTAAACCGGCGTAAACTATAGATACAAAAAGGAGATTTACGTTAAAACTTGCACGACAGTTGAACACAAAGTAGAGTGTTATTCCGGCTTATTCCTGACACATAAATGTTGGGGCACGTTTCTATATTGTTGAAACAGTATCGTTCTGTACCTTTGTTTTCCGACCACGACCGGTGCACATTTTCTCAGAACCATTATAATTTAAACGATCGTTTCGTTTAAATATTCTGCATGACGCTCCATTACAGAGAACAAGGAGCAAAAGAAGAAGAGCAAGAAAAGGACAAAAAACAGACTGACATATGAGTGAGTTAATTTTTGATATGGAACGGCTCGACTGTTGATGTTGTGACGCCGAGTAGTGCGCTCTGTTCGTAAGTGACATGTATAGGTCATGAATTACATGCATTTATTAAATACTTTGTACAACGACTGTTTTAAATTTTACCGACCCATTCTCAGAACAGGATAAGTACTTCTACGCCAATTAGGTAACGGCCTCTAATAACGAGTGCATCGTTATACAGGCTTCTCGACCAGCCCAGCTTGTGCAGCGTCTGTGTCAACACTGTCCGCTCACGTAACAATCCAAACAGTTTGATTACATGTAACTACGCAAATTATGCCGGCACGCCGCCAAATTAATGGAAAATTATTCCTGAAGTTATCCCGGCTACATATAATCAACAATGACTGCCTTAATCAGGTAGTTACGGCTGGCTTTTTGTTAGAATGCGGATCCGTGGAAGGTGATGTTTGTGTTATAATTAGCGCTGAGCTCTTATAGGTGATATTATTATTGCGTATAGTCAATTTTAACTTCAAATATTGTATGATAGTGCCCTGTAGATAACAAATTGTTATTTGTTACTAACTAAAGTCGGTAATTTTTTACTTCATTGGTGTCTGTATTTTGTTACACTGAACAAAACGTCGATCCAAGCGCCCGTCGTAACAGTATTTTTAGCACCTGATGATGGGTGCTCGTTCCTGGCTCCTGTCGTGTTATGGAAACTACTAAGTCTTAAGTCGCAAACTGATTATATTTAAATAATTACTTACCATTACAATTTGCTTCAATTATGCTGTGTTACACTTTCCTCGCTAAATGTTCCGCTACTGCCTTTTTCCCTAAGGAAACATAGGGTTAGTCTAACCTAAGGTTAAAAACGAATAAATAGTGAGAAAAAAATATTCTCTTGTTAGTGAAATATTAATAAATCTGAATGGAAAAGAATAATGGAAATGTTCAATATTTGTACAAAATAAAGTGTCTAAATTATAATTTTGTCAAATATAAAAAGTACAGATATCCCAAAAAGCGGGTATTATGCTGTTACGACGGTCACACTGATCGTCGTATTGTAGAGTGGAAACAAAATGACAGTCACCAATGAAAGTACTAATTACCAACTTTAGTTAGTCACAATTAACAACGAAAAATCTCCAAAATATTCTTACACAGTAATTAAAGTTAAATTTGTCCACATGCAATAAGAGTGTCAAACTGCAGTGACGCACTAATTAACATATTAATCACCTTCCGCAAATGCACAACAATCACTTGATCCGCACTGTATAAATCGCTAGGTATAACTAACTGCTAAGCCGGCCGCTGACGTTTATTTATACCTAGCAGAGGTTCCAGAATAATTTTTCATACTCCTAGCGGCATGCCAACATAACTTGAGTAAAGACTAGTAAAAACTCGAATAGTCTGGAGACAAAGTTATTGCACGACCTTGACACAAACGCTGTACGCTCTAGGATAGTCGAGAAACGTGTATAATGACGACGTTTCGAATTTACAAGAGTGTTACGTAATTGCCGATTGCCGTAGCAATACTGTACAGGATAAGGCGGAAGCGTATTGAAACAGCTCTACTGCATTCGAATTGATGAAGCTAAAAGGTTATAGTATGAACTCTTTTCAAGCATAGGTAATATTGATTTGGTGAGAAAGAAAGATGCTCTCAAATCTAACACGAGGTCGGGTATCGAAAGAAGTGTGTCACAACAGTCTTCCTTGGAGTGTAGTACGAAAAAATTGTTACGGAATAAGAAAATATAATAACATTGTGGTGAATATCAGGAAAACGGACAACGAGAAGATCAAGGACGATAGATAGAATTTGACTGGAGATAAGATGGAGAGTTGAATTTTTGCTGAATTATCATCACAATATTTGCCTGTACATTTTTCTGTTATATTATCCCACAAAACCAATATGTGTTGCCTAATGTAGAATAAGATGATTACGCCTTCTCCAGGAATTACCGTGAATGAATAATTACATTATTCTATGCGTTGTGGCGGGGGGGGGTCGAACTCTAATCAGTTAATAAAGTAAACCAAAGCCCAAATCAAAATTCGCAATTCACTGTAATAAAAATTACAAATTGCCAAACAAAATTACTTTATCAAACAACAATAAATTTTATAAAGTTAGAATTACATAGCAGATAGACTTTAACAACAGAAACAGAACACGCTGAATACGTAATAAAATAAGCAAACCTTGCTTGTCTAAGTAACGCTGTAACATCGCACGACAGCACGAATTTTTCGGCTGCTTCAAAATTATTAAATACAACAAGGGAATTCGTTACCATGGCAACCGTAGATTATACAGCTCCGTTCTCACGTAACAACTAAGTTTATTTTGTACAAAACAATTGTAACATTGTCTGAGAAAAGTGGTTTTTTAAAAACTTGCGTTTCACTGTAGAGTTGTTGATCTATATGAAATATAAGCTTACATCCATTGCATTGATTAACTCTACTGCAAATATATATACTGCGCACACGCACACACACACCCTGTCTCTCTATTGTGTGTGTGTGTGTGCGCGCGCGCGTGTGCGTGTTTGTGGTGCCGAAAATAACTTGTGTTGGAAAGGTCTTGCGGAGTGTAGTCCTTACCATTCAGCTCAGCTGTACCGCTAATCATTCCATACTTTATGTTGATCTTTCTTTTTCATCGATTTCGTTACAAGCTCAACTACTTGGCGCGCCATTGTTACTGTCAGTGAAGGATGTCGAGCATCCTATCCTTTCGTAGGTATATCCGTCGGATGGCCGCTGATCCGATAAAACATGCCAGTGCTTTATCGCTGCTTGTATATTGTACAGCGGCGGCCTAATGTTAGACCAGAAGGTTAGAGACTACATGTCCTGGTTTCTGCTTTGGATGTATAAGTAATCTTCTTTCTTCGCGAGGATTAAATGTGGTTTGCTAAACAATTGGTTTGTTGTTCCTAACGAGGTTCTCACCATTGTTTGAATATTTAGTGATGTTGTTTCCTGTCTGGCTTATTTCGTGATATTTGAAATTCGTCCGAAGACCCCGTCCGTTCTGTTGTGGATATAACGCCTGTTCAGCTGGTGGGTAATGTCTCTACAAAAATACGGATTCCAGTTGGGACCGGAAGAAGTTAAGAAGGGGTAGAGAGTAGGGAGCTATGTGTGTGAGTGTTTGTGAAGTGTTTTGTGTGTATGCCCAAGGGGTTTTGCGAACAGAGATAAGATGGTAGTATTGGTGTTAATTAACTACTGTAGGGATTATTCAAAATTTGACGCTAAAAATGTGGTTTAGGGGACCCGAAAAGTGAAAAATTATGAATAAATGAATTTTGGTTCTTGCAAATTAAAAGAATGTCGAGTTTTCTGTTTAAAATGGTATAACTGGTTCATGTGTAGCACGCTTGTAAGTATTTACAGTCGATAAGTGGCCATGACACGTCATGTCAGTTTGCCATAATTTTGATTCAGTGAGAATCTTCTCATTCAAATTTTCCGAGTATTCCAAAAATACTATACTTTTTAAGTGTGAGAGACTAGCTAGACAAAGAATGAAAGTAATAATAAGGAAACTTTACGAAGATTACATGCCATTTTGCCATGCATCTTGTTAACATAAATATGCTCTAATAATAATATGCATCTTGTTAACATAAATACTCCTACCAAAAGTACCAAGAAACATGATAGTTTTGTTTCAAGAAATAAATAATTAAATACTTAATTAAATATTGTTTATTTTATTAATTAATTCATGTTAGCTAAGACTAATAATTATGTTTATTACAGTTAAAGTAATGTTAATAATAATAAGTAAGGAGGACAATGTTTAGGAACTTACTTAGAGTGTTTGTTTGTATTTATAAAAACTCTATTGTATACAGAAAGTTAAGAGGAATTGTCATCTATTACTAATAGTTATTAGTATTTAGTTTGGGTCATATTGATTAATATTATATGTGATAATATTAATAAAACTAATGTTTATATTAACAGGAAAGTACCAAAATAATAGTAATAATGATTTGTAAAACTAGGCATGTTACGCTTAGATAGTTAATGGATTTTGAATAAGAATTTCTATTTCAATTAGAATAAACAATGTCAAGTTAAGATATATGATTACTAACTGTGTCCAATAGTTTTAGTAAAGTGAAAAGTACAAGAAGAACTAATAATAAATAATTTTGGGACAAATAATTAAAAGTGTAAAATGGTAACTCAAGAAATATGTAACAGAAGATAATCAGTAGTGGTGTCAAAGTAATCAGTGTTTCATCAGAAGATCAAAGAAACTAATAAAGTGAAGATCAAATATCTTATAAAAAAGTTATAACAGTTTAAAGAAAATGAAAGATAAAATATTAGAAGTTTGTTTGTGTTGATGCTAAGATAGCTCCATATTAACATAAAATGTTACATTAGATACCAATAAAAGCTGAGATAAGCCTGAGCAACAAAAATGTTATAATAAAATAAATAAGGAGTTGATTATGGACCTGAACGAGAAAGGTTGACATTAAAATAAAAGTGACTAATCCAATATATTGTAAATGTTATATCTGTGAACTGAAAGCCAAGTTAAATAATAATATTAAAACACCATAAATAGAAGAAAGAAGTACTGTATCATTAAAAAAAAGTAAACCAACGAATCTCTGAAGAAATGCCATCAAACTATCAAGGAAGAGAAGTATTTTTTGATAAATTATTAAACTGAACAATTTTTGTTCAAAGGCCTAGGCCAAACTTCTCAAAGACATTGTTTACACTTTTAATTAAAACTATTTCGAACTGTTACTGTAAAAATAATCTATGAATAATATTATTTTCATTATAAAAAACTATTAAAATAGAGGAATACTCTCATCTAGAGTGAACTAGGTCTTAAAAACATTTAACTCAACATAACCTAAACAATGAACATTGTAAAACTATTAATATAATCTTGTTAAGGCACTTTGTAATTATTTATAATTCCATGTATTTTGGTACTTTTCCTAACACATCTGTCGTTTATGTCGTAGTCAAAAGGACCTAACTTAAAACATACTATTTGTGTTTTATTTAGTAAATATAAAATATGAAAATGTGTATATCCTGAGATATAAGAATTACTACTGCTACTGCTGCCATACTGAGCATATGTAACAGCCGGTCAGACTTTGTTAATGATTATATTTGTCTTTCAAAAACCAACTAAAAAAATAATAAAAGGATTTGTGTTTAATAAATACAGATAAAAGGTTTTCATTCCTTTATTTAATGGATACAAAAATGTGTATGATAGAATAAACACTCATCAGTGACTGTGAATTTTCTTCATCAACTAGATTAAGTTGGCAACACTCTTCATTAGGAAATGTAGCAGCCTATTCGAATCTGCTTTTCTGAGTTTCAGTTATCACAACTGGCTATTAAATAAAAGATTAAAAGAGATCGAATTGTAGCGGAAATAGAAACTTTTATAATATTTAACAAAAATAATTACTATTTTACAAATAAATTTTATTTTCAACCTGTGATTGCAAATTGGCGCTCAACAAATA
The DNA here is from genome assembly GCA_034769895.1 of Magicicada septendecula. Classification (NCBI taxonomy): domain Eukaryota; kingdom Metazoa; phylum Arthropoda; class Insecta; order Hemiptera; family Cicadidae; genus Magicicada; species Magicicada septendecula. The sequence continues at coordinate 332,604,300 of CM068375.1, read as the reverse complement.
TTACCCTGATAAAATACTCATCCTTTAAAATATTAACAAAGTACACATTCAATAACCAAGATAAAAGTCAAGGTACAAATTAAAATGGTAACGCGTCTTGTGTCGTTAAAGAATTTACGCCAACAACGTGTGGCTAAAAAACCTCTACGAAATATTGTGTCGTTACAATATATGTCACGTGATTTTGCCCACCTATTCTATGGTCCCTGACTCCACTCAACATGCAGTTACAACTTTGATCGACGTTTACAGTAAGTTAACTTTTTTGTTATATAAGGAACATTTTTTCATAACCTATAATAGCTAAAGACCTCAAATTTTTATAGTGTGTAAATCACAATAAGTTACACATTTAGACGTAGTTTGGTTTCATAACTTAGTAATTACAGATTTTATGATTTATGAATTTTGAGAAATAATGTTAGTAAATCTTAAAGTACAAGAAAATTAATATTTCCTACAAAAATGCAAATAGCCCAAAATTCATATAGCGCAATCTACACAAAATATGTAATTAGCAACAGGAAAAAGTCAGTTTGCTAATGCTGATAGTTTAAGAGAAAATGTTTTTTTTATTTAACACTGCGTGTATAGGAGATTCCAGATCCCCTGAATAAGCGTCAGAAAATTGGTGGGAAAGTATGCTAACAGTGAAGCTACAGGGGAAAATAAGATTTGATTTTTCGCGTATTACGAATTTTTATTACGTTCATTTCATAAAATTGTTTATCCTAAACGTGAAATTAAAACTGAAATGTAATTTAATAATGTTACTATTTTAAGAAAAGAAGTCAATTCGATGTGCAAATTTCTATATCAGGAAATTCGCCACAAATTATTCTTTGTTGAAAACACGACAATACCTCATGACCATGCATGGAGGTGTGCTGTTGTGCGTGGAAGTTTCGGCACGAGTCAGCAGCCAGCAGTTCAGCAACAAGGTACGACAAAGTTGGAATGATGAAGACTGGTAACACGAAAATTCGACTGACAAATTTTTTTTATAAATGACTGCTGAATGGAATGTATAATAGACAAGTTAAGAATTCACAATCCATTTAATTAACGCGGTATAAACATTCACTAACGTGATAACTTGAAGTACCATAATCTTGTTTATATACAGGAAACAGATCTCATTCTCTGACATGATATAAATAACGCCATGATAAAGAAAGGTAAAATAACGACTAAGCAATTGTTTATCTCTACTGGATATAAAAGAAACCTTACAAAAACGAAACTTGAAAAAATGAATTGGGAAAACAGATGATACGAGGTTTGATCAAATAGTATCCGGATCAGCACTGTCAATGCCAAGTCAGCTACTTGCCTCCAAAAAAAGGTTTACTTTAAAGTATAACAAATACTCAATACAAGTTTTATAATGTCAGCTTATTTGATTTGTTTAAAATACCCATTGTTGTGATGTGTGTTAATCTCGTTTATCGCATTACTATGTCATAAACAATTGACCAGAGAATTTGTATCAGATTTTGTCAAAACGTTGGTGAAAAATGTAAAAATACATTGAAAAAGTTACAAAAAGTTTATAGGGAAGATTTAGTGAGTCGTACTTAAGTTTATGAGCGTTTCAAGAGTTTTAAAGTTAGGCGTCAATGTGTTGTGATAGTGACAAGCTTTCAGGAAGGCCTTTCACCAGCAAGACTGACCACAAAGTTGAGCTTGTGCGTGCTTCTGTGCGAGAAAACCGCCGAATCACCATTCGTGAACTATCAAATGATTTAAATATTAGTACTGAATCGTTCAGTTTATTTTACTGATGAGTTGGGGATGAGATGTGTTTCTGCATAGTTTGTACCAAAACCGCTCACAGCTGACCAAAAAGATGCCCAGGTGTCATTTGCTGAAAACCTGCTTGAATGTGCCAAACACAATGAGAACTTCATGAAACCATGGTAGCGGGTGATGAATGCGATTGGGTACGTGTTTACGAATACGATCCAGAAACTATGGGCCAGTCTTCAGTGTGTAGACAAAAATTTTCCAAGTCAAAAGGAAGGCAAAAGAGAACCAAAGCAAAATCAAGACCATGCTCAGTTTTCTTTGATCACAAGGGGATTGTTAATCATGAATATGCTTCAGCAGGCGGAACAGTACACTAGAATACTACATGTCTGTTTTGAGGCGGTTGAGGGTTGCAATAGGACGAAAAAGGTCATAGTTGCAACAGAATGGTGAATAGCGGCTTCAACACTACAATACACCTGTCCACAAGTCACATGTTTCTCAGCATTTTCTTGCTAAACACAATATTTTACAGCTTCAGTATTGTCCACATTCTCCAGAAATAGCTTACTACGTCTCTCATTCCTAAGATAACAAATCATTTAAAAGGGGTATAATTTCAAGACATGGAAGAGATTAAACAAAATGCGACGAGAGAACTAAAGGCTCATATAGAAGATGACCTAAGAGATGCTTAGTAAAAGCACCAGTTAGTAAAGCGCTAGAAGAAGTGTGTGGATACAGGAGGGGACTATTTTGAAAGAGATACATTTAGAAATTTATAACTCTTGTAAATTAAATCAATCCTGATACTTTTTTATTACTCCTTGCAAAAAAAAAAGTAATCGTAGTGGAAATAGGTTGGAAAAACGTAGACTACAAATAGTAAATACAATACTATAAGTATTATGGCCACTCACATGTACAAGAATGTACTTTGGATGAATTATTTTCCTTACAGGCGTGCACTGAATGGTACAAACACACACACACACACACACTCGCTCTCTCACTCTCTCCCTCTCTAAAAACATTGAAGAGATTATGAAAATCAATTATTAGAATCTCTTGAGATCCGTCATGTGAGTTTGTTCTGCATCAAAATGACACGTTTCGGAACATATGTTTCACCTACAGATATAAATCGCTCAATCAAAGACATTGATTGTTCAAGTCACATTACAAACATTTTATACTCACACAGGTTCGTATAGGTGCGCATTTTTGAAGGCCGGTCGGATAATCCAGAAACTGGTCTGGATACTGGCAGTATCCAATTGGCCTTCAAGGGAAGCGCATCCATAAAAACGTGGTGAGTGTAAAATGTTTCTCATGTGATTTTAACAATCAACGTCTTCCATTGTGCGACGTATACCTGTAGATGGAACATATGTTCCGAAACACGTTATTTTAACGCAAAAATGAAGTCACACGACGGATCTCAAGTAACTCAATTAATTCACAAGTAAAATGCCCAAAACAATATGTATGTCAAATATAAAAATCAGGACAAGAAGGAATTAATTTAGTTTGTATTTACCTCTTACTTAAAAAAAAAATGTGCAGCAAAACTGTGTTGAAGTCATTCACTAAATTTGGTCTCCTTCAGATATTAAGGGCTTAACAACGCGTTCTTCAAACTTTTAATTACCGTTCAAACCCCAGCTGCGTGCCAATGGGGTTAATTAACTTGAAACCCTCAAACTTCGCGAAAAGAATACAACTAGTTTTACCTTAATTATTTTCGCAAACATATCCATCAAAGTTACTACCAATACTGAAATACATTTTGGGTAACAAACGCTTACACAATTTAAGCTCAAGACCACTAGGCTAAATTTTATATATGATATTTGAATTTATAAATTAAATGTAATTTACAATTTATTAATAAAATGTATTACATTTCCCGCTAAAGTTAACTGGCGTCGATTTGGTTGGAAGCTGGTCTATACAAAATTTTTCATCTCTAACTTTCCTCCCACTACTCAGTATAGATTAAAATGCATACCTTTTAATACTTTTGCCATACGTTCCCAAAAGGTAGCTAGGTACTCTTTCAAATGATAGGAAAGCCTATATACTTTTATTTTACTTGTAATCATTTCCATTGCAATTTCATTGTGGAGACTTAGTAGATCAGTGGATATGATGTCTGCTTGGTGACCTAAACTTCTGTAACAGATTTCCTGTAACTACATGCTGAGATTGTGAACAAATCAGTGCAGTCAGTCTCTCGAGTGACTTACTTCCTCTTCGCCACCACAATCAAGAAAACCGTTGAGGGCACGGGAAAAACGTCTGTTTTGTTCTTGTTTTGAATTCGTTGAGTTTTTATGTAGTTTATGTTGACGGGGTTGCTATCGAATACCATCGTTTTGTTATCAACCATAATTTTAATATTATTGGCCCACAACCTAACAGCCCGGGAGTTGTTTTTCAGTCGGATACCGGCCGTGAAAGCCTACGTTCTTTAAGCCTGCATTATTTTGTTAATTTTTTGCGAATAGGTACTTATCCATTGACATTTTTGTAATATACTGTAACGTTGATGAAACAGAAATTAAATTGCTAAAGGCTAAGAGAAACTTGTTGTGCTATGCATTATTTATAAGGATATTTAGTATTGAATTAATTTGTATTTAGTAATCATTCTCTTGTCCACCAAATTTCTACTGTTATACCATTCACTTGGCAGTCAATTTTTCCTATAGGACATTTCCTCCTAGCCTGTGAATATTTTTTGTAAAATCGTCTATTACTCAACAGACCGGTTTTGTATCTTTTTTAAGCAGTGTTCCTTGCTACACACTGTTTAGTCAAGCAGAGACACTGACGTTTATTGGGACGGTGTAATGCGATAAGATAACAACGACATTTACATTACACTATAAATCTAGTGTTTCCATATGGTTCACTGCTGTGGTTTGACGGGACAGATGTAGGTCAGCCACAGACAAATTTAAGTAAGTCGTAAAACGTTTTATGACTCGAGTAACGCGACCATACTCCGCTGGTATACATCAGGGAATCGTTTCAAGTCTCTACCTCCTGCATATTGTATGCTGTTATCTCCCGTTTAACTTTACTGACGTTCATTATATAATATAGCTAGTATGGATATTATTAAATTAAATGATTCTCTGTTATACCGTCTACAGAAGGTATACTTTTACAGTACTTTAGAATTTTGTAGGCCTATTATATATACTTGGATATACATGGTTACTTAGTTTTTTGTGTCCATGTGTGCGTGTGCGTGGGCGCGAGTGTATGTGTGTGTGTGCAGTGGGGTATCTAGAATGTTATCTTGTGGGGGGGGGGTTGTCCGAGTCGGCTTTCTGCAAAAGAAAAAACAATTTAAAACTAATCAAGATTTATATCATTCAATTGGTTGAAAAACGAGTGATAACCGGAAATCAGTCCAATTAACGTAAGCGGTAATGGCACAATAAAAGTACGCATTACTGAAACATTCTTCAGAAGGTAGGCCTACTTATTGACTGAATTGATTTTCCTTTATTTCATATTTTATACGTATACGCAAATGCTGTGTAATAAACTTGTTTGTAAAAAAAAGTTACTATTAGCTGAAATAATAATAAAATAGCCTAAAAATTAAGATTTTAACAAATTCGTCAAATTTTTGACCTTCTGATGGAGGTGACCGGTTCCGTTCGTCCCCACTATAAATACGCCTCTGTGTGTGTGTGTGTGTGTGTTATATGTGTACTGGCGTGCATATTCACAAAATAGCACGAAAAGCAGTTATCCGAAAAAAGTGTGAATATTTTAATTTATGGTGTGTTCAGGGTTCAGTGCATCAAAAATGATGATATCTGAAGTCACTTAATTGTTCTTCTGTTTAGTAAGGTATAAGCTGTTACATGGTTTAAAAGATTTAAGAACTTATTTTGTCGATATTGATTGAAGACGCGTTTCTTTTGTTTTTTATTACTGTACAAATGTTTTAATAATCCATATAATTTTTGTTGTTATTGATGTCAATATTACAAAAATTTTGTTAGAGTGTTTATTAATTTAGTAAACAGTTATTGCCATAACAAAGTGTTACCATTACAATCAATTTTCCTTACAAATGTTAGTGTCATTTAGAAACATAATAGAATTAACAATAAAAGATGTACAGAACACTTCAGATAGTTATGTCCGTAACTGTTTTAGTAGAAAAATTGTGAGCAATAAACCAATAAAAATTCATGTTAATATAAAAACGAAGCAAAATATGAAAGGAATTAGAGATTAATCAGTAAAGGAATCAGATAAGTTAGCGGGTAGAGTCATAAATATCGTATGGTCTGAATTACGCAAAAAGTAAATTTATAATTTTGGAGAATAACAATACAGCACATTGCCTAGAGGATAACAAAAATCTTGGTAGTAATACATAAAAATGAATAATCCAAACATAAAAAAATTGATCCTGGTAATTTGATAAATGTTTCTCTATAAATTTATACTTTGAGCAACATGTACAATTTTTGAATACAATTTTTATATACACATTTTTAGATTTCCTGTAAACAAGGAATATGCAAATTATTACTACGACAAATAAGAAAATAATGTAACAATTAAATGCTGAGAACTTTCAAAAACAATCTGAAATCATCGCACAATCTGCTTTAAATTATCTCGACTTTATAAGAAAAAAATGATGTTATTCTGAATGATACGTGTAATGTTTATACTAAAGCACTTAATGTCAACTTTAAGATGTACGTGAAGCTACTACATTCAAACTCACAAAAACAATACTTCAGAGAGTGCCCTTCTGTCAGCGCATTATTAGGTTTCTTGTTAGAAACTTCGACAGTTTAAGTGGCAGAGAACGTTACTCACAGTTTGAGTGGGTCAGATGCCATGGATAGAGTGCAAGACTGAGTCTGTAAAATTTTGAGTGACGGGCTTTGTATTGGCAGCCAAACTCGAAGCCAGACAATGCTTTCCGCCATACTTTTATTAAATGTTGTTACAGTGTTACTCAGTAAAAAAAACAATGAAAGTAACAAAAATATCAACATATAACACCACACTCTCAGATATTTGAAACCTTTTTAATAAAAAATTAAATTTTCTATAAATGCTTGTTACGTAAAGGAAATAATATAGGTAGAATCCACAAATTTCAAGGGGGCCCGGTTACGAATTACTACATTTTGGCGAAACATCAATTTCTGTTGAGGAACGTCCGCCAGAACATAGGAATACAGTTAAGAAGGGAAGTCTAACTTATCCGAAGTAGCTGAATAAGTATAGAACGAGCAACATAAAATCCTGTTGGATCAAGTAGTTTTCCTGGAAACTATGTTAATAGAAGTAAAATAATAGCGGCATCGTTTTGGTTGTAAATTTAATTATTTTTGACAGTCTAAATAATGAATCTAGGATATGGAATAAAATATTATATAAAAGAGTATGTACGTCGTGGTGGGTGGGTCCTAGAGTAGGCGTACTTATTTTTGTACTTAACGGTGTGTTACTGGTCTCTGACGTTCGTTGTGTGAAATTATGATTGTGCTTCCCGGTTCTCTCCAACCGACATTTTCAAGTATCGGTTCTTTACATATATAATTCTCTTATTGTTGTGTTTAATTATTTATGCTAGTAGAGGTTTATTAATTTTTTGTACGGTTCACACTTGTTAGTAAATGAATCTCAAGTAGGCTTATGTTTGTACTTAACGTACCAGTTTAACTTACAATTGTAGACGACCGCAGATCGTTTAGTAGCCGAAGCGTTGTGTGATAAACTCTAACTGTGATATTAGTCCAACCTAACGGTTCTGCAAATGTTTACGTACCGTCAAAAGTTAAGTTTGAAGATGGTATAAGCAAACGATTACAGTTTGTACAGTGGCTGCATGGAATTATGCTGCTAGGAATTTTTTGAGATTAGAATATTTTGAAGAAAACAAAATTGAATTTTAAATTACATTTGCAAATTATAATCACATATGCGTTAGGCGAATGGCCTATGGAAAGAGACAGGGATATTTACAGCTGCAGACGGCCACAAATTCCTTAGTGGCCGGAACGTTGTGTGATAAACTCTAACTGTTATATTAGTCCAACCTAACGCTTCTGAAAATTTTTATGTACCATCGAAAATTAGGCTTAAAGATGGTATAAAGAAACGATTAGAGTTTGTGCAGTTGCTGTATGGAATTTTGCTAATTGGAATTATTTTAGATGAGAATGTGTCAAAGAAAACAAAATCGCATTATAATCAGATATGGGTTTGGCATATAGCCTATGGAAAGAGACAAGGATAAATGTACTTTCCGAAACGTTACTTACACTGTCGATTAAAATATTTGCCAGTCCGTTTGGATTAGTTTCAATTTAAATTAATATTACTTCTGTGCCAAATTTAATCTAATAAACTATATACATTACCATTGTCATTGTCTATAAATTTGGTCAGTTACTACTATGTGATTTCCAACTTGTCAGTTCCAAATAGTTTAATACACAGAGATCATTAGCCAAAATTTTTATTAAACAATTTAAGTTGACGTAACAACAAAGTCTTGTATTAAAAGGCAGAGACAAAATACGGAATGTAATTATTATTATTATTCCGGATGTACAATGTTCACACATTTACCAGAACCAAAGGTTACAGAAGTTATTGAATTCTCATCTTCCACTGCTGCTTGTCAATCCAAAGATCTTCTTCAATTTCTCGTTCCCTCAATATAGTCTGAATTTCTTCTATCTAGGTGATAGGTGTTCTTCCTCTTTTCCTTCTTCCTGGTGGTGTCCATTGCGTAACTTTCCTTGGCAATCTTTCCTGTGCCATTCTTTTCGAGTGGCCATACCATTGTAATTTTCTTATTTGGATAAAATCAACAATTCAATTTTTTACATTTTTTCTGGCCTTAATGTCCTTCATTTCTAGTTTTCTCACGTCTGGATACTCTTGTCAAACGTCTCCCAAAGTCGCCTCTGTTGTCATCAATTTTGTTCTTCTGTGTTTACTAGTAGTCCAAACTTCTGAGCCGTAAGTCATGATACTTCAAAAAGTTTTTAAATATTTTGACTTAGTTTCCGCAGGAATGGAAATTAGAAATTAGAAAAATCGGGAAACTTTAAGGCGTTTTTAGACAAAAATATAAAAACCTTTGTATTTTAATTTATTTTTATATTTTATAAACATACAAGTTTACGAAAATATGATCCCTGAGTTCTGGCAAGAACCACGTCAAGGTCTTTTGGTGCCTATTATTCTACAATGTAGCGATATACTACTCGTGACTGTTTACATATACCGTTATCATGTATTCCAAAGTCTTCTTTCTCTACATCTTTTCTTTCAATCTCGGCCCTTAACTATTGTACTGTGAATACAGTTTTTTAATGTTTGCTTTACAAACTTTCCAAGTCTCCCAATTCTTGCCAAAATTTTCATTCATCTCTCATCAATCCTTATTATTACATCATTTGACGCTCCACCTATGCCGCTGATACTTATCAGCTTTATCCAAGTACATTTCAAAATTCTTCAAAGACTTTGTTATATTTCTCATCAATAAAGTTAATAATGCAGTAGAAAATATATTATGGGAACGCCATTAAATAATGATCAATGACACCTTTCTTTACCGCTTAAGCAGACCATGAGTTAGACAGCAATGTGGGGACTATGTTCCAGCCCCCAAAATTAGTACCACTTCTGCACGTTGATTCGACATTGAGGCAGACAAATGCACTTGAAAGTTTGTGGTAGCAACGATAATTGAATCAAGAGATCTGGATTAACAGTGTCACCGTACCTACTACTCTAATAAACCCCCAAACAGGTTATTCTATTTTACAAAATTCCCCACTTGTCGCAGTCTATGGTAAACGTCAATGAAGTTAAATAAAACGGATGAGTAACTACTATGAAGGAGGTAACGACTTAAACGATTCACTGATGTATATCAGTGGTGTGTTTCACGATATTCAGTTTTACAGCGGAAATAATGAAAACTTGACGACTTATTTTCATCTTGTTGACCTACATGTGGACTATAAAACGATATAGCCAAGCGCATATGAGCAGATATAGCCAAGCACATATGGAAACATCGGACTTATAGTGAGATGCAATGTGAACGGCGTTATAATCGTATCCTATGACGCTATTGCAATAAACATCACTGTTCCTGGATTCATAGTTTAGTCTAATCTTCTCTTCTTCTCTACAACCCAGTGATTTGCGAGCTTGCAATAATCCTTTACCGACAAGGATTCGACTGAGAAGCTAGACTATGTATGCCACACAACGATCCGACCTGTACAATCCATTTCATTACCCACACTTAAATGCCTTTTGTTTGCCTTCTGTTGTTTATCATCTAAGGGAAGGGGTTGGTTTAAATATAAGATTGGTCGCTGTAGCGACAGGTTAGCCGCTGTAACACTAAAAAGCGACTAGCATTTGCTTTTAAGAAAAATGGTGAGTTTCTACTAACAGCAAACCAGAGCCATCCGCTAAGATATGGTAACCTTTAATTGAAGGGGTTTGATGACTGGATTAGAAACTGATTCTTCCAAATACGTTGTAAATAAGCTGTTTGATACGTTTGAACCAATTCTTGTGTCTGTGTATGCGTGTGTATTAATATAGAACAGGTTAAGAATTGCAGAATTATTGTGTCTATTATTACTTACCTCTCGATTAAAGTGTGTAAGAAGACGGGAAAATGATCAGATGCATAACACAATTATAGAAATTAAAGAGAAGTAAATTGTGTGGGTAGAGATAACATGTTTTGATTCATGTCATAGAAGATATATTTTATATTTCTGTTAAACTGTACAAAATCAACAGGCAACAGAATAAAGCAGACGAAAGTGAATGTACTTTTTGCAGACTGATTCCTGCAAATATACTAAACAATATTAAGCAACGGGGAGAATAAGCGTATGAAAAAAAAAGCAAAAGAAGTAATATAATATTTAGTAGTAACAAAGAGAGGGTAACATATTGCGACAGTACAAGCATATGCTGTAATGCGCATGTATGAAATAAAATAAATATTTTATTTTATTTTAATAATATGTAATAGACGAGCAGGTGTGAAATTGGAAGCTGGCTTTCAAACAGGAATCAACAAGAAATATCAGGCGATTACCGCTGTAAGCGTGTACACAAGTAAATAGAGAGTGTGCGTGAAGCCTGTTTGAGCCTGAAAGTTTGCAACGTCACCCCTAGTAAATGCTAAATTAAGAGTATATTTAATATTAAGTAAACCATAAATGTTATAAAAAATGTAAAAACTTCTAAAAATGTGTAAAAATCAGACTCATGTGCAGTGGAAATTCTACGTAATTCGGACAATCAGTGCGAATTCTGTGCGATTTTTAAAGCATTATAATTACACTAATAATGCGATCATTATGATAATTACATATCATATGTGTAATTAAATTAGACAATATTAGATCACCTTCAAATCCGCATTAAACAGTGTGATTGGCGAAAATGTGCAAATATGTGAAATGAGACGAGAGTGGGAGCACTCACGCCATGGTTCAGTTTTCGACAGGCTTATTCCTGAGCCGACAGAAGTGGTTTTCTTGGTGGATATAAATAAGAGCCCAGGAGAGCCAAACTCTCTCTTCTAACATTCTTCAGTCGTGGCGGTACGCTATGTCCGTTTGAGACGCGAATTTTTAATTACTTTGGACAGAGTTAGACGCTATGTTTAACATCAGCAAGACTTTTATATCGTAACTATACAGTATTACGGGAAATGTTTCGATTTCAAGTAGTAATGAAAAGCAATAAATAAAAAGTACCGTGACAATAAAATCGTCGGACGTCTACGAGCAGTCTACAACTAAGAACATCAACTCCAGACAGATGGCGAGAGAACTTCTAGCAGAGGAACGAGACGCAGAGCAGTAGAGACGGTTCTATCATAACAGTTACAGATCCAGAGCAAAACGTCATTCTACAATTTAAAGCAGCTGATGTACCATGAAGGTCGAGAGACGGGAGAACGAGCAGTGAGACCAGTAAGGACAAGAGGACATTCAGGAGAATTTGACTGACGGGATCACTGGAGGACATGGGACAATCTGCAGAATTTAAGGTGACGAAAAACCGATCTATAATTATCAAAGAATAAAGACATTGAAAGACTGTAATATAAAGGAAAAGAAAAAACTTGTCTCTTGTCTCTTGTCCTCTTTAATGAATGAACAGTCAATGTAACGATAAATTAAACCCTTGCTTGCAGAACGAAGAAGTAATTAATTTATTTAAATCTTTTTATTGAAAGCACATAAAGTAAAGTAATTGGAAATAATCAATTAGCTGTGTTAAAATGATTATAAAGCCGTAAAACGTATAAAAAAATAGAATAAGGATGTATTACCAAATTTAAAAAAAAGCACACATTCAGACTGAGTAGTCAAGAGATTATAGTATAATGAAGAAATGTTTTAATTAAAATTGATAATATAATATCTAGGATATAAATTCCATGTTTGTGATGAGAATACGGCTAGCAAAGAAACTTTGAAACCATAGATAATGAATATCGTATGGCAAATTGATCATTATTTTTATATTATTATTTTTAATATCTTTGTTTGAATTAATAAATGAAAACATATTACGATTCCTAAAAGGACTACTCTTATTATTACACCTGAACCCCAATTATACATACTCGTTGCTTGTAATGTTATATATAAATGTTATGTGAGTATAAACACATTACTAGTTAAAATACATTAAATACAGCAACTTCTATTGTTATAATATATTGAAGAAAACGAGCACGCAAAAAGTGCTACAGCATCAACTACTTAAAATGACAGCAGATAAATCCAAACGTAAGACATCCGGAAAGAGGAAATTAGGAAACGTGGGATGAAGAGATAGTGATGGACATGAAGAAAGTAAGGCCTACAATAAGGAATACGTCCGAACATTGAATTTTGCAGGAAACCAGTCGGACAACGACTATAAATATAAATTGATAAAGTGATGATAGCAGCAGTCATAACAACATTTGTCTATGGTGACGCTTTGTTGTTACCCACCAAAATGGGTTACCGTTCACAGATGTTAACCGTCAACTATTTAATATTTACAGAGCCCAAAATATTATATTTTACTATAGGACTACCTTATTATTTAATGTCTTCCTATAGGTATTTTTAATTTCTGTAAATTTCTTATGATACGCGAATTGTAATTGTTACTGACACCGCGGTTGTTGCTATTGGTATTAATTTATTTTTCATCTTATTATTATTACAAGTACTTTCAGCTGCTACTATAACAACAGCATTTAAAACTGTTGCCGCTACTACTATTAGTACTATTATTATTACCTCTACTACTTCGATTACTGAACACCGAGAGACACGAAACCAAATGCTGGTGAGCTGGCAGAGAGCTTCGGAGCAAGAAGAGCGAGGTCACTGGACAAGAAGGTTCACCAAGCAGGTGGAGCAGTGGGCGGAGAGGAAACATGGAGAGATATGGTTTTACCTCACCGAATTTCTGACTCGACACGTTTCATATTTACTGTCCTGATGGAGCGACAGGGCTCAGAGGGGAGGAAGGGACATTGAATTATAGCTTGTTGTGTGTGAGCATGGTGTGGTGGGGTGGGGTTGAAGGGTTTATTTTTAAGTTAATGGTTCATTTCCGATCTGACGATGAGCTGTGAAGCTTGAAAGCGCTAATCGGAATATTTTTATATAGTGGTGTGCAACAGTGAAAATTCTGCTTGAAATCACAACGAACTTAACTCTCAGAAGTTTCGGCCTTCCGCTTTAGCACCGGGTATAATAAAGGTAAAAGTCTCACTAGGTTAGTTTTGTTTTTGTTGTAAATAATTATTAAGTATGTGAACGGAAACTGTGTTTTAATGAGTTTGGACTACGGCAAAACAGCCCGGCACGTGTTTCCCAAAAGTGTCATATAATAATTATGAGAACTTTCTTAGTAGACAGTTGCTTGATATAGTGAACTCCTTTTGAATATGAAATAACCAGGGTATATTTGAGCAATTGAATCACAAGGACATTGTATGATTCATAAGGCTCAACAAATACATTGGATAGGTCATCTAGAGCAGATTAATAACCAGCGTATGCCAAAGAAAATCCTGAGGGAGCAAGTCTATTAAAGCAGAAAGTGGGGCCGACTTAGGATAAGATAGTTGAACGATGTGCTAGGTCTCAAAAGCATGGATGCGAGAGGTTACATTGCGATGGCAATGGACAGGAGATTTTGTAGAAAATGGTATTAGAATCCAGGGTCCATGTTATGCTGTAGTGCTGAAGAAGAAAAAGAAGAAGCAGAAGTAGAAGAAGAAGGAAAAGAAGACAAAGAAAAGAAGTAGTCTCCCTTCTTCCTATTATTCACCCATTATTGTCACAGCCGTAATGATCATGATATCGATGACACTGTGACGGTAATAAATTGCCACTAAACAGTTAATCAAAACTCCACCAACACGCCAAGGTTTGAAAACGACTAAAGGTATTGCAGTGGTTCATACTTTTAACTGCATGTATTACATAGTTTTACTGTTGTGATTAAGAAAGGTAGCTTAATCCCGCCAATGCCGTAAATTAATTTTACATTCTAGTACTTAAGCGTTATGATTATAAATAAAGTAATGGCTGACCATTCAGATTCTACTTTTAATAAGAAATAAAGTAAAATTATTAATAAATTTTAAGTCTTTTTTACGGCTGTATTGCCACATTACTTCTAGTCTTGTACTAGAGATGATTACACCGTCAGGCTTCGAGTTACGACAAACGGTCGACAGCTTGAGTGGAAAGCGTCTTACGGAGAGCGTGTTATTGTGAGAGCAGAATGAAGTGTAAGATTGTATTTGTCAACTCTATACTTGAGTGACGTCCTTTGTATTGGCAGCCAAACACAGTTCTGCTTCTAACAATGCTTTCCGCCGAAATGTCACAATTAATCATTATGTCTAACAATGTCAATTTTGACAACAAGAGTAACATAATTACTTTCATTGTTTGACGTGCGTGGTTAGAGTTTTTTCCTATAGACGAAAATTATTAGCAACATTTTCTTCAGTTGACAAATATATTTTGTAATGTTATCAAACTTTCCGCTTAGTTACTACCATGCGTTCCTCAATTGCAAAGCTAGTCTTGGGTTTACCAATAACGATGTGCTGTCTTAAAATAGTTAAGTAATAATGTTAATGAAGCCGTTAAAGATCTTCAACCGGACTATCTCTTGTTGTTTGTAAAAATATTGTTTTACTTCCATATTCCTTAAGGAAATGGAAGTATGGTGATGGCAAAAAAAAATCGTGTTCGAGATTATTGCAGATTCTGATTGTACTACACTCAAAACATGAAAAAAGTCGTTTTTCGAAAAGTGTCTCTGTGTGTGTCTGTGTCTCTGTGTGTAGATTTTTTTTCTATGGCAAACGATAACAGCCGCAAATTCAAACAGAATCAAATAATTTTTTGCATACAGTCCTGATTTACAGAGTACGCATGACCTATTGTTTTTGGTGAAGATCGGTTGAGGGAAAGGGGTAGTTTACGTGCAACGGTTTTTTTTATCAAGGGAAAATTTTTTTTTTTGGCAAACGATAACAGCCGCAAATTCAAACAGAATCAAATAATGTTTCGCATACAGCCCTAAATTATAGAGTTCTCAAGATCTATTGTTTTTGGTGAAGATTGGTTAAGGGAAAGGGGTAGTTTACCTGCAACGTTTTATGTTTTAACAAGGGTATTTTTTATGGCAAACGATAACAGCCGCAAATTCAAACAGAATCAAAAGATTATTTGCATACAGCCCTAAATTGTAGAGTTCTCAAGACCTATCGTTTTTGGTAAAGATCGGTTAAGGGAAAGTGGTAGTTTACCGGCAACGTTTTTTTAACAAGGGTATTTTCTATGGCAAACGGTAACAGCCGCAAATTCAAACAGAATCAAATATTTTTTTGCATACAGCCCTGATTTGTAGAGTACTGAAGACCTTTTGTTTTTGGTGAAGATCGGTTAAGGGGAAAGGGTAGTTTACCGGCAACGTTTTTTTATCAAGCGTATTTTCTATGGCAAACGATAACAGCCGCAAATTCAGACTGAATCAAATAATTTTTGCATACATCCCTGAATTGTAGAGATCTCAAGGATGTTCGATTTTCGTGGAGATCGGTTAAGGGGAAGGGGTAGTTTACCTGCAACCTTTTACGTTTTAACAACAGTAAAGTACTTGAAAATGCATTTAAACGTTTTCAAACGATGGTAATTGTTAAAAATAAAATAATTTTGTTGCCAGGCAATAAAATTATAATTTTTTCATTTTAATGTAAATTATGTATGAGTTAATATACGAGGTGTGTTCATAAAAAGACCAAACTTTTTGAGTAACACATCAATCCGCACAAATGACGCGCCGCGACTTTGGGCGCACCTAGCGATAGTTTTTGACAACAATCTACCACTTATTGTGTTCCGCTATTAGCAGTAGTCTTTGATGTATATCACATTGAGTGGGGACGTGCACACGCTGGCCGGCGGATTAGTGACAAAGCGATTAAGAAAGACAATGCAAATGGTAATGAAAACTTTGGAAGACAGTGGAAATAGCTCTGTAAAGATTTTACGAAGTCAGCAGCAAAATTTTATACACACACGTTGTGTTAAGATCTTCATTCTCACTTCGTTATAAATCCGCCGGACGGTGTGTGCCCGTGCCCACTACAGCGCGAGTAGCTCGAAAACTGAAGATCGTGACGGAACAGAGAAAACGGCATTCAGGCGTCAAAACCTGTCGCTAGCAGCAGTTAATTCTGCAGGTCGCTCTATGCGCTAGTTGACGTGCTACACAAATAGTTCGGTCTTTTTTTGAACACACCTCGTACATGCATAAAATAATATATCGTTCGTGGCAGGTAAGCATATCTCAGTTATGTAATGTTTACGTTTCCATTTTATTATTACGACTACAGCAATAAAAAGACATGGAAGACACACACACACACACACAAATTCGCGTTATTTCTGGCCTCACTCATGTTTATTTTCTTACATTTGCACGCTTTTTAAATGGAAAGTGCCGAAACCCACACCAACATAACGCGTGCAAGCCGAAAAAATGGACATCAATTTGCTTCCTGTGGATCGCTGGGCAGTGTAACTGCACGTGTTTACAGAGGAACGATTCATAGATAGATTTTCGTCTTTAGGGAATGAACCCTCTGCAAGATGCTGAGGGTCCATGAGTGACTTCGGAGCGCTCCTCCTTTTTCGCGTGTTTGTTCTGTGAAACATACACTGTAGATTCGCAGCATTACTCTAAGCAACGCTCAATAGGAAATGTTGAAAATTTTAGTCCACGGTGTACACTCATTTACACTAAACCTGCTCTGATGTTTTAATTACGGACATCATAATATTAAAACTTTGGAAACTTGAGCACTACTTAATGGAGATCAATCATTAACTTATACAAGCCATTCATTTTATGCATATTTTTTATATATATGTGTACAACGTTATCGGCAACAAAGAAGTAGTTTTTGTTAAAATTCCTTCCCGGGATATTTGGCCGTAGTCCAATGTTTTCTACAAAACCAGACGTTTCGGCAATGCCATCGACTTTCATCATCAGTGAAAATCGAGTGCGATAACGTGAGGTGGTATATGTTAGTGACCACAGTACTGTGGTTAAGGCTGAAGCAGTAAGTAGAAAGAAGTAGTTTCTATGGTAATATTTCATTTCGAAAATGATTTAATATTTAAGTCTTAGAATATGGAAGTCATGTATGGTTCTCCATACCGATATTTTATTTTCGATACTGTGAAAAATTCATAGCGGGAAAGTCACTTTAAACAACTGATATGTTATCCAAATTATTAAAAAAAATAAATGAATTTATTTAATATTAGTACAATAATTTTTCATATAAATTTGGCATCAAAAGAATTACTGTTTTGTCTTGTCAGGTTGCCAACCTGTTAAATGAATTAACGTAAATAAATTGTTGTAACATATCGAGTGGCTGCTAGGCTACAACTGTTTGTTGACGTGGTTCCGTAGTTGAATTTGACTCATAGATATGAACCCTTCTTCTCTGAAGACAATTTATTGATGATTAGCAAAATACAAAATCTTCTACTATACAATTCTACTACTACTTTATACAATTCTCCCTAAATTTAATATAATTCAATTAAGTCAATTAATTTAAACTCTAAGTATCTTTTCTTACTAGTTGTTAGTTCAACAAAATAATGTAACTACGTTTAGTTACTCTTTAAAAGTTACAAAGACAAAATGTGACCATCTCTGCTTAGAGAGGCTCTCTCAAAACACCTTCTAAAATAGAACAAAGTCAAAGTGAGACAGAAAGTAAGTTTTCTAAGACCTCTTATTATCAAATCTGGCTTCTCCTGAGTTTGCTTGAGGTTTTATAGTACACCATCATGGGTGTAACCCCTAGTTTTCGTGGTGGGATTGTTCCCTCCTCTTAATTCTAAAACCTTAATTATGACAGGCTAGTTCTAATGGAAGTGAGGGCAACATTCTCTTTTAATTTTATAACAACTACCACTATTCGTCAGAGACTGCGTCACGTGACTTTACGTCATTTGGTGGGGTGTCCTCGTTTTAAATTAAAAGGTTTTCACGGGAATAGGACACATGTTTGCACCCTGACCCATTAGACGATTTTCCTTAAAAACATATCAAATTTGAGGCAACAGTCAGTTATGTGTTCGGTCTGGGCGTTGCCATCATTACCTCTAACTTGTTTATCTCATAACACTTCCTCTGTTTGTCATAAATCTGTCATCCTGTTATCCTAATTGGAGTGGCTTTTAACCTCCCACAGCTGGTTGTTAAGATAAGGGCTTAAGTAACCTGGGGTCGCCCATAAACTAAACTTTAAGATTATTGCTTCCTGACAGTTGTTTTTAAGATACAGGGTAAGGTATAATTAACAAACCTTGGGAAATTTCCCTAAAAAGATTTTTTATGTACAAAACATCTGCTAGTCTCGCATACAGACTTTGTCGGTGTCTATTAAAAATTAACAATTCCTTACCTTCTCACTTCTAAGTACAATTATGATATAATTACAGTAATTACAATTGGTAATTACAACAAAATATATTTTTATTTTGTTCGTAACTTTTCAATATTTCTTGTAGTTTTTCTCTTAGATGAATACTTCTTCAAATTATAAATACTTCTGTAAATCTAACTTTATTGATTTATGTAATTGCTTTTTCATCTGACAAACGTTTTACAAAATTATTCTGTCTTCAGATTGTTTTATATGAATTAACGAACTACCGCTTTGTATTGTTTACTATATAAATCAACAATTATATTTTATTTAGATTCAAATTTTTGATTGTTGTCATGTTTACGTAGTCAGCTGTTTATTAACATAGTTATTGTTTTTAATTTTACTAATTTAAAAAATGTGTAATTGTGTATAAATTAGTGTATTTTAACAAAGATTTTTTAAAATTTAAATTCAAATTTTTTAACATTTTCTTATTTTTTAATAAACAGCCGACTGCTCATTTTACTACAATCCATTAGTTAAATCGAAATAAAATTGATTCTTCGTTATTTTCATTATAATCAATATAAATCGATTTTTCGTTAATTCATATAAAAAACCTCTGAAAATACAGATCAATTCTCTGATACATGAGTACCGTTAATACACAATTATATAATTTATTAAAATTGTACTTGTTGAACTGTTTATAATTTGAAGAAGTATTCGTTATAGCACACACGCACACTCTCTCATATACTTTTGAACAATATTCAAACAATTCAAAGTGGCACTATGTTTCAAAAATATTATATATATAACATAGAATATTCCTTTTAAACTGATGATATGACTGTAAATAATAATTTTAATTCAAATTTATTATACCGTCAGGCTTTTTTGTTGCTTATAGAGTAAAAGTTTTAAAAATGGTTGATCTGTAATTATAGCAACAACATTAAACTGGCATGAACTACCACCGATAAACAAAAATGAAATGCCGTGCGTTTTTCTTTAGCCGTTATTCAGATACCGTAAAGCCGACCATAAAGCATGAACAATTTGAAGTAACAAAAAAAAATTAGGTTTGTTTAATTTATATTTTCATTTCATGTAAGTGTCAAGTCACTTTTTCGCCATTCTGCAAAAATGTATCTAGTGGTTTTGATTAAATTTTTACTAAACATCACTATTACATTAACGACTCGGAACACTAGGTTTTTTATAAGTAAAAGCATAAAGTTTTACCTTATAGCCTGAACCGGTTGTCTACTTTAAAAGGCTTCTTGAGAGGCTGCCGCTGGTAGCGCTGTCCGTCTTGTTGTGGGTGTCGGAATCGAATTTCGAAAGATCGATGTTGAGTGTGTGTGGTGAGATATGTTCGAATAATGCGTGCGATTTGAATTGTGTTTGTTCGTTAAGGATGTCGTTTTTATTTGTTTTTGTGTGTTTGTATATTTCCAATTTGGAGTGGGGTGCCTTTGTGTGTTCAATGTATCTCTGTTTGAAGCTACGTCCTGTCTGGCCTATGTAGAATTTATTGCAATTTGAGCAATTTAGCTTGTAAACACCTGGTAGATCGAATTTGTTTTGTGTTTTGTGTGTGTATTTTGATAGTGTGTGTTCCGTTTTGTTAGTAGTTTTGCAAGCGATTCTGTATCCTGCTTTTTTGAATTTCTGGGCTATTTTTCAGTTTGTTTGTTGATGTATGTTAGTGTTATGAATTTGTTGTTTTCTGTCTTTGTCTGTTGTTTGTTTTGTGTTTTGTGTAGGAGTTTACTGACTATTGTTCTGTCACATCCGTTAGATTCTGCTAGATATTTTATCGGGTTTAGTTCGTCTTTGTTGTCTTTTTCACCTAAGGGGATGTTGTTAAGTCTACGTATCATGGTTCTGAAGGCAGATAGTTTGTGTTGTATTGGGTGATTGGAGGTGTTGTGTATTAGTGTGTCAGTTGTAGTTGGTTTTCTGTATATACTGAATTTGTGCCTGTGTTCTAGTTTTGTGGTGGAGAGGTCTAAGAAGTTTATGGTATTGTTGTGTTCGTATTCGGCAGTAAAGGTTATGTTTTTATGTATTATGTTAATGTGCGTTAGTAACTGTTCACATTGTCTTTTGTTTCCCCTGTATAGTATTAGAATGTCACCAACGTATCTGTGCCAATATAGTATTTTATGTGAGTGTCTGTCATTGTTTGTGAGTATTTTTGTTTTATCTAAGTGTTGGAGGAAGACTTCTGCTAGAATGCTGGATATGGGGGAGCCCATGAGTAAGCCATCTTTCTGTGTGTAGTATTTATTGTTATAAATAAAATAGTTTTGTTTTGTGATAATGTTCAGAGCTTCTGTTATTTCCTTGATACGTTCGTCTGGTGTGTTGTTCTGTTTGAGTTTGTTTTGTAGGATGGTGATTGTTTCAGAGATGGGGATGTTTTTGTACAGGTTTTTAATGTCAAAGGAGGCTAATGTGGCATTATGGGGGATGTGTATGTCTTCTATTTTTGTTACTAGGTCTGTGTTGTTTTTTACTGCAATGTTGTTGTCTAGTTGTGTGTGTTGTCTGATAATTTTGTCTAGATATTTTGCTAGTTTGTGTGCAGGGGCATTACGGTAGTTGATAATGGGGCGGATCGGAATATCTTCTTTATGGATTTTGGGAAGCGCTTAGAGGGTAGGGGCTGATGGTCGTATTTGTTTCATGTAGGGCTTTTGTTTGTGTGTCATTATGTGTTTGGCTTTGTTGACTAGTTGTTTTACTGTGTTTTGGTATCTGTCGGTGGGGCCGTGTTTTAGTTCTGTGATGTTGTTCTGTTCCATGAAGTTTTGTACTTTTTTGTGTAGGTTGTCTGTGGGGATGATTACAGTCGTGTTGCCTTTGTCTGCTTTTACAAATGTGATGTTGTGTTTGTGTGCCTTTTCCCTCAGTTTGATAGCTGTGTGTATTTCTGAGTTGTGGTTGTTGTTGTCTGGTGTCTTATGTGCTCCTATTATATTGTTTATATTATGTCTTAGTGTGTCTTGATGTTCTGGCGCTGTGTTTTGTATACTTGTTTCAGTGTCAACTATGAGTTTTGTTAGTGTTCGGTTGTTATGTTTATAATGTATGTTATGTTTTAGGCCTTTATCAAGGAGTGTTTGTTCGTTTTTTTCCCCACAAATTTTTACCACCCTGTAAGAGATATTGCAGGTACAGTCCTAAATCTTACAGCTCATTTACGTAAGATTAAAAAGCTTTGTCGACTATGATATTATAATCTTGTTTACCACTTCAATGTGGCCATTTTCGTTGTTGACACATGTTCTGACACTAAGGCCTCCTCCGATTTCCCACTGTATAAGACTGTTGTAGGATAAAATTTAATTTTAACAATTACTTTTTTGTGGATACTCTAGGACTTAACAACTGTAGATATATTTGTGATCATCATTAACATTTATTCCTATTCATTTGATCTAATTTGCCTATAGAATTGTACAAACGTATTCGTAAGTAATTAATTAACATTTCATGTACTCATTTACTTATCCATAAAGGTAAACCTCTATCACTGCAGTCACATATACCATGCCCCCAAATGTTTTGTACATTAGGGGGGCACATACTCCTTGAGCACACTTACCGGATGCGTCAAAACTAAGCCTGCCCTAACAATCTCATCCCCTATCCATTATCGTAAAAAAAATTTTGCAGAAAGATATCACGCCAGAGTATAGTAGCTCCCAATACATTGCTTTCGTAATGTCTGTAGCCCTTACAAAAGTCCCCTTCCCTTTAACTGTGTTAACATTTCTGTCTTGTTACTTCCCTCAACTCGACTCGTTTCAGTGAAATTCTCCTAAAACTAAATTTTAACATCTTAAAACTTTTATTCTTACGTAGGCTTCTGCGGCCGGTGCCCATTATGCTCTTAAAATTATCTTCTGGTATGGACCGCATCAAAAATGCCTTGTGAGACAACGTTTCACTCATATTACAATTGGTATGGTCACTCAGTTGACTAAGTGACTAAGAAGCTGGCAAGCGAACTCAGTTATACAGTGTAAAAATGGTGGCGTGAAGTCCGCTACGTGGACCGTGCCCTATAGGCCTAGGTGTTACGCGTTGCATTATTTGCGCCTTCAGTCAACTCCCGTACGGTCAGGCCAGAAATTAAAGGGTACCAAGTCGTGATGAGCGTGACTGTTTCTCTGTTGATGTTTTTGTTGTGTTTATTAATTTCTAAGATACGTATTCTGTAGCCAAGATCATTGTATTCTGAAATCCACAAATTTTTTTTTTTTAATTTCTGGGAAGCAATTATTATAAGCAACAATCACGCTGCTCAGGGTAATAAACTTATTAACTTTATACAAATTTTAATTATCAAATTTTATATTTGCAGTCTTGTGTTTTTCAATAAACCTGGTTTTGGTTTCTGTATGCTGACTGTGAGCTTAAAATTGAGGAACTTTCCCCTCTGAATCACTTGCGGTGCGGATACATAGCATATATCGTTGTAGGCGGCGTTCCTTTGGTCGGACTGTGCTTTCAGTCTCTATAATCTGGGATTGTCCTCGGAAACTAAAGAAAATAAACTAACATACAATAAAACTAAACCACATGGCATAATATTTATAATTACGATTCGAATTTTTATCACATTAATGCAAATTTTACATAGATTATAAAAATTAGACAAGAGTTAAATATAAAGCAACGTAAAATACAGCTTTCTTACCTGTTAATGACGGCTAAATATCTTGCTGAAAGACTTAACAACTGTTGCATGGGACAGCTGTTTCCTATTGTGTTTGTGTCAGCGACTATCTGACAAAGATCATTCTCATCCTCTTACTGCTTATTCCTAAATAAAACTCAAGCAAAATTCTAAACTACATAAAACTATTTCCAAAAATTTAAGCAGAAACCTTTTAAATGTCCTAAGCTAGAACAGAAATTTTTAATTACAGTTGCTTGACCGGACCTAGTTGGCCCGTCGCGAATTAATCAATGTATTAAACAAAATTTGTGAAACACCTTGCTTGTTTGCCTCTAACAGTTGTCGTTAAACGTGAATAAAGACGAATCATTAAATTTCCGTTATCACACGTTTAATTCCTTATCTACTAAGGACACGGCGTTACACACTAACGTATCCTGTTTGTCCCAAGCAAGTACCAAACAATAGGCTATATCCAAAATACATTTCCATATGTTCTTCTATTTTATCATAAGTAAATTGTTACACCTGTCTACATAAATAACATGTGCTGGCCTAAAAGTGTTATTATAAATCGGTAACACGTGATTTTTACATTTAATTTTGTATTGTAAAAACTAATATTATCCGGTAAGTAATTTATATAGTAAGTAGATAATTTCATGTTCCGTCCAGTACATGAAATAAAGTTTGGTTTATCTGAACTTTAGGGAATTAGAACGAAAAGTCTATAATAATCGAAAATAACGTAAACTTTAACTAACAATTATATACGGATAAACTGTTATAGTAAAACATTTTAAAAGAATATACCTTGAACATACTCTCAAGTGTGAATTCAAGTCGAGCTGAAAGGACAATCTTGAATGACGAAGAAAGGAAAAATGAAATAAATTGTTTTTACAGTATTTACTGTACAGAATATATATTGCTGAAAAGTTGCCGAAACAATTATAGTATTAATACTTTTATATATAGGCAGCATTAATTCCATTATCATACACAAATTTCAAAAATAATTGCAGAACACCGTGTTTTGAAGAGGAATTACCTTATCTGTTTATTATTTGTTTAAAAAAATTAAGTTGCATTACCCGGAAGGTGGATTGCTGTGATTGGTATTGAAGAGATTCTATTGTAGTTCGTTGATACAGTCTGAAAAATACTGAGCCGTTACCAATTTCAGTACGCGCAGGGTGAGGAAGTAAGGCTCCTTCCTCTCACACTTTCTATGTCTTACTGCCTCCCTTCCCTTCCTAATCAACGGTACACTGTATAGATCAAACACGGTGTTCGGCGAGTGAATGACCCCTTCCACACGGCCCACATGCGTCACCGAGTTCTCTTCTAAATGATCCAAGCCTATCAAAAATATTAAGCAGGTCGTTTTCAACGTTGCATAAATACAACGGAATAACAGAAAATGTATAATATTTATATACTAAGTACTAAATATTAAGTATACATAACACTCTGAAGAAACAAAAAATTAAACATTTATTTAAAAATGTCATTTGTCAAATAAATATTTGTCAAACTCTCTATTCACTTGTATTCACAACATTTTTATTACCTGTCCCTATTAAAATGTACAGAAAATAGAAATATTTTCTCTTAAAAATCATAGCAAAGCTATAATTGTGGTAACAATTTCTGGCAGCGTTGATTTTTTCCAATAGAGGAGTGAAACAAAATCTAAAACTTTTAATGAAAGACAATAAAGTTCTTCTCGTCAACGAAGCTGACTGGAAGCGTTCCAAATTGAACGGAACAAAAGACACTGACGTTCTTTCAGTCTAGATATGTTAAAATAAAATGAGGTCAAAATAAAGTGTGACGCAGATATCGCACGTTTTGTAATTTTTTTTTGTAATTTTCTTCTACCTTTTTCAGCGTGTAGTAGACCACTGATTGTTGAGAGGAACAATATTGTTGAGATTGTTGCCTATCACGCTCAATATTTCTATTGCGTACTTATTTAAAATTAAATTATTTAAGGGGAGAAGGTCGTGAACAACGTTAGTGTTTCATTGTTGGTTAATTTTTACTTTTTGTGTTAATAAAAGTTTCATCTTTCTGACTCTTTATATGATACATACGTTTATTGCCAAATATTTTATATGCCAGAGTTTATGTTTGTTTACGTGACCATCTATTACGCTTTGAGTCCTTGCAATATTTTATATGCATATTCTACTCATAGCAATACTATAATGTTTATTATAATATTGTTACGACGGTCTCCTTGATCGTCTTACAGTGGAAAACAAAATACAAGAAGACACCAATAAAGTCACTAAAAACCAGCTTTATTTATCACAATTAACAGTATGTAATCAACAAGTTATTTAACAAGATTATACTCGTACAACAATTTAAGTTAATCTGTCCAAACAAATAATAATGTCAACTACTATAAAGAATCCCGCACTATAATCACTTTTCGCTAATACACCACTTAAAACGCACTGTGTAAATCGCCCGACAATAGCTTAAAACTCACTTGAATAAATCACCATTTCAACTGAAACTAACCACCGCTGAATGCCCATATCTATACCCCTTTGAGATTCCAGAATTTTCTGTTATACGCGTCAATACTAGAGCGTAATTGCTTGCGGCCTTGAACACAGCGCGCGCGGACTGGTGAGTCTGGAACAATCTCGTTATCGCCTGTTGAGAATCACGTACACACACATCATTACAGTTGGTTCTGCTGGCATAGCCGAGAAACATCTAAAACGTTCCGTAATTGTGTAACTATGTTTGTTCTACATATAAGTAGTGCAGTCATACAGATTATTCTAAATAGTTGTAAATATTAGAAAATAAGAATGTAGGCCTACATGTAGGTGAAACATTTGACGACCTTCAAAATGAGGATTGCCTGGCTGTGTGTGTTTTTGTGTGTAGACCGTGTGTTTTGTTTGGTCGAGTCTATTTCTACTCTCACTTGATTTATGCAAAACAAGAAGTCCTCCGTCTTTTTATAGTGTTGACTGAAAGTGGGAGAGACTAGAGGTTTATTAGTTAATAACAATTCCGTATACTTTTGCATACAAATTTGCACATTTGAAATACATTTATGACCCAATCAATTCCATTAGAATAAGCGCGGAATAACGCCTATGAATACACAAACAATGAGCGCAAATTACAGAACTAATTAAACTAAATTAATTACTTTTTAATGAATAAGTTATGAACAATTAATTTATATGTACTAAACGAGTAAAATGTCACGAGAAAATATCTTCTGGTTTGATGCACATCAACGCAGTTATTGATGCAAAAGCAGGCGTAAAAGTGATTTGTTAAAACCCGACGCTTATTCAGGACATAAAATAATGTGAAAAGGCTGAAATGACATCCAACAAAATGAGACCTGCCGACTTACATCACACTAGAAGACACAATAAATACCAAAGACAATTTTGACCAAGGCAGAGAGACTCTGGTAATAACGATGGTGTGACTGTATTATTGACGTGGAAGAACCAAAGCCGTCTTCATTATCTTCATCCAGGAGCGAAATACACAAACAAACAATAACTTTGCCACGATAACAACAAAGTCTAAAAACAGGTGAAAACTGCAAAATTATTTTATGAAAATAGATTAAATAAACAGAAATCATATAATTGAAGAGAAATAAATCCGTAATGTAATGTTAATACTAATATATGAATAAATATGCATTGACCTGGCCTTTTATATTTGTTGTATAATCATTTTATATTTAATTGAAATTTGTACACAACAATGAATGTTTATCAAACTGAATTAATTATTACTTTTAATGTACTACAAATCAACTTATTTTTTTGTAATAAATATTTAAGTTCTCAATTAAATTATATTTGCACTGTTTATATAATTAATTAATTTAAATATTTTGTATCAGACACGAAAAGAACATTCAAACATTTTACATATTTATATTATTTTATATATGCCTTTTAAGTCTGTAAAAATAATGCTTGATTTATAATATGTGTATTATGTCGGTATGTTTTCTATACAACTTCTTAGAAAAGGGTATATTAAATTTACAGTTATTTTTCTGTTGAATTTATAGTCCTTAATAAATCAACGATTTTCTTTTCATATATTGCTACGAAACTTACGTAACGCTGTCGAAAAGTTGTTAGGTGCAGTTATGTAAAAGTTGTACACGATTCTCGCATAGCAGGTGTAGTGTCTCCGTCAAGGCCGTGCACTCAAGTAGCATTGAGCTTGTCGAGCATTATTAATTATGCAAATTATGCCGGCACTCATCCACAAGAATGGAAAATTATTCTGAAAAACCTGCGGGACCTATATAAGCAACACCGGCCGGCTCAGAAGTTAGTTACACTTAGCGATTTTGCAGAGTCCGGATCAAGTGATTGTTGCGGTTTAGTAGAAAGTGATTATTGTGTTAAAATTAATGCGTAAATCTAATAGTAGCCAATTATTATTGCGTGTCAACAAATTTAACTTGCCTTACTGTGTGAAAGGACCTTGTTGATATTAAATCGCAATTTGTGACTAATAAAGCTGGTAATTCGTAACTTCATTGGTGTCTGTATTTTGTTTCCACTGAACAACACGATATGTGAGACCGTCGTATCAAAATTTAAGTAAACGGTCTGAATCTTTCATCTCTTTAAAATCCTTTTCCTCTTAACTAACAACACGATTTCTTACGCAACACTTTATATTGCAAGTTTTACGCAGAAAAATCTTACGACCTATCCAGTAATTAATAAACCACAATTAAGTTCTGTATTTACTGTACCGATACGAAATGAACACCTGTACACACTATGCTTCGCCGATGACAAGGTAGTTATAGCCCAGGATGAAGAAGATCTAAGCTACATGGTCAGAAAGCTGAATGAAAAATACACAAAGATGGGATTGGAAATAAACATAAAAAAAACTGAATACTTGGCAATTAGAGATGAAGAAACAACAGATTTTGAAGTAGACGAAAATGTTAAATTTAGAGGAACAGACAAATTCAAGTACCGAGGATTTACACTGAGTAAACAAGGCACAACGGAAGAGGAAATAAAAAGTAGATTAGGGCAGACTAGAACAGGGATTAGACAATTTCAGAGTGTTATATGGGACAAAAATATTAGGAAAAGCATCCAAAAATTATATATCAGACCATAGTCCAAAGCATTATGACGTATGCAGCGGAAGTATGGGTTATTACCGAAAAGAATGAAAGAAAGATTCTTGCAACGGAGATGGAATATTGGAGGAGGTGCTGTGGAATAACGAGAGCAGACCGAATAACAAACGAGGAGATCAAAAGAAGAATGGAAACGGAAAGAAGTGTAATTGACTACATCGAAGAAAAAAGATTGGTGTGGTACAGTCATGTCCGGAGAGCCCAAAATTGGTGGATCAGCAAAGTGACGGAATGGAGGCCATTAGGAAGGAGAAAAAGGGGAAGACCGAGAAGATCTTGGAGGGACGAAGTGGATGAATTTATGGAACGTATAGGACTTGAGGAAGGACAATGGGAATATCGGGAGAATTGGAAAACCAGGTTGAATTAAGGGAGACGGCAATAGCTGTAGCCGCCCTTTTATATATATATATATATATATATATTGTAACGAAACAAATGTTACAAAAGAATAGTAAATAATAGTGGAATCCGATCCAGAGAAGAAACAAGAAATAATAATTGAAAGCAAATTAAAGGAAAACTATTTGGTTTGACTTATATAATATTATCCAGAAACCCAGAAATAACCCAGTAGAATAGGGCAGTAAACAGAAAAAAGTGAAATAAATAAACCTAGTAGGCCTAATCAACTTACCCTGAATAATAACAACCAAACCCAATAAAGAGTACCTAATCATAAATTAAAATTGTATTAACAAAATTGTATCGACATATTTTAAGGATAGAAAAAGGGACACAAACCTTACAGTTATATGAGTGACAGAATATAAATAGTGACACAGACTACTGTTAAACAGTGTTAATTATTTTTGTATGAAAAGTGTTTTATTGTTATTATTAGACAGAATTTTAGTTTATCATACAGACAATAGTTTAGCAGTATAAATAAACTAAAACTGTCAAAAACAATTATTATTATTAAGAGTTTTGTTGTATGTTATAAGATTTTATGTCACCAGTTAATTTATGTAAATATATTTATCTCAGGTAGTCAAAGTAGAAATTACAATAAACCATAAAAATTGTTCCACCACATATCATAGAAATTCAAATTAATAAGGTTTTACAGTTATAAACTGAGGCATGTTTAGTATCAAATTGTTTATAATTATCTAATTAATAATTGTATAAACATTGCATATATAATTAGAGTATAATAATAAAATTATCTATTAAAGGTAATTTATAAAATATAATGTAGGTAATGGGTGTTGATCCTATAACATTTAAACTGTACATAAATGACCAATCAAAATTTAAGAAATTTGTATGAGTAGGTAACTAAAAGAAAGAAGAAATAACACTTAATGGTTAATTGTGATGGAAAGCAGTTGAATAGTGCGTGTCTAGAGGTAATTAAAAGTATACAAAAATAGATGACCCGTGTGTGAAAGAAGATCTGAAGGACCATCATCGAAGATAATAATCCTTCCACTACCATTTTCATGAACAAATAATACACACAATCAAGAAAAATATTCAGAATAAACCAGGAACCCTTCAGCAATATCGTCTAGATGTGTAAAGTATAATTTGACAATATTTTTTTTTTCAACAAGGAACAACCACTAGACAATATAACAATTTACACTAACACTAATCACTAGTCAACATTTTAAAGTGCAACCAAATTCAATATATAAGCTAACAGTGATTACAAGGAAAACATTTATTGTACACATTAATAAACTACATTATTTTCTGAGACGGACAAATTGAATATCGTCAAAACTTGTATGTAACTTAATATATAATTTGTGTACATTTTTAGATTATAAGTAATATATTGTTTGTAAAGGTACTCTCTATTATTAATCAACATGCAAAGGAACTTTTCGTAGCAGCCACAAGAATTCCCACGAAATATATTAAAATTATTTAATTATAAATCCTGAGATAAATATCGACCCTGTGACAACTGTATGTATCGAATGGAATTTTCCAATAATTGGAATTTATGTTACAAACATTAAATCAATATGTTATTAAATCATATCCATGAGTTATTATTCCAATAAGATAGTATTATAAATTGGCGCACCAACTAGTGAGGCTGAAATTAGGGAATATTAAGTGAAGAAATTGAATCAAGCAAATTAATTTCCTAATTTTTAGCTGGAGACTGCTATAAGTTCCAAGAAATTATAAAGATGCGTAAGAGGGCTACATCATTGAAACGGACGAAGGAGGCAGAGAAGGAAGTCAGGATGGAAGAGAAAGAAGTAACATCGGTGGAGGATGTAGAAACGGTAGTAAGAGAGGAAGCCAGAGGAGGCCTGGATTTACAACAACTATGGGAATTAATTAAAGAAGACTCTAAGAAGCAGAAGGAAGAATTCACTGAAAACTCAAGGAAACAAAATGAAATTTTGAGTCAAAACTTATTAAAACAAATGGAGGAAAAATTCGATAACATCAAGGAAGATAACAGACAAACGAAGGAAGATTTGAAGAAGCAGAAGGAAGAATTCGCTGAAAACTCAAGGAAACAAAATGAAATTTTGAGTCAAAACTTATTAAAACAAATGGAGGAAAAATTCGATAACATCAAGGAAGATCACAGACAAACAAATGAGAAAATTGATAGTATCAAGGAAGATCACAGACAAACAAATGAGAAAATGAGTGAAAACTTAATAAAACAGATGGAGGAGAGATTTGACCAAAACAGAGAAGACACTAACGAGAATTTAAAACGGATAAATGAGAAAATCGACAGTATTAAAGAAAGTACTAATGAAACTTTAAGACAAACTATAAGTGAAAATAATAACCAAATGAAGGAAGAGTTCAGACAAATCAATGAAGAGAATTTAAGAAGAATTAATGGTAGAATTGAACAAGTCAATGATACAATTAACCAGAAGATGGACAAAATCGATGAGGAAAGGAAGCAAGAAATAGCTGACACTAATGAGAGATTGAGAAAAGCTAACGAAACTATTACACAAAATGAAGCAGTGATAAATACTAGAATAGACCAGGTCCAAGAAAATAGTCGTATTCAAATAGAAGGAATACAAAAGGAACAAGAAAATTTAGTTAATTTACAGAAACAAACCGGAGAAAGGTGTGACAATATTAACACTACGATGAACAATTTAACTGGTCAAGTACGCCAAAATCAAGAAGAAATTGAGTTAATTAGAACCAGACCAAATAATATTACTCATGTTTCCACAAATGAACCCAAAGAAGGGATTAATTTCAAAAATTATCGTAGAAACTCCATGGAATTCCTGGCCAGAATTGAGGAACATTTTAATAAACATCGAATAACTATCTGGAGCTCGATTAGAGAGATGTTGGATGAGCATTTTAGGGAGATTACGGACAACTGGTGGACAGCAACCAGGAATGAGATAGTGGACTACGCCCAATTTAAAAAACTGTTTAAAGAAAAATACTGGTCCGAAGCTATACAAAATATTATAAGGGACAACATTTGTCAGGGAAGATATGATGGAAATAGAGGTACATCTCCAACTACTTACTTCTGGGGAAAGGTATGTTTGGCGAGACACCTAGAGCCAAGAATACCAGAAGAATCCCTAGTAACTAAAATGGCATACCATTACGACACAGGAATTGCCAGAGCACGCCTGGGAAGCCAGATTAAAACGGTCCACGCAATGGCTGACTTATTAGAAAATTATGAACACGAGGGTTACTACAAAAGAAGCAGACAACGAACGGATCAGTGCAGTTCAAAAAATAATAACCATGGTATGAATCATAATCAATATAATAACATGAATAACCGGAATAGTTATGTCAACGATCGTAATTACAACCAAAATTTTACCCCAAATAATAACCAACCAGCAAACTTCAATCGAAACCCAATTAACAATAATGATAACAACAGGCCCAATCAAAATTACCATACGGGTAATAGAAACAATAATAATTATAATAACTACCGAACAAACCAAAATTATAATAATTTTAGGAGTAACTCAGGAGTTAATAACAATAATAATCAGGGTAATTATAATAATAATCGTTCGTACCGACCCCGAATAAATTACATCAGTGCCGAAGAAGGGGATTACTGGAGATACCATCAACCTCGGAGGAACAGTTTTAATAACAGTTATGATCAAAGATGAAATCCCAGAGGGATGAGTCACCATTATAACCGAGTAAGAAGTAGAAGCCAGGAGGACTTCCGAGAATCAAGGGGAAGTGAACAATTAGACAACCGAGAGGTTGAACAACCAGGAACCAGCACACCATTCCAGGCAAATCAACAGTCATGCCCGGAAAATAATCATGATACCTTAATTTAAACGGAGTGAGGCAGTAATAAACCCTCGCGACCCCTTACTGCTACTAACTACTGGGTACTACATGTAAATCAATTCTTCATCACTTATTCATTACTAGAGTAAATTGCGCGTCTACATTGCGTCTATTTACTCGCCTCTTTTCTTTTTGTCTAAAGAGACTGCACTGTTCACAAAATGTATTTTCAGGTGTACAAATTTTCTTGAACCAAACATATTTAATTCTTAGTGTCAAGCCGTCTTATCCAGTGTTTACTTACACAAACCAGAGTCTACTCCACACAGAGACATTGTATTTTCCTATAGAATTAATCAGGTACTGGCAAGCAGAACACACAGAGAAAATACACTTCCAACACACGCATCTCGCTCACCAGGTAAATAATTTGTCAAAACACGTGTCCAAAAACAGGTTTAGAATGGTCTGGTCTCACATCTTTGTTCACATTTCCATTATTCGATATATAAGTATACACTTAAAAAAATATTATTCTGCGCGCATATATATTCAAATATGTGTTGTTGGCATATATGTTTATATATTTACATTTTATTATCACCATCATCTCCTCTTAAGTATCTGGCATTACTGTATTTTACGGTACTTATCTTTATTTTAGATATTAGCCTATTGAAAATTGACAGCCGCTTGAAAGTCAATATTTCTGAAAGACAAAACGAAAAGTGTTTGAAAAACAGTGGTGTACCTGAAGCGTCTGCCACCCTTGGTGAAGTGACAATTTGAAACCCCACAAACTTTAGACCTTGTGTTTTGTAGGTACGGCTTGTGGATATATTAAATTACCGCAAATGTAATTATGAAATAAGACAAACATTTCATGAACACTTATAATTTATTTTCATTCTTTCAATATATTAAATTTCGTTACGTCATTTTAGAAGTATCTAATTTACATTTATGAAAATTATAAAATAAAAGAAAAACAATTACCCTTCCCTTGAACAAAACGTTAGTCTAACAGCTTGTAGACAAGCCCTAGTTGAAATGTTTTATGCACAAAAATTAACACTAAACATTATAGAATAGCACAGTAATTTTGTAAAAAGTAACATTTAGATTCCTTTTTTTATGATACAGACAACTTTTCCAGTATTTTGATGAGACTAGTGAAAACGTAAAAAATAATACAAGCAAAATAATTATAGTTGGAAAGAAAAAGCAAACGTGAGTTCAGAAGTTTTTAGTTAACATACGATATTCATAAATATTAACAGTAATTATCAAGTAGTACAGAAAGTTATAAAAAATGAGTATTTTTTTATATTTGGAATAAGCTAAAATTATTTAGGTAACTATATGTAGTATCTTACATCATAAAAAGTAATTAAAGCAAAATAAGTTTTGTTTCCTTTCACAGAATATCAGCTTCCAAGTTGTTGATTTGCATGACATTAAAAACTAGAAAAAGTCCGTAGGGCTATGTCATAAATGCAAACAATTATTTTATTGTTTTAAAAATCACCTTCCTTGATTTTAAAGATCCAAAGTCTTTTATTATTGATGTGATGATGGCTAGGTTGGAAAGACGTTCCTATCGCATTCGTGGCCTCAAATAATCTTTATGAGCTTGGTCTTGAGTTTAAAGCTATTTTTACATTTGCAATTACGACAGATAGTGTTAAATAGGCCTATATCCTAAAAACAATGTGAATATTATAGTGCATGTGTCTGAAAGAATATTATTTATTTAACTTCAGAAAATCCATATATGATATTTTTTTCTAAACGTTTTTGCCCCAATAGTTCTTGAGCCTGTAGTTTATACGTTTACATTTAGTTTCAGATTTCAAAACCATCTATATCTCTATCGAAATCAGATGTAAATTTCGACGAACGTTGTTTCAAATCACTTTTTGAGCAATCTGTCAAGATTTTTTTTTTGCAAAAAGGAAGAATTCTGTATATATAGCCGACACTGTCTCATATCTCGTGTACAGTTCTGTCAGAATGTTATTATTTGCAAGATATGATTTTTCAAATAAACTCATCTACGGGTGAAATAGGTTTCACAGCGTAGGCTGAAGGATGCAGTTTTACACTGACCTTCTTACGCCGTTTGTTGGAAAAATCATTTTTAACGCCAATGCTAGTGTCCTTGGCTGTTTGATTAGTAGAGTGAAAATTTGAGTCAAACCCTTCTCTCTGAATCGATACAGTGCGCCATCACTGTAAGCGCCACGTAAGTTCCCTCACCAAATATCCCTCGCAGGTTTCAACTGAAGAATTTGTTTTCGCTCGTCAACTCAAGTCTTTGTAGAAGGGTAGCATAAAGATTTATTTTCAAGAATTATTTTAGTAGTATTTCTTTATTTTTTCGTATGAAGAAAATTAATTTCACTTGCAATTTTGGCACACCCTCTAACCGGGGTCTCTGGTCTGCACCAGCTAGCTCTACCATCCGCTCGCTACACCCCAGTAGACAATTCAGGTTCCTCTTCTGCCTGTTATAGACCCCGAGCACGCGCGTGTGTATTTAGTGAGCTTTATGTGTCTCGAATAGAACGAGATTATTATTATGCCCTTGGAAGCAAAGAAAGAAAAACGGGAAGTAATAAGGAAAATAACAAGTAGATATTTTATAATAAATATAATCTTATATTTTATGATTATTATTGGACCTAAACACAGTTATCAACTTATAGTGACAAGACCATTGCTTTTTGAAGAAAATTAAATCAGTGTTGGCTAACTACCGGTTTTAAAATTTGAATACAATTTTTGCTGCTAGCATTGGTAGTAAGCTGATACTTTTGGTTTACAAGCGCACGTGTGGGTAGGATACTAATTTGTTTCTTTAAAAACAATCGATAAATGCATACCTTCTTTGTATTAAAGAACATATTAAAATTTTCTGCCTAATCTGAGTTGTGGTTGATCGTACATAGGATATCATATCTGCAAACCTCCTATTACTAGTTCATATTATCACTTGCGAGCTGTTTCGACGATCACAACTACAACTTTATAACGTACTGAAACAATGCAACTATTTAACTCAACAACTTTACGCATCATACTACGACAATCTCATTGATTTTACATTGTCGTAATTGGCACTGAAATAATAGGATGCAATTACTTCGCAGTAATGTGTTTTAATCATTGCACACTGTTGCCACCGCTTTTTAACAACTTATACTGACTCCAACGGCTTATTTTCCTATGTAATTAAAGCTATTATGGGACCTGTGCTCCACAAGGTCTGACAATATCTTTATTTATGGACTGATTAAAGCAGCATAAGTTTAATAAGTTTTGCGTCATGAATTCTTAAGTTAATTACAAATAAATTATTAATTAAGTTTTGCAAAAGCAACATTCTTAAATATCATTGTTCATTGTATCTATCTTTCCAATCAAATGGCCAAACAAATGAGAGATTTGGACATCTCAGGGCACAACGTTTGGCCATTAAATCAAAGTCATATAAATTTTTACGTCCTTGTAGACTGCGTTTTTAGAAATAGATTGATAAAAGCACGTACAGAAAGGTAACTAAAACGAACTGAATGTTTCTTTATTTAAATAATCCGTGCAAGAAGAAATTATCATAGATATCATTGCAAAAGATATTTCAGTATCAACAGCAACACGCATAACAATTCAAAACACAAAATATGCATAATATAAATGTCAAAAATTACAAAACTACATCATTTATATTAAGTAACGTTAGTATATCATGGTTAAAATTCACTTTTTTCAGCTTCAACTGTAGCCAAAATTATTACAATTAATTGAGTTTGTAGTGGGGGAATTAAATTTATATTAACTCGTAATTTAATTACTGTGACAGACCGTGTAGCGAGGGACAAACACGATGAAGTAGACACAATAAAATGCAGCATTAATTAAGTTAGTAAAATGTTTGCCGAATACTTTATAACGCACAATTGAGAACACAAAATAATTATGGTGCTGCACGTCGCATTTAATTAGCGCTTCAGTATCGACAGTGCGGTCACAGGCTCAACTTGACGAATTTACAAACATTATAAATAATTGTTACCGCTCCTGATTTATTTATGAAAACAAATCATTACTTAATTACAAAATTAATATTTTAATAATAATTAGAATATTATAATCATGAGTATTATACTTTGCCTACGGCATTACGAGTGGGCATTAACCCAGCCTAAGGAAAACCAAAAGCCTAGTCTCTTTTTTACTTATGTCATACTCAGCGGTCGCTTCGAAGACACTACGGTGGGCCTACTTTTAAGTCGGTGGCTGAGTTCCGCTGGGGACCAAATACAGTCGAGTATAGTGCTATTCTGTGTACAGGTATACGGACAGTGGTGAAGGTGGAGAATTGACTCTTTAGTATCGTGGATCCGGCGGAACTAACAGCTTTGCCTTCTAGGACTTGTCTGGAAGGCCAAGGGAGACAACTCTAACAGAAAAGTGAGATGCGTCAGGATAATTTAAGATGGCACCCCACCACCTGTCTACGTAGCTAAAAACTGGTATCATTTACTAAGTATCTTTATCACTATTTTTAATCTTTACAGGATGTCGTACTAATCTCAGGACGGTAGTACTCAAGAGGAAGCAGACTATATAACGAGGCGAAGAAGAAAAATAATATTAACTAGCAGCCTGTTCCTTAGACTTTAACGGCCCGCGTCATAGTTATTTAAATTATTATCCGGGATCTAAGGCTGTGGTCTTCCGAAATTATCATGCCAATTAATGTTAATAATGTAATAAGATATTTTGGTTTTACTTCTGGAGGCCATCGTCAGTGAAAGGTTTTTGAAAATGCTGACAAGTTATACATATTGAGAGCCTTTGCCACACTACTTTGGTTGACTAACGTACATCTTGTCAGAATTTTCGAAGATCTTTCACTAAAAATGGCCTGCAGAGGTGAAGCCAAATTGTCTGACTACATTTTTTTAGTCTATTTAAATACGGCTGGCGCCGCCTCTCGCATCTTAGCTACCACTGGCGCCAGTCTAGACAGTCCTATTCTGCAAGTCCTCTTGCATTCATTGCATCTTCGACGTCTATTTTCCATGAATGTTTAGGTCTTCCTTTTTTCCTTCTAGAGGGCGGAGTCCATTCTCGTACCTTCCTCGGCCATCTCTCAGCCGACATTCTTTCTAGGTGTCCAAACCAATTCAGTCTTCTCGCTTATATTGTGTCTATAATGTCAAGATGATGGAAGCTGCGGCAGACTCAGGAAGAAGCAGAAAAACGACAGGATGAGAAATGCAGACAGGAGGTGGAAGAAGCAGAAAAACGACAGGATGAAAAACGGCGACATAAGGCAGAGGAACGAACGCGTGAACAGAAGACATCAAAGCATTAATACAGGAGCAGTAACAGATGCAAGAACATAGTACCGCAGAATTGGGTGTCATACGAGCTGAGCTTAATAAACAAGTTACTAAAGTATCGGAGGTACAAGAATCAGTGACATTAAAAATAGCTGAAGTAGAAAAATCTGTCTCGAGTGTTGAAGAATCGATGTCTACAAAAATATCTGAAGTAGAAAAATTTGTCTTGACTGTGGAAGAAGCTATGTCGACAAAATATCTGCAGTAGAAAACTCAATGGCAAACATAAGAGAACAAATTAAAAGTGAAGTTGAATAGTGCATGAAGATTCAACCAAAACGAATTTCTGAACAGACTGGACCAGCGATGAAGTCAGAAAAAGACACAGAAAATAAGTTAATAGAGAAAGTCACTTTTCCTGCAGTAGGGACAGTTCATGTCAAAGCTCCAGCCTTTGACGGAAGCAGTCACTTGGCAACGTACCTCCGCCAATTAGAAGCTGTTGCATGCGTAAATAATTGGAGAGAGAAAGGCAAGGCAGTTTCACTCGTTCTTCCATTAAAACGACCTGCGGCGGAATTACAACAGAAAGTGCCACCTGACAGCCAAAATACCTATGCCGAATTGATAAAAGCTCTAGAATTACGGTATGGTGATACATTTTGCGAGATGTGTACTGCACCCAGTTGAGAGCAAGACGACAACATTCCGGGGAGAGCCTTCAAGAGTTTGAAACAACTATCGACAGACTAATTAGACTAGCCTATCTCGAAGCGCCAAAAGATTTTCGAACGAGTTTTGCGATGCAGACATTTACTGCCGGTGTCCGAGATAACGAACTACAGCAAGTGTTACGAATGGCAAGACACCAGAACAGTGCGGACGCCCTGGTACATGCTTTGCAATTTGAGGCCGCTAAATCAGCGTCTGGTTGGACCAGTCATAAGTGCGCTCCAAAAGATCGCGACGGCACAGACGATGAGGAAGGAAAACAAGGAACAGAGACTCGACGGTCGGCGCCACAGAATAAGATAAGAAAGGATGGAAGACCGAAGTGTTATAGCTGTGGGGAACCTGGACATCTAAAACGAGATTGTCAGGTTAGAATTCAGCAGCAGGGAAACGAGCAGTAGTCGGTACAACGGGGCGTGTGCTGACTAACTGGAGGAACGAAGCCCCTAGACAATACGCAATTTCTACACTTCAGAAAAACAGCGGGAGCTTGGTAGTTACCGGATTTGTTCAAGAAAGTCCAAACTCGATTACAGTTGACACAGGCGCAAGAGTTTCTATTGTGCGCCCTGACGTGGTGAAAGATCTCAAGCCAATCTGGTGCTCTTGCAGCTTGCTAACAGCTACTGAACGGTCTGTAAAAGTGTATGGAATAGTAGAGATACATCTACGCCTCGGTCAACTTGAGTTTTATCATCAAGTACTTGTTGCAGACATTGTGGATGAAGCAATTCTTGGTGTGGACGTTATGAACGCATACTGATTTATAGTCGACTTCAAAAACAATGTCTTGAGAATCGGAGGCGAAGAGGTAACGCTATCAACAATAACTACATCAGAAAAATCGATGGACGTCATAAATCAAGTGGCCGTAACTGTTCCGCCAAACTCGGAAAAGTCATCATGGTTAGAACCGAGGTAGATACTAGGGGCAACCTGTGCTCTATATTCGAACCCCAGGTAGTCAGCACACCGGGCATACTAATTGCCAGAAGTTTTGTAAAACCTGACAAAACCGAAATTGAGTGGCGAAAATTTTGGATCAAGCTAGCACTTTACAAAGCAATACGCTCCTAGGCAAATTGACTCCTGTGGCCTGGGTAGCCGGAATGACCCAACGAAGATCCAATGTTTCGGATAATTCCAAATTACCAGAGGAACTGCAAGAATTATTGAACAGATCTTCTAACGACCTCTCAAGTGGTGAGGTAAAAGAACTCTGACAGTTTTTACATGAATTGAAAGATTATTTTGCAGTTCGGGGACCGTCACTGGGAAGAACCTCTCTTGTGCAACATCGCATCAATACCGTGGACACAACACCGATACGCCAACCTCCTCGAAGGCCTCCATTATCTAAACAAGAAGAAATGTCTCGGTTGGTACAGGGACATGTTGACAGCGGAAGTAATCGAACCGTCGTCAAGTCCTTGGTCTTCTCCTGTAATGCTGGTAGCGAAGAGGATGGTGGGTTGCGTTTCTGCGTAGGCTCCCGGAGGTTAAATGACGTTACAAAGAAAGACTGCTATCCATTACCTCTCGTTGACGATACACTCGACACGTGTCCGGAGCACAGTGGTTTTCCACATTGGACCTGAAGAGTGGATATTGGCAAGTGGGTCTTCATCAAGAAGACAAGGAAAAGACCGCTTTCTAGACCCCAAGTGGCTTATTCCAATTTAACGTCATGCCATTTGGACTCTGTAATGCACCGGCAAAATTTGAAAGATTGATGGACCGGGTACTCCGAGGCCTGACATGGAAAACTTACCTTGTTTACTTAGACGAACTCATAGTCATCGGAAAGACTTTAAAAGACCATTCGGAAATCTTTAAGGAGATTCTAGTCCCGAAGAAGTGTTCTCTATTCCAGAAGGAAGTACAGTATCTGAGCCATCTGGTTTCGGCAGCGGGCGTTAGCATGGATCCAAATAAAGTAGACACCGTAAGAGACTGGCCAGTGCCGAAGAATAAACACAAAGTTCGGAGTTTCCTGGGGTTATGCTCATATTACAGACGTTTTGTGAAAGGCTTCGCTACTATTGCTAAACCACTACATGAGCTAACGGAAAATAAACGAAACTTCCAATGGTCGAGGGAGTGTGATCAAGGATTTAGAACTTTAAAAATTGCATTATGTTCGCAGCCAACTCTCGCTTTCCCAGCTTCTGAAGGGATGTATGATATGGACACAGACGCAACCAATAATGGTCTAGGAGCAGTTTTGTCTCAAGTTCAAAACGGTGAAGAACTTGTAATAGCGTATTACAGCAAGACACTTTCTAAACCGGAGAGAAATTATTGCGTCACAAGGAGAGAGTTGCTGGCAGTCGTCCGAGCGTTGGAGCACTCTCTATGGAAGACAGTTTTCACTACGTTCCGACCATGCACGGCTCTTAAGATTTAAAAATCCGGAAGGACAGTTGACAAGGTTGCTTGAACGTCAGCAAGGGTACAACTTCAAGGTTCAACATCGACGGGAGCCCCTGCATGGTAATACAGATGGCTTATCACGAAGATCCTGCCCGGGAGACTGCCGACATTGCCACAGAAAGGAAGAACAAAACTCAGGCAAACATGTTCAAGCCATCACTGTAGATTTCCTGGCTGACGCCTGGACAACACAAGACTGTCAACAAGAACAGATGACTGATAAAGGTATTGGACCGATCTTGACAGCAAAAGAGGAAGGTCGCCGCCCGGAGTGGCAAGATATCTGCCATGGTTCCGAAGTGCTGAAGGGCTACTGGGCACAATGGGAATCTCCCACCTTAGAAAACGGATTGCTGAAAAGGGCTTGGGAAAGTGCAGATGGACGAGACGTGGTCATGAGGTTGATAGTTCCCCGAAGTAAAGTGCAGTCTGTTTTGAAGGAGATCCATGATGGAAAATCTGGAGGCCATCTTGGCGTTAACAAACACCTTGACAAAATACGGAAGCGATTCTATTGGCTTCATCTTCGCCACGACGTAGAGGAATGGGTTCGGACTGTGAAATATGTGCTGCAAGCAAGGGCCCAGAAACCATAAGCAGTGAAAAAATTAGACAATATAACGTTGGACTGCCTTTCGAGGGAATTGCCATAGACATTGCTGGACCATTCCCAGTTACTGACGACAGAAACCGGTACTCCATGGTTGTTGGTGACTACTTTACTAAGTGGGTGGAGGCCTACGCAATACGCAATTCCAAATCAGGAGGTTACCACTGTGGCAAAGCAGTTAGTCCACAACTTCAGTTGCCGTTATGGAGCCCCTATGGAAGTCCATACGGATCAAGGAAGAAATTTCGAATCAGAAGTGATTAAAGAATTATGCCGTCTACTCGGAATTCGAAAGACCAGTACAACGCCTCTGCATTCTCAGTCGGATTGGATGGTTGACAGATTCAATAGGACACTTGAGCAGCATCTTTCGAAGGTTGTTGACGAGAACGAAACAGACTGGGACCAACGTGTACCACTATTCCTCATGGCGTATAGGTCATCAGTACACGACACAACCGGCATGACTCCAGCAAAATTGGTGTTTGGGAGGGAGATTCGTCTTCCTGGGGACTTAATGTTCGGATCACCTGAGACTCAGTCACAAGAGCCACAGAACTATTCCCCGCAATTAGAAAACCACTGCGAGAAATGAATCGCTTGGTAAGAGGACGGCTGAAGATTGCCAGTAATAAAATGAAAACTCGGTATGGCATTCGCAGCAATAGTGTGGGTTTCCAAGAAGGAGATCAGGTCTGGTTGTTCAACCCAAAGCGTAGTCGTGATCGCTCACCTAAGCTTCAGTCTAACTGGGAAGGACCCTACAATGCGAGAAAAAGAATCAACGATGTTGTTTATCGGATTCAACAGGAAGGGCAGCGAAAGTTCAAGGCCGTCCTCCTAGATCGCCTGGCTAAGTACTACCTCAGAGACGGTTTGCCAGTTCGGGACGAACAGGCTTAAGGAGGGGCAATGTTACGACATCACAGAACAATCTACGTGTTTATCGAATGTTCCACAGTGATTCCGAATGTAACGTGTGTGGCGTACGTGCGTGTTGACGCATTTTCTAAACTGTGCCAGTCTTCGCTCGGGCGCACGGACTGTGTCAAGTCACCATGTAATTACGTCGTAATTATACTGGCGCTATCGAATAATCTAGTAATCTGGGGCGGTATAAATACCAGTATTCAACGACGTTCAGTTCAGTATTAGTGCGAGACATTTACAGTGCGGTTCCAGAGTTATAGTAGCGATATTACTGTGCGCGTTCAAGTGGTTATTAGTTAAGAGTGGTGTTTTATAATCGGACAGTACAATTTTAATAAAATTG
Organism: Magicicada septendecula; assembly: GCA_034769895.1. Classification (NCBI taxonomy): domain Eukaryota; kingdom Metazoa; phylum Arthropoda; class Insecta; order Hemiptera; family Cicadidae; genus Magicicada; species Magicicada septendecula. The sequence goes on along the minus strand of CM068375.1, from coordinate 332,560,967 downwards.
TGTTTAATATTTTTGGACATTTTACTGCGTGTGAACAATTTTCATTTGATTTGTTGTAGAGACTGTGTTGTTAATTACGAACTGTTTAACTGTAAAAATTGAAAGTGTGATTAGTGACTTAATTGGTGTCTGGTATTTTTGTTTCCACTGTACCTACGACGATCGAGTAGACCGTCGTAACAACATTAAAATTAAACGCTACAAACTATGTATTTCTGTATTTTTGTTTTCCATACTAACGATTTCATCACGCGCGTAAATATAATTATTGTACTTGGTATAAAATTTGATTAAAACGCATTTTGTAAAAATTAGAAATGTGCAATAGTTAATATCGTGTCAGATATTGCCCATTTTATATGTAAAAAAAAGCACTGAAAGTAAATAAAGGAATTGTTCACTGTAAATAATAATTATACTAAACTTTTACAATAGAAACTCATTATTCAAGTGGCATAAACGATAGAGGCGATAATCCTTGGCTGAAGAAAAGTGGTGGACATAACAAAGCAAAACAATAAACACCCTGTAATGAAAGAAAGCAGTTGGAAGAACTCAAGAGACCCGAATTAGAGCAGATCAAGCGGGTCTTCAGTAGTTAGTCTAGATAGAATGAGGGAAAACCAAACGACATGCACAAAATACAAGTGAAGTAGTTTGACAGGAAATTATTAACGTTATAGCCGGCGAGACGCAAATCATAGGGACGACAAAATAAGAAAGCGAAAGGATGGTTTTCTAGCTTCGCTACTGTACTGAGACAGAAAACCTCAACCTGTTAGAAAAGTATGAAAGCAGATTAAAAGCAAGTAAAATAAACTTATTGCGGTGGATCACATTAAGACCTAGCAGGAGCCAAAAAAAAAATACAAGTGTCAGAAATAAGTGGTGACAGAGGAGAGGAAACCAGTCTAATAGTTCGGATATGCAGCGAAAGTTGATGAAAAGAAACCAGAAGGAGGAAGGGAAAGACCAGGTTTAGAACAGGCAAAATATGTTGATAATCTAATTTCTAAGGTAGAAGGGTAAAAACATTTTTAGAATTCCAAAGCAATATAAAACATAGAAGGGTGAAGGGGGCTTAGGTGAAAATCCCCGATACATAGATGAGTAATAAAAGAAGCTGAAGATGAAAATGTATGTATCACACCATTTATATACACCTAATGTAATTCAAAGTACTACATTTCTAATATGAGGAATTTCATGGTAACATATAAGAGTCTCTTAGTTATACTCGAATTATATGAATATACAAAGTACTTGGAGAGAAATGAAAATTATTTCATAATGTCAGAGCTAACAAATTACGTTTTGTTCCTCAGAGCAGAAAGCCTTTCATCAACGACCCATGTCCCAGAGTTCCGCAGGGAATAACCGATGTTTGTAAAGTATTCTCTATGGCCTGTGCTCACTGCCTGTTTAATTACGTTTGAGCGTGTTTCTAGACGCTGTTACAACTCGTCTTCATACAGCTGCTAATTCGCACAAGATACGCTTTCATAATACGTAGCTAAAGTATTATTCACAGAAGACAGTTGTTAGACGATAGAAACCTTAGGGAAATTAACGATTATGAACATCTAAATCACTTAATCTACGTAAACACTAATTTGGAAAGCGTTCACAATTATTTTAGAAGTGTTAATCTTTACACATTGTATATTTTCAATACATTTTTTAAGAATTTAATGAGACATTTTTCAGTCACTTTACATAAAAATGAGTTATTTCATGTTTGCTTATAGCTAATATTTCTTCTTCTTCAGCGTCGCAACAACTCATTACTGAGTCAAGGCCTCCTTAACAGCCTCCGCCAGTTGTCCCGGTCAAGTGCAGCTGCTCTCCAGTTCCGGGTCCCAGGATATGGCGCGCATCTTAGTTCACACCGTCTTGGCTGGCGAAAGAAACTGGCAGGTTTCTGCACATAAAAGTTTTACAGATAGGCTATGTGAATTCACCGATCCAACCCCCAACCTGGTGGACCAGGAACTTTGATTTCGGGGTGTTCTTACCCTAGAAAGTTGCTTTCATCTCAGCTGACGAGCTTTCTTTGCCCGGTCGCAGTTGGCTAACTGACTCAGCCCATGTGTGCAGCCGTTGGGCTACTATAGCCTCCTCCGCCTCCACACTGGATGCACACCCTGCTGCCGATGTGCATCATCCTGCCCAGCCAGGTCCCAGAATACCCCCAGGCTGTCCTGACAAACCCCCATCTCTCGTTTGCTTACCAATCCACTCCGCTGAAGGGAAGCACAACCTTGGCTCGGCGTACCAGGGACCACCGACGTGTAGGTGATAGAGGAATTGGGGTTGAGAGGCTGGTGCATTTCTCTTCTATGAAAGAATATGTTCGCATCACACCCCCTTTGGACCCCATAGCTAATATTTTGTAAAGCCAATTTGTGTAATTTAAAATCAATCTAATTCTTAGTACGCATTCAAACAATATTTTAATCCTAAAGGTAAAACATTGAATCTAAATCGGTTGAAGTATTTAGGAATATTTAATGCTGAAATGTAAGGATGCCTCTTAAAAGCAATGACTTTTCTAGTTGCAGGCTGACTCATATTGGAGAAATGAATGCCTGGGACAATATATTTACCCGATAGGAAACTGTTTTCTTAAAGATTTATCCAAAATTAGTAGATGCTGGAGGCAAAGACGTAAGTAGTCAATATTTACACCACGAAAAAATGCATATAGGATGTTGATTTGTTAATTTTAACAAAAATATGAATATATAATTTAGGTTTATAAACTTTAAAATTTTTGGAAACAAGAGTGAAAAACTAAATCAAAACGCGTACCAAAATCTATTTAATGAATTAAGCTAAAGGAAATTTTAATCAGAAAGAACATAGAGTATTTAGTTTTAAACATTTCGAATCTAGAACACCAGAAAACAAAGGAAATTAAATATATTTTAAAATATTTTAAAATCCATGTTAGATATGAAAAGCACAAAAGACAAAATCCTTATATCCGATACTTTCTGAATCTTATTACCTGCCAATACATAGGTCAACATTTATTTCAGATAAATTTCTGTTTATTTAAGAATAATAGCATTTTCAGTAAATGTATCAAGCTAGTCTTGCAGATAAGGAAGCAAACTAATATTACTTTTACTAGGTGATAAAATATCTCCGCACTTATGCAATCACGTGGTGATTTGGCACATAAAACTTTGAAGTTCCTAAATTCTGATTTTTCTTAATTCAATGTAGGAATTGTAACGTCAATTACCTTAACCATCTTTTAAATTTCCACTCATCCTGTTGTATTAGGTAAAGGATTGTTTTAATCTTAAACTTTTGAAACACTCCTTCTACTGTGGTAATATATGTCCGCGAGATGAACAAAATTATCGAAGTTACTGATTGTATTGTATCATATAGGTGTTCTCTATAAACGATACAATTCAAAACTATCCAACAAACAGAATGTAAGATAGACTGCTACCTAATGTAGCATATACGTACAAGAATTATAAGAAGACCAAGGGCAAAGTGGTCATCATTCATATACTGTGAAGATGGAATAAGCAGTGTGCCTAACCCGGGAAGTTTTCCTAATTATTCTGTTAGGAACACAAAATATTAAAAAAGATAAACCGTTAGCTGTTCAAAAATTTGTTTTGTTTTGATGACGTTATTTACCACTTTTTAAAATTTGTTTTACCTAAAAGATGTCGTTTGTTACATTTTCAAAGTATTCTCATTTCGCTCTTCCAGATTCAATCAGAAAGCTTATTATATTTGCATTTCTCAGAATCTATTTTGAAGTCTAATAAAATCGTCTATTTGCTTTACCGCTGATAAGTTTAGGAACTATGCGCTTAACCGTAAATGAAAACTTAACGGTGACGATGTTGAATCACAGCATTCAATATTAAGTACTGGCATCTTACTTACTATTTTGCCTCACATTGCAAACTGTCTTGCTTTTGTCATTTTGTATTTTAAGGTCAGAACCGTCATCATTTGCTCATTCCTGCAATCGGGAAACATGATTTCGCCGTTTGTTTTTTAGTACATTATAAACTAATGTAATATAATATGAAGTACATGTTAAATCTAATATTTAAAAAAAAGTATTATTATGATTGCGTTTTTAATACAGTATATTTAAAAATGTACATCAAAATGAGCTGGTTGAATCTTCCGTTTAAATACTTCTTACCTTATTAAATAAAAATTCTGTATTCATTCTGCTGATACGTATTCCCTGTTTTCCTAATTTTATAAATAAATGAGCTATATAGGTATAAATAATGTACAAAATACATTTAACATAATACTTTATTCATTACTAAAAATTATGAAAATAATCAAAATAATTCTTTAAACACAACTAACAAATAGTAAAGGAAAATAATAATAACTTTTGCAAAATAAATTATTTACATGCTAAATAATACAGACGGTACAAGAGCACATAGCACATAGCACAATAATACACACAAGAGCAAGAACAAGTGCTTGAATCCTACGAACAAACTATGACATAACATTTACATTCAGATCCGAGAGCCTCGAGCTTCAGCGAAATCTATAAAGTTTCACCGAATTCTTTTTGACCATTTAACGAATAATTCACTGCGCCTGCGTTTCCATGAAGTAACTGTGTTTCAATTTGTGTGATGTTTTAGTTATTCTTTGAAACTGACTTTGAAACTTAGAGACTCCCAATGGCAGATTAGTAAATGTGAAGTTTTATTACAACCAAGAGGTCCAATCAACGGAGGGTACGCTATACAGGAGATAGGTTACACTTTAATATTTTTCAACTCAAACTAAAATCAATCGTACGTTTAGTCAAACAATAAACCTAATTTGTTTTAAAATATTATTTATTTATTATTATAAAAATATATTCTTTTTTTGAGTTACAATATTAATATTTTGCTACAAATACAATTGTTTATTAGCGTATTTCTCGTGAAATGCCGAAGACAAGAGATAAAAATTATAAAATAGAGGTAGCATCTCCTTCTCAAAGCAAGAGGTACAACAAAGGCTGAAATAGTAATCGTCAGCCAATGTAACAAGTATCCCAATTTAATTATTTAGGCTGTTACGTTACTTACTTAAATAACAACGATACGAACATTACGCTTAATTTTATAAGTGACATTATGTTCAATTAGAAGAATATTAAAAAGAAAAATTACAAAAGAACAATCCGTAAAAAAACATTCTTTTAACAAAAAAATTAACAATCTGCCTTATCAAATCCAAAGGGATCAAGGACAGATCTGCATGGATATCCGGCAGTTTTTTTCACTTCATTCTGCTTTTGTGTCTGATGATGGCCACATCGTTGTCCAAAATCGATTGCACTTATTGTAGATACCTGTGGATGCAGTGTTGTTTTATGTCCGTGCTGTATGGTTCAGAAAACATTTATATTTATAATTTATCATGCCTTTATAAGCAAATTTGCGTTTCTTGCAAGATATTTATATTATAAAATTGTAATTACTTCTGAAAAAAGATTATAATATTTTTATCGTATTTTATCATTTTCATTAAAGTATCACACGCTTTATTGACCATATCAGTACCTCCAGACGTTTCAAAATGAATTAATGAATAATAAAGATAATTGGATTTCAATATACAAAGTAAGGAACAATAAATTTTTTACGATTTGATTTCCATGTTCCTTAAGGAAATGGAAGTATGGTGATGGCAAAAAAAAATCGTGTTTGAGATTATTGCAGATTCTGATTGTACTACACTCAAAACATGAAAAAAGTCGTTTTTCGAAAAGTGTCTGTGTGTCTGTGTGTGTGTCTGTAGATTTTTTCTATGGCAAACGATAACACCCGCAAATTCAAACAGAATCAAATAATTTTTTGCACGCAGCCCTGATTTGTAGAGTACTCGCGACCTATTGTTTTTGGTGAAGATCGGTTGAGGGAAAGGGGTAGTTTACCGGCAACAGTTTTTTTTATCAAGGGTAATTTTGTTTGTTTGGCAAACGATAACAGCCGCAAATTCAAACACAATCAAATAATGTTTCGCATACAGCCCTGAATAGTAGAGTTCTCAAGAAATTTTGTTTTTGGTGAAGATCGGTTAAGGGAAAGGGGTAGTTTAGCAGCAACGTTTTATGTTTTAAAAGGGTATTTTATATGGCAAACAATAAGACCCACAAATTCAAACACAATCAAATACGTTTGTGCATACAGCCCTGATTTCTTTAGTACTAAAGACCTATTGTTTTTGGTGAAGATCGTTTAAGGGAAAGGGGTAGTTTACCAGCCACGTTTTTTGTTTTATCAAGGGTATTTTGTATGGCAAATAATAACAGCCGCAAATTCAAACAAAATCATATAATATTTTGCATACAGCCCTGAATTGTAGAGGTCTCAAGACCTGTCGTTTTTGGTGAAGATCGGTTAAGGGTAAGGGGTAGTTTACCGGCAACGGTTTTTTATCAAGGGTAATTTTTTTCTATGGTAAACGATAACAGCCGCAAATTCAAACAGAATCAAATGATGTTTTGCATACAGCCCTGTATTGTAGAGTTCTCAATACCTATTGGTGTTGGTGAAGATCGGTTAAGGGGAAGGGGTAGTTTACCAGCAACGTTTTATGTTTTAAAAGGGTATTTTCTATGGCAAACGATAAAAGCCGCAAATTCAAACAGAATCAAATACGTTTTTGCATACAGCCTTGTTTTGTTGAGTACTAAAGACCTGTTGTTTTTGGTGAAGATCGGTTAAGGGAAAGGGGTAGTTTACCAGACACGTTTTTTGTTTTATCAAGGGTATTTTATATGGCAAACGATAACAGCCGCAAATTCAAACAGAATCATATAATATTTTGCATACAGCCCTGTATTGTAGAGTTCTCAATACCTATTGGTGTTGGTGAAGATCGGTTAAGGGAAAGGGGTAGTTTACCAGCAACATTTTATGTTTTAACAAGGGTAATTTTTTATATGACGAACGATAACTGCCGTAAATTTAAACAGAATCGGCTTGGTTTTTGCATACCTTTTTGAACTATAGAGAACTCAAGGTCTGTTGATTTTGTTGAAGATCGGTTAAGGGAAGGGGTAGTTTATCAGCAACTTTTTATGTTTTAGAAAGGGTAATTTTTTTATGACGAACGATAACTGCCGAAAATTCAATGAGAATCAAATACGTTTTTGCACCTTTTCCTGAGTTCCAGAGAGCTCAAGGTCTATTGATTTTGGTGAAGATCGGTTAAGGGGAAGGGGTAGTTTACCTGCAACATTTTATGTTGTAACAAGAGAAATGTTTCCATGGCGAACGATAACTGCCGCACATTCAAACAGAATCAAATATTTTTTTGCATGCTTCCCTGAATTGTAGAGGACGGAAGGTCTGTTGATTTTGGAGAAGATCGGTTAAGAGAAAGGGGTAGTTTACCTGAAACATTTTATGATTTAACAAGAGTAAAGTACTTAATTTTTATAAATAAAGTATCCTGATAAGAAGCTCATAGTCATCCACTGTAGAAACGCAGATGAAATATCTATAAATGAAGAAGTTAGGTGAACGGAGTGGGGGTAATTTTCTATTATTAAAAATTATAGTTGAAGGTGGAGGGGAGAATTTTTTATATGTGTACTACGTTATCGGCAACAAAGAAGTAGTTTTTTGTTAAAATTGCTTCCCGGGATCTTTAGCCGTAGTCCAATGTTTTCTGCAAAACCAGACTTTTCGGCAGTGGCATCGACTGCCATCATCGGTGAAAATCGAGTGCGAAAACGTGAGGTGGTATACGTTAGTGACCATAGTACTGTGGTTAATGTTGAAGCAATAAGTAGAAAGAAGTATTTTCTGTGGAAATATTTCATTTCGAAAATGATTTTAAATATAAATCTTAGAACATGGAAGCCATGTATGGTTCTCCATACCGATATTTAATATAAAATAACGATAAATGAATTTCATTTCAAATAAAATTTTTGATTGTTGAATAGTTTATTTGCTTAGTCACTGTTTGACGGAAATATTTAATGTCCTTATTTATTTATTTTAATAATTTCAAGTAGATGAACTTGTTTTCATTTTATTTAACTTTGTTCTTTATTTAGTTGTGATTCTTCAATTGTTGTTGTGATTTTTTTTAGATATTTAGTTTTTGCCATTTTTGTAAGTTTTTAATTAACTTTATATATTGAATGTCTGGAAACAGATGTTCATTATTTAGACAACGCGTGGCTAAATTAAATTTGTAAATATTTGGATTTAAAAACGCATTGCAGTGCTGAAGGAATCCAACGAATAATTTTTTCTTTGTATGGCCTGCGTTAAGATTATTGCATTCTTAGTTTGAAGTTTTATTTAATTAAAAACTCTAACATCTGTTTTATATGATATTTTTAATTTTGTTTCTTTAAATATTTTATTTAGTTTGTCAGTTATATTTCCATAATAAATAAAGGTTCTGTATTTTATATTATAAATTATAGGTGAATTAAAAAAAGAGTAATAAAATCAACTTGCAGAAGAAATTACAATTTGATGATTCTAATTTAAATTTATTATCCAGTTATAAAAAATTATTTATAATTTAAAGTTCTGCATTTTACTTTCCAGAGTAGTTAAAAGTAACAAACCTTACCTGGGTATTCTTTTGAAATATTGACAAGAGGTGGTTATTGACCGTATACGTTTCACCTTTAATATTATTTCTAATTATAAAAGTTACCTTCCAATGACACTGGTTAAAAAAGATGTGTTTATCAACTTTTCTGTTTAACACACCAGAAAGATACACATAAATACAGTCAGTTAATCACATATTGCGTTTCACACGTCATTTACGGATACAAACGTAAATATATCGTAATACTCTGTAATACATTTAAGACAATAAAAGAAATTAAAAATAAAGTAAATACCAACAATTTAATCAGAACAATAGCAGACAAAACCAGGCAACAGTAATTAATGACAAAACAGACTACATTAGAAAAACTGAAGACTTCATCAACAGTAATGATTGCATACAATTAAATAAAGACCCAACAGAAAAATATCTTAAACAAACAATAAAACTAATAAAAACAGCTAAAAATATTTTCAACAAAAAAATATATATATATATATATATATATAAATCCAGAACCACCTAAAATAATTAGCCTAATAAAATATTATAAAAATTAAACAACCCAATACATCTTTACCACACACACCAAGACTTATGGAGGAACTCTGGACCATCACAAACGACAAACGGTAGAGAAAGAGAACACAGCATCAGCATAACCATCATCATCAAATTCTCAGGATTCAGGACACACACACACACACACACGCAACAGTAACGTCGGCAGTACGCAGGTGATGAATAATCAATTATATTTTTGTTTGTGAAAAGAAATCTTAAAAAGAAAGTTATATATGAACAGTAAAGACTTAAAGTTTTAAATATAAACACTGTACATAAATTTAAATGGTAATTAAAGAAAATAATTTAATTTAACAAAAAAATTTAAAAATATTAATCTTCTGTTGTATGTTAAAATTTTGGTGAGTCGGTAGAAACAACTAATAAGTTGGAAGTAAATGTTTTTTTTAAATTTTGTTTATAGCAACAATCAGTTTTTTCTTGAGATTTAATATTATTTTTGTTTGTAAATGAGTTGCTATTATTATTAAAATTTGAGTCAAAGTCAGACTCAATTATATAAAAAGTGTTTAGATAATTTGTTTAACATGTCTGTTTAGCTAGTGAGATTATACGATTGTTTATATTTATATATCATGAACAGCATAGAAGGATACATTTTATTTTTGTAAACTTATATAAGAGATTATTTGTTTTATTTGAAATTTTAATATTTCTATATTTTCTATTAATACTAATAATTCATAGAATGATTATTTTGAAACGGTTTTAATTAATTATTTCGTGTCATAAAAATCTCACTCCTCTTTGAAAATTAATTTTTTCAATCAGAATGATCACAGTTGCACACCACTATATAAAAACATTATCCCAATTAGCGCTTTCAAGCTTCACAGCCCATCGTCAGATTGGAATAGCCTCTTCCTATTCCTATTCCAATCTGACGATGGGCTGTGAAGCTTGAAAGCGCTAATTGGGATTATTTTTATATAGTGGTGTGCAACTGTGATCATTCTGATTGTGATTTCAACCACTAACACAGATTTCTTCATTAAATTAATTTTTTATTGTGAACTACATATACTTGACGCAACGAGAATAAAATATTTTTGCGACCTGGCCGGTGTGATATACTTCATAGTTGCGTTGAGTACCTGGTATTGTATTTGTGCAATTTTTTATAATACTTGTAACGTTCCAATATATATATATATATATATATATATATGAACAATTATATATGAACAACACATAAATAATAACAACAACAAAATATCGCTATGGAGAACCGTACATGACTTCCATGTTCTAAGATTTATATTTAAAATCATATTCGAAATGAAATATTTCCACAGAAAATACTTCTTTCTACTTATTGCTTCAACATTAACCACAGTACTATGGTCACTAACGTATACCACCTCACGTTTTCGCACTCGATTTTCACCGATGATGGCAGTCGATGCCACTGCCGAAAAGTCTGGTTTTGCAGAAAACATTGGACTACGGCTAAAGATCCCGGGAAGCAATTTTAACAAAAAACTACTTCTTTGTTGCCGATAACGTAGCACACATATAAAAAATTCTCCCCTCCACCTTCAACTATAATTTTTAATAATAGAAAATTACCCCCACCCCGTTCACCTAACTTCTTCATTTATAGATATATCATCTGCGTTTCTACAGTGGATGACTATGAGCTTCTTATCAGGATACTTTATTTATAAAAATTAAGTACTTTACTCTTGTTAAATCATAAAATGTTTCAGGTAAACTACCCCTTTCTCTTAACCGATCTTCTCCAAAATCAACAGACCTTCCGTCCTCTACAATTCAGGGAAGCATGCAAAAAAATATTTGATTCTGTTTGAATGTGCCGCAGTTATCGTTCGCCATGGAAACATTTCTCTTGTTACAACATAAAATGTTGCAGGTAAACTACCTCTTTCCCTTAACCGATCTTCACCAAAATCAATAGACCTTGAGCTCTCTGGAACTCAGGAAAAGGTGCAAAAACCTATTTGATTCTCATTGAACTTTCGGCAGTTATCGTTCGTCATAAAAAAATTAAACTTTTTAAAACATAAAAAGTTGCTGATAAACTACCCCTTCCCTTAACCGATCTTCAACAAAATCAACAGACCTTGAGTTCTCTTTAGTTCAAAAATGTATGCAAAAACCAAGACGATTCTGTTTGAATTTACGGCAGTTATCGTTCGTCATATAAAAAATTACCCTTGTTAAAACATAAAATGTTGCTGGTAAACTACCCCTTTCCCTTAACCGATCTTCACCAACACCAATAGGTATTGAGAACTCTACAATACAGGGCTGTATGCAAAACATCATTTGATTCTGTTTGAATTTGCGGCTGTTACCGTTTACTATAGAAAAAAATTACCCTTGATAAAAAACCGTTGCTGGTAAACTACCCCTTTCCCTTAACCGATCTTCACCAAAAACGACAGGTCTTGAGAACTCTACATTTCAGGGCTGTATGCAAAATATTATATGATTCTGTTTGAATTTGCGGCTGTTATCGTTTGCCATATAAAATACCCTTGATAAAACAAAAAACGTGTCTGGTAAACTACCCCTTCCCCTTAACCGATCTTCACCAAAAACAAAAGGTATTTAGTACTCAACAAAACAAGGCTGTATGCAAAAACGTATTTGATTCTGTTTGAATTTGCGGCTCTTATCGTTTGCCATATAAAATACCCTTTTAATACATAAAACGTTGCTGGTAAACTACCCCTTTCCCTTAACCGATCTTCACCAAAAACAAAAGGACTTGAGAACTCTACTATTGAGGGCTGTATGCGAAACATTATTTGATTCTGTCTGAATTTGCGGCTGTTATCGTTTGCCAAACAAACAAAATTACCCTTGATAAAAAAAAACTGTTGCTGGTAAACTACCCCTTTGCCTCAACCGATCTTCACCAAAAACAACAGGTCGCGAGTACTCTACAACTCAGGGCAGTATGCAAAAAATTATTTGATTCTGTTTGAATTTGCGGCTGTTATCGTTTGCCATATAAAAATATCGGTATGGAGAATACATAACTACAATACATGACTACCATATTCTAAGATTTATATTTAAAATCATTTTCAGCCAAACAGCCAGGCTGTGTCTTACCTGCCTTTTTATTGCTGTATTAAATGAAAAATATTATATTACATTAAAATGAAAAAATTATAATTTTATTGCCTGGCAACAAAATTATTTTATTTTTAACAATTACCATTGTTTCAAAAGTTTAAATAAATTTTCAAGTACTTTACTCTTGTTAAAACGTAAAAGGTTGCAGGTAAACTACCCCTTCCCCTTAACCGATCTTCACCAAAATCGAAAGTCATTGAGACCTCTACAATTCAGGGACGTATGCAAAAAAATTATTCGATTCTGTTTGAATTTGCGGCTGTTATCGTTTGCCATAGAAAATACCCTTGTTAAAAAAACGTTGCAGGTAAACTACCCCTTTCCCTCAACCGAACTTCACCAAAAACTATAGATCTTGAGAACTCCACAATTTAGGGCTGTATGCAAATAATCTTGTGATTCTGTTTGAATTTACGGCTGTTATCGTTTGCCATAGGAAATACCCTTGTTAAAACATAAAACGTTACAGGTAAACTACCCCTTTCCCTTAACCGATCTTCACCAAAATCAAAAGATCTTGCGAACTCTACAATTCAGGGCTGCATACGAAACATTATTTGATTCTGTTTGAATTTGCGGCTGTTATCGTTTGTCAAACAAACAAAATTACCCTTGCTAAAAAAAAACCGTTGCCAGTAAACTACCCCTTTCCCTCAACCGATCTTCACCAAAAACAACAGGTCGCGAGTACTCTGCAAATCAGGGCTACATGCAAAAAATTATTTGATACTGTTTGAATTTGCGGCAGTTATCGTTTGCCATAGAAAAAAAAATCTACAGACACACAGACAGACAGATAGACAGACAGACAGACAGACAGACAGACACACTGACAGACAGACACACACACAGACACTTTTCGGAAAACGATTTTTTTTTCATGTTTTGAGTGTAGTAGAATCAGAATCTGCAATAATCTCGAACACGATTTTTTTTGCCATCACCATACTTCCATTCCTTAAGGAATATGGAAGTAAAAATCTACAGACACACACACAGACACACAGACACTTTTCGAAAAACGACTTTTTTTCATGTTTTGAGTGTAGTACAAGCCGAATCAGCAATAATCTCGAACACGATTTTTTTTTGCCGTCACCATACTTCCATTTCCTTAAGGAACATGGAAGTAAAAAATGGGCCACATTCACATATATAAATAAAATATCGGTATGGAGAACCATACATGACTTCCATATTCTAAGATTTATATTTAAAATCATTTTCAGCCAAACAGCCAGGCTGTGTCTTACCTGCCTTTTTATTGCCGTATTAAATGAAAAATATTATATTACATTAAAATTAAAAAATTTTAATTTTATTGCCTGGCAACAAAATTAACAATTACCATTGTTTCAAAAAATTTAAATAAATTTTCAAGTACTTTACTCTTGTTAAAACGTAAAAGGTTGCAGGTAAACTACCCCTTACCCTTAACCGATCTTCACCAAAATCGAAAGTCATTGAGTCCTCTACAATTCACTGAAGTATGCAAAAAGTTATTTGATTCTGTTTGAATTTGCGGCAGTTATCGTTTGCCATAGAAAAAAAATCTACAGACACACAGACACACAGACAGACAGACACACACACAGACACTTTTCGGAAAACGACTTTTTTTCATGTTTTGAGTGTAGTAGAATCAGAATCGGCAATAATCTCGAACACGATTTTTTTTGCCATCACCATACTTCCATTCCTTAAGGAATATGGAAGTAAAATATCGGTATGGAGAACCATACATGACTTCCATATTCTCAGATTTATATTTAAAATCATTTTAAGCCAAACAGCCAGGCTGTGTCTTACCTGCCTTTTTATTGCTGTATTAAATGAAAAATATTATATTACATTAAAATGAAAAAATTATAAATTTATTGCCTGGCAACAAAATTATTTTATTTTTAACAATTACCATTGTTTCAAAAAGTTTAAATAAATTTTCAAGTACTTTACTCTTGTTAAAACGTAAAAGGTTGCAGGTAAACTACCCCTTCCCCTTAACCGATCTTCACCAAAATCGAAAGTCGTTGAGACCTCTACAATTCAGGGACGCATGCAGAACATTATTTGATTCAGTTTGAATTTGCGGCTGTTATCGTTTGCCATAGGAAATACCCTTGTTAAAAAAACGTTGTAGGTAAACTACCCCTTTCCCTTAACCGATCTTCACCAAAAACAATAAGTCTTGAGAACTCTACAATTTAGTGTTGTATGCAAATAATCTTTTGATTCTGTTTGAATTTGCGGCTGATATCGTTTGCCAAAAAAAAAAAATTTCCCTTGATAAAAAAAAACCGTTGCACGTAAACTACCCCTTTCCCTCAACCGATCTTCACCAAAAACAATTGGTCGCGAGTACTCTACAAATCAGGGCTGTATGCAAAAAATTATTTGATTCAGTTTGAATTTGCGGCAGTTATCGTTTGCCATAGAAAAAAAATCTACAGACACACAGACACACAGACAGACAGACACACACACAGACACTTTTCGGAAAACGACTTTTTTTCATGTTTTGAGTGTAGTAGAATCAGAATCTGCAATAATCTCGAACACGATTTTTTTTGCCATCACCATACTTCCATTCCTTAAGGAATATGGAAGTAAAATATCGGTATGGAGAACCATACATGACTTCCATATTCTCAGATTTATATTTAAAATCATTTTCAGCCAAACAGCCAGGCTGTGTCTTACCTGGCTTTTTATTGCTGTATTAAATGAAAAATATTATATTACATTAAAATGAAAATATTATAATTTTATTGCCTGGCAACAAAATTATTTTATTTTTAACAATTACCATTGTTTCAAAAAGTTTAAATAAATTTTCAAGTACTTTACTCTTGTTAAAACGTAAAAGGTTGCAGGTAAACTACCCCTTCCCCTTAACCGATCTTCACCAAAATCGAAAGTCATTGAGACCTCTACAATTCAGGGACGTATGCAAAAAATTGTTTGATTCTGTTTGAATTTGCGGCTGTTATCGTTTACCATAGAAATACGCTTAATAAAAAAACGTTGCAGGTAAACTACCCCTTCCCCTTAACCGATCTTCACCACAAACATCAGGTCTTGAGTACTCTACAAATCAGGCATGTATGCAAAACATTATTTGATTCTGTTTGAATTTGCGGTTGTTATCGTTTGCCATAGAAAATACCCTTGTTAAAAAAACGTTGCTGGTAAACTACCCCTTTCCCTCAACTGATCTTCACCAAAAACAATAGATCTTGAGAACTCTACAATTTAGGGCTGTATGCAAATAATCTTTTGATTCTGTTTGAATTTGCGGCTGTTATCGTTTGCCATAGGAAATACCCTTGTTAAAACATAAAACGTTACAGGTAAACTACCCCTTCCCCTTAACCGATCTTCACCAAAATCGAAAGTCATTGAGACCTCTACAATTCAGGGACGTATGCAAAAAATTGTTTGATTCTGTTTGAATGTGCGGCTGTTATCGTTTACCATAGAAATACGCTTAATAAAAAAACGTTGCAGGTAAACTACCCCTTCCCCTTAACCGATCTTCACCACAAACATCAGGTCTTGAGTACTCTACAAATCAGGCCTGTATGCAAAACATTATTTGATTCTGTTTGAATTTGCGGTTGTTATCGTTTGCCATAGAAAATACCCTTGTTAAAAAAACGTTGCTGGTAAACTACCCCTTTCCCTCAACCGATCTTCACCAAAATCAAAAGATCTTGAGAACTCTACAAATCAGGGCTGTATGCGAAACATTATTAGATTCTGTTTGAATTTGCGGCTGTTATCGTTTGCCAAACAAACAAAATTACCCTTGCTAAAAAAAAACCGTTGTCGGTAAACTACCCCTTTCCCTCAACCGATCTTCACCAAAAACAATAAGTCGTGAGTACTCTGCAAATCAGTACAGTATGCAAAAAATTATTTGATTCTGTTTGAATTTGCGGCAGTTATCGTTTGCCATAAAAAAAAATCTACAGACACAGACAGATAGACAGACAGACACACACACAGACACTTTTCGGAAAACGACTTTTTTTCATGTTTTGAGTGTAGTAGAATCAGAATCTGCAATAATCTCGAACACGATTTTTTTTGCCATCACCATACTTCCATTCCTTAAGGAATATGGAAGTAAAATTACCCTTGATAAAAAAACCGTTGCAGGTAAACTACCCCTTTCCCCTAACCGATCTTCACCAAAATCAATAGGTCTTGAGTACTCTACAAATCAGGACTTGTAACGTTTATTACTGATAACGTTAATCAGGACCTGATAAGTTTCGCCGCGTTACAAATCCAGGGAACCCCTCGTAATTAAACTCCGTTAATTAGATGGGCTGCCTACGTTGTAACAGAATTGATAACAAATAATTAATGTAACAAATTACTTACTAACTGTGTAAGGAAACAATGGCAAGGTATTCAATTGATTTAAGCACTCCTCATATGTGTGTAACAAGAAGACTTCTCTTTATTTAACATTTAAAAAACATATACTGACAGATCCCATGACATTACTAATTCAATTATTAAGTTATTTGAAAGGTTTCTTTAAACTTTGAAATCAAACTTGATTTTATATAGCTATACCTCGGATCCGGGTCAACTTTCTGTATTTCTGTAATTAAGACTTTTAATTATACTCATTTCATGATATTAGCTTGCAAGACTTTCTTTTATTCAACCATTGGAAGAATGGTATTATTGCTTGAATTATTTTACTCTACATTAGCATATAAATTGTTACAACGTATAAAGTTAGAATAGTTACATGAAATTCTTAGATTTAATTTATAAGTCTTTACAAAGTTAATAGTTTCTGAAAAGTCTCTTTCAAGATGTGTTGTGTAACAAATATTAGTAACCCTCGATAGACAGGCTATCGAGTCACCTTTTAATTGGTATGCAGAAGACTCGTCCTGGGGTATCCGTCTTGGGAAACAGGAACAGCTACGTCGTCATCACGGTCAGGTCTTCCTCAGTAAAGCGCTCCAAAGTTCGCAGGTTGAACAATATGTTGTGTAGATATCTATGATGATCTTGTACATTCTCGGATGTCCTGATCTCCATATTCTGTCACGTGCAGTAGAGTTTGTGGGTTCTGATAGTTCACATCTCCAGGTATGACTTTGGAATTGTTGTTATTTGTTGAAGCACGAAGTCATCTTGTGTTACACTCTTTTTTTACGTTTCGATTTTTTTACTTTAAATTTCTTGTCTATTTACATGACTATATTAGTTAACACATCCAGGTGCTTTAAACAGCTACATCTGGTACACCATCTTAAGGTGAAACAAAATATAGTTAACATATTTTAAGAGCACAGCTCCTACGTCTATACTGTACGAAGTCACCATTGCAAGAGAGAGAAATTCTGCTCCCTTCGCCTGGTACTGGGCAAAAGTTAGTGGGGGCAATTTCCGCGCGAGAATATAGTTCCTAACTATATTTAAGTTAACATTTTTATTTATACAAACTATCCCTAAACAAATATACATAATTTCAATCAGTTGTTTTAGCGACTATTTATGTCTTCAGATTTTTAATAATTTAACATCAGTTTTTTTTATCTTATTCTAACTTACACAAGACTCGGAAAACATGTCGAGTCTGGAATCAACAGGACAGCGCCTGCTCACAAGCAAAGGGTTAAATACGATATTAATAACTCTTTACAATTTATCTTTTTATTAGAGTATCTTCTAACTAACTAATTACTGCTTCCTCTCATACTGAGTACATACAGGTATTTTATATTAATACAGTGAGATTTAAATGGCTTAAGAGCTCGCAACCTTAATTTTTAAAAATTTTTATTTTCTTGATTATTTCTTTTATTTAAATCGTCACAGACTCCACCGCTTAAATTGTACGCTACGGTTAAGCTTTTTGAGTCTAACTCACTATTGGGGACTGGGAGTACGATTAGTGTCAGTGTGTGAAGTTATTTATTATAAGTGCACAGTTTGTTTTTTTCTAATTCTCTTTAAATGACATTGTTCATTTAAATGATCGCCTTCGTGAAATTCCCTTTTTCTCACTTCTTAAGTACTAACTTACATTGTAATCTTACTACTAATTTCCAAACCTTAGATTGGAATGATCCCTACTTATCCGTAACTCACAACATCCCGGCCCGACTGACACCAGCTTACTCTAACTACGGAAGTTAGCTTTCAGCATTTATTAATGATCTTTGGCACATTTCTGCCTTATCATTACCCTTTCAGTCGGCGCCGTTGTGACCTGTTACGTTACATTTATAATCACTACTTGATTATATCTCATAAACTTATTTCTAATGTGATCTAAAGAGGATCCCATACTCCACTTTAGATCACTGGTTTGAGAGAAGCGGAACCTTACGAAGATAATTCTCTTTTATCTCTTTTAATAATACTTAAACAAACTATGCGGGAGGGGAGACACTTTACACAACGCATCGTCATACACACTAGGGGTGGTTTTTCAATTGTTCAGGCTAGCACCGCTTTATCACAATAGAGAGGGTGGGTTCGTGGCTGGTTAGTACAATTCCTACAATACTGAACACGATTTTATTTTCTCTTACTGGCCACCACTGGGAGTGTTTACAATATGCAACTGAACTTTTATTATTATTTTTTTTTTTTTTACTTACTTCTACACTTCACACAATTTTAGTATAACTTAGGATTTATTTAGCTCTAGTATCTAAATCAATTATTATTATTCACTTTATTATTTATTATTTATTAAACTACTTTGGGGATTTAAGAAACGCACCTAGAACTATCGTCTATTTAATCACCATATTTATTTATCACACTTTAATCATTATTATAAATTTATTATTAAGTCACTACAGAATTTAATTGCCGTCACGGGGAAAAACTTTAACTACTATACTGTACACATTTATGTTTTCTTGCACGGTCAAATCTGAAATAAAATTCTCGCTCGTAGATGTCACGAATCATTCCTGTCTTACTAATAAAATCTGCACCTAATATTAAATCAGGTCCTAATTCTTTACATACTAACATTGTAAACATCCAACTTAGGTTTTTTATTTTAACCTTAACGGTAATGCTCAGGTTTATATTTATTTTACGTTTATCAGCGGTAGCACACTTTATATTCACAGGTTGGTTCCGTTTTACTAGATGATGTTTAGCTAACATGTCCGCTAATTCTTGACTGATTAAAGTTCTACTAGATCCCGAATCAATTAAGGCGATGGGGAATGTAACGCCTAAGTCGACTTGTATTAATGGGAGTAGATTTTTTTTCCATTTACATCTATTAATCGCATTACACTTTTCACGAAATTCTCGCACATAGGGGTCGATTTCTTTCGCACCTTTTTTGTTTTTCACTTGGTTACAGAATAATTCATTCTTATTATTATTACTGGTTTCTTTTAGTTTACCCAATTTTGAGTAGCTGCGGAAGACACAGGTTTTCGGGTCTCCCTGCCTTACATGTTTTTTGAATTGGGGTTATTCCGTTCCAATGGCTTACTTTTGCACTCTCTTCTTATGTTCCCATATTTGCCACAATTATAACAGGTGGGTTTTCTGCGAGGTGGGTACTTGGTTTCCGCTTTATCTGGGTTTACAGTTAACTTACCAGCTTTGCGCACATGATGAGGTCTACTAGAAACTTGTCTTTCATACGAGGTTGTTACATCAGGCAGTAGTGCTCGCAATTGATGTCTATTAGTTCCAGAGGTTTTCATTGCTTCTCTATTTTGATCTGAGTACCATACATTTGAAGAATGGATACTGCACTATTCTAGATCAGCAATTGTATTGGGTCTATTCATCAATGATAGTCGAGATCTTTCTTCGGGTGACACTCCTATTAAAATGGTGTCCACCAGTTGTGTTTCATTCCAGCTTACACGTAGTAGTCGAGAGGACTCCCTAATATCGGAGATGTAGTGAGCTAATCTCTCCTGATGTCCTTGTACTCGGAGTACTGTCTTCCTTTTTATTTCCTCATAGATGCCGGTGGGAATAAAGTATTTTATTAAAGAGCTATGTAGCTCTTCTACTGGGAAAGTAGTGGTTAGGGCTTCTAGCACACGATTTTTTAACGGGGGTTTACACTTTGGTAACAGAACTTGTAAAATTTGCCAGTCATTCAGCTGCTGTAGGTCCTTTATCTGAAGAAGATAACTAATAAATGTTAGTAACTTGGAAACATTTAAACCATCTGTATAAGGGATTTCGGTTAAAATCTTCTCCACAGGGTGAGTCATTTTTCCGTATAGATCTGCGTTATAGTTCATAGGGGTAATTCCTCGATGAGGGTGATTAGATTCATTGGGGGTGTTGGTCAATTCATTATTTCCGGGACGAAACTGAAAATGCTCGGGAGGAGGGACATTTACATCTGTATCAGTATTTTGCTCTGGGTTCGCTTGCACTTGCGATACGATAGGTGAGTTCCGATCCGAGTTAGGCGGAGGTAAACCAGTGGTGGGGGATTGTACTGGGGAGATGTGTAATTTCATTAATGATTTCTCTATTTCGTCCATCCTGAATGGGTCGGATTTTCGTCTTAAATCGTTGATAATTGAAGGTAAGCGGCGTAGAGCTTCGTCTGCTAGCTTTTGTACATCAACGGGTATTTCTGTGAGATTCGGCCAGATCGACACATTTTTTATTCGCCTGGTTAAATGCTCTATTCTCTGGGTAGTCCGCAAAATTTTTGCCGGAGATTTCTCGTCCTGGAGTGTTTGAGACAATAAGTATAGTTCACTATACTTGGCATTACAAATTTCTTTCTCGCTTTCATAATCGAGTTGGCTTAGATTGTTTAATTGCACGGGCGCATCAAATCCACATTCGCGAATTGAACTTCGTAATTCCGCGACTGTTACATCAGCATGGGGTAGTCCACGCAAAAGGGCTTCGTAAGACAGCTCGTCTTTTAATAACAAATCCGGGTTAAATTGGGCCATGTTGTTCTAACACATTAGCACGTACTTAAAATTAATACTAGTATATTACACATATATTACATATACATATGATAAATTCATAAGTAATCAATTTACACAAATTAGAAAAGAACAATTTCTCTTCTAAGGGAGAGACAGAAATCACACACACATATTTGTCAAGGTTAAATAGCCGATCAGCTGTTTACTGGAATGTAGGTCAGAGGGTAACCTACATATTTAGTTAACAAAGGAGGGTTGAGCGTGTCAGTGAGAAAGGGGGTTTTACTCTTATTGTTCTCCACAATGCGACTGAATAACACAACTACTCTATACGTACTCTAAACCGGTATAAACACGAGAGAAGGGGAGCACAATCTTATGCAACACATTTATTATTACTACGCTTGGCAACACTTTGGTTCCGTTCATTCATAAACTTTTATCAATTAAATAATTACTTATTTTGTTCACAAGTTTTAAATCACGAACTTCTACTTAATTACTTTATTATTATTAACAAAGTTATTTTTAATCAAATTTTTTTTATAACACATACTAGTGTATGTAAGCTAGATAGTTGGACCTACACTGTGCAGAATGATTCAGGAAACAACAGGTCATAGATTGTCGTAAACAAACCTGTTACAGATTGTTCGGTTGACCAAAATTGTTATGTTTGGTCACAATTCATGTATGCAAGTAATTATATCGAATTATGCAGGTTCCTACTGGCCTATCGAATGCAAAAGCTACATGCATTGTATGACGCTAAGGATATTTTACTTATACATACTACCATCTACGTAACTTAATACACTATTAAATATATTTTGAACATTACATTTAGTAAAGTAACTTTCTGAGTTCATATATCAATATTATATATTTAGTTATTGATCATACAATTTATCCACGCATAGTGAATGCAATTTTGTTTGTGACACTATATACACAATTAAAACTCTTTCCTTTGTTTCCTTAATTTTTTGAATGACGCAATTTTGTTTGCTTAAAACACCTTTATAAAATTTAACATAGTGGCGCACTTTTGTGACACTCTGTAAACAATTACCCTTTTATTTTTTTTTTACAAGTAAGCAGAGTGGCGCACTTTTGTAACGTCTTTTCGCCGCGTTACAAATCCAGGGAACCCCTCGTAATTAAACTCCGTTAATTAGATGGGCTGCCTACGTTGTAACAGAATTGATCACAAATAATTAATGTAACAAATTACTTACTAACTGTGTAAGGAAACAATGGCAAGGTATTCAATTGATTTAAGCACTCCTCATATGTGTGTAACAAGAAGACTTCTCTTTATTTAACATTTAAAAAACATATACTGACAGATCCCATGACATTACTAATTCAATTATTAAGTTATTTGAAAAGTTTCTTTAAACTTTGGGATCAAACTTGATTTTATATAGCTATAACTCGGATCCGGGTCAACTTTCTGTATTTCTGTAATTAAGACTTTTAATTATACTCATTTCATGATATTAGCTTGCAAGACTTTCTTTTATTCAACCATTGGAAGAATGGTATTATTGCTTGAATTATTTTACTCTACATTAGCATATAAATTGTTACAACGTATGAAGTTAGAATAGTTACATGAAATTCTTAGATTTAATTTATAAGTCTTTACAAAGTTAATAGTTTCTGAAAAGTCTCTTTCAAGATGTGTTGTGTAACAAATATTAGTAACCCTCGATAGACAGGCTATCGAGTCACCTTTTAATTGGTATGCAGAAGACTCGTCCTGGGGTATCCGTCTTGGGAAACAGGAACAGCTACGTCGTCATCACGGTCAGGTCTTCCTCAGTAAAGTGCTCCAAAGTTCGCAGGTTGAACAATATGTTGTGTAGATATCTGTGATGATCTTGTAGATTCTCGGATGTCCTGATCTGCATATTCTGTCACGTGCAGTAGAGTTTGTGGGTTCTGATAGTTCACATCTCCAGGTATGACTTTGGAATTGTTGTTATTTGTTGAAGCACGAAGTCATCTTGTGTTACACTCTTTTTTTACGTTTCGATTTTTTTACTTTAAATTTCTTGTCTATTTACATGACTATATTAGTTAACACATCCAGATGCTTTAAACAGCTACATCTGGTACACCATCTTAAGGTGAAACAAAATATAGTTAACATATTTTAAGAGCACAGCTCCTACGTCTATACTGTACGAAGTCACCATTGCAAGAGAGAGAAATTCTGCTCCCTTCGCCTGGTACTGGGCAAAAATTAGTGGGGGCAATTTCCGCGCGAGAATATAGTTCCTAACTATATTTAAGTTAACATTTTTATTTATACAAACTATCCCTAAACAAATATACATAATTTCAATCAGTTGTTTTAGCGACTATTTATGTCTTCAGATTTTTAATAATTTAACATCAGTTTTTTTTTATCTTATTCTAACTTACACAAGACTCGGAAAACATGTCGAGTCTGGAATCAACAGGACAGCGCCTGCTCACAAGCAAAGGGTTAAATACGATATTAATAACTCTTTACAATTTATCTTTTTATTAGAGTATCTTCTAACTAACTAATTACTGCTTCCTCTCATACTGAGTACATACAGGTATTTTATATTAATACAGTGAGATTTAAATGGCTTAAGAGCTCGCAACCTTAATTTTTAAAAATTTTTATTTTCTTGATTATTTCTTTTATTTAAATCGTCACAGACTGTATACAAAACATTATTTGATTCTGTTTGAATTTGCGGCTCTTATCGTTTGCCATAGAAAATACCCTTGTTAAAACATAAAATGTTGCAGGTAAACTTCCCTTTCCCTTAACGGATCTTCACCAAAATCGAAAGTCATTGCGACCTCTACAATTCAGGAACGTATGCAAAACATTATTTGATTCTGTTTGAATTTGCGGCTGTTATCGTTTGCCATAAAAAATACGCTTGATAAAAAAACGTTGCTGGTAAACTACCCCTTCCCCTTAACCAATCTTCACCAAAAACTATAGGTCTTGAGGACTTTATAAATCAGGGCTGTATGCAAAACATTATTTGATTCTGTTTGAATTTGCGGCTGTTATCGTTTGCCATAGAAAATACCCTTGTTAAAAAAACGTTGCTGGTAAACTACCCCTTTCCCTCAACCGATCTTCACCAAAAACAATAGATCTTGAGACCTCCACAATTTAGGGCTGTATGCAAATAATCTTTTGATTCTGTTTGAATTTGCGGCTGTTATCGTTTGCCATAGGAAATACCCTCGTTAAAACATAAAACGTTACAGGTAAACTACCCCTTTCCCTTAACCGATCTTCACCAAAATCAACAGATCTTGAGAACTCTACAATTCAGGGCTGCATGCGAAACATTATATTATTCTGTCTGAATTTGCGGCTGTTATCGTTTGCCAAACAAACAAAATTACCCTTGCTAAAAAAAAACCGTTGCTGGTAAACTACCCCTTTCCCTCAACCAATCTTCACCAAAAACAATAGGTCGCGAGTACTCTGCAAATCAGGGCAGTATGCAAAAAATTATTTGATTCTGTTTGAATTTGCGGCAGTTATCGTTTGCCATAGAAAAAAAAATCTACAGACACACAGATAGACAGACAGACAGACAGACAGACACACACACAGACACTTTTCGGAAAACGACTTTTTTTCATGTTTTGAGTGTAGTAGAATCAGAATCTGCAATAATCTCGAACACGATTTTTTTTGCCATCACCATACTTCCATTCCTTAAGGAATATGGAAGTAAAAATGACAAAACTAACAAAACTATTTAAAAACACAGATATAAAATATCGGTATGGAGAACCATACATGACTTCCATGTTCTAAGATTTATATTTAAAATCATTTTCGAAATGAAATATTTCCATAGAAACTATGTCTTTCTACTTATTGCTTCAGCATTAACCACAGTACTGTGGTCACTAACGTATACCACCTCACGTTTTCGCACTCGATTTTCACCGATGATGGCAGTCGATGGCACTGCCGAAAAGTCTGGTTTTGCAGAAAACATTGGACTACGGTCAAACATCCCGGGAAGCAATTTTAACAAAAAACTACTTCTTTGTTGCCGATAACGTAGTACACATATAAAAAATTCTCCCCTCCACCTTCAACTATAATTTTTAATAATAGAAAATTACCCCCACCCCGTTCACCTAACTTCTTCATTTCTAGATATTTCATCTACGTTTCTACAGTGGATTACTATGAGCTTCTTATCAGGATACTTTATTTATAAAAATTAAGTACTTTACTCTTGTTAAATCATAAAATGTTTCTGGTAAACTACCCCTTTCTCTTAACCGATCTTCTCCAAAATCAACAGACCTTCCATCCTCTACAATTCAGGGAAGCATGCAAAAAAATATTTGATTCTGTTTGAATGTGCCGCAGTTATCGTTCGTCATGGAAACATTTCTCTTGTTACAACATAAAATGTTGCAGGTAAACTACCCCTTTCCCTTATCCGATCTTCAACAAAATCAATAGACCTTGAGCTCTCTGCAACTCAGGGGGTGCAAAAAATTATTTGATTCTCATTGAATTTTCGGCAGTTATCGTGCGTCATAAAAAAATTAACCTTTTTAAAACATAAAACATTGCTGATAAACTACCCCTTCCCTTATCCAATCTTCAACAAAATCAACAGACCTTGAGTTCATTTTAGTTCAAAAAGGTATGCAAAAACCTAGTTGATTCTGTTTGAATTTACGGCAGTTATCGTTCGTCATATAAAAAATTACCCTTGTTAAAACATAAAATGTTGCTGGTAAACTACCCCTTTCCCTTAACCGATCTTCACCAACACCAATACCTATTGAGAACTCTACAATACAGGGCTGTATGCAAAACATCATTTGATTCTGTTTGAATTTGCGGCTGTTATCGTTTACTATAGAAAAAAATTACCCTTGATAAAAAACCGTTGCTGGTAAACTACCCCTTTCCCTTAACCGATCTTCACCAAAAACGACAGGTCTTAGGTAGTCTACAATTCAGGCCTGTATGCAAACAATTATTTGATTCTGTTTGAACTTGCGGCTGTTATCGTTTGCCATAGAAAACACCCTTGATAAAACATAAAACGTTGCTGGTAAACTACCCTATTCCATTAACCGATCTTCGCCAAAAACAATAGGTCTTGAGAACTCTACAATTCAGGGCTGTATGCAAGACATTAGTTGATTCTCTTTGAATTTACGGCAGTTATCGTTCGTCATAGAAACAATACCCTTGTTAAAACATAAAACGTTGCTGGTAGAGTACCCCTTTCCCTTAACCGATCTTCAACAAAATCAACAGATCTTGAGAACTCTACAATTCAGGGCTGCATGCGAAACATTATATTATTCTGTCCGAATTTGCGGCTGTTATCGTTTGCCAAACAAACAAAATTACCCTTGCTAAAAAAAAACCGTTGCTGGTAAACTACCCCTTTCCCTCAACCAATCTTCACCAAAAACAATAGGTCGCGAGTACTCTGCAAATCAGGGCAGTATGCAAAAAATTATTTGATTCTGTTTGAATTTGCGGCAGTTATCGTTTGCCATAGAAAAAAAAATCTACAGACACACAGATAGACAGACAGACAGACAGACAGACACACACACAGACACTTTTCGGAAAACGACTTTTTTTCATGTTTTGAGTGTAGTAGAATCAGAATCTGCAATAATCTCGAACACGATTTTTTTTGCCATCACCATACTTCCATTCCTTAAGGAATATGGAAGTAAAAATGACAAAACTAACAAAACTATTTAAAAACACAGATATAAAATATCGGTATGGAGAACCATACATGACTTCCATGTTCTAAGATTTATATTTAAAATCATTTTCGAAATGAAATATTTCCATAGAAACTATGTCTTTCTACTTATTGCTTCAGCATTAACCACAGTACTGTGGTCACTAACGTATACCACCTCACGTTTTCGCACTCGATTTTCACCGATGATGGCAGTCGATGGCACTGCCGAAAAGTCTGGTTTTGCAGAAAACATTGGACTACGGTCAAACATCCCGGGAAGCAATTTTAACAAAAAACTACTTCTTTGTTGCCGATAACGTAGTACACATATAAAAAATTCTCCCCTCCACCTTCAACTATAATTTTTAATAATAGAAAATTACCCCCACCCCGTTCACCTAACTTCTTCATTTCTAGATATTTCATCTACGTTTCTACAGTGGATTACTATGAGCTTCTTATCAGGATACTTTATTTATAAAAATTAAGTACTTTACTCTTGTTAAATCATAAAATGTTTCTGGTAAACTACCCCTTTCTCTTAACCGATCTTCTCCAAAATCAACAGACCTTCCATCCTCTACAATTCAGGGAAGCATGCAAAAAAATATTTGATTCTGTTTGAATGTGCCGCAGTTATCGTTCGTCATGGAAACATTTCTCTTGTTACAACATAAAATGTTGCAGGTAAACTACCCCTTTCCCTTATCCGATCTTCAACAAAATCAATAGACCTTGAGCTCTCTGCAACTCAGGGGGTGCAAAAAATTATTTGATTCTCATTGAATTTTCGGCAGTTATCGTGCGTCATAAAAAAATTAACCTTTTTAAAACATAAAACATTGCTGATAAACTACCCCTTCCCTTATCCAATCTTCAACAAAATCAACAGACCTTGAGTTCATTTTAGTTCAAAAAGGTATGCAAAAACCTAGTTGATTCTGTTTGAATTTACGGCAGTTATCGTTCGTCATATAAAAAATTACCCTTGTTAAAACATAAAATGTTGCTGGTAAACTACCCCTTTCCCTTAACCGATCTTCACCAACACCAATACCTATTGAGAACTCTACAATACAGGGCTGTATGCAAAACATCATTTGATTCTGTTTGAATTTGCGGCTGTTATCGTTTACTATAGAAAAAAATTACCCTTGATAAAAAACCGTTGCTGGTAAACTACCCCTTTCCCTTAACCGATCTTCACCAAAAACGACAGGTCTTAGGTAGTCTACAATTCAGGCCTGTATGCAAACAATTATTTGATTCTGTTTGAACTTGCGGCTGTTATCGTTTGCCATAGAAAACACCCTTGATAAAACATAAAACGTTGCTGGTAAACTACCCTATTCCATTAACCGATCTTCGCCAAAAACAATAGGTCTTGAGAACTCTACAATTCAGGGCTGTATGCAAGACATTAGTTGATTCTCTTTGAATTTACGGCAGTTATCGTTCGTCATAGAAACAATACCCTTGTTAAAACATAAAACGTTGCTGGTAGAGTACCCCTTTCCCTTAACCGATCTTCAACAAAATCAACAGATCTTGAGAACTCTACAATTCAGGGCTGCATGCGAAACATTATATTATTCTGTCCGAATTTGCGGCTGTTATCGTTTGCCAAACAAACAAAATTACCCTTGCTAAAAAAAAACCGTTGCTGGTAAACTACCCCTTTCCCTCAACCAATCTTCACCAAAAACAATAGGTCGCGAGTACTCTGCAAATCAGGGCAGTATGCAAAAAATTATTTGATTCTGTTTGAATTTGCGGCAGTTATCGTTTGCCATAGAAAAAAAAATCTACAGACACACAGATAGACAGACAGACAGACAGACAGACACACACACAGACACTTTTCGGAAAACGACTTTTTTTCATGTTTTGAGTGTAGTAGAATCAGAATCTGCAATAATCTCGAACACGATTTTTTTTGCCATCACCATACTTCCATTCCTTAAGGAATATGGAAGTAAAAATGACAAAACTAACAAAACTATTTAAAAACACAGATATAAAATATCGGTATGGAGAACCATACATGACTTCCATGTTCTAAGATTTATATTTAAAATCATTTTCGAAATGAAATATTTCCATAGAAACTATGTCTTTCTACTTATTGCTTCAGCATTAACCACAGTACTGTGGTCACTAACGTATACCACCTCACGTTTTCGCACTCGATTTTCACCGATGATGGCAGTCGATGGCACTGCCGAAAAGTCTGGTTTTGCAGAAAACATTGGACTACGGTCAAACATCCCGGGAAGCAATTTTAACAAAAAACTACTTCTTTGTTGCCGATAACGTAGTACACATATAAAAAATTCTCCCCTCCACCTTCAACTATAATTTTTAATAATAGAAAATTACCCCCACCCCGTTCACCTAACTTCTTCATTTCTAGATATTTCATCTACGTTTCTACAGTGGATTACTATGAGCTTCTTATAAGGATACTTTATTTATAAAAATTAAGTACTTTACTCTTGTTAAATCATAAAATGTTTCTGGTAAACTACCCCTTTCTCTTAACCGATCTTCTCCAAAATCAACAGACCTTCCATCCTCTACAATTCAGGGAAGCATGCAAAAAAATATTTGATTCTGTTTGAATGTGCCGCAGTTATCGTTCGTCATGGAAACATTTCTCTTGTTACAACATAAAATGTTGCAGGTAAACTACCCCTTTCCCTTATCCGATCTTCAACAAAATCAATAGACCTTGAGCTCTCTGCAACTCAGGGGGTGCAAAAAATTATTTGATTCTCATTGAATTTTCGGCAGTTATCGTGCGTCATAAAAAAATTAACCTTTTTAAAACATAAAACATTGCTGATAAACTACCCCTTCCCTTATCCAATCTTCAACAAAATCAACAGACCTTGAGTTCATTTTAGTTCAAAAAGGTATGCAAAAACCTAGTTGATTCTGTTTGAATTTACGGCAGTTATCGTTCGTCATATAAAAAATTACCCTTGTTAAAACATAAAATGTTGCTGGTAAACTACCCCTTTCCCTTAACCGATCTTCACCAACACCAATACCTATTGAGAACTCTACAATACAGGGCTGTATGCAAAACATCATTTGATTCTGTTTGAATTTGCGGCTGTTATCGTTTACTATAGAAAAAAATTACCCTTGATAAAAAACCGTTGCTGGTAAACTACCCCTTTCCCTTAACCGATATTCACCAAAAACGACAGGTCTTAGGTAGTCTACAATTCAGGCCTGTATGCAAACAATTATTTGATTCTGTTTGAACTTGCGGCTGTTATCGTTTGCCATAGAAAACACCCTTGATAAAACATAAAACGTTGCTGGTAAACTACCCTATTCCATTAACCGATCTTCGCCAAAAACAATAGGTCTTGAGAACTCTACAATTCAGGGCTGTATGCAAGACATTAGTTGATTCTCTTTGAATTTACGGCAGTTATCGTTCGTCATAGAAACAATACCCTTGTTAAAACATAAAACGTTGCTGGTAGAGTACCCCTTTCCCTTAACCGATCTTCAGCAAAATCAACAGACCTTGAGTTCTGTATAATTCAAAAAGGTATGCAGAAGAGTAGTTGATTCTGTTTTAATGTATGGCAGTTATCGTTCGTCAAAGAAAATTACCCTTGATAAAACATAAAATGTTGCTGGTAAACAACCCTATTCTCTTAACCGATCTTCACCAAAACCAACAGGCCTTGAGAACTCTATATTTCAGGGCGGTATGCAAAATATTATATGATTCTGTTTGAATTTGCGGCTGTTATCGTTTGCCATATAAAATACCCTTGACAAAACAAAAACGTGTCTGGTAAACTACCCCTTCCCCTTAACCGATCTTCACCAAAAACTATGTGTCTTTAGTACTCAACAAAACAGGGCTGTATGCAAAAAAGGATTTGATTCTGTTTGAATTTGTGGCTCTTATCGTTTGCCATAGAATATACCCTTTTAAAACATAAAACGTTGCTGGTAAACTACCCCTTTCCCTTAACCGATCTTCACCAACACCAACAGGTACTGAGAACTCTACAATACAGGGCTGTATGCAAAACATCATTTGATTCTGTTCGAATTTGCGGCTGTTATCGTTTACCATAGAAAAAATTTCCCTTGATAAAAAACCGTTGCTGGTAAACTACCCCTTTCCCTTAACCGATCTTCACCAAAAACGATAGGTCTTGAGAACTCTAAAACTCAGGGTAGTATGTAAAATATTATATGATTCTGTTTGAATTTGCGGCTGTTATCGTTTGCCATACAAAATACCCTTGATAAAACAAAAAACGTGGCTGGTAAACTACCCATTTCCCTCAAACGATCTTCACCAAAAACAATAGGTCTTTAGTACTCAAGAATCAGGGCTGTATGAAAAAACTTATTTGATTCTGTTTGAATTTGCAGCTCTTATCATTTGCCATAGAAAATACCCTTTTTAAACATAAAACGTTGCTGGTAAACTACCCCTTTCCCTTAACCGATCTTCACCAAAACCAAAAGGTCTTGAGAAACCTACAATTCAGGGCTGTATGCGAGACATTATTTGATTCTGTTTGAATTTGCGGCTGTTATCGTATGCCAAACAAACAAAATTACCCTTGATAAAAAAAAACCGTTGCCGGTAAACTACCCCTTTCCCTTAACCGATCTTCACCAAAAACAATAGGTCGCGAGTACTGTACAAATCAGGGCTGTATGCAAAAAATTATTTGATTCTGTTTGAATTTGCGGGTGTTATCGTTTGCCATAGAAAAAAATCTACAGACACACAGACACACAGACAGGCACACAGACAGACACACACACAGACACTTATCGAAAAACGACTTTTTTTCTTGTTTTGAGTGTAGTACAATCAGAATCTGCAATACTCTCGAACACGATTTTTTTGCCATCACCATACTTCCATTTCCTTAAGGAACATGGAAGTAAAATAGCATACAAAACTAATAAAAATAAATTACAAAATCTAAATAGCTCACACAACAAAGATAATACAACAACTAACGGTATATACAAAGTTGAATGCCAAGATTGCAATAAATGTTATATAGGACAAACAAAAAAACAGCTGAGAAACGTTATTTTGAACACCTAAATGCACACAAAAAACCAGAAATATATAAATCCAATTTAGCCACAAATGCAATAAACACAGGACATGAATTCCCAGACATAACCAATGTAACACTAATAAAACATATACCACACAAAGGCACCATAATGAACATATGGGAAAATTTACAAATATACAAACATAAAACAGAAAACAAACTAATACCTGAACAAATACAAATCAATACAAAACATGACACAATATTCAAAGCACTCAACATTGAAAATACACAAAAAACTTACACATACACCACAATCACACACAATAAAACCAACTTGAAATACCAGAAGCCAACAGGAAGCCACAATAGTCAACCAACAACTCATATGTACTTCACCAGACAAAAAAACCGGAAGGCTGAGGATGGGTACAAAATAGTACCCGTAACATGTTCCAAATAGAAAAATAACATCTTGAGGTAAATTTATGTATAAATATTAAATGTAATATATATATATATATAATAGCAGCAAACACGTAAGGGGCAACACAAAAATAAAAATTTATAAAACGCTTAAAACCAATTGTTATTTTAGAGGCGAGATATGTACATTCACAAAAAGAACAGTAAGAGTGAAGGTGTTTTAAATAAAGTTCATAAGACGTGTTTATCGCCTGGTTAATAAAAATGACGAGTGGAGAATCAAAAATAACCAGGATATAGATGAGCTATTGAATAATGAAAACATTGTAAGGTTTATAAAGGCTCAACGAATACAATGGCTAGGTCACCTAGAGCGGATGGATGATCAGCGAATGCCAAAGAAAATCTTGAAGGCGCAGGTCTATAAAAGCTGAAAGAGGGATAAGATGTTTGGATCATGTGCTAGAAAATCTCAGAAGAATAGGTGTAAAGGGTTACACTGAGATGGGAATGGATAAAAGACTTTGGAGAAAGTTGGTGTTTGAAGCCAGGGCTCACGTTGGTTGTAGTGCTGAAGGAAATGTATTTAATCTACTCTTTACGAGATGAAAAATTTTGATTATAATATTTTATATTTTTATCAGTACAAGTTTGAACAGTTAATATTTTCCTTATATCAGAGCAATTCTTCTTTTGCGTACACATAATAGAGCATTTTATAAATGGCTTCCCTCCTAAAGTATCAATTCATATCTTCTTTTGCTACTGCGAATTGTAACTAATGTGTCAGAATGGACGTCACATTGAGACATCAAGACGAATTTCATTGGCGTTTTATACTTAGTACTTTTTATTAGTAGAACTATAGTTTCAGAATTTTATTAGAGCTTATACTTTTTTGAATTTACGTTATACAATATTTTCTATAATATCTGCTAGGACATAATTTTTTGAAAGTGATATCAAAATTTTATTAGCATTTCCATTTAAAAACTTTTTTACGTAGTATTGTTGTCTGTAATATCAGATATATAAAAATGTGTGTGTGTGTGTGTGTGTGTGTGTGTGTGTGTGTGTGTGTGTGTGTGTGTGTGTGTGTGTGTGTGTGTGTGTGTGTGTGTGTGTGTGTGTGTGTGTGTGTGTGTGTGTGTGTGTGTGTGTGTGTGTGTGTGTGTGTGTGTGTGTGTGTGTGTGTGTGTGTGAACATTCCTCTCTCAGGGTATAATTATTACTTTTATTTTATCAAATTTATTTTATGTAGTTTTACCTCCTATAATACCAGCTAGCACATAAAGTTACTAGTTGTGCATAATATTTACATCTTTTTAAAAATATATAATTTTAAAAACTCACCCAAACGTGATATACAAAAAATTGCATTATTTAAACTTTAAACTTACACAATGGGATTAAATCCATGTCGCATAGTAACAGTAAATTATATTGAAATATTCTGTTTCACCTATGTGATGACTCAGCTAACTAAACACCACAGTAAAATAGCTTCATTATAGACACTTGTTAGGATTTCCATGCATAACCAGAATTGGAATT
Source organism: Magicicada septendecula (assembly GCA_034769895.1). Classification (NCBI taxonomy): domain Eukaryota; kingdom Metazoa; phylum Arthropoda; class Insecta; order Hemiptera; family Cicadidae; genus Magicicada; species Magicicada septendecula. Next base: position 332,526,941 of record CM068375.1, on the reverse strand, counting down.
TACATTATACAAATTTAAACTGTGGCAAAATTTATTTTAACATAATTTAAAAACTTTATAATCTCGTTGGACACACGCGAAATAGTGGATTTTAAAATAAGCGAAAAATTTAATGGACAACTAAGCAAGACAAGCAGAGAAGCAAATAGTTAACTAAAACGAAATGACATTGTGGTATAAATGAAACGTAAGAATTAATTTGTCGTTATACAACATCGATGTATGTGTCGAATATTTATGGAGATTAACGTTCAATAATCCCAAGTATTTGCTAAGGACGTGGGACATAGGAAAAACTTTGTGCAAGTCAGAATAAACTAAGGTGTAATTGAACAAATTCGGAAGTATGAGAGAGATAAGGAAAAAGTGAGACATGGTGAGAGGGAGAGAGAGAGAGAGAGAGAGAGAGAGAGAGAGAGAGAGAGAGAGAGAGAGAGAGAGAGAGAGAGAGCCTGTGTCTGTTTGTCTATGCTCGCGCTCACGCCTGTGGTTAATGGAATAGGCACGAACCGTGATATCTAAACAATTGATACTATTTTCTAACATCAAACGAACGGGCGGTAGCAGTTTTTAATAACAATATTGTGAATCAAAACGGTCGTATTCTAATAGTTGCAGTTTAAAATTGTCACTGCATGCTGCCACTGCAAACAATGAACGTCACCATATTATATAGACCCTCTCCATGAGAGAGTCCAGATCGGAGTCAAGAACACGGGAAAGAAACCAATGGCGCAAAGCAGCAAATGAGGGAATTTCTGTCTCGAGGCACGTATTTCCACCAACCGCATTTAGAGACTGTCTGAAAATGGGCTCTCACTGTTGCTCTTTCTGCGTTCTTGAAAAAACCGTAAGAGAAAGGAGACAGTCGTTCCAGGAAACTAAATCAATGGGAGATTTATACTAAGTCAGACAAGAGACAACCTTTCATTAGGTTGCCTAACTTTTGCAGATTACCTAGTAATGCTGATAGGGTCCGTAAAAATAATCAGCAGACAAGTTGCATTACTGGTCTTCTTACTGAGAAAAGAAGCCAATAAAACAGGCTTACACGCATCTTTAAAGAAAACTGAATTTATCGCAACACCATGACTGCCTTCAAGAAAATTATAACTAACTCTTGTCAAATAAACTGCACTTGCACAAAGTGCTTAAGAGAAATAATTAAGACAACGTTTTCAGGAAAAAAAGCCATATGTTCAACAGGCAACAAAATGATAACAACATACGAAATGACCAAGTATAGTCTAATCTAGTATAATCTATTACTAGAAATCAATAACCTAATCCAACCTAAACATTAAAATGAATGAATTACCAACAAACACTTTACTGTGCAAAGTTTTTGATTCCGAAAAAGAAAATATCACTCTCACACACAATGATGAAAGCATTGCAAGTCACCGAAAGAAGAATATTGACAATAATGTAGGGACCAACGATAGACAGAAAACAATAAGGATGACAATATGTGTTTTATAAGCATAAAAGAAATTATGCTTCTCTATGCTAACATAGAGAAAATAACTGATAATAAAAGAAATTAATGTGGAGAAAATTACAGAAAAAAATAAAAACGATGAATTGCTTTGTTTATACACCTTTAAAGGAACAATCAAAATATAGTTACCGAAAGACTTTTCCGTTATATTATAAAACTTAATAATAATAGTACATAAATTAAAGAAACCAAAAAGACAGAAGAAATGCCAATTAGCCAACAGGATATTAAAGAACGCGTAACACTTGGGAAACGGTTACATAAGTCTGTAGATTTCATGGAAATCCCAAACAGAAGACCAGTACCTTTATGGACTGATGTAACAAAGGGACACATGAAACGAGAAAGAAAGAAATGTTGAAGAGAAAAGGTAGGAAGGGAAGAAGCCGTTGAAATGATCGTGGTCCACGGTAGCTCATGTGAGCCGAAAGTTGCTCTCATTTACTGCCTAAGAGGTCTAGGTTTTAGGTGGATTAGGCTGTCTAGCTAGGGTAAGCACAACATTATAAAGAATGTAGTGTAGTTGAAGATAGTTTAGGCTTCAGCAACCCATTATTATCCGGAAATTAAACCTGTGTTCACGGAAACCTAACTTGAGTCTTCCAGAGTAGTAGTTTGGCGTTGTCACCACTACATACTCTAAAATGATAGCTACTATTGTTTGCCAATTCCATTAGTGTACCTGACATAAACTAAGAGGTTCCATGGTTCAATGTAAACATTTTCTATTGTTTTGTCTACTTCTTTCATTTTATTTCCTTTATATCATACCTGCCTTGAAGGAATTGACCTCTCAATTTATTTGTGAAGTAACAGACTTTTCAATTGCTTTTTAATGGATTTCGTTGTCCATGACGTGTTCGCTGTTATTAATTAACTATATATAACACTGCCGACTCAGATCACAAATTATTATTGCTAAAAATGTTAAGTTTTTACCTGATAGTTTAAACTAGTTTTTGCTCCATTAGAGCTACTTCAGAGCCTGTCGTTAGGAGCGCTGTCCGTCCTGCTTTTGGTGACGGCGCCGTCATTCAAAACATAAATGTGTGTGTGTTTGTGTGTGTATGATGTAATATGTTCAAATAGTATATGCGACTTATATTGTTTGTTCGTTTTGGATTTGTTTGTGTGTTTGTATATTTTTAGTTGTTCAATAGTGTCTAGTTTTCGTCCTTTAGAGGGAATGTGTAAGATTTCCATGTTGCTGTTTATGTCTGTTATGTGTGGACTGCCTGAATGAGGTGGTTTTCAACGGTGGATTCGGTGGTGAAGTGTATGATTTTATGTGTTCAGTGTATCACTGTCTGAAGCTGAAGTTCTCTGATCTATGTAGAATAATTGTTACATCCTAAGCAGTTTTAATTAGTAAACACATGGTAAATTAAATTTGTTTGTTTGGGTGTGTTTTGTGGCAGTGTGTTTTGTTTTGTTTGTAGCTCATAAGCATAAATATTCATCTTTTTACTATCGTTGATTCTCACCTTTAAAACTTTTGTAGCAGCTAATATTGTATATTGTTGCTTATTACTCCCAGACTCGTAACATTCTATTACTTGTACACAGATATATATTTTAACTACTAACTTCAGGAATTATAATTTTCATGTTGTACATTATTCAACTCTGAAAAATAATACGAGTAGAATATTATACTTTAAAAATTGTCATAAACCTTCGTGAATGTAAGTCATAATTTTTTAATCCTAATTTTGTCCAATGGAATGGGCAATCATTTGCAGCGTTTGGTTACAAATGTACTCATATGTTATTATAAGCAATTTATTATAACTACTGTAGACGCTTTCATAACTACAGACGCTGTAATGAATGGGCAAAAATTATACGTTGTAAAGTTCTCTCTCTACATTTGATGAAGTCTGTGCAATCACATAAATTTTGTGCCATTAAAACGTTTACTGCTACAACATTATTACACAATGTAGTTCTCTTTTGATGTCTTGATATTCCGTATATCTTGATATCCTTGCTACTGATTATGGAATTCTTCTTCTTCTTCTTCTTCTTCTTCTTCTTCTTCTTCTTCTTCTTCTTCTTCTTCTTCTTCTTCTTCTTCTTCTTCTTCTTCTTCTTCTTCTTCTTCTTCTTTACTTCGTTTTAACGACATTATAATATCATGTAAAATAGTGTGTATGTAATGTTATGTAATATTATATGCAGAGAATATTATTAAAATAATATGCTTTGGGATATTACATGACGTTTTTTCCCTTGAAAATATGCTAAGCTCTGGTTCACTGTAAGTTAGTATTATCAAAGCGTCCTTAAATATTGTGCTTGCTTTCATTCTGTCTATACGATTCAGCCACATTCTTGAGTTTTTCCTTTATTGCGAATATGGACGTCCCATCTCTGCTCTAAACAAGTCGTTGGTAACGCAATCTGCACTTCTAAACAATTCAATTGATCATAAAGGATTTATGTATAATAATTATATAGAGGATAAACTTCATCCAGCTAAGTCCCAATTTGTCTTAGTGGCATTTTTAAGAAATCAAAGAGGCATGTCTGGTGGTCGGAAGGTGGCATCCCCGGCAGTGAACGCAAAATTTTTCGTACAATCACGGTTATACTTTACCAAAAATTATATTTTCTTTGAAAAAATAAATGTTCTATTTATGCGCACTATGTAGTGTTTCATTAATATAAACGTATTCGACAGCTGTCAAATACGATTGATAGAAATTGTTATAACAGGCTTATACGTTGTTGATATATCAGCTTTTAATAATTGATTGCGTTGCAAGCTACTTTATAATTATAGCAATGTTAGTTCACGATTGCATTTACATAGTTAATTTAATTGGTACTGTTTAACCCAGTGATTTCCCACTTGAAAGCACCTGAAGGCACAAGTAAACACGGGAAACTATTGTTGCGACATTACAGAACAGTCTACGTGTTTGTCGAATGTTCCAGAACAATGTGGCTCTAATGTGTGCGCGTACGTGATTCTCGACGCATTCGCGAGCCTTGTCTGGAAGCCGCCAGCAGCGCGGACTGTGTGAAGGCCGCAGTTAATTACGTCGTAGTTTAGAGATAAGGCGTAGTTTGGAATTTTCTGGTCGTTGCGCGGATGTATAAATACAAGGCGGCAGCGGCCTTAGTGGTCACTTATAGTTGCGATAAATTACAGTGCGGTACGAGAGTTATTGTCAAGCGATTACGAGCGATATTACTCTGTGCGTTCAAGTGGTTAATAGTGATTGTGATTGTGATAGTGAAGTGTTGTGATTTATATCGGGGGGGCATAATTGTTATACAATTTTTTTTTTAAATAAATTAGTTGACATTTTGTTGCGTGTGAAAATTTATATTTGATTTGTTGTAAGAGACTGTGTTGTTAATTACGAACTGCGTAGCTGTGAAAATTGAAGCTGGCGATTAGTGACTTAATTGGTGTCTTGTATTTTGTTTCCACTGTACCTACGATGATCAAGTAGACCGTCGTAACAGTGGTGTCAGAAGTGGGATAGAACAGTGGAAACATTGGACACTTTGTACAAGACGAGGTAATTGGTAATTAATGGGAAAACAATATATGCCAGTCAGATGGTGGAAAATTTACAGGCGCTGCTGTTACAGACGTAGAAACAACAGGAAGAGAAACGCAGGCAAGGGGCGGAAGAAGCAGAGAAACGACAGGATGAGAAACGCAGGCAGGAAAGAAAAGAGGCTCAGGAACGTCAGAAAGCACCAATGCTAGAAACAGAAGAAAAACAAAAAGAAGAACGGAAGCGTGAAACAGAAGACATCAAAAAGTTAATATAGGAGCAAAAGCAGACACAAGAACAAACCGCTGCAGAGTTGGGTCTCCAAAGAAGTGAGCATAATAAACAAGTTACTAAAATATCACAGGTAGAAGAATTAATGACATTAAGGATAGGTGACGTAGAAAAATCTGTCTCGAGTGTTGAAGAATCGATGTCTAATAAAATAGCTGAATTAGAAGATATGTCACGAGTGTGGAAAAAGCTATGTCAACAAAAATAGAAGACTCGATTACAAATATAAAAGAGTAGATTAAAAATGAAGTTGAGCACTTCATGAAAATACAACCAAAACAAATTTCTGAACAGTCTCTATCAATGGTAAAGGCAGAGAAAGACACAGAATTTAAGTCAATAGGGAAGGTCACCTCGCCTGCGATTGGGACAGTTCGTGTCAAGGCTCCAAACTTTGATGGAAGCACGCACTGAGCGACGTATTTACGCCAATTCGTAGCTGCTGCATGCGCAAATAATTGGACAGAGAAAGACAAGGCTGTTTCACTCGTTCTTGCATTGAAAGAACCTGCGGCAGCATTACTACAGAATGTGCCACCTGACAGCCAAAACACCTATGCCGAATTGATAAAAGCTCTGGAATTACGGTATGGTGATAAACATTTGCGAGATGTGTACTGCACCCAGTTGAGACAAAGGCGACAGCATGCCGGGGAGGGTCTCCAAGAGTTTGAAGCAAGTATCGACAGACTGATTAGATTGGCCGAGCCTGAAGCACCAGAAGATTTTTGAATAAGATTTTGCGGTGCAGACATTTATTAATGGCATCGGAGATTGTGAACTACAGCAAGTGTTACGAATGGGAAGACACCGAAAAGCTCAGAAACTCTTGTTCATGCCCTACAGTTTGAATCTGCCGAGTCAGCGTCTCGCTACATTAATGGATTTGTGCCATCAAATTGCAGTCAGACGATCCCTGTATCACATTGCCGTTACGATAGGTGCAGAAAAACAATGTTGTCGGACAAACAATTCAGAAATTCAAGAGAGTCGCAACGATTTTAAACGATGGAATAAAGACAGAAGACGAAATCTTACAACTGTGGAAAACCTGGTTATCTACAAGTAGACTGTTGGAAGAAAAAGATACCGAGAGAAGAGAGTGATCGCACCAATTGGAGTAGTAAAGCCTCAGAACAGCACACAGTTTTCACGCTACATAAGACCAGTGGAAACTTGATTGCTAAGGGGTTTGCGGAAGGTAAACCAACATCATTTAGAGTTGACACGGGCGCAGCAGTGTCTATTGTGCACCCTGATTTCATCAGCAACCGACGACCTCAAATTAGCTCTTGTACAATACAGACTGTGACTGGAATCGCCGTCAAGGTGCTAGGAAAGGTAGACATACTCGTAGGTGTACGCCTGGGTCTTCTCGAGTTTAGCCACCAAATGCTCGTTGCAGACATTGTCGATGAAGTCATTCTTGGCACGGACATTATGAATGCCTACGGGTTCGTTGTGGAATTAAGAGAAAATGTCCTGAAATTTGGCCAAAAAAAGATAAAGCTTTCCATGGCTAAAATGACAGGTTCTACCAACCATTCGATTAAGCGAGTAGCATTAGTTGAAGGAAAAGTCAACAGGTCTGGTAAAGAGGAACCCTCACTATTCCAAGCGGAAATGGAGGAAGAACTAACATAGGAAATGCAAATAAGTGTAACGACTAAAGAAGTGATTGGAAAGCCAACTATGGGTGTCGAGACAAAACTCCTGCTTGTTCCTGAGCTGATAAAAGCGCCTGAGGGAAAAGTGGCTGAAGATGAGGTTAGGCAAGAGGTTGTCGACGAGAACCAAATAAACTTGGATCAGCCAGTGGCGTTTAGGTCATCAGTACATGACGCAACGGGAGTGATTCCAGCAAAACTAGTGGTTGAGCGGAAGACTCGAATTCCTGGGAAAGTGATGTTCGGATCACACGTGACTCAATTCGAAGAACCTGAGAATTATCATTTGCAAGGGAGTCCACCTAGATCACCTGGTCGAGTATTATTTCAGAGACGGTTTACCATTTCCAGACGAACAGGCATAAGGAGTAGGCAGTGTCACGACATTACAGAACAGTCTACATGTTTGTCGAATGTTCCAAAAGAATCTCGCTCTAATGTGTGTGGCATACATGAGTCTCGACGCATTCGCTAGAATTTTCTGGAAGCCGCCATCCGCGCGGACTCTGTCAAGGCCGTCGCAGTTTAGAGATAGGGCGTAGTTTTGAATTTTCTGGTCTGTGCGCGCATGTATAAATACAAGGCGGCAGCGGCCTTTGTTTTTAGTTATAGTTGCGATAAGTTTCAGCGTGTTTCGAGAGTTATTGTAGGGCGATTACGTGCGATATTACTCTGTGCGTTCAAGTGGTTAATCGTGAAGTGCTGTGATTTATAATGGGCGGTACAATTGTAATACAATTTTTTATTTTTAATGTTAGTTTACTTTTTGTTGCGTGTGAAAAATTTTTATTTGATTTGTTGTAAGAGAAGGTGTTGTTTTATTACGAACTGTGTAACTTTCAAAATTAAAGCTGGTGATTAGTGACTTAATCGGTGTCTTGTATTTTGTTTCCACTGTACCTACGACGATCAAGTAGACCGTCGTAACGAGCCAATTCTCGACAAGTAATGTACGAATAAATAGGCAGTGTTTAAGTGTAAATAAGTAAAAAGAGGTAATCTAAACATTTAACAAATGTTGGTAGCTAAAGCAAAGAAGAATCTGCGATTCGACGTCTGCTGTAGTTCTTGATTAACTTCTCATTGTGAAGAATAAGCTTTTACTCTACACTTCCAAAGACCGACGTCATATTCAGTCAAAAACTTAGAAAATTTTAAAATATTTCATTACGTAGCAGCTTAAAAATTCCGGCCTCTTTTCTTTTCTGGTCGGAGGACTAGTTCAGCTTGCATTTAACACAATTTTAGTTGAAAACCCTTTAACGTAAGTTTAAAAACAGCTGTGATTGACTACGAGTCAAGGACGAACCATCGAACAATGCATTAGTTTTGTTTAACCTAGGAGTAGAAAGAAATAGACGCGGTCTTGCAATTTGATGAAGACAAGACATGTCTATAGCAAATAAGCTTCCCAGTAAACAAAGTGAAATCTACTGAACGTTTATCAGTAAAACACTGAAACAGAAGTTATCTTAGTTTTTGCCTAAAACACCATTCCCAGTTGAAGTAAAATTTACGGCTCACAGACCACCGGTTGGAAACCACTGATCCAAACAAAACGCTTTACTTTTACACACTTAAGATTCAGAGTTCCGGTTAAAACAAGTACTTGTACGATATGTCGCTGTTTTAGTGACCGTATGATTGCCTCGGTCTAAAGCTTGACAGTCGGTATCAACGCACAAACACTTGCTATGATGCCAACTGTCATCAGCCGTAATTCTTTTTTTATCTCTGATCAGTGCTACGTGTTTGATATGTTTCTGCACGTTATTAAACAGCGGATATAGTGACAGTAGAATGAAGACGACACAACGGCACTGTTCCGTTGAAGGTGCAGTTGCAAACTACTAAATGTGGCAAAGCCGTGTCAACCTGGACTCAAAACGGTAATCCCATCTTACTGACGGTACAATCTGTTGCACTGAGACCGTGTCGGGAAGTTCCGAGGAATTAAGAACACATTACTACAGCAAAGGCTTCAGATTGTCATCCATTTGGCCGAGGGACGTAACCTCTTCAGAGAATCGCATATTGTATTATCTTCCGGGAATGTGTTAACGCAGTTTGAGGGATGGGGTTAGCTCTAGTTCCTCAGTATGCCAATGGCAATTATCAATATCAAACAGTAGGACGATCAAAGCGACATACGTCAGAACATGTAGGTACATCGCACTATAAGCTCAGAGGCAAGTGATTGGCCTAATTATAGACTTGCCGTAGTCAAAGGAAACACTAACTTTACATTTGATACATTAGTATTATTTTACTCCCGTGTATACTTCCTGGAGAATCCATTCATTTGCGACACCTAAAAAGGAAACGTTCTTTCGTAACTTGATATTTTAATATAAAGGAGTCTCTCCCTTTTAGAGCGGTTTGTTAATGATCAAATTTAATGTATGCACATGCTTGTTCATAATCCACACTGGCATTTATTCTGTTACTGAATGCTTTAATAAACTGGAATACAAACAAATGCATAAGTGTCTATCGATTTGTAAGAATCAAAATTGAGCAGTCAGGCAAACACGCAGTGCTACTAACACACTTCTGCAGTGTATCACATTTGCATTGGGTAAGTGCACACATTTTGCATGCTTTAAATGACTTCTGCATACAAAGGAAGACGCTGCTGCACTTCACAGCCGATTCAACAGAGTAAAGGTTAATATTTACTAAGCTCTGCTCTCTACGGTGAATGTTTCAGTTCATCGCCTGCAATACTTTAAAATTAGTTTTTCAGAAATAAATGAGACTAACTTCTTTAAACTGCGATTAAATATTTAATATTGTTTAAATTGTAATTACACGTACGGAAACTTACACATGTGACGAACTGAACGAAATAAAGCAAACAATTTCTTGTCTAAAAGTATTTAAACACATAATAAGTAAATATATATGCAGTCTATTGACTTGCCTGTCCTAATGTTAGCGCTAACATTACCGTTAACGTACATCTTTCTACTCTCCTGTGACTTCATAGAGTGGTTAATTCGAAAGTGCAAGAAAGTCACTAATACGAACATCAAATTATAATATTTCGTTATTATATTTGATATTTCATCCTAAAATCAAAGTAAACTTTTGAATAATTATAAAATTTTGTATAAATAGTAAGTAAATTAAATTAGATTGAAAGCCAAAGATACTTTGTTTGATATGCTAAACAAGATTTATGCAAAAGGAGAAATACCGTAAGACTTTAAATCAACGAGCGTGATATGCATTTCCAAGACCAGCACCGCGCAAAAGTGTGAGTGATATTGCGACAATACAAGCATATGCTCTAATATGCATTTATTAGATAAAATAAATTTTTAGATTAAATTTAGAAATATGTAATAAATAAGCAGGTGTGAGATTGAAAGCTGAGTTTATACGCAGGAATCGACCTGCACGATCACGCGATTGTCGCTGAGAGAGTGTACAGTAGTAAATAATGTGTGCGCGTGAGGCCGGTTCAACCCTGAAAGTTGGCAATCTCACACCAAATAGATGTTCAATACTAGTTTTTATTTAATTATAAGAAAACCATAAATTTTTAGATTAAATTTAGAAATATGTAATAAATAAGCAGGTGTGAGATTGAAAGCTGAGTTTATACGCAGGAATCGACCTGCACGATCACGCGATTGTCGCTGAGAGAGTGTACAGTAGTAAATAATGTGTGCGCGTGAGGCCGGTTCAACCCTGAAAGTTGGCAATCTCACACCAAATAGATGTTCAATACTAGTTTTTATTTAATTATAAGAAAACCATAAATGGTAGAAAAATTGCAAAGACTTCTAAATACGTATAAAAATTTACACGTGTGCAGTGCAAATTCGGCGTGAATAGGACGTGCAGTGCGAATTCAGTGCGACTTACACAGATTATGCGATTAGGATGGTAATTGGGATGGTAATTACACTGAACATTTGTAATTAAATCAGATACCGTCAGCACACCTTGTAATCCACATTAGACATTGCAATTGGCAGAAATGTTCGAAAATATGAAATTGGACGATAGTGGGGAAACTGACGCCACCAAACAATTCCTGACATGCTGAATTCTGGCCCAGCAGGTGCAGTAAGATGCTCGATTACAAATAAGGGCACGAATGAAGCCAAATTATTTTCAATCAGTCTTCAGAAGCTTCGGGACGCTATGTTCAGCATCGACGCGATTTGTAAATTTTTTTAATTGAACTACAAAGTCAGATGGAAGATATGTTCATCTAAGTATCAAACAATATCTCTTAGTTTGGTTACGAATACGATTATAGAACATATTCGACAATGTCTACACCCACAAACGTTCATCACTCAAGACAAGCGACGATGTCACATCAGACAGAGGAACTCTAGTCAGAACAATAGAGGCGTCTACTAGAACAACAGCAGAGGGAACTCCATTAGAAGAGGACCTACGGATCAACGGAGGACATGGATACGATCTACAGAATCGAGCTGACAAATAATCAATTTATAAGTTGTAAATGAGAGAATAAAGACATTGAAAAGACACTTTAAAATTTAAAATAAATAAAAGTTATATAAAATGTAGATAGAGTTAAGAGCATCTAATTTAAATTCAATAAGGATTTTTTGATGATTAAAAATTAATTTAAAGTCAATAAAACTTTGCTTTGATGATTAGCAATTAATTTAGTAAATTTAAATTTTCTTTAAAGTTTGTAATGCAATAAATGATTAAGAGGGTATGCAATGCATACAATAACGTAGTTTGAAGTTATGTAAAGGAAACAAAAAAAACTGCAGTAAAAGCCACAATCAGACTGAGCAGTCGAAATTTTAAGATTAACAAGTAAAGACTTAGAATATAGTTTTGTTACTGTAAGATATAAGATTTATTTATGATAAATATACTGCAACGATTGAACGTTAAGTAAACAGTAATGAAGGTTTATGACGAAGCAAATGAGATTTTTTTAAATGCTTTGGTTTTTTTTTTAATACATTAATGAAAACTTGTTAAAATTCAAAAAATTACTACTCTTATTACGATTACACCCAAACCCCAGTGATTGGTACATATTAACATTAATGTTAGATAAATGTTGGCACAGCACAAATTAATTTACATTTGTTTTGCAATTTGTTGTGTTATAATATAGAACTCTGAGCATGGTGTCACATTCTTCAAAGATACTAATTAAAACAATTTGTCATCGAATTGAAAACAAATCTGACACAAATTACAAACAAATTAATTTGGTTTTTGGATTTATGGATGAACGCTTGAAGCCATTTTATCCCTGTGAGTAATTATATAGAAAAGTCAAAGACTTAACAAAGAAGTCATCTTAGCATTTATTGAGATGAAAATCGCATTTGTTGACAATACTAACTGGAATATTATGTTCAAAGTCCTCACGCAATGTGGTAGACAATACAGATAGAAGAATTATCCTGCAACCATAAACGAATCAGAGACCTCTCTTAGGCTGAGACAGACTTCAATGAAAGAAATCAAATTGTTTTAGACAACAGTGTAGATTAGCTCTAATACAGTTCAACTTCTCTGTAGAATACACGATGAAGCAGCTTATAGGAACAAGCACAAATATTATAATAATTAATTGTGTGTGTTATAATACGATCCGCGTTCCAGATGACAATGCACTACCAGAAAGCAAGCTAATGCAATTTGATTCCTTTAAACATCTTGGGTGCTGCATTACATCAGATGAGATGTGAGGAAGTGATGTAAAAGTAGAATTGCGCAAGCAAGAAAAGTATTTTTGAGGAAAGGGTTTTTCTGGCTGCCGAAAACGTGTCGCTAGAAATTAGAACGGAAGACGTTTATAATCAGTTTAATTTGAGCATGATAGTGCACATGTGGCTTGAAAACGTAGACTTTAAAGAAACTGGAGAAAAACTATTTATTTAAAATTTTTCTAAATGTAATGCTGGAGGCGGGCGTTAAGAATACAATGGAAGTCAAGAGAATCTAGTGACTAAGTTCTGAAGACAGTTTGTGAAACATTAAATTGATTAGATCAACTGTAGAAAAGAGACATATTATGGTTAGTCACCATCTACGCTCCTCAAACTCATTCCACCCTTTGATCGCTGGAATGAGAGAGTGGTGTTGGAGGGAAAGGCCCAGGTAGGAGTATGGATATAAGCTTAATTAAGGAAAAAGCTGTGCGGTCATCAAGATGCTGTCCACGGAATGAAGAAATTGCAAACCCACCAATATTGTTGTTGAGGGGAAGAAGGAAAGATTATTATATCCAATGAAAATAACTAAAATATTTTGCATTTATGTAATTGTAAAATACAATATTATGGAAACTTTGTTCCGAGTATTACATTAGTGAAGAAAGCGTACCTATACTACGAAAATGATTTTTCATTAATTATATACAGTCTCTAGATCGCATTAAAATTTATTTTAAAATTTATAATTTACCTTTGTTGTAATCCGTCTTGCGATCTTGTAGTTATCTGGTACTTATAAGAGTTGAGTTGAAATTTGACAGTCGAGCAGTGCGCACTGTTTTCGATACTTGTGTAGTTATAACAATTTTAATTACGTTATTTGTAAGAGTTGTGGTTGTGATGTTTATTTATGTGTGTGTGTGTGTGTGTGTGTGTGTGATATTTTCGCCGATGATTTTTATATAATAGGAGAATAACAATTTCCCGATACATGTAGTGTACAAAATAACTACAAGATCGCAAAACGGATTACAGCAAAGGTATATTATAAATTTTAAATTAGATTATTTTTCAGTTTTTTTCTCTGTAACCTAATGACTATAACTCATATGTTCAGACATTTGTTAAACGTTCATTTTACTCTCACAGTAAACATCCGTATTATGCACCACAATATTTACTTATTTTGCAGCATATGCTATTCCTGGAGATGATATTAAATGTAGTCCCACAGTTTTCACATAATTGTAAGGTATATGCATTTTTAACAAAGCTTCCCTTCTTTCTATCGTCGTTTCTTCTTCGCAAAGAAATAACACAATCTACTTCTTAGGAAAACACACACGCAAGTTTTGTCTAGCATATTCTATAACTTATTTAACACGTTTGTAAATTATAAAATTATCATATTACGGTTACTGGTTTCCGTATAAAAAGGTACACTTAGCTTTGTAAATAGCTCGTTGAGTGATTTATATTGCTACGACAAATTCAGAACCTCCTCAAAAAGACGAGGGTGTTGTAAACGTTTCTCGACTAGCCCAGCGTGCAGCGTCTATGTCAAGGGAGTCTGCGTACGTACAATTACAGGTTATTCGAGAGCGCTTGTAACTACACAAATTATGCTGGCACGTCGCCAAAAGTATAGACAATTATTCTGGAACACCTGTGGGACCTGTATAAGCAACCGCGGCCGGCTTCTTAGGCAGTTAATTACAGTTGGCGATTTATTCAGCGCGGATCAAGTGATTGTAGAAAGTCATTACTGTGTTATAATTAGTGCGGAGCTCTGAATAGTTGACATCATTATTGCTTGTCGACAAATTTAACTACACTTAATGTATGAGAGTTCCTTGTTGATTTCAAATGTTTATTTGTCACAAATTAAAACTGGTAATTAGTGGCTTCATTTGTGTCTGTATTTTTTGCCACTGTACAAAACGACGATTCGTAAGACCGTGGTAAGAATATTTAACACTAAGTGATTTGATTAAAGCGTACGATACCGATATGTTATAATAAATATCGGTGAATAGTGCATCAACGTCGTGTCAGCGCTGCCTATATTACGGCAGTAGGTAACTATTATAAAGGTGAATCGCTGCCGTTGAAGTTAGTAATAAGTTAACCCAGTACATTGAAATAACAGGATAGCTACAAACGTTTCATAGGACCTAATTTGTTGAATATTTGTATTAACCATTCGAGATTATGTGTAAAAACGCTGCTGTAAAATTGGGTTCCTAGTAAATTATTACTGTTTTTGTCTAAATCTTGCACGGCCGGTGTCAATATTCAAAAATATGTCTAAAAGCGGGCTGTTAGGCCGTATTTAGTTGCTGTGAAACGACACCTTGTCGGCAACAATAGCGGCAGATATTTGCCGAACAATACCCAATACCAAGCCAGATAAAAGCAACCACTATTGTGTTCGTACGCTCTGCCGCTTTTTGGCAGAGGGAAAATTCCCAAATGGAATCTTTCACATATTATCCTAAAGTCATTAGTTACTTAAAGAAAGATCATATTTGAAGGTGAACCCAAAGTTTCAGTTTTAATTGGAGGTTTATAATGAATTCGACTGTAAAATGAGAAGTGTTGGAGTCGAGTGAGAACTATCTGCAGACTTACCAGGAAAGTACAACAGTTCCTCACACCGGTGAGAGACGCCAGAAATCTACTACCTTTCTGCGGGACATAATGGCTGCCATGCTCTTAGGGCCACGTATACATTGGCACCACATTCTCGTCTTTGGACACAGTTGCTGGCTGTCCTTTGAGCTAGCCGGAGAAGTCCTCAGTTGCCGAACCTGTTCTTTCCAACACAAACTATCGCGATTTCTTCGAGAACACCAAAATCTTGTCCTCGGCGAGGAGTTAGTCACTCGCCTGCATATAGAGTTTGTCCAGATTCGGAAACATACATAGTTATTAATAAACCTACATGGAAAAAGAGTGCCACTGAATATAATTTGGTATGCTGTTTTACAATCTTGTCGGAATAAAGCTGCTCTGATTTTGGTTTACTGGCTGACTGAAAAAGTTATGTGGGGAATTTCGTTTTTTCAGTCTACTTATTGTTTATTCCTTTGTTATCGACTTACCATCTATTTCAACGCCAGCCTACTGAAGACGATCGACGGAAGTGTGGCCAGAACATCTGGCACAAACAAAATGCAAGCAATCGACCACGTCGTAACAGCTCGTAGTTTATCAACTTCAATAGTCCTGTAAAAATACTGTATCAATATCTAATGACAAAATTTTAAAAATTGTAACGGAAAGTGAATAAAATATTTACTTATGGAAATTTCAAAAATATAAAACTCAAGGCCAAAACAAGGTCAAAGTTTTCATAACGTTTTAAGACTCGGTTTCGGATATAAAAACATTTTAACGCAACAATGAGAGAAATATTTTACTTTAAAAATTGTTTGAATTTCAAATTTTTAATTACGGATATGGGAAATTTAATACGACTGCATTTCATTACTGCGCCATAACATGTACTTTGGAATACAGAATAATTAATTTTGAAACTTAGCATATCATTATTTGTAACTTTCTCGTTTACACGTATACACCAAGGCCTAAAAATGTAAACAAATATAAACAGACAGAACAGATAAAATATGGGAAACAATATATGGTCACTTCCACATGACGTTTCACAGCTATGGCTAAGAATCATGCACGCGAAGAACGTTAGTCACGGCTTTAAAAAATTATATTTTAATTTCATTTTATCTAATGGTAAATACATTTTCTGAAAATACTGAGCGAGTTCTGTTTCCCACGTAGCTTGCTAGACCTTATAAAAGCCAACAAGAGAAGCTGTTCTCTTTCGCCTTTTAAAATAACTACAGCAGGTAAAAGACTATTAAGAAATTGCAAAGACGAAGGCTTCTCCTTACATTTGCTTTGTTCAATCAGAGCCTATGCTTTGTCTATTGTAGGCTACAGTTCTAACATTGCATGCACAAAGCGTTCAGTGACAAAAGATCTCATTAGGAGAATAACAGAAGTTGTAATTATTTTATTCTGTAATCATTTCACGTGTTACGTTTCAGCATATTGTGACGTCAAAAGCTAGGCAAGCTACGTTGTTAAAAATCTTTGCTGTTGAACAAAGAACTATTCTTTCTCCACAATTACTAAGGAGATAATAGACACACCTTTTTAAAAATGATATTTAGAAATTTAGGAATGTTACAATTAAAATATTGATTAATAACAATTATAAAATTGCAGTACAGCCGTACAAAATGAAATTACTCTACTCGATAAAATGTATTTATCTTAATGTTTGCCAGAAAAGTTTACCACATAGACGTTTACATAACCACATAACTTAAACTCTCCTCAATGTAGCAATTTTAGGTGTGGTTTTATATATATATATATATATATATATATATATATATATATATATAGCAGCAAAACAAATAGAAGGCATAGTATTAAAAACACAATAATAATAGAGTCTTTAATCTGGAGTAAGGTATATATTTTAAACAAATTAATTATATGGTCTATGATTGAACAAAATTATTTATTCTAAAATTAATAAAGTCTGTAAATGATTTGAATGTTTCTTTGATCTTAATAGTCTATTTTACTTGAACGTTGAATTCCACTGACGAAACCGCTGGACCGTTTCACTGGTACCTCTCACCGCCTGTTGAATCTGCTGCTCTGATGACACGTGAACACTCCGCACACACGCACGCACGCCGATAAACCGATAGCGTTTATCTCGTTTCTCAGGGCTCGATAATGGGTGTAATTTAAATTAATGTAGTTTCCGTGTACGTACACCTTCCCGTGTCTTGGATGTGTCCTCGCGTTGACCCAGATGTATTCCGGTAAATACACCTGACCCTATGAGGAAATCTTCACTATCACCATAGAGCACTACTTAATTAATAATTTAATTTATTTTAGTTCTACTACCCAATAGAGTTTAGCAAACGGGCAACTCGTTGCTAATATTCCGTACTCGTAACACTTATGTAGAACGTATACTGATACGACAAACTCGCACAGAGACAACGTCTGTTAGGCAGAGCTGTTAGGGAGAACTGGCAGAAGCTTTCTTCGCGAAAAACCAATCTGACTGAAAATTGGAGCCTTTGATTGGTGGGTTAGAGTGAACGACAGAAGTCCTGATCAATTGGGCTGAAAACTACAAAAGCGTGTATAGATTTTATCAAAATATTTTACGACTTTCAGAGGATAAGGATTTTTCAGGAAGATGAATTCTGTTAAAAAGTGCATAATAAAATAATATATTTCGATTCTTTGACATAAGAAATATATAGCGCTAATTTAGAAGTATGAGCTGTCCAAGTCTCAAGTCAATACGCTAATTTACACCAGAGTTATTCATGTAAATACGAATAACACGCGCACACGCCCACTCGCGACACTATATTCGCACTTGACATGACGGAAATAAATT
Organism: Magicicada septendecula; assembly: GCA_034769895.1. Classification (NCBI taxonomy): domain Eukaryota; kingdom Metazoa; phylum Arthropoda; class Insecta; order Hemiptera; family Cicadidae; genus Magicicada; species Magicicada septendecula. The sequence goes on along the minus strand of CM068375.1, from coordinate 332,508,831 downwards.
TATGGGCATTTTGACATACAACAGTTAATTACCCATTTCCTATTTCAAAACTTATAGCTATTTTACAAATTTTTAACGAAATCAATTTGCAACATGTCTATAATGTCATAAGTTGTATAAAAGCATGTAGTTCTAGCTGCAATATATATATATATATATATATATATATATATAAAATTCAATATATCAATATAAATATAATTCCCTCTGTATGACTAATATATTGTAAATTGTTTGATAGCATTTTGCAGTAAAAGAAAAACCGTTAATTTAATCCAATTAAAACTAAAACTCATAATATACACAAATAGAAAAACAAATTACAAAATCAGACTGCTAAGGCTCATAATAGTTCTGGGAAGACTTACTATTTGGGCGCGTACCCAAACTATTTCTACTCCTATGTAACAGGTGTCGCAAATACAGACATTTGGCTGTATAATTATTTTCCTGCCCGTAAATTTTCAGACGCTTTTATCTAGCCAAGGCCTTTTTACATAACAGTTATCGTCTTACACATTATTAACCTTTTACGCTCCCAAGTTTGTTAGTTCATCCGTCACTTAGGCATTGTTTCTTATTCTGATTTCCTTGTCAGATATTCATATATTATCACCTTGATTTATCTTCAAAACAATTTTGTTGGGACTAACCTCTCTACACTACTCTATGCATTTTATTAAAGCGTGTTCTCCGTTTCAGGATCCCGCCGGGTTTTTAATTTGATTTAAAACCTCTATTATTTTAACTCGTCAGTTGTTTTATAATCGTAATACTAAATTTATATTTTGTGACCTATATCATTCATATATTGCCTCTTTCCCACCATACAATTAGTTTCTTTATCATTTGCTTTTGCCCCATTTTGACAATCTTCTCAAAATATAGGCCTACTTATATCAATAATCCCAGAACTTCCAAATATTTTCACAGGATAACCAAGTTGTTGGACAAACTATATTTGAATTTGTTATTACGTTAACCGTTCCAGGATTGTGGTATCAATATTTCCCGAGTTTTTCGCAGCCTAAAATTTGATTAAATCTTTGAGGTAGACCGTATCAATACCAAGCTACGTTTTGTCTGGAGTGTAATTTTCTCGACCATCAACCGTACATAGCCTATATAGTACTTGTAAAAATTCAAAAACTTGAATAACTTTGTGACAGCTAAGGTTGTTAAGATAAAATATAGCAGGATGTTTGGTGTTTCTATTATATGTTTGCTTATTACAATTTTGTACATACGCAAGGTATGTAATTACAATATTAAATCCGTCATTTACAGTAATATTATATTTCTGCTTAGAATTGGTACACTTTTTGTAATGTAAAACAAACACAAGAAGGCTTGTGTAACTAAAAATTGAATAAAATCACCACTTGCTCAGAGTCAACATTGAAATGCTGACTATCAACATTGATAGTATTTACTATCAACAGCGGCATAACTGTTTTGCCCAAAATTACACTTTACAATGTCAAGAACAAATATATTAGTAAGTACATTAATGCATACTTTTTAGTCTAATGACGTTATCATACTTTCCTCATTACGCAGTTTAACAAAATTTTTAAATTATCAATTAACCTAAATTAACATTCCCTCACTGGACTTTATTAAATGTGATCATTTGTGCAATCGCTTGTTTCATAAGTTGAAAGCATGGTAAATTTATAATTTACACCAAACATTATTTGTGTGATACAAGTTATTTGTTATAAGCCGGAATATGAATAAATGTATCCCAGCTTTTACGCCCTGGTCTAAATTTGGTAAAATCGAAGTTATTGCTGAATTTAAAGACGGAATTCATAAAAACAAATAATTCATAAATTTACAAATATTAAAACGAAATAAACACACATCTGTGTTGAACGAAAATGCCACTAATGTAAAGTTTGCAGGGTGTAAAGTGTGTAGTGTTTCGTGCAGTATGCTGTACGTATATATATCGGTACTATGAATCGCACCGTGAACAGGTACATAGGTGAGCACAGGCGACACTATCGTTTGTGCCGCAGGAGAACGATCCTGTTCTGTGAGACAAAAATCTTGTCCTTGAATCGGCGGTACTTCGCTTGTTTACAGAGGAAAGACATCGTAATCTCTAAGCACGGTGATCGGGACGTGAATGGGTGCGATGTTGTCTCCGTGCAGGGTTGTGTCGATTGTTCAGTTGCAAGACGATCAATCTTGACGATCAAGCTGGTTTTTGAGCTGCCCAGCTTTCAGCTGGAGCTGTTTCTGTGTGGTCCGGTATAGAACAGGATTTTTCACTACTGTGTGCCATTTCAACTTAGTATAGAATTAGTCGAGGCCATTTTCAAGAATAACCTAGACGTTTACGGTAACTGCCAATGCAGGTTATGAGGATGTTACCTTAGAGCCTTGACGCTCACATGTAAAATTTATTAGCAAGTTGCCGCACAGCGTCGTCGTCGAGGTAGCTTAGGTGATTAAAGCAAGAAATACACGGAAATACACGTTGACAGCCAACTTACCCAAAATTGTTGGCGATCTTCATGAATACCTAGGTACTTGACTTGGAGAAACAAAGGCAGTATGCCTCTCTTGCCGATACGTACTGGGACGCGCAGTTGTTTCCAGCATCTGGAGAATAGCACCACGTAAAACTTGGTCTCGTTGACTGGAACTTTCCAGTTGTCAGTCCAGTCCACATAAGAATCGAGGTAGTTCTGCACCTGTAGGATACACGCCATGCTACAGGCAAACATGGCTTTCGGAATTCTAGGCTTCCTACTACGCCTTCCACCAGTCTCATCAGCTGAGGCAAGGAAGACGGTTCTTCTTGCGAAGAAAGAGACTTGTCTGTTAGGATTTCTGTACACAGTCGGACGCAAAGTCAGGCTTTACCTTGAAAGATGCGTCAACCGCAGAGTTGACTGCCTCGTCGATTTCACCGACTGCTTCGAATTCCCGTGTCTTGCAGTCGGCTACAGACTGCCGTGCCATAGCGGTCTTATTCAATAGAACCCATCACTGCTATGGTCGTACCACCTTCTTCCTGGTTTGCCCTTCCGGTCGTCCCTATAACACACGTAATAGACCAATTTAATCGGGGTTAAGTGCACCTCATTGAGGACAAGCACGTCCGGTTGAATTACAGCCACAAATTTTTGGCTTTACTGGATTAATAACCGAAAAGGGATTTTACCGTGTTCAATAAATTCTGGTTGCCGACATTGAGCATAGCCAATCAGAAACGAGGCTGATGTGACTGTGAACTCAGTATTCTTACACCTGATCGAAATTGTAAGTATCAGTGCGTTACATGGGTGATTTGTCACACTTCCTAATCGTAGGGGGGGGGGCTTGCTAACTTTTCGCGCATAACTATAAATTATATAATAATATAATTAATTCCAGTTTATTAATAGTTATAATAATAACTAGAAACTAGGTGGTTTAGATCCAGCCTAACAGCTACAAAATCTTAGTTATTTGTATGTTTAAAAACTCAGATTGTAATGCTTCAGTGCACTAAAAATACTATATGCACTACAAATAATAATTTAAAAAATATGTAATTAAAATACATATTTAGCATACATATTAACATATATATATATATATATATAACATCTGTCGCCGTTTCTGCGTCCCCAACATCCATTGTAACCTATAGTAGCATTTAAGTCCTTCTAAATGTCTTGCAACCATTGCTTCCGCTACGTCATCTCACCAACTCCTCCGTGGACGTCCTCTTTTCCTCCTCGCCGGTGGTATCCGTTCCAATATTTTGCGGGTCCATCTGTCATCTCCCAATCTGTTCACATGCCCAAACCTAGTCAATTGTCTCGTTTCTATTTCATCTATTATTGTCCTCTCAATATTCATCTAGGCTCTAATAGTCTCATTTCTAACATACATATATAATATTAACATACATAATATAATACATATTAACATACATATGTATTATAAATGTATACATTTTTTCTTAAAGAAAAGTCTGAGATAGAACTGACATACCTGGAGGTGTACCCAATTTAGTCGATTTTATCACATAAAGAGTACTTAAAAGATAAATAGTTTTGTCTGTGTATGTGTGTTTGGTCAGTGCATAAAAGGAAAACTAAAAACTACCGAAATAATACACCTTAGAGCTTCTCTCTCTCTCTCTCTCACTCTCTCTCTCTCTCTCTCTCTCTCTCTCTCTCTCTCTCTCTCTCTCTCTCTCTCTCTCTCTCTCTCCCTCTCTCAACCAACCTCAATCAAACACAAATTGTTGGAGATTTGACTGAGGAATGACTGAAGTGATTAGTAATAAATAGACATATATAATAACCAGAGGTTTAGTATTCAGTATACTATACACGGAAAACTATTTCTTAAAACAGTAACACGTAGGAAAAAGTTTATGTAGAGAAAAAAATGTGGTATTCTAGACACAAATAAAAATAAAAAATCAACGATGAATAGCGAGAAAGAAAATTAGCCGGTAAAGATTTGAGGGAATAGACCAAAACTGATGGTGGTATTCAACAGAGAACGCTTTGGGCAAGGATCCGTTATATTACAATGGCCAGCCTCATTACAGAAGACAGAGGGAGGAGGAATGTCACTATACACATTGGCGAAGTCTGACACAAACATCTATGTTATACCAACTATATTCTTGTATCAAATTTGTTAAATACTTTTAGCAAGGTGATGAATTTTACAATTTTGAGTTGTGTTTAGTAAGTTTGGGAGGGGAGACCAATCCCAGTCTTTCATGTCGGGATAATTACAGCTACAATGTTCTGGATTTCGAAGATCGTGGAACGTTCTAAAGGAGGTTATTCTTCAAGAGGCCCTAGTCTCGTTCAATACAACAAATGTAGACCAGAAAATGCCGAGATTCCTGTATACTATAGTTTGTCACATACACCGTCTAACATAAAATAACCGATGATAATAGAGTGACAGAAAATTCAAAGAAAATAATAAATTTTGTTGTTGTTAATATTTATCAACACAACGCGTAAAATGTTTGTGCCACTTTCGGTGTCAACATTGACGTTGGCAAAGCCTAATGATGAATTTTAAAACTGCGATGGAAAGCACTCTTAGAAGCAGATCTGTGTTTGTTTGAGAATACAAAAGATGTCACTCTCACTTGGCAAACACAATTTTACACTTCATTCTATCTATCATTCTATACTTGTGGTCACACTTTCTATAACATGTTTTCCTCTTAAGCTGAGGACCGTTTTTAACACAAAAAGTCACAAAGTATAATCAGACTGTTAGAAAGACAAAAAATAAAAAAGTGTTTACTAATACATCCATATATTTAGTTTAAATATTTGTTTATATTATGAAAAAGTTATTTTTAGATTCATTAATGTCCACATTAATATTAATAATTTTTGAGTAATAACAATAAGATGACGAACAAATAGACGAAAAAATCGAGTAGGTAGAACAACACAAATTAATTGTAATACCATCATCATCGTCATTTAGTATATGGACTGCGCAATTATCACTCCCTTTTCCAAGGTTACATGGTCACAAGACTCCCTAGACAGCTGCCGTGGGTGTTTTAACTCTACTCGATAGTTTTGATTCTGTTTAATCGCATTTGTGAAAGAAGCCTCTACGGACAGTAACAGTGTATCAATAACGAATGTGAAATGAAACACCAAAGGAAAAGGAATATACAACGTCCACGAAACAGGTGAACGGTGCTGTGGGAACATTTCTAATGCTGAATCCACAATCAAGATTACACAACCTACATATTTCCCATTGACGTTCGTTCCAGTGCCGAACGGTAAGTCGCCTTTTTATCATAATGGAATACACTTGATTTCAGTCAAGATGTCACAGACGTCATAACTCTGGAATGCGTAGGATCGTTTATTATTTGGCGTCACCTCTGTGGTGAAGTCCCAGTTTACAAGCGTTTGTAAATTTAACGTCCATTTCATTATATATGACTGTTGTCGCACAGTATTTTCACATTAAAATATAGCAGATCTATGTACTTTAGTTCCATTTTACTTATGTGTTACGTGAATTTGTAACATTTTAATTCAGTTTTTTTTTGAAATTGTATGATTTTATTAGCGTATCAAATGGGTGACCAGTTGTAAATATTTGGATAAACAAATTTAACAAGACGTGGAAATTCTGTGTTTAGTATAGAGTTGTTATTATTTAGCAACATAAAGGCACTTTGTTTACACAAATTTTTAAAGCTACAAAATATGGAGTAACTAAACAACAAAAATGGAGAAGAATTCAGAACTCCATGCTACTCAGTAGATAGTATAAAGTTAATTCAAAACTATAGAACTATAAGTTTACAAATTTTTATTCATGTGAAGCTTGCAATTTTGACCTCTATTTGACTTGTTGACCTCACTACATGCTGCGTACCTGTTTCGTAGGTATCCATTGTTTACTGTTGTATTGGAATTGTGTAAATTTGTCGTTGTAACATATAAACATAAATAACGTGTTCGATACGTAACATGTCCGGTTTTAGTGAGCTCCAAGAAAAGAGGAATTTACTATATCAACAGTATTTGCAAATGTTACTATTTCCATCTCAAAAATTGGTGGAGTGAAACATTTGAGATATTGAGGTTAAATGTGTTGTTCAAGGCACTAACTCTGAACAATTGCTGGGTTGTAGATAAAAAACAGATGGTTCAGCTTGGCGAAGCAATATGTTCTGCTGACTTCAACATTGTGCCTTGTGTGTAGCCACAGCTTGGCAGACGAATGGTCTTACGATTCATCACATCAGCGACTTGAGCTTAGGCTACTTAATTCCATCAGCACAATTCACCTCTTTTAAAAGACATGCTGTTAAGAATAATCTCTCACTAATCTCACTCCAAATTTAGCTGAAGTTCAGTAAAAGTAATCCAGACATTTAAGTCCAGACTTAAATGCAATCTCGTATTAGTACTTATTATTTTTTTATATAATGCAATAACAGCTTCTTATATATTTGTATAAATTATGCTATAATATAATTTGAGCTCTCTCATAATTATGAGAAGCTCGCTAATATATATTAAGAGACGAATTTATTGAAATTAGAAAAATTAACGATCACACATAAGTTTGAAAAACCAATATAACAGACTGTTTGCAAACAAATAAAACGCTAACACAAATCCCGACAAAACAAACAATAATCATAATAACTGCGTTAAAATGAAGTATTATGCAGCACACTGGGAGTAATTCAGTGATGGTGAATCATTGATGTGTTAGCTGTCAATTTTGAGTAAGCATATAGAAAGCATAGCAATGCAAATACAATGACACTCGGAATTAACAATAACACTGTATAACACTGTATAGCACACCTAATACACGGCATACATATTAACATAGAGTCCGTTTGGTGAATGTTTACCAGTTCAAGCATTATTTACTCCATTAGCATACAACAGTAGTGGTAACCGCCCTGCGGGTAGTGGTAACAAAACCATAAAGAATTATCTTCTTAAATCATGTTGTTTGTTGTGAAACATTTACAGGAATAATATACTTAAAATCCATAATTTTGGGTACTTGAAAATAGGTTTCCGTTCAAAGCAGTTAACATAGCATGCTACAAAATTACAGGTTATTTTTGGTAAACTGGAATGATACGAAAGCTGCCTGTTCACAAATTAATGAAAACACTAAAGAAACTATCAAAATATCACAGATTAAGTCTACGTTTGATAGATTTTCAGGCAAAATAAATACATTTTTCTTCAGCCATGCATATAATGTAGTGTTGAGATACAAACTCATAAAATTATAAATAGTGTCTAGTTCCTTATTTTTATTTAAGGTTAGGAATATGCTTATAAAACTGAAAATATATTTCTGATCTAAGATTTCAAGACGGTAAAGCAGATTGACGAACCTTAGAATGAATACGTGACTATAAGTAAACAGATTGCTATAATGTTAATTCAACATTTATGCAGGTTTTGGAGAACAACTGTAGAGGTGTATTAGACATCTTTTTTTAATATTCGAAGAAAAGCTTAAAAATTATAAAAAAACTACAATACTGTTGGTATGATACTGTTTTTACTTCCATGTTCCATATGGAAATGGAAGTATGGCCATGGCGAAAAAAAATCGTGTTCGAGATAATGGCTGATTCTGATTGTACTACCCTCAAAACATGAAGGAAAGTCATTTTTCAAAAAGTGTATGTGTGTGTGTGTGTGTGTGTTTGTGTGTCTGTCTGTCTGTCTATCTGTTTGTTGAATTTTTCTATGCCAAACGATAACAGCCGTAAATTCAAACAGAATAAAGTAATGGTTTGCATACGGTCCTGAATTGCAGAGTACTCAAGGCTCATTGATTTTGGTGAAGACCGGTTAAGAGAAATGGGTAGTTTACCGGCAACGTTTTATGTTTTAACAAGGGTTTTAACGATAACTGCCGCACATTTAAACATAATCAAATAATTTTTTTCATACCAATCGGAATTGTAGAAGACTCAAGGCCTTTTGCTTTTGGTGAAGATCGGTTGAGAGAAAAAGGTAGTTCACCAGCAACGTTTTATGCTTTAAAAAAAGTAATTTTTTCATGACGAACGATAACTGCCGTAAATTCAAACAGACTCAAATAATTTTTTACATATCTGCCTTAGTTGTAGAGGACTCAAAGCCTATTGATTTTGGTGAAGATCGGTTGCGGCGAAAGGGTAGTTTACCAGCAACGTTTTATTTTTTAACAAGAGTAAAGTACTTAATTTTGATAAATAAAGTACCCTGATAAGAAGATCATAATAATCCACTGTAGAAACGTAGATGAAATATCTATAAATGAAGAGGCTAGTTGAACGGGATGGGGGTGATTTTCCATAAATAAAAATTATAGTTGAAGGGGAGGGGATAATTTTTTACATGTAGGCCCTACTACGTTATCGGAAACAAAGAAGTATTTTGTTATTAAAATTCTTTCCCGAGCTGTTTGGCCATAGTCCATTATTTTCTCCAAAACCAGACGTTTCGGCAGTGCCATCGACTGCCATCATCAATGAAAATAGAGTGTGATAACGTGTGGTAGTATACATTAGTGACCACTGTACTGTGGTTAAGGCTGAAGAAATAAATAGAAAGAAGTAGTTTCTATTGAAATATTTCATTTCGAAAATGATTTTAAATATAAATATTAGAACATGGAAGTCATGTATGGTTCTCCATACCGATATTTATAATACAGTCTCAACAAAACTTTACAACCGTAGCTTATCGTTTGTTGTACGCCTTTACTTTACCCAATCACACACACACACACACACACACATACACACACACTATATTTACAACAAACGTCTCACGTAACCGCTAAGATTCACAGTACCAAAAGTGACTAGGGCATATAAATCTTCACGGCACATTACGTTTGGTTGGCAGACCTGACAATACTGCTCTATATACTTAACGTGTAATTTCCACGAAGAATAACTAATAAAAGTAAAAACACGACTACTTCATACATTGCATAATAACAATTAGAAAAAGAAAATTATTTTCATGCCTAAAGTTTGTAATTATTCAGCAAGGAAACTTAGGAAAACAGATTAATAATGTGAGAGACGTAGAAGCGTTATTTACTTATAATACATGAATAACACAACATTACTATAAGAAAGAAATATCAACAGAGACAGAGCATCAATCATATAGGGAAGAGGCTGTGTCAATAATATCATATGGCTAGGAACCGTGGGTGACTAACAAAATATGATAATAATTTCTACAAAGCAGTGATAGAAATTTGTTAGTAGAATACATTAGAATTTACTGAACGTCTTTTGGTAATTCTTGATAATATATGAAAGTGATCTAAAAAAGCTTCTTCAGGTTAAAGAGAAACTAGATCATTTGAACAGGAATACAATAGGGAAAGCTCTATCTCTCCATTGTTTGGGTACCCCAAGCATTGCCTATCAAGTATTATTCCATATGGAAAGGTCCAGCTACAATCATCATCTTCAACACTATCTTCATCTAGGATTACAAAACGTCAAAAACAAACGCTTCTTCGGACCTCCCACACCTCTCCTCCGTCGTTTCGGCTTATAATCCCATAGTTGGTAACAAGATTATACTCGTACAATAGTTCAAGTTAATTTGTCCGCACCAATAATGATGTCAACTAATAGAGTTGCACACAATAATCAATTTTCATAATAACCACTTGAACGCACAGAGAAATCGCCCGAAGTAAACTCGAATCTCACTTGAATAAATCGCCACTTAAACTGAACTGAGCGTCGCTGAATTCTTATATTTATAACTCGCTGAGATTCAGAATAATCTATAATACGCGTCAACACAACAACAGAGCGTAATTGCTTCCAGCCTTGAACAGAGTGCGCGCGGACCGCTGAAGTCTGGAAGAGTCTCATTAACGCATGTTAAATCACGTACGCACACAACATTACAGCTGGTTCTCCGGGTTAGCCGAGAAAAATATAGAACGTTCTGTAATGGCGTAACGATGCCTAATCCTTAAGCCTGTTTGTACCAAACTGTTAAACCATCTCTGAAGTAATATTGGCCAGGCGATCTACATAGTTGGTCTATTTGTCAAAGATAATTCTCCGGATCATAGAATTCAGTCTCGTGTGACCCGATCATCAAATTCCCAGTCTTCCCCTCAAGTCACTAGTTATGCTGGAATCACCCTCGTTGTGTCACGTACTCATGGCCTATTCGCTGGTCCAAGTCTGATTGGTTTTCGTCAACAACCTCTTGCGTAAATTCGTCTTTATCAAGGTTCCCCCCGGGCGCTTCCATTTGCTCAGGAACAAGCAAGAGTCTTGTCTCGACACCCATAGTTGGACATACAATCATTCGTTTTGTCGGTACAATTATTTGTACTTCCTCTGCTAGTTCTTCTTCCATTTCCGTCTGCAATAGAAAAAGTTGCTCTTGACCAGACCTGTTGACTTTTTCTGCTACAATTCCACATTTTTAATCGAATGGTTGGCAGACCTTGCCATTTTAGCCCTTAAAAGCTTTATCTTCTCTTTGCCATCCCTCAGGACATTCTCACTTATGTCCACAACGAGTCCGTAGGCATTCAAAATGTCCGTGCCAAAAATCATTTCTTCGACAATGTCTGCGACGGGAATTTACTGGAGAAACACGAGACGACCCAGGTGTGCACGTACGTCTACATTTCCTAACACTTTGACGAGGCTTCCAGTCACTGTCTGTATTGTACAAAAGCTAACTAAAGGCTGGCGGTTGCTGAGTAAGTCAGGGCGCACAATGGACACTATTGCGCCAGTGTCAGCTGTAAATTAAGTTCGTTTAACTTCCGCAAATCCATTAACGATGAAGTTTGCACTGGTTTCATGTAGCGTGGAAACTGTGTGCTGTTCTAAGGCTTTACTTCTCCAATTGGTGCGATCATTCTCTTCTCTCGGTATTTTCGTCTCCCAACAGTCTACCCGTATATGACCACGTTTTCCAGTCGTAACACTTCGGTAATCTGTCTTTTTCCCATCGTTCAAATCGTTGTGGCCCTCTTGAACTTTTGAATCGTTTGTCTGACAACATTGTTTTTCTGTCCCTATTGTAACGGGAATGTGATACTGAGATTTTCTTACTACAGTGTTATGGCATAAGTACGTTAATGTAGAGGGACGTTGACTTAACAGCTTTAAACTCTAGGGCTTGAACAAGAGCTTCTGAGCTATTTCGGTGTCTTGCCGTTCGTAGCACTTGCTGAAGTTCACAATCTCCGATGCCATCAACAAATGTCTGCACCACAAACCTCATTCGAAAATCTTCTGGTGCTTGAATATAAGCCAGTCTAATCAGTCTGTTGATACTTGCTTCAAGCTCTTAAAGACTCTCCCCGGAACGTTGTAGTCTTGTTCTCAATTGTGATCTGAGCGTAGTACACATCTCGCAAATGTTTATCACCGTACCGTAATTTGAGAGATTTAATCAATTCGTCATAGACGTTCTGGCTGTCAGGTGGCACTTTCTGTAGTAGCTCTGAGGCAGGTCCTTTCAAAGCAAGAACGAGTGAAATGGCTTGTCCTAATCTGTCTAATTATTTGCGCATGCAGCAGCTTTAAATTGGCCTAGGTACGTCGCCAAATTGGCGTAATTTGGTCTCTTGTGCTTGCCATTGAGTTTTGTACTGCAGATATTTTATTTGACATGGATTATTTTATGACATATACTTTAGTAGATGTTGTTTGTTTGATATTTAATACAGATTTTTTGCGACTGCAGACAATCTCACCTCTTGACCATTCAGATAACTGCGTATTACGTGCAGTGCGTAATTCGCCCCAGTCGCCCCGAAGGATGACCAAATCTGCGGTAGTCTGTTCTTGCAAATATTTTTGCATACCTTTAAAAAGAGTTTCTGTTTTATCGGCCCCTTCTGCCTGTCTATATACAAACGTTCTTCTGCCTGTCTGTATTTCGACTTGAGCAACAGTGCTTTTTGTCTATCTTCTGTTTCTAGCAAGAGAGTTTTCTGTCCCTCTTCCACTTACTCATCCTGTCATTCCTCTGATTCTTCCGCCTCTTGTATGCATTTCTCGACCTGACGTTTTTCCGCTTCCTTCACTTCTTATCTGCGTTTCTCATCTTGATGTTTCTCTGCTTGTTCTGCCTTTTTTGCCGTTTTAATTTTAGTTGTTCGTTTCTCTGCTGCAGCAGAGCTTGGAAAGTTTCCATCGTCTGACTGGCATCCATTAGTTACAGGTTATTCATAAATTATACTAGTCTTGTATGAAGTGTCCACTGTTTCCACTGTTAACGGTTCAGTACCACTTCTGACCCGCTGTTACTACGGTCTAGCTGATCGTCGTATGGCACAGTGGAAAACAAATTACAAGACACCAATCAAGTCACTACAAACCAGCTTTAATTATCACAATTAACACGTTTGCAATCAACACGCTATTCAACGAGATTATACTCGTACAATAATTCAAGTTATATTATCCACACTAATAATAATGTTAACTAATAGAGTAACGCATGTTAAAACTCGTACACACACAACATTACAGCTGGGTCTGCTGGGATATTTGAAAAACATGGAGAACCTTCCTTAATAGCGTAACAATAAGTAAATCCATTGGAAAGCTCTAAACTGGTGTATGGAGTAAAGAAGATCAGGAACAATAACTATTAAATGACTGAAACAAAGACAGAATTTCACAGATATTTTAAACAATAGTAGGCATAGACTAAAGAACCGAATAGATATATCTTCAGGAAACGTACAAATCGGTATGTTAGCGGTTTGGATTAAAAAACGACATGTCGGAATTACTACGTTGGAAGAATTAAGGACGACAGATTATTTAAAACTCCATAAGAAAATTGTTCGATAGATGAAAGAAAAACTGAGCAACACATAATTAAACAGTATACAAAACAGATGTTCATTAGGTCAGTGGTAGGAAAAATTAGGTTGTTAGTCCTGGTTATAAACGGAAAATTCTCGTAAACCAAGACGAGAAGAAATAAAAAGACTATGACGGTCAATATTCTAATGGCTATCAAAGTATTTGCTGTTTACTTGTAGTTGTTTAAGATAAATATATATCAAAACGCAGAAGCGAATGTGTGAGATTTCTCTATGTCAAAAAACGTCATGGGTAGTGAAGAATCAGAGTTTAGTAGAGGTTCCTCGTATGACAAAACACTACGAATCTAAATCTTAGTACAAGTATATAGATTGTTTTAATTATGGAAATTTCCCAGTCACTCAGTACCACTAGTGAGTGGAACATTGTAATAATAACTCTTAATGATATACAAAATTGAACATCCCTACAATCTGTATTCAGCTATATTTTCCTATTCTGTACGGAGATACGTAATTGTAGACTTGTATATGTAGAATTGGTATCAGTACTGTTTCTAATACTTTACTGCTTCCGTTAATTATTTACAAATATTGTTAACTAAATATTGCGTTGTCATTATTTTAAATTGGAATATTGTATGAATTATGTTCTGGTGTATAATATTTTTCTCTATGGAGATAGGAAAAACAATAATGAAGCAATGTGATGTATGTTGGTGATATATAACACACTGCTTCAACTCCCTTGCGCGCACACAGACACACTAACACAAATACATTCAGTCAAGTTATTAATCTATTTGCGTTTGTTATTTTCTCTTGTATGCGTACACGGGTCCTGACGATAACAATAAATATTGTCGAAACGTCAAAACAAATAATAAAAAATTTTGTGTTTTACTTGTTGACCGATACTCACTAAACATTTCATTATTAAAATTCTATCGATCAACGGTCAGTACTAAACTAAGGGTTTATAGTACATTGCTTAAAAAATCTAATCTATGCAGAGATTAGATACGATATTCGGGCTTTCAATTCGAATTTTCACAAAAAATAGATCCTTCTAAACATCAAATCTTTTGGTAACGTACTTGGCAATAAGAATTATTAGAACACTTAAATATTATATTTGAACTATGGAATATTATTTAAGAGATGACGAATATGTTGACTTAAACCTAATATCTCTCACTAGGACGTTTGGTAAAATTAAGAGAGTGCTTGGCAAAGTAGGAAGTTGAGAGACGTAACTGAAGAGCTGAGAAGAGATGTCATTCCATTAAGTTTTAAACAGCATCAGAGCTTGGATCGTCAAGTAATAGATGAATATTGAATAGAACCAGCAGAGACGGGATTGTTTAAATAATTTAAAAGTCTACACATCAAGCGACGATAAGGTCTGGAACATCTACAGCGCATGGATAGATAGAAAGTATATATAAAATAGCTTTCCGATACAACTCTAATGTCATATACTATATCCACGAAAGAAGAATAATGAATGATGTAGGCCTACTATGTTTTAATGTTTTTTCTGAAGACTTTTCGCGTTTGTCTGTCTGTCTATCTGTTTTGGACGTGTCTAAAATACATTCTGACTTAAATATAATCAGTAAGCATGTTCACAGTTTTACCTTGGACACCCTATTTTTGTAGAGAGTGAACCTTAGAAAATTAAGGACCCCAGACAAAAATATAACTGGTTAAATCTTTAAAAAGTTGGATGACTGAGAATAGGGCATCACATTAAATAAAGATTTAGACAAAATCTGTAAATAGTTCATGTTTTTTTTGTAGAAATTATGCTCTTTTTAGAGATTGCGCTATAAAAGACATAAAAATATTTTTAAAATTTAAAACTCTATTTGTGGTAAATGAAGGGAGTTTTAACAAACATAAAAATATTGCGTTCATTTAGAAAAACATCAAAAAATGTACACATTGGGACCTTAAAATGCTGAATTTAAAATCAACAAAATTAATGTTGCCTAATCGGTCTTAATATTGGTAATTAACCTATTATTATTTGTAACATGCAGTATTAATTTTAAGCTATCTTAATAAGTAGAACATCTAAGTAAAAGAAAAACTTAAAGTATGATTATTGTATATAATTAAAACGACGCATTGTGTTTGTTTGCCAGTTAAGTCTCCTCCGAGGTTTGCCCCATAATAAATTTGTAACCCGATGTTATTAGATATTTAATTATGTTGATATATTTGTAGCCGATGTCATTATTTGTAAAATCTCCATTTTCCGGTGTGGGTGCGCGTTTGATTACAAAACATAAGTAAAAGAGGAACGTCAGATGTGAGTATAGTCTATAAGTAATACGGTGTATTGTGTTTGTATGCTAGTAAAAACCTCCGACTAACACGTCCTCGTGTGTTACCCGTTAATCGATAAGCATCACTATAATCACATATATAAAAATTAAATTGTATTTATTTGATTTAACCTAATAATAAGTGGATTTTGTTCAAAACAGTTAGCAAGTCCTGCAGCTCATGTAGCTTACTAGACTTTAACGACGACTGCAGAAACTGTTCTTTTGCCTCGTGTAAAGTAATTACAACAGGTAACGGGTACTGTAAATTACAGAGACCGGAGTTTCACCTTACAGTTGCTATGTTGAATCAGAATCCATGCTTTGACTATATTATAGCTCTGACGTTGCATGTACAAAGCTTTTGGTGACAAAAGATCTCATCAGGAAAGTAACAAAAGATGTCATTATTTCGTTCTGTAATTACTCGACGGATTCTGGTTCAGCAAATTTTGACGTCACAACTTTCAGTTGAGAGCTACGTTGCTTAACGGTGCTTGTTGCAGTAACAACAATGATTCCTTCACCAAAATTATAATAGTATTATGTACACAAAATTAGGAAATGTGTAAAAGACAAAAAATATTGGGGTAATATTCCCAAAGATTGGTATATTGAAAAAGTAATCCCGTAGTCAAAAAAGTAGATCGTAAAACTGTAATAAACATAAAGGCTGGCCCCATAGGGGCCATAGGGGCCAGCTTACTTAGAACATATTAGTAATTGTATGCATGTACCCTAACAAAAGGACTGAATACAAGTCTTAGTGTATGCGTTATAAGTTGTGAAGTACGACAAGAGTGCCCATTATCATCTTCAATTTCAAATTGTATATAGACGAACTCATAACAATGTATCTAGAAGATTTTAAGATTTGTAAGCCTACATTTAACAAACTGTTGTTTACTGAGAAACAGGCTATCGTGTCAAACTGGGAAAGCGGTTTGCAGATGGGTGTAAATTCACTGAGTCAAATTCTTCATGGATTTTTTAATACAGCTCACCATATTGAAGACCAAAACTATGGCTTTCAATGGAGTTGAATAATACTATTTTACACAGTTTTGTAATTTTTGTTGATGGAAAAATTATTTTATAATTATATAATATTAAAATATTTTATTAATAAACTTATTTTCTTCATAATAATTAGCAAGTTCTGCAGCCCAGTGAGCTTGATAGTTATTTAACTATTACACATTATTGATAACGAAACAAATAAATAATATCATAAAAGACATAAGTATGTACACACAAAAACAAACGCGCGCCCTGAACGCGAAAAATATTTAATTTGAGTCGTCTTTGCCAACCCGTCTAGGAGGAAATGAACTCTGAATTCAAACGATTGTCCTGAGGTCGGGGGTTATGTAAGTGTGTTGTTTAAGTTAAAATTTATATTACTTGTCGACAGCAAGAGTTTGACACTTGGACTAATTTCAGGTTAAAAAGAATAATAAAACATACGTTTAGAAAAATGAACAACATTTTACAAAAAACAACTTGGATTTGTAGTATACTAATCGAAACGAGAAAAGAGTGAGGAATCTAAAAAGTTGAAGAGAATAGGTAATTCACTAACACGGAAGTAAATATTTACTGAATTGTTAAAGAGTTAATTTAATTCACATTACTATTATCCTGTATTCTTTTGTGTTTTGTGCGAAGATAAATATAAAATACCTGCAATGTTCGCCAAAATAAATTCTCATTATTCCATATTAAACTGTCTCGTTGTTTTTTTTTGTGTATCTGCTGAACAGCAACGGATCTTTTGCACACGGACCCGAATATTTATGAAATGTTATCATTGTGTCTGAATTGTCTGAAATTGTACATACATTAGAGTAATATACACAGATTTATAAAGAAAACAAGAAGATGGAAACGTTTAAATATTTTCAGAACACCTGTGTGTGACAGATGCCAGTGAAACTTGAGTAACATCGACGAATCCAGTAGAAAACTAAAACTAACTACATGAATTTACTTCGAAATACGTATTTTAAAACCCACCTTCTAACAGAGAGAGAGAGAGAGAGAGAGAGAGAGAGAGAGAGAGACAGAGAGAGAGAGAGAGAGAGGAGAGAGAGAGAGAGAGAGAGAGAGAGAGAGAGAGAGAGAGAGAGAGAGAGAGAGAGAGAGAGACAGACAGAGAGAGAGACAGAGAGAGAGAGAGAGAGAGAGAGAGAGAGACAGATAGTGGAATCCTGATGAAGTTTGATTAGAAGGATATGATGCATCATATTAAATTAAGGAATAAACTAGTATTAGAAGTTGAAACGAATAGTGGAAGAAAGATTTTCTAAAAGAGTTACACAGTAAAGTCCCAGGAGAGGTAAATGACTGCAATATCTGGGAATGAGATGGGTACTGCAACAGGCTCAGCAAAGTAAAGTATTTGTTGTGGTGTAGAAGATTAACAAAAAGAGGTAAAAAAGAAATAAAAAGTAGAAGGAAAATAATAGGAAGAATGAAAAACAAAGACTAAATATAGAAAAAATTCAAGTAAAAAAATTCAGATAATCGTGATTAATTTGGTTAAATTTCACGTGTACGTAAACAAAGTTTCATAATTGGAGTCCTACTAGATAATACGCAAAGTTTATTAGATTTAAAGACATTATGCCAGATTTAAATTTATGTTAGCTGTAAATGAATATAGGTAATTTTTTTGTTCTCCTATATGTTCCATTTCTATCACGGATATGGAAGAAATATCGTACAGTATTTACGACTTTATATACTTACATGTTCGTGTGATCTAGATAGGAATCATACGTGTGTGACTGTAATAGTTTCATATTTCTTCGGTCAACATGACAGACTTCATATTTTTCTTTTACTACAGGATCGTGTCATTAGTAATGTGTCTTCTTTGCAACCCCTACCTTTTACAGCATTCTTTACAGTTTTTATAATTATATTATAAGTATATCAAAATAAACCGACATTCCGTTTTTACTTCCATATTCCTTAAGGAATGGAAGTATGGTGATGCAAAAAAAATCGTGTTCGAGATTATTGCAGATTCTGATTCTACTACACTCAAAACATGAAAAAAAAGTCGTTTTCCGAAAAGTGTCTGTGTGTGTGTCTGTCTGTGTGTCTGTGTGTCTGTGTGTCTGTGTGTCTGTCTGTAGATTTTTTTTCTATGGCAAACGATAACTGCCGCAAATTAAAACAGAATCAAATAATTTTTTGCATACAGCCCTGATTTGTAGAGTACTCGCGACCTATTGTTTTTGGTGAAGATCGGTTGAGGGAAAGGGGTAGTTTACCGGCAACGGTTTTTTTTTTTTATCAAGGGAAATTTTTTTTTTTGGCAAACGATAACAGCCGCAAATTCAAACAGAATTAAATAATGTTTCGTATACCTCCCTGAATTGTAGAGTTCTCAAGATCTATTGTTTTTGGTGAAGATCGGTTAAGGGAAAGGGGTAGTTTACCTGTAACGTTTTATGTTTTAACAAGGGTATTTCCTATGGCAAACGATAACAGCCGCAAATTCAAACAGAATCAAAAGATTATTTGCATGCAGCCCTAAATTGTAGAGTTCTCAAGACCTGTTGTTTTTGGTGAAGATCGGTTGAGGGAAAGGGGTAGTTTACCTGCAACATTTTTTTAACAAGGGTATTTTCTATGGCAAACGATAACAGCCGCAAATTCAAACAGAATCAAATAATGTTTTGCATACAGCCCTCATTTGCAGAGTACTCAAGACCTGTTGTTTTTGGTAAAGATCGGTTAAGGGGAAGGGGTAGTTTACTGCAACGTTTTCTTATCAACCGTATTTTCTATGGCAAACGATAACTGCCGCAAATTCAAACATAATCAAATAATGTTTTGCATACCTCCCTGAATTGTAGAGGTCTCAAGGCCTTTTGATTTTGGTGAAGATCGGTTAAGGGGAAGGGGTAGTTTACCTGCAACCTTTTACGTTTTAACAAGAGGAAAGTACTTGAAATTCATTTAAACTTTTGGAACAATGGTAATTGTTAAAAATAAAATAATTTTGTTACCAGGCAATAAAATTATAATTTTTCATTTTAATGTAAATCTGTACATAGTATAAAGTAAAGTCGGGCCGTTTTCTCTCTGTGTTTGAAATCGCTAATCTCAGGAAGTACTGAACGGATTTTATTCAAGTTTTCGCCATAGATAGAGTGTCTATCGAGGAACATTTATGTGTATAATTAATACATATATGTTGTACATTAGCTTAGCTATCACGGTTTATGTCAAGTAAGTGGTACAGTTCACATCTTGTATATAAAAATGAATGTTTCTTTGTTTGTCCCGTATGCGTTCCTATACCACTCATCCGATTGCGATGAAACTTCGGTGAGTTGTGCGCACGTCCGCGAAGGTTTCTTCCACATCTCCTCCTAAACCACTGTACCGATTTCAACCAAACTTGGCACAAATATTTTACGCAATGGGAAAACCAACATAGGATAGGTGTTTTTTCGATGGGGTCTTTTGGGGGTTCTTTGGGGTCTTCCACATCGCCTCCTAAACCACTGGACCGATTTCAACCAAACTTGGCACAAATATTTTACGCAAAGGGAGAACCAACATAGGACAAGTTTTTTTTTTTAGATACGATCCTTTGGGGGGGTCCTTTGGGTCTTCCACGTCTCCACCTAAACCATTGGACCGATTTCAACCAAACTTGGCACAAATATTTTACGCAACGGGAGAACCAACATAGGACAGGTGTTTTTTCGATACGATCCTCTGGGGGGTCCTTTGCGGTCTTAAAAACTATTCGATCTGGTTACTATGGCAACCCAATAGAATAGATTCTGTTCTAAATATATTATCGCATTAAATTGAAGACCACGCGAAAGAAAGTTGTGGGCAACAGCTATTTATTTTTAAGAAGCCTACTTTAATTAAACTTTATTAATTAAACTAACATTTTCATTACGTACAACGTGAAACTCCGTAGCGAAGCACGGGTATCTGCTAGTCATGTATAAGAGAAAATATATCGTGCGTGGCAGGCAAGCATATCTCAGTTATGTACTGTTTACGTTTCCATTTTATTATTATCACTACCGCAATAAAAAGGCAGGGAAGACACACACACACACACACACACACACACAATTCGCGTTATTTCTGGCCTCATTCACGTTTATTTTCTTACATTTGCACGGTTTTTAAATGGAAAGTGCCGAACCCATACCAACATAACGCATGCAAGCCGAAAAAGTGTCCAGCGTGGATAGCGATTTGCTTCCTGTGGATCGCTGGGCAGTGTAACTGCACGTGTTTACAGAGGAACGATTCATAGACAGACTTTTCGTCTTTAGGGAATGAACCCTCTGCAAGATGCTGAGGGTCCATGATTGACTTCGGAGCGCTCCTTCTTTTCCTTTTTGTTGCCGATATTTGGCCATAGTCCAATGTTTTCTACAAAACCAGACGTTTCGGCAATGCCATCGATTTCCATCATCAGTGAAAATCGAGTGCGATAACGTGAGGTGGTATATGTTAGTGACCACAGTACTGTGGTTAAGGCTGAAGCAGTAAGTAGAAAGAAGTAGTTTCTATGGTAATATTTCATTTCGAAAATGATTTTAAATATAAATCTTAGAATATGGAAGTCATGTATGGTTCTCCATACCGATATTTACAGTCTTTTTACGGTATGGACTTCGTGAAATATATCTTGAATGACAACGTTTCACTCATATTACAATGAGTATCCTCAAATCTATATAATGAAGAGGTTGGCAAGCAAGCTCAGTTATATAATGTTGAAATGGCGCTGGGTGGACTGGTAAGTGGACCCTCCCCTTTGGATGTTACGCCGTTTGCAATAATTGTGCGGTCAATTAATTCACCTACAGTTAAACCACAAAGTAAAGGGTACCGAATCATGCTGAGCGTGATTGTTTGTCTGTTGGTGTTATACTTATGTTTATTAATTTATATTGCTTCTAGGACCATTCTGTCGTGATACATATTAGACGAGATTATAGCAGATGGGTCTTTGAAGTTTGCCGTGTGATTAGTTATGACAGAATCCTCAGAAATTGCAGACTTTTCGACTGCTAAGTCATCCGCCTGTCTGACATATGTGAAAATCAGGCGTATATTAATGACTGCATATATAGGGTGATTCAATTAGAGGTTACAATTTTAATGTAAAATAAAACGCATTGGTTTTTGATAAACTCTTAATGTATTTATTTCTAAATGTTGTTTAGACATTGACATTAATCATGATAAATGATATCGGCCAAATGGCTGCCACGAGCGGCCCTGCAGACTTCCGCCCTTTTGATGAAATTTTCCATCACATTCCGGCATAACGCCTGCGGCAGCTCATGGCGTATCTCGTCCTTTAGCTCTCGAATTGTTTCGGGGTCATTGGCATACACCTACTGCTTCAAACAACCCCAAAGAAAATAATCCAACGGCGTGAGATCACACGATCTTAGTGGCCAATGTTGATCACCGAAACGATAGATGACGCAGCAGGGGAACTTTGTGTGCAACAACTGTATTGTTACTCGCGCTGTGTGGCAAGTGGCACCGTCTTGTTGGAACCACATGTCTTTAACATAAATATCATCCAATTGGCGCCAAAAATAATTTGTTATCATCTCACAATAACGTTCACCATTGACTGTTACTGCATCACCACAGCCATTTTCAAAAATGTACGGCCCAATCACGGCGCCGACCCAAAATCCGCACCAAACAGTGACTTTTTGTAAATTTATTGGTTGTTCGAGGATGGCTCATGGATTTTAAAGTCCCCAAATGCGGCAATTTTGCTTGTTTACATACCCGTTCAGTTGAAAATGAGCTTCATCGCTGAATATGATTTTCTTCGCACAATCGCCATCAACTTGGTGGTTCTCTAACACCCAATCAACGAAGTCACAACGCTGTCTATGATCTGTTGGCTTCAATTCCTAGGTCAATTGAATCTTGTAGGCATGCAAATGCAGATCTTTAGTTAATATGCGCTGCATGGTGCTGTAGGAAAGGTCCAACTGCTGGGAACGATGATGAATGGGGGTCGACGGATTGCCATGGACACTGGCACTCACTGCGGCAATATTTGTAAGTGACCGGCCACTACGAGGAGGTACTGGTCTTTACACATCCAACACTGACCCGGTTCTATTGAATTATTGACTATTTTTTTAACCGCAGCACGAGATGGACGTTTATGGTTACCGAAGTCATTTCGCAGTGCGCGAATCGTGTTAGTTAAATTTTCTCCACTTCGAAAATAGGTTTTAACAATTAAAATACGTTCTTGAGTGGAATACCGCTCCATAGCAACAAATGTCAATACTTAACAATTACTAATTTCAAATACCAGCTGTTCATCTTTTACAAGAAAACAGTATTGCCAACTTAAAACTGTAACCTCCAACTGAATCACACTATACATATGATTGCTAAGTCCTTCGAATATGAAATCAAGCGTCCCGTCTGCCCACTGTCGAAATTTCCGCAGGTGCGTAGAATTTTGTAGATACCTTCAGTGTTAAACGGTATTGTGTCTTTAATTGATTTTAAAAACTGTGGCAACCTCTTATGGAGTTGAAAGACTATTATAGTTTCATATTTCCTGAAAATGATACTGGTTTCTCTGTGCTACCTTTTACGTACGGTAAGAATGCTCTGTGGTTATTATCTTCTGCCGTAGGTGTTTGAGAAGGATTTTCGGTTTTTTAAATGCTTTAGTAAAGCATCCCTGTTATAGCCGTTCTATTCAAGACCGTCCGGTGGGTGCTTTTTGTCGAGAAAATTTTCATTATTAGATACCCTATTCGCTCAGTAAAAAAGTGTGTTCCGAATGACTTGCTTTTGTGCAGGGTAATGGCGTGAAGATGCATGGAGGTATGCACTGTGGGTAGGTTTCCTGTACACACCATGACTTAGAAATTCGTTTGGTTTCCGTGATATTAGTACATCTAAGAAAGGATTTTCAGCATTCACTTCCATTTGCATGGTAAACTGAATGAAATTATCTACTTGGGATAATTTAATAGACGCGCGTTGCATTCAGCGAGACTAAAACCCACACACTTTAATCTGGTCTCACGGTCACGAAGAACTACAAACTTTCTTACAGCATCTAAAACATGGAAGAAGATTTCATAAAGATAATGGACACCTGTCGCGGAAGCCTACGTGAGAATAAAGTAAGATAAAGTTTTAAAACCTGTGTTTCTATTTAAATCCATTTGATTGTAATCAATCCAGTTCAGTTTCAGATGCACTACCTATTTTTTAATTTTTGAGGTAGGAAACAAAAATTTAACACTTTTGTCTTTCTTGTCTTTAACATTATTATTACTACTATACGTATTATTATTTTTGCTACTGTTAGTAAACTTACGGAGGCCAGATATCTCGGTGTGTTGCACCGAGTATGAACTCTATGTGCCAAAAACGGCAATCGGCAAACTAGATGGTGGAAAAGGTGACAAGACGCTTAGTTGAAATAATGTTAAACGTTTTTGGTGAGGGAGAAAATAGTGAGCAGTGCCTGCTGATGTCGGTGGTGTAGTATATCTCCTAGGATCTTGTCCTGATGATTGTCGAGGTCATCCTCTAAGATATTCTTGCCAAAGGGCGGATAGCTGCGAATCTCAGAAAACTTAGGTCGGCTAGGAAGTGGTGAACTGGAAGACACATACAACACTCTTGGAAGGTAGTACCGGCTTGGTCGAGAAGAAGACAGGACTCTGGGCTGTGGTGCTCATTGGGCACGCAAGCCCGTAGATAGAGAAGGAACGTTGGGAGGTAAAAGTTTTAACGAAACAAAATGTTAGAAAAAGAATTGCATATATAAATGGAAATCCGATCCAGAGAGGGAACAAGAAATAATAATTAATAGCC
The DNA here is from genome assembly GCA_034769895.1 of Magicicada septendecula. Lineage (NCBI taxonomy): Eukaryota > Metazoa > Arthropoda > Insecta > Hemiptera > Cicadidae > Magicicada > Magicicada septendecula. The sequence continues at coordinate 332,484,283 of CM068375.1, read as the reverse complement.
AATTAAAGGAAACCTAGTTGGTTTGATTTATTTTAACATCATCAAGAGGTCCAGAAATAACCCAGTAGAATAGGTCAGTAAACAGACAAAAATTTAAATAAATAAACCTAGTAAGCCTGATCAAATTACCCTGAAACACAACTAAATCCAATAAAGAGTACCTATCCATATAATAAAATTGTATTGAATAAAATTGTATAGGCCTATAATTAAGGATAGAAAAAGGGAGACAAACCTTTACAGTGATATGAGTGACATAATATAAATAGTGACACAGACTACCGTTGAACAGTGTTAATTATTTTTTATGAAAGGTGATTTATTACTATTATTATTATTATTATTATTATTATTATTATCATACAGACAATAGTTTAAAAGTATGAAATAATTAACGTTGTTAAAAACAAGTATTATTATTAAGAGTTTTTGTTATATGTTATAAGATTTTATGTCACCAGTTAATTTATTTAAATATATTTATCTCAGGGAGTCAAGGTAGAAATTATAATCAACCATAACAAATTGTTCCACCACTTATCAGAGAAATTCAAATTAATAAGGTTTTACAGTTATAAACTGAGTCATGTATAGTATCAAATTGTTTATAATTATCTCATTAATAATTGTATAAACATTGCATGTATCATTAAAGTATAATAATTAAATTATCTATTAAAAGTAATTTATAAAATGTAAAGTAATTTTTAGGTATCGATCATATAACATTTAACCTGTACATAAATGGCCAATCAAAATTTAAGAAGTTTGTATGAGTTCCGTGACTAAAAAAATAAGAAATAACACTTAATTGTTAATTGTGATGAAGAACAGTTGAATAGTGCGTGTCGAGATGTAATTAAAATAAAAAAAAATAAAATTAATAAACCGTTGGTGAAGGAAGATTTGTATGACCACCATTAAAGATAAATAATTCCTCCACTACAATCTTTTCACGAACCAGGAACACACAAAATCAAGAAAATATAAAGAATAAACCAGAAGACGTTCCGCAATATCGCCTAGATGTGTAAAGTATAATTTGACTTAATCATTGACAATATTTTTATCCAAAATGAACAACCATTAGAAAATACACCAATTCACACTAACACTAATCACTGGTAAACATTTTAACAAGTGAAAACAAATCCCATATCTGAACGAAACAGTGATTACAAGGAAAACATTTATTTGTACACATTTAATAAACTTCATTATTCTGTGAGACGGACAACGGCAGTCATGATGATGACGTCACTCTAACCTACATGCTTTTTACGAAGCGTATTGAATATCGTCAAACATTGTATGTTATTTAATATATATATTTTTGTAATTGTTTTTTAGATTATAAGTAATAGATGATTTGTAAAGGTACTCTATATTGTTAATTATCATGTAATGGAACTTTTCATAGCAGCCACAAGAATTCCCACGCAATATATTAACATTATTTAATTATTCACTCCTGAGGTAAATATCGATTGTGACAACCGTATGTATCGAATGGAATTTTCTACCAATTTGAACTCATATTACAGAGATTAAACAATTATGTTAATAAATCATATCCATGTGTTATTATTTCATGAACATAATATATTATCAACATTTATTTTATAATTAACAAGGATAAGAAGACGTCGGGGAGTCATTAGAAGTACGCAAACTACAAAACCAAGATTAACCTCAAAGAATAGGTTAAAGCCTAATATCGAAGGTGACTTGAGAATTGTTTGGGATGACTCCACCGCTATTTTTGAATTGATTTTGGGGTTCTAACTGCTGAATTGGAATAATTATAATTCTGTTTATTAAAACAAGGCAGAATAATTCAATTCTTTTGACTTCTATATTAAATCACATTCGAAAACACACAACATAAATATTCCATGATCAACTGATACACTATTTACAACTGTTTATTACAAATTAACATATACAAAGCATAACACGGGCAAATTAATATACAATTACGATACTACGGGTACACGAGTCGTACTGTAATTTGGCGCACCAACTAGTGAGGCTGAAATTAGGGAATATTAGGTGAAGAAATTATAACAAGCAAATTAATTTCCTAATTTTTAGCTGGCGACTGCTATAAGTTCCAAAAAATTATAAAGATTCATAAAAGGGCGTCGTCACTGAGACGGACGGAGGAGGCAGAGAAAGAAATCAGGATGGAAGAGAAAGAAGTAACATCACTGGAGGATGTGGAGACAGTAGCAAGAAAGGAAGATAGAGGAGAACCGAATCTTATAAAACTAATGGAGTTAATGAATATTATGGGTGAAAAAATGGACAGAAATAAGGAAGAAACGAATGACAATTTTAAGAAGCAGAAGGAAGAAATGAAGGAAGATTTGAAGAGCATCAAGGAAGAATTCAGTAAAAACTCAAAGAAACAAAATGAAATTTTGAGTCAAAACTTATTAAAACAAATGGAGGAACAAAACAAGCGAAAGAATGAGAAAATTGATAGCATCAAGGAAGATCACAGACAAACAAATGAAAAAATTGGTAGTATCAAGGAAGATAACAGACAAACAAATGAGAAAATAGACGGTATGAAGGAAGAGATTAACGAGAACTGAAGGGTACAAAATGAGAAAATCAGTGAAAATTTAATAAAACAGATGGAGGAGAGATTTGACCAAAACAGAGAAGACACTAACGAGAATTTAAAACGGATAAATGAGAAAATCGACAGTATTAAAGAAAGTACTAACGAAACCTTAAGGCAAACTATTAGTGACAATAATAACCAAATGAAGGAAGAATTCAGACAAATCAATGAAGAGAATTTAAGAAGAATGAATGGTAGAATTGAACAGGTCAATGATACAATTAACCAGAAGATGGACAAAATCGATGAGGAAAGGAAGCAAGAAACAGCTGACACTATTGAGAGATTGAGAAAAGCTAACAAAACCATCACACAAAACAAAGTAATGGTAAATGCTAGAATCGACCAGGTCCAAGAAAATAATCGTATTCAAATAGAAGGAATACAAAAGGAACAAGAAAATTTATTAAACTTACAGAAACAAACCGGAGAAAGGTGTGACAATATTAACACTACAGTGAATAATTTAACTGGTCAAGTACGCCAAAATCAAGAAGAATTTTTGTTAATTAGAACCAGACCAAATAATATTACTCATGTTTCCACAAATGAAACCAGAGAAGGGTTTAATTTAAAAAATTATCGTAGAAACCCCATGAAATTCCTGGCCAGAATCGAGGAACATTTTAATAAACATCGAATAACTATCTGGAGCTCGATTAGAGAGATGTTGAATGAGCATTTTAGGGAGATTACGGACAACTGGTACACAGCAACCAGGAATGAAATAGTGGACTACGCTCAATTTAGAAAACTATTTAAAGAAAAATATTGGTCCGAAGCTATACAAAATATTATCAGGGAAAACATTTGTCAGGGAAGATATGATGGAAATAGAGGTACATCTCCAACTACTTACTTCTGGGGAAAGGTGTGTTTGGCGAGACACCTAGAGCCAAGAATACCAGAAGAATCCCTAGTAACTAAAATGGCATACCATTATGACGCAGAAATTGCCAGAGCACGCCTGGGAAGCCAGATTAAAACGGTCCACGCCATGGCTGACTTATTAGAAAATTATGAGCACAAGAGTTACTACAAAAGAAGCAGAGAACAAACTGATCAGTGCGGTTCAAGAAATAATAACCATGGTATGAATAATAATCACCCTAATAATTTGGATAACCGGAATAATTATAACTTTAATGGCAACGATCGAAATTACAACCAAAATTTTACCCCAAATAATAACCAACAAGCAAATTTCAATCGAAATCCAATTAGCAATAATAGTAACAACAGGCCCAATCAAAATTACCATCCGGGTAATAGAAATAATAATAATTATAATAACTACAGAACCAACCGAAATTATAATAATTTTAGAAATAACTCAGGAGTTAATGCCAATAATAATAACCAGGGTAATTATAATAATAATCGTCCGTACCGACCACGAATAAGTTATATTAGTTCAGAACAAGGGGATTACTGGAGATACCATCAACCTCGGAGGAACAGTTTTAATAACGGTTATGATCGAAGAGGAAATCCCAGAGGGATGAATCACCATGACAACCGCGTAAGAAGTAGAAGCCAGGAGGACTTCCGAGAACCAAGGGGGAATGAACAATTAGACAACCGAGATGTTGAACAACCAGGAACCGGCACACCATTCCAGGCAAATCAACAGTCATGCCCGGAAAATAATCATGATGGCCTTAATTTAAACGGAGTGAGGCAGTAATAAACCCTCGCGACCCCTTACTGCTACTATCTACTGGGTACAAAAACCACCAAATTCAAAAATATAGTAATAACAAATTACTGCCAACTAATTATGAAAAACTAATTATGGAAAATAAAAGAATTTTGAAGTATAACAACAACCAAAGTTTAAGGACGGATAGTCAAAATCTTACTGTTATTTACAATTATTATTTGAAAAATCTTCGAGAAGAACTGTTGGAGGAAACGGTGACAAGTAGAACCAACCAGCATAATGAAATCTTATACATAACCGCTCAAATTGAAGGAATTCCTACACGAATAATGATAGATACTGGTGCAAATGTATCACTTATTAACGATGCTGATCTGGAGAGAATACAGAAACAAAGTAAAAATATAATACCTACCTTACCTGTCAATAATGTTATTTTAATAGGTGCCACTGGGCGTCAAAATAAAACAGTGAGAAAACAAGTGTCATTGGAACTAGAAAGCAAAGGTGTTGTAATTAGGACTGTGTAATTACTACCGGAAGATCCAACGCAATTATTCCGCATTGACATCTAAATTTCAGGAACAGCCAAAAACACATGGATATGGGGACATGAACAGGATGCTATACTACAACAGATAAAGGAAACATTCTTAGAGACAGTAATCCTTCATCATCCAAATTTTGATCACCCATTCTTTTTTAACTGTGACGCAAGTGATGTCAGTCTTCGGACGGTATTGTACCAAGAAGACACAGAAGGAAACCATTTAGTCATCAGTTTTGCCAGTCGTGTGTTAAACCACTGTGAAAGAAGGAATAATGTTACTGAAAAGGAACTACTAAGCATAGTCTTTGCTTGTAGTAAATTCCGAACGTACATTTTGGGATATCCTGTAACTGTCAGAACAGATCATAAGTCCATCTCATTTTTAAGAAGTTGTAAGCTGAGTCACGGAAGGCTTACAAGGTGGATACTCGCCTTGCAGGAGTATAATATCAAATGGGAATATATTCCAGTGAGTCAAAATGTGATAGCAGACGTGTTATCTCGAATAAACCTGGACACCCAGACATTTGAGGGTGAGAAGGAAAGGATTATCAAAGTGTACAACATTCTTAAAAGTAGATCTGATTTGGAGGCATTATTACAAAATATCAGAGCTAATCAGTTATTAGATCCAAAATTAATAAAAATCAAGGAACGTTTGGAGAACCAAAACTCTCCAATAAACCAATTCTATTGTGAACAAGAATGAATTTTATTTATAAAAAATACATTGAACCAAGAAGACTGGAAGGTAATCATTCCCAGAATCATGGAGAAAGAACTAGTGTTGGAATATCACATAAGATACGGACATATGGGTGCAGTGAAGGTGGTGAAAGCATTGGAGGAGAATTGTTACATCAAGAACATACACAGGAAGGTACAAAATTATATAAAACCCTGTCCTATCTGCCAATTGGTCAAAATTAATAATGAACGAAGGGAAGGGGTAATGATACCTATATCGTCAGAATAAAAATTGGAAAAACTATTCATTGACATATGCGGACCATTTCCTAGGAGTGAAGGTAGAAGCCGGTATAAATAGATTATAATCATTATGGACCACTTCACCAAATTCACCAAATTGTAACCAATCAGTCGAGCAACTACGCAGAAAATTCTTGAAGTAATAACTATTCAATACATTCCAAAAATTGGAATACCTGTTTCCATAGTTACAGACCATGGTACACAATTTCGAGGCAGAAAATGGAAGAACACATTGTTAGAACTGAACATCAAAAGCTATAAGACCTCCGTATACCACCCCAGTAGCAATCCATCAGAAAGAATAATGAGAGAGGTTGGTAGAATCTTAAGAACAATTGTCATCAACAACAAAGGAAGTGGCCTGATTACTTATCAGCCACAGAAGATTTTAAACTTTTCTTATTATCCAGCTATCAATTGCACTCCATACACTGCCATGTATGAAAAACAGCCACCCATAGAGATCCAAGAATTGATTAAGTTTCCTAAGTCTCCACCGTACCAATTTAATAAATTAAAATTTTATAATCAGGTTATGGAAAACCTGGAAAAACGTAGAAACAAATACTAGAAAATAAAGGGTAAAATATTTAAATATGAAGTAGGAGAGAAGGTGTTGTTAAAGAACAGGGAATTGCCTAGCACTCTAGAAGGGATATCAAATAAATTATTGTTACTATACGTTGGACCCTACACCATAACAAAAAACAACAACAACAACACGTACGAATTAACCGACCCCATTTCAAAGAAGATCAAGGGCAATTATAATCAACAATCCATGAAAATATCACGAGGAAGAAAAGGAAAAATAACATAAGTAATTATGTCCTCACACCTAATGAAGTGTTCAGAAATAATTACTTCTGAAGGGAGGCAATTTGTAACGAAACAAAATGTTAGAAAAAGAATTGTAAATATAAATGGAAATCCGATCCAGAGAGGGAACAAGAAATAATAATTAATAGCCAATTAAAGGAAACCTAGTCAGTTTGATTTATTTTAATATCATCAAGTGACCCAGACATAACCCAGTAGAATAGGGCAGTAAACAGACAAAAAGTTAAATAAATAAACCTAGTAGGCCTTATCAAATTACCCTGAAACACAACTAAACCCAGTAAAGAGTACCTATCCATATAATAAAACTGTATTGAATAAAATTATATAGGCCTATAATTAAGGATAGAAAAAGTGAGACAAACCTTTACAGTGATATGAGTGACATAATATAAATAATGACACAGACTACCGTTAAACAGTGTAAATTATTTTTTATGAAAGGTGTTTTATTATTATTATTATCATACAGACAATAGTTTAAAAGTATGAAATAATTAAAGTTGTTAAAACAATTATTATTATTAACAGTATTTGTTATATGTTATAAGATTTTATGTCACCAGTTAATTTATTTAAATATATTTATCTCAGGGAGTCAAGGTAGAAATTATAATCAACCATAACAAATTGTTCCACCACATATCAGAGAAATTTAAATTAATAAGGTTTTACAGTTATAAACTGAGTCAGGTTTAGTATCAAATTTTTTATAATTATCTAATTAAGAATTGTATAAACATTGCATGTATCATTAAAGTATAATAATAAAATTATCTATTAAAGGTAATTTATAAAATGTAAAGTAATTAATGGGTATCGATCATATAACATTTAACTTGTACATAAATGGCCAATCAAAATTTAAGAAGTTTGTATGAGTTCCGTGACTAAAAAAGAAGAAATAATACTTAATTGTTAATTGTGATGAAGAACAGTTGAATAGTGCGTGTCGAGATGTAATTAAAATAAAAAAAAATAAAATTATTATACCGTTTGTGAAGGAAGATTTGTATGACCACCATTAAAGATAAATAATTCCTCCACTACAATCTTTTCACGAACCAGGGACACACACAATCAAGAGAATATAAAGAATAAACCAGAAGACGTTCCGCAATATCGCGTAGTTGTGTAAAGTATAATTTGACTTAATCATTGACAATATTTTTATCCAAAAAGGAACAACCACTAGACAATACACCAATTCACACTAACACTAATCACTGGTAAACATTTTAACAAGTGAAAACAAATCCCATACCTGAACGAAACAGTGATTACAAGGAAAACATTTATTTGTACACATTTAATAAACTTCATTATTCTGTGAGACGGACAACGGCAGCCATGATGATGACGTTACTCTAACCTACATGCTTTTTACGAAGCGTATTGAATATCGTCAAACATTGTATGTTATTTAATATATATATTTTTGTAATTGTTTTTTAGATTATAAGTAATAGATGATTTGTAACTCTATATTGTTAATTATCATGTAATGGAACTTTTCGTAGCAGCCACAAGAATTCCCACGAAATATATTAACATTATTTAATTATTCACTTCTGAGGTAAATATCGATTGTGACAACCGTATGTATCGAATGGAATTTTCTACCAATTTGAACTCATATTACAGAGATTAAACAATTATGTTAATAAATCATATCCATGTGTTATTATTTCATGAACATAATATATTATCAACATTTATTTTATAATTAAAAAGGATAAGAAGGCGTCGGTAATTCAAATCGATAATTGCAAATTATTATACAATTACGATACTACGGTTACACGAGTCGTACTATAACGTCTGCCCCATCCTCATCGATGACCAGGATATTTCCGATCATTCCTCCAACAAATAGGAGTTTCCTGTCTCTAGATTGCCTATTCTGTCTAGCTGACGTGAATGATGCGGACTACAACTTTTCCATTTACTACGAGTAAAATGACGACCGTTCTGTCAATGCTGAGCATGCAGCCTAATTAATCACATCATAAACATCAAAGACGCGACTGCTATAAGGTCGAGTAATAGATGTTATAAACAGAATGGCCCTAGAAGCAATAAAAATTAATAAACACAATAAACAAACGTAAATAAACAGAAAAGCAGTCACGCTCAGCACAACTTGGTACCCTTTACGTTGTGGATTGATTGTACGGTGTACGGGAGTTAATTGAACTCACAAGTAATGTATTCGACGTAGCACCTACAGGCAGGTACAACTCGCTCACTTACACACTGTCACTTCTACACTATATAACTGAGGTTGCTTCCCAGCTTCATCGTCATTTGGAATTGAGAATACGCGTTGTAACATGAGAGAAACGGTGTTATAAAAGATATTTTGACGGGTCCACAACGGAAGAAAACTTCAAAAACATACTACTCTATAATTTACATGGAATATGAGACCTGGGACTTTACATATCCATACTCATTAAGCTTCATCAATGTTATTACTTTTTTTAATTCAATAATTTACTTGTTCAAGAGTTTACAATTTAATCGCCATCAGAGTGTAATTGAACCTAAACGTAAGTACAGTAGCAAAAAAATTAAAAATAATTTACAATAGAAATAATATACCTCTAATAGTAAAATTTTTAATCTAATTGCAATATTGCTTACAATAAAACATATCTAATTTGTATTATTAAGATGTAGCCGTTATTAGGCAACAAAATCACAAACCATTTAAAAGCGTTAATAAACAGAAAAGAGTAGGCAGGTACTTTCATAGGAAATCGCCCGCGTAAAAATCACCAAACCAAACATTCCCTTCTAAATACTAAAGCTTAGTTATTTTTATAACTTCGGTACCATCTATAAAACTGTATATACAACGCTCACGGCATTAAAAAGATTTTGAGTAGCTTTCAAAGTAAACAAAATATAAACAAATTGACTTAATAATGTGGTATCAACCAGGAGGCTAAATTACTCAATAAGTCCTTACATCAAATCCTGGAAGTAAATTTCTGGAAACCAAACTTAACAGAGAATATGTTATGAACTATTTCATTCCGCCGAGATATTCTTAATTTGTTTAGTGATATCCACAGCTGGCAGGCATAAAGTCAAATGGCTTTCGCTATAAACATTTTTATGGATGGCTGACAGTTATACGACATAACACAAACTTGTGGTTCCCAATAAAGTAACTAATTCAAAATTTGTGTCTGCATCCAAAAACATAAAAATTAAATTATAGAAAAAAATTACAACGATTGCTTTGCTCTAATTACAATGACTGCACCAGATATAGTAGTTATGCAAATTACTATTGAATTATACAAATTAAGACAGTAACCTAGTTTGAATACATTTTTTTTCTTTGTCTTCTGTACAACAAGCTATAAGCTCACAGCCTGTTCCAACTTTACGGAAGCCATGTCTTCCTTGATCTGCCTATATCACGTCTTCACTGAGGTCTCTAGTAGTAATAAAAGGTTGGTTATGGGACAGCCACGCCCCCCTCGTTTGTTTATGTTTACATTTTTTTCACTCCCTCCACCCCCGTCTTCACCTACATACCGCCGCGCGGTCACCCAAATCCGCTCGTTTGTTTACATTTTTTCCGGTTTGTTTACATTTTTTATCTCTCGCCACGCCCCCCACTCCTCTGTTTATGTTTACATTTTTCCTTCCTCCCCACCCCCGCCTCACCCCGCACCCATCGCCGCCGCCGCGCGGTCATCGACCTCCTCGTGCTTATGTTTACGTTTTTTTTCCACCGCGTGTCCCAGCTTTGCGTTGTTTACGTTCTCTCCTCTGTTTATGTTTACATTTTTTCCTTCCTCCCCACCCCCGCTTCGCCCCGCACCCACCGCGGTCATCGACCTCCTCGTGTTTATGTTTACGTTTTTCGTGTCCCAGCTTTGCGTTGTTTACGTTCTCTCCTCTGTTTATGTTTACATTTTTTTCCTTCCTTCCCACCCCCGCCGCCGCGTCGCGGTCATCGACCTCCTCGTGTTTATGTTTACGTTTTTCGTGTCCCAGCTTTGCGTTGTTTACGTTTGCGCCGAGAGAGAATGTTTATGTTTACGTTTTTTTCTCTCTCGCCGACGCGGCTATCACCACGTGCTCGATGTTTTCCTTGGCCGCCGATCGACGACACGCTGACCCAGTAACAAACGTAAACATAAACATTCCGACAAACGTAAACAACGCAAAGCTGGGACACGCGGTAATAAAACGTAAACGTAAACATTCGGAGTTCGGCGGCGACCGCCGGAGCGCGTCTGTTTGTAAACAAATGTTTAGGAGAAGGGATAATGGCGTGATATATTTTTTTATTAATGTGGTATTGTTTACGTATCAATTTTTTCAGTTAATACGAGATTTTCGTTTAAGATGTCTGTAACGCGTGTTACACCCGTCCAGATTGTGCTAGATTTTTTTGACAACGAAGGTTTTGTTTTTATAACTAATTCAGATAATATTAAATGCGGCAAGTGCGGTTTTAAAACAAAAGTATATCTGACAATCGCGCATATCCAGTTCATGCATAAACTTTTATATCCGAAATGCGGAATGATTCGCGATAGGTATTATAAATTTGAAGATTACGCTAAATCGAGAGAGTGTATTACAAATTATCCAATCGCTGTGAAATGTGTTCGAGAAGCGCGGAAACAGATGGAAGCATCATTTGCGTTTCCTCGATGGCGAAAACGTTACCCGTCAGTCGAGAGACTGGTATCAGCGGGATTTTATTACACCGGAACGGAAGACGACGTAATATGTGTTGAATGCGGAATAGTACTTTGTGATTGGAAGGAGACTGACGATCCTTGGCTCGAACACGCGAAAGCTTCGCCAGACTGTGTATTAATTAAATTGCACAAGAGACAGTGTGCGGAAAAATAGTAGTAGTAATACACAAGTTTTATCTGGAAATGTATGCGCTTTTTTTATTTTGAATTATTCGTTTAGTATCGTTTTAAAATTATTATTTATCAAATATGATTTGGTCGTGTGCGTTAATTGTATCCTATAACGGTTTTATCAGTATTATTAGTTCGTAGGTTCGATCCCTCGCATTACCAAATCATATTTTTTTATTAATTAAAATATATAAAGAATAATTTCCAGTTCCCGATTAAACAAATGTTTATTCTCTGTCAGTAAATGACTTGCGGTCTTAGCGGCAACATTGTTTTTTTACGAGCGCAGATTTTTCGTCAGATTTATTTTGTAAATAATGAATTTTCTGAGACAAATGTTACTCGCTAAATCAAAAGAGTGTATTGCTAATTATCAGAATGCGATAAAATGTGTTGAAGAAACAGAAGAAATGATGAAGTTGACATTTTATACATGGCCAAAACGTTCACCGTCAGCCGATAGACTCAGATCAGCGGGATTTTATTATACCGGAATTGAAGATGACGTAATGTGTGTGGAATGCAAAGCGGTTCTTTGTGAGTGGGAGGAGACTGACGATCCTTGGATTGAGCATGCGAAAGCCTCGCCATATTGTTTATTAGTTAGAATATATAAAGAATTATTTTCTATCCCCACCTAACCGAATATTTAGTATACGTTCAATTTTATTGTCAGTGTTCAGTTTGCAGTCTCTGTGAGAACATGTAAACGAAAGAATGGACGGTAGAAGTATAATCGACTTATTAAAACGTGAATTTTCAGAAGACGTTGTATTAAGGTTATCAAATATTATTAAAGTAACGAGTTTAGACGATTTGGTGATAGATCATTTTCGAACGTGCCAACTGAAGGGAATATATGATTGCTTAAAAGAAATTATTTTTTATTGTGAAGTAAAGAAGTTATCTGAAGACGGGTGTTGTTGTAGTGATAAGTTTACTGACGTTATAGACGGTCCGTGCCCGTGCGCTATTTTTGAAAGAAATAAAAATAAATTACTGTGTTGTTTACAGTTGATTGAAAGTCATGATGATTCAGAAATTAAATTATTTTTTGTAGATAGATATCTTCGATTTTTAAAAACAAAATGACTGATAAATTTGAAAACAGTATTTCCGCATTTAATTGGCAAATATATTATTTCGGCCCGCCGCTCGTTGGAGAATTAAATTTTAACGAAATTTGTTGTTTGATAGTGAACGAATTTACACGAGCAAATGTTGTTAAAATTGAAAGGAATAAGCAGATTATTAAAATCAGTTTACCAATTACTTATACATGCGGTGCTGTATTGAAAAAATTAAAAAACTGTAGCCGTCAAACACTACTGAGTATCGATCATGAAGAAGAAGAAAAATTGTATAAAGTAAAATCAGTTCGTGCGTCACCAGTCGCTGTGAAGACGTCGGTTAAAAAACAATGTCAAAACAAGCGCTGCTGTGTGAAAGATTAATCAATCATTCGATAAACGAATTGTTGGAATCCGGTTTTGTTTTTAAACGATATTTAGATAGTGTTCAGTGTTCTTTGTGCGGGTTTCAGACAAGAGGAACTTTACCTATCGAACATATTCAGTTTATGCATAAATTATCGAATCCGAATTGCGAGATGGAGCAATGCATAATGTATAATTTCAATAATTATAGGAATGCGAAAAGATGTATTGCAGAGACTAAAAAAATGATGTTATTATCATTTAAAAGTTGGCCTACACTCGAGCCCAATTTTAAAAAACTGGTTAACGCCGGATTTTATTATACCGGCGTTGGTAGTAAATTATCATGTATAGAGTGTAGAGTCATTTTAAACGGTTGGAAATGTTCTGACGATCCTTGGACTGTTCATGAAAAAGTATCACCACACTGTTTTTTGGTGAAAATTCACAAAGGTGAAGATTGTATGTAATTAATTATTATTATTATTATTATTATTATTATTATTATTAAAAAATAGTATTGATGTATTTGTGTTTGTTGTTTTTTATTCATTTTCTTATCGTAGTTAGAACCATCAACATATATATATAATGAGTGTAAGAGAGAATATCAGTAACGAATTACATAAACAAGTTAGAAAAAATTTTTTAACTCGTAGTGTTGAGCTCAAAGGTCTTGATGATTTATATCAAGCCGATCTTGTAGAAATGATTCCATATGCAAAGTTGAATAGAGGTTATAAGTATATATTAACGATGATAAATTGCTTCAGTAAATACGCATTCGCTGTTCCAATAAAAACAAAATCGTCTGAAAATGTTGCGCGAGTACTTAAAATTTTATTACAAAATAATAAAATGAATCATTTACAAACAGATAAAGGTAAAGAATGGTACAACGAACGTGTGCGTAATTTGTTGAAGCAATACAATATAAATCATTATTCTACACATTCAGATAAAAAAGCTTCTATTATCGAACGGTTCAACCGTACTTTGAAAAATAAAATGTGGAAATGGTTTACAACTAACGGTAAGTATACGTGGTTGAATGTCCTTCCTGATTTATTGAGAGACTACAATAATACTGTGCACAGAACGATTAAAATGAAACCTGTAGATGTAAACAAGAATAACGAAAAAGAAGTATTGTTACGAATAAATAAAATAAAACAATTAACGTTCAATAAGAAACCTCCAAAATTTAAAATCGGCGATAGAGTAAGAATTAGCAAATATAAAAAGGTGTTTGCTAAAGGTTACCTTCCCAACTGGACAAACGAGTTATTTACTATTTATAACGTTAAATCTACAGCGCCGAGAACGTATATTCTGAAGGACGATTAAGGTAATATATTAGAAGGTGGTTTTTATGAACAAGAAATAAGTAAAACAAAATTTGGTGACGTATGTTTAATTGAAAAAATTTTAAAACGTAAAGGCGAGAAAGTACTTGTACGTTGGTTGGGTTATGATAAATCACACGACAGTTGGATTAATAGAAATAATATTATATAATAACGTGTGTAAAAAAATAGATGTCAGTGATGAAGCTTAAACGGCAGAAACATAAAATAAATATTCGCGATATTGATACGATTGTTTATAATTGTAGGGATCTGAAGAAAAAGAGAAAAAAACATAGTAAATTATTACCAGATAATATTAGATGTTTAATTACAGGCTCATCAGACATGGGAAAGACTAATTTAATGCTTAATTTGTTATTCGATCCGAATGGATTATGCTTTGAAAATATATACGTGTTTTCAAAATCGTTGTATCAGCCTAAATACAAGTTTTTAAATAGAGTGTTTTCAAAAATACCGTTTATAGGTTATCATACGTTTACAGATAATGACGAGGTTATACATCCGAATGAAGCTAAACCTAATTCTGTAATAATTTTCGACGATATAGCTTGTGAACGGCAGTATAATATACGAAATTATTTTACAATGGGGAGACATAATAATATTGATGTTTTTTATTTGTGCCAGTCGTATAGTAAAATTCCAAAACAACTGATACGAGATAACGAAAATTTAATAGTTTTATTTCGGCAAGATGAACTAAATTTAAAACATGTTTTTGCCGATCATGTTAACACGGATATGAGTTTTGATTGTTTTAAAGAAATTTGTAATAAAGCATGGATACGTGGTAAACATCATTTTTTAGTAATAGACAAAGAGAGTGATATGCGTCGCGGTCGTTATCGTATTGGATTCGATATTTATATAGATACATAAGGATTGATAAATTATTGTACAAGATGACGTCGCGAGCGAAACGTGAACAACTTGCGAAAGAGATCAAACAAATTAGGAAAGATATTAGACGGAAACACGCTAATTTAACTCAAAGTGCTATCAGCGAACAACAGGAATTAGAGAAACAATTAGAACCGATAGTTCAACCTTTAAAAAAATTAATAAATTTACGTAATGTGCTTTATGATACGGATGAAAAAATGGATGATGTAGAAACGCGTTTAAAAAAACATAAACGTCGTGGAAATAAAATAGAAGAACAAAAAGAAGTAGGAATTACGCCGATTAAAATGAGAAAAATTGGATCGATAACTAGTACACCTGAAATGGATGTTAACGAAGGTGCTACGGAAATATATGAAACACCGCCGACATTACAAGAAGTACTATCAACATCTACTGGTCTTAGTAGAGCAAATTATTGGATTGATAACGCTGTCACAGGAAAATTGCCTAGACTATATTTACGTAAATTGTTTAATGATAAAAATAAGGAAATCGATCATACTTACGGTGTTTATTTTGGAGACGATGATTCGATAAAGATAGGCAATTCAACTATTAATTTCGAGGGCGATAATATTATTATCGATAATGTAACGTATGAAGGTACGCCTGGACTTTATGAACTTCTTTTTATGAAAATACCTGACGATTATATATATTCAGAAGAGGATCTGCATACGTACGGTTTGATACTAAAAGCGACAAATGCTCATAAACAGAGTCACTCTGATCGAGTTAAGAGTAACAAAGGACATAAATATAATAATATAATTAAAAATCTGGTATCAGAGTCAACGTCTACTAAATCGAAACTGAAACGTATTGAAGGACGCGGGGTTTTATCGTTAACTAACGACGATAAACCGAATTATGTATATTGGGATGATCCGAACGAGTTATGCGACAGATTACGTTTATTAATAGCATCTAAGAATACCGGTCATTCCCGGTCATGAAAATGAAATCATATCAATTATCGAAGAATTGCAAGAAGCGAATATAATAAAATAACGTGTAGTAATGTTAATTTTGTCATTTACAAAATGAGTATCAATAAATTCGGACGTTACAATAGACATATGCGGATAAACGTTGTTCGCGGTCCTACCGGTGAAGGTTTTCGTTTAACAGATGAGGGTGATTATGATATAGATAATAAGAGACTCTGTAATGTCGGTAACGCTGTTTCGGAAGAAGATGCTGTTAGTTTTAAAATTTTAAAAGAAAATTGTTTATATCAAACTGATAACCAGTACGACGTTGCTTTGAAAAATATAATTAATTTAGCCGATCCGAAATTAGTTACTGACGCAGCGACTAAATCGTATGTAGATACAAAAATTCCGACCGTATCAAATGGAATTTGTAACTTCGAAGGTTATAGGTTAAATAACATAGGTTATCCATCGGTTCCGACAGATGCTGTAAGCAAACAGTTTATACTCGATACAGTTAATATAGTTCAACAGAGAGTTGAAGACAGATTAGACAATTTTGTTAATATATTAAACAATCACGTGTATAGTATATTATATAATGTTTATGTAAAAACAACGAAAGATAATCCTGTCAGAGATATAGAAGATTGGAAAAAAAATATATATTTGTAAATTATTATTTATCGCCGTCACAAATGCGTGTATATCAGAAGAGTGCAGAAGATGTCCGTCGCGGTCGAGGATTAATCGGAAATTTACTGAATAAAGCGGTCGATATTTTACCTATCGAACTACATGTTCCTGGTTATCAATACTGCGGACCGGGTACGAAATTAAGTAAACGATTACAGCGCGGAGATTCGGGTATTAATAAATTAGACGCGGCTTGTAAGGAACACGATATAATATACTCGAAATATCGAGATACTGAAAATCGTTCTAAAGCCGATCGTGAATTAGCGGAAAAAGCTTGGCAACGTGTAAAAGCACGAGACTCGTCTATCGGTGAAAAAGCTGCTGCTTGGGCGTTAACTAATATTATGAAAGCGAAAAGTAAATTAGGCGGCGGTATTAAAAAGAAAAAAAAGGAAAAAAATAAGCGAATTTCTAAATCAAAAAAAAGAAAAAGGAGGGGAAGGGGATTATACTTACGACCGTATAAAATATCTGGTGGTGGTGGCGGTGGTGGGAATAAAAAAAAAAAACATCGAAAGAAATAAAGATTCCCTCACACGCTCTCACCAATAATGAATTGTTTTCCTACGCTAAACTCTTGAATGTATCTAATTTTAGAGGTGTTTTTATGAAAGATACTTTACCGTTAAAAATTCAGAAAAATGAAACCGGTATTGTTAATTTAGATAGTATACGCGGGTCAGGTACGCATTGGGTATGTTACCGTAAACAAAATAAGACAATAAACTATTTCGATAGTTTTGGTAATTTAAGACCGCCAATTGAATTAGTTCGTTATTTTCAAACATCGGAGCAACAACCCGTCAATATAAACTATAATTATAAACGTTATCAACGATCAAATACAGTTAATTGTGGACGTTTGTGTTTACAGTTTCTTAGTAATAATGTTCAGCTTAAACGGAGTAGGATCGTCGCTTAGTTGTGACATATTTCCTCCCATCGAACTCGAAGGAAATTGGGAACTCGGGTTGATTAATTTCATGACATACAATTCCATACCGAATGTTGAAGAAAATGTAAATAATATGTTTTATTTCGGTGACGATGGAGTGATTGCATTACCTACAGGCTCTTATGAAATCGAGGATATAAACACTTATATAAATCAAAAATTACCAAAAAGTAATAAAAGGAAAATTATTAAATTATTAATACGTGCTAATAATAATACTTTGAAAAGCGAAATCTATTCAAGTGAAACGATAGATTTCACTAAACCGAATTCTTTGGCTTCTCTTCTCGGATTCGCTAATACTGCCAAACTCGAACCGCTTATATGGCATTCATCACAGTCGACAATCAACATTGTAAAGACAGATGTTGTAAGACTTGTCTGCAGTGCTGTGGCTGGATCATTGAAGAACGGTCGAGAATCTCATATATTACACAAATTTTATCCGACAGTCGGACCGGGGTATAAATTAGTAGAATCACCGACAAACGTTATCTATTTGCCAGTGAATACAAATAGATTAGATAATATCACAATACGATTAGAAGATCAAGACGGAAAGTTAATAAATTTTAGAGAAGAAACGATTTCTTTGCGATTACATATAAGAAAAAGACGAGATGAGGCTAATTTTTCCTTATGGGCAAAATAAAACAATAGTTAAGCCCGTAAATAGTGTCAGTAAAATACGGGATGCTAATCAGTTAACATCTCTTAATAGAAAATTTTTTAAAGTCGTTAGGGTATAAAGTACTTATTAACAATGAGTATATTGGACGTGTTAAATAGCGCTGTCTATGATGACGATAGTATCATCGGACGTGCGTATCATACACACACTCCTTACGCATCTACTACATTAAATAATAATGATGAGATACGTATTCCTGTTCATCAACAAGATCATTATACACTTCCTTGTGAGAGTTATCTACATATCGAAGGTAAATTAATGGGTGAAAACAATCAGAAAAACGAAAATATTCGATTAATTAGTAACGGATTAGCGTTTTTATTCGATGAAATACGGTACGAAATATGTGCTACGGAAGTAGATCGTGTTAAAAATGTTGGTATCACATCAGTAATGAAGAATATTTTAACATTCAAACCCGGTGATATGAAGAAAATAACTAATGCAGGATGGACGGGAGATGTAAAAAGTTGCTTCACAACAGATTCAACGAATTTCGTGTTTTGTATTCCCTTAAAATTATTACTCGGTTTTGCTGAACAATACAAACGCATAATTTTAAATGTGAAACAAGATCTGATTTTAATACGATCATCGTCTGATAATAACGCTGTAGTTTTAAACGCTATCGATAAATATAAATTACAATTAACAAAAATCAATTGGCGAATTCCTTATATTTATGTTAGCGATGAGTATAGACACAGATTATTGAGTATTGTTGATAGAGATACGCCAATAAAATTAGCGTTTCGTAGATGGGAGTTGCAAGAATACCCGACTTTACCAGAAACTAAACAGTTGACGTGGACGATAAAAACTGTAGCACAGACTGAGAAACCGCGTTATATAATTGTAGGTTTTCAAACAGATAGAAAAAATAACATAACAAAAAATGCCTCTCATTTTGATTTATGCAACTTGCATAATATTAAATTATATTTGAATTCGCAATACTATCCGTATGATAATTTAAACGGAAGTAAAGAAACGTTATACGAGATGTATAAAGGGTTTCAATCATCGTATTATGATGGTAGCGAGAACGAACCTGTTCTGGACAGGACCGATTATTTATTATACGCGCCGATAATTGTTATTGACTGCTCTCATCAGAGCGACCTTTTAAAAACCGGTTCTGTCGATGTTCGTTTAGAAATAGAAGCAGCGCAAAATTTTTTGCCGAAAACGACCGCATACTGCTTACTAATATCTGATAATTTGCTCGTGTATTTACCTTTATCTGGTGTTATAAGAAAATCGATAGAATGAATCGATTGTTAACATTATATTTATTCGCTTGTCATACACATTTTATAATCACTTGTAGTGTTAGCGCTTTATAATAATGATCGGTTTTATTGTTGATGTTCAATGTTTTTTCGACGACGCCAAAAATTATATTGTTAAAGAATTGTGTTTACAAAGAATAGAAAATCATAACTGTCCCGGTGTGAGAGAACATTTTTTGTTTTTACCACCATTCGATTATCGTTATTTATCAAAAAATAGAAAAAAACAAGTAGAGTGGTTGAAAAGATTTTTTCATGGTTTCAGCTGGAATTGTGGAATTCACAGCTATGACGAACTTCACAATATTTTAAACAACATCGTTACTGAAGGTGAATATGTGTACACTAAAGGAGCGGAAAAGCAGAGATTCATCGAGGACATGCTCGACTACAAGTCGGTTGAAGTAATAGATCTTGAAGCTCTTAAGTGTCCATCATTAAGTGTCTTACAACAGCAGACTGTGGCACGTGTCGATTGCCCATATAAACATAATCTTGATCATTGTGCGCTAAATAATGTATTTCATATAGCAAATTGGATATTGAATAATAAAATTTAAAATGTATTTTTTTTAATGTATTTATTTCACATCTTTTTCCTTCACTATTATTAATCTATGATCGACTACAAGTCGGTTGAAGTGTCCATGTTTTAAGTGTCTTAAAACAGTCTGTATAAACATATTTTTTTTTCTTCACTATTACTATGCTAGAACATCACATTATTATTAATCCGGGAATCCATGATAAATACCAAGCCCATCATTGTCATGCACCAACACTGTGCGTTTACTCCAGTCGTTCAACCCTTCGTTATAACGAACCCAAGCTGTTAAGGCTCTATGCAATTCCGAACCGTATAATGTTCGATTATTGCGATCTCTGTATACTAATAGTATAGCTGTATGATAGCACACATCATTTATTATACTCTTACAACTTGTATTATATATGGTGTTCGCTATTATACTATCGTCTGCTTGCAAATGTACATAACATTCATGACGTTCGCAGTACATTCGATCTGTTAATAACAGTTGTTTTTCTATCCATTTAATAATTTTTTTACCGTCTGAACAGCTAATTTTGGAACTGGACAGACAGGCGTCGACACAAGCACAATTATTAATTTTAGATTCGTGACCGTGTGTTAATATATGATTCAAAATATAATCTCTATATAAATTTATAGAATCACATACACACCGTATTATAGATCGTATATTACCCGTATACAAACGCGATGTATACAAACGATCTACTATATTTTTTGATTTGTTTCTATACATAGCGCAACGACGGTCACCTTCAGGAATTTTAAAATCTGTATTTTTATTATGACTTGGTCGACAAAATTTAATATCAAGGTAATGTTCTAACATAGCTATACACTCCCATGTGTGACTTAGATATTTATCGTCGACACGCACGCTTGGGTTGAATTCTTGGTCACTGTCCATTACCTGCACAAAGGAAAGGATTTTGTGAAAGTATTAAACACCAACACTAAATTTTTTTATATGCTATTTATTTATACATATATATATATATAAAATTACAAAAATTCTATAATTTTTTTATCAATTCTTTTATAAACGGTTGTATAGTCGAGCCTGGTCTGTCGACTATCGCTTTCAATTTCGCAATTTCTCCAGGTGTTAATCTTTTTGGCGAAAAAAACCATTTCTGGAGAAGACGACTCTCCTCCTCCTGTTTTGATGACGTGTTCATTTCCATCAAAGACGCAAATAGAAGTAGGTCAAAAACAGCTGTAAATGTGTTCTATGTAAAATCAAATACGTTTTAAAAATAACATAAGAAAGTCTTATAACAAAAACAAATTAATTTTTTGAATAGAGAAATGTAAAACACGTTATACCTTGTAATAATACATATATTAAAAATGATATAAAAAGAACACACTTATTTTACAGGTGACCAAAAAAAAAAAAACAAGAATTATTATACACGTTCTTGTGTAAAACATATTATTTTTATTATATATATTAAAATTAAATTATTTATATATATATACATACAATTAAAATTAAATACTTATTTATAATATATACATATTTACATACATCAATCAATCAATCAATCAACTAACAGACCAACCTTAAATTATTTTAATACGGCTTATATCGCGTCTTGTACGAGCCGTGTGCTACATCTTTAACATTTTTAATTTTGATTAAAGCCGATTTAAATAAATCGGTTGTTGCCACGAACAGCGGGTCTTGTGGTGACGATGCTAAAACAGTCACTTTCCGGGATACTTTTTGCCACCAGTTGTCAGAATGTACACGTTTGATGTCAGCCGTCTGCGTTAATTTTACCTCGATCAAATATGGACCTTCCTCACCTGGTGTTTTAACCCATTTCTTCATGCCGTCTTTTAATATCTCAAACTTTTGTTCAAATTTAGTGTTTTTGATTTTTTTTGATTTTTCAGATTTTTCATTTTTAGATTTTTTAGATTTGGAAAAAGAATTAAAAATTTTATCAAAATCGTCTTCGCTATCTGATTGAGTATCGGTACTACTATCGCTGTTTTTATTGAGTTCAATCGTCTCGGCCGATTTCTTTATACTAATTAATTCACGAAACAATTGAATACTATCATGATCTAAATTTTTGCTATTGTAAAGTTCGTCATCAATCTGAGAATTAAAATAATCGATAATTTCCGCTAAGGTCATTTCTTTTTGTTTCCTACGGAAAATATCGATTTCTGACGGTTCATCATCAAATATATGCATGACCGCATTCTGAATAATTAAATATAAATTAATAATAATTGAAGGTTGGTCCAGTACAATCGCTTTCAAATTTTCTAATGCCTCCTCCCACAGCACTATTTTTACCAGCCCCGTTATGTAAAGACATTGAATCAGGTCTTTAATTGAAAAATACGTCGATGGGCCGGCGGATGCTGAAGGAGAAGTATTGGATGCTTCGCGTTCCATTACTAGAAACAGAAAAAAAAATAACATAATTAATTTCTAACAACATTTTAAAAAAAATAAATAATATTGTTAGAAAAAAAAGAAAATTTAGAAATCTGTTAAAAATTTTTCTATTTCTAGCAATAAATTTTCATTATCATCATCATAGTTATCTGCAACGCTTGTTCCTCCTGTCGAACCAAAACCACAAGAGCCGCGAGCTGTTGAATCTAAACTCGCTAATTCTTGTAATTTTGGCTCAGCTATTTGTTCGCATATTAACTGCGCTATACGATCTCCTTTTCGAATGTAAAAAATTTCAGAAGAATGGTTAAATAAAATTACACCAACTTTGCCGCGATAATCTCTGTCAATAACGCCTGCACCAACAGCGATATGGTGTTTTAACGCTAACCCAGAACGTGGTGCAATTCGTCCGTAACATTTCTCTGGAATTTTAACAGCCAAATCAGTTTTAACTAACGCATTGTCATGAGGAGCGATCATACAATCATACGCGCTTCTGAGATCGAAACCCGCAGCATATGCGCTCATTTTGACTGGAGGATAAGCATTATCAGATAACTTGACAAAAAACAGAGTTGGAACTGCCATTATGCCTGCAACACAAAAAACAAATTATACTGCCTTCAGCGATGATAATATCTATATACAAAAACAATTACATTATCGGATAATATTAACATATATTAAAAAACAATTTTAAACAATTACTTACTGAATTGATGTATGAAGTTGTTGCACAAAAAAGAGAAGAAGAAGAACAAGTTGATAATATCTGTATAAAACAAAATAAAGTATTAGTTTTATAACTTAACATAATCACCAGTAGCGTTAGTATTTTTTAATAAAAATAATCATTTACCAAAAGTGACGGTAGTCAGTCGATTGATAAAAACGTACGAAGGGAGACGAAAGCTGATATAAGTACAAGCTGATAATATCTGTATAAAACAAAATAAAGTATTAGTTTTATAACTTATCATAACCACCAGTAGCGTTAGTGTTTATAATATAAATAATCATTTACCAAAAGTGACGGTAGTCGATTGATAAAAACGTACGAAGGGAGACGAAACAAGCTGATAATATCTGTATTAATTTTACAACTTAAAATCTATTACTATCAACAGCGCTAATGTTTTTATATTAAATAAAAATATCCGCTTACCAAAAATGATAGTAGTAGTAGTAGTAGTAGTAGTAGTAGTAGTAGTAGTAGTAGTAGTAGTAGTAGTAGTAGTAGTAGTAGTAATAAGCAGATGATATCTGTATAAAAATAAAAAAAAGTATTAATTTCACAACTTAACATTATCTATTTAAAATCTATCACCATCAACAATGTTAGTGTATACAAAAAATTGTCTCTTACCTGAGATAGCAGCAGTACAACACGTCGAGTCGAACGAAGAATTGTACATAGATCAGTAAAATTCAATTCACTTTATATACATTTTTTGAGAATACCAATTATGACCTCTGTACAGAGACTTGTTTACTGTTTTCCGTTATCAAGCCACTTCCATTTACGTAATTATACAAAAAAACTGTGATTAATAATCATGTGATATACGCGTGAAACTTGCTATTTACAGATTGTAATGTCAAAACAACAAAAAAATAATATAAAGAAATAAAAATACTGTAAAAAGAATAATAATTAGAACTTTGTATCCAGATTTTGTTTACTGTTTTCGTTATCAAGCTAATTCCATTTACGTAATTGTACAAACAACTGCAATTAATAATCATGTGACATACACGTGAAACTTGTTATTTATAGGTTGTAATGTCAAAAAAAAAAAAAAATAATATGTAAGAATACAGTAGAGAGAATAATAATTAAAACTCTGGACCCGGATTTCGTTATCGAACCAATTATTTTAATAACTGTAATTAATAATCGTGTGATATACACGTGAAACTTGTTATTTACAGATTGTAATATAAAAAACAAAACAAAAAATAATATAATTAAGAGTACTGTCGATTAAACAACCCGGAATTATCGCAAATTGGTTTTTCCATTTATGTACAACGCCAATTAACTGAAATGACGTAAATATTTTTTTTCTCAATTTGTATTTTACTGTTATAACCGCAAAACGTTTAAATATTATGATTTTATTCCTCTACATCAGTATGAAGACAAATTCATCAAATTCGTTACAGGACAGATAGAGAGATACAATCGCTTCATAACAAAATCAACGAATTTTGTGTACCTTCAAAACTATTACTCAGCTTTATTGAACAACAGCAACCTATAGGTATTGGAATTATTTCTTTTACTGTTAGACTAATTCAATAGTAAATACTTACTTTTTAAAAAATGAATGATTTTACTTTTTTTAGATTATAATGGACAAACAACTCCCATTCAAAAAGAGATTGTCTGTGAGAACCGATAATGACGCAAATACTCGCACACCTGAACAGGGATCTTCATCCAGACAAGATCCTCAACCTGGGTCGTCTTATATACAACATCCAAGTTATTCTTCCACATCATCACCATCATCATCATCATCATCATCATCATCATCATCATCTAATAATAATTTACATTTAAAAAATAATAGATTAAAACATATAATTTTAGAAAATAAATTTATAGAAATAGAAAATGCGTTTAAGGGTAATTTAAGAACGTATTTTTATAAAAATAATAATAACGTAATTAAAGACATATGTCTATTATTAATTTATTTAAAATTAGAAATATTAAACATTTTAAGTAATATGATTGTAATATATAACGCTATAAAATTCAATATTTTAGTTGAATGTACATACGTTAAAAATAATATTAATGAATATCAGGACAGAACATTTAAAACCAAAAATATTATTTTACTTCATAGTTCGTCTATACCATCTGAAATAGACAGTATGATAAACAGTATTTGTAATGAAGAAGACATATATGTACAAAAAGGCTCTGGATGGTCGTTACATTCAATTGACGGTATATTGATTCGAATTAATCGTTTTAAGCCTTTAAGAGGTAGTTCATATATTCCGCTTTCACCAAAACTGACTGCTAAAAAAAGCATAATTAATCCTAAAAATACAGATAATTATTGTTTTAAATGGGCGATTCTTTGTAAATTCGTAAACGGTTCACACCCGGAACCCGTAAATTTTCGTTATAGGGATTTAGAAAATAAATTTACTTTTAATAATATCGATTTTCCTACTCCGTTAACACAAATAAAAATTTTTGAAAAAAATAATAACGTTTCGATTAACGTGTATGGTGTTGAAAACGATATCACAATTTACCCGTTAAAAGTATGCGATAATGAAAAATCAAACCATTTCGATCTTTTATTATTAAATAAAAATAATACGACCCATTATTGTTATATTAAAAATTTCACCAAATTAATTAGATCGCAAGTAACTAAAAGTTTTAATGATATCGAATTTTGTAAACGATGTCTAACCTACTTCACTGTTAAATCTAAAAAGTTAAAAATACATAAACGAAACTGTCAAAAAAATACACCTACACGAGTGATAATGCCGACTGATAATTTAAAATTTCAAAATTTCCAATACCAATATAAACTTCCAATAGTAGTTTACGCGGATTTTGAATGTATATTAAAACCGATAAGTACTTGTTACCCTGATCGGAAATATTCTTTTACAGTCGCGAATGAACTACACGAACCTATGAGTTTTTGCGTTTATTTCGTTGTAGAAAATTCAATTCCCGCTAATATTAAAAAAACATTTGCCATCAGAACCGTTCTTATATAGAGGTAAAAATGCTGCGGAAAAATTCGTATCATATCTCGTTGAAAACATAAATTTATTAGGTTTGCTTCTTAATAATATTATACCGTTAAAAATGACAAAACAAGATAAAATCAAATATAAATCTACTACACATTGCGAAATGTGTAAACGCGAATTCACGTTATTTTACAGACCCGTTAGAGATCATTGTCATATTACCGGCCGTTACCGTTCCGCATTATGTAATAATTGTATTCTGAGGAGACAAAATCAAAAATTTGTTCCCGTTTTTATTCACGCTAGTTCAAATTATGATTCTCATTTTATCGTCCGCCAATTAGGGTATGATATTAGGCAAATAATTGTTATTCCAAATTCGACTGAAAAATATATATCATTTTCAAAAAAAACGTGTAACCGAATAACTATTAAATTTGTTGATACTTTTCGTTTTCTAAATAGATCCTTAGCGGAACTAAGTAATAATCTACCAAAAAATCAATTTTTTCATACTAGCAAATTTTTTTCAAATAATGATATGGATTTAGTCACTCGAAAAGGTGTATATCCTTATGAATATACCGATTCGTGGGAAAAATTGGAAGTACAAGAACTACCTCCTAAAGTCGAATTTTATAGTAAATTAAATGCGAAACATATAAGCGATGAAGATTATAATCACGCGGTTCACGTTTGGAATCATTTTAAAATTAAATCGTTGGGCGACTACAGTGATTTATATTTGAAAATTGACGTATTGCTTTTATGCGACGTTTTTGAAAGTTTTCGTTTGCTTTGTTTATCTTCACATAATTTAGATTGCGCGCACTATTTAACCGTTCCAGGGTTTGCTTTTGATGCGATGCTATTTTGTACTGGTATTGAACTTGAGTTGCTTAACGAATACGAAATGTATATGTTCTTTGAGGCCGCTATAAAAGGAGGAATATCGTCATGTATTAAAAAACATTCAAAAGCTAATAACGAATATATAAAAGAAACATATAATCCAAATTATCCTAAAACATTTTTAGCATATTTAGACGCGAATAATCTATACGGGTGGGCGATGAGTGAATATATTCCGTATTCTAACTTTGTATGGACTGATAAAATTACTATTACAGATATATTAAATACCCCTAATAATTCTAAAACAGGGTATATATTAGAAGTCGATATAGAATACACTGAAAATTTACACGATAACCATATGGATCTACCATTTCTTCCAATTAATAAACGTATAAATCACACAAAACAAACAAAATTACTAACTACATTAGAACCAAAAGAACATTATATTTGCCATTATATCAATTTAAAACAAGCTGTCAATCACGGGTTGAAAGTAACTAAAATTCACAGAACGTTAAAATTTTATCAAAAACCATGGTTAAAACCGTATATCGATTTAAATACGGAAAAACGACGAATTGCAACAAACGAGTTTGAAAAAGATTTTTTTAAATTGTTAAATAATTCTGTCTTTGGTAAGTGTATGGAAAATGTAAGAAAAAGAATGAAATTAGATCTTGTAAGTGAAAATAAAAAATTATTAAAACTTATTTCTAAGCCGACTTTCAAAGACAGAATTATATATGATAAATCACTTTGTGTGGTATTATCAAACAAAACGTCTATTTATTTTAATAAACCAATTTATGTAGGTTTCGCGGTATTAGAATTGAGCAAAACCTTAATGTATGAATTTCATTATGATATAATGAAAAAAAAATATGGAAACAAAATTTCGTTATTATATACTGATACTGACAGTTTGTTTTATGAAATATTGACAAATGATTTTTATGAAGATATGTTAGATCCAGATTTGAAAATGTTTTTTGATACTAGCGATTATCCTCCTGATCAAATTTTATTCTACTATAAATAAAAAAGTAATTGGCAAATTTAAAGACGAATGTAACGGTATTCCGATTAAGGAATTTATTGGTTTACGATCAAAATTATATACCTATACTACGCGTGACAATAATATTCAAAAGAAAGCGAAAGGAATTAGAAAATGTGTAATTAATAACGAAATCGCGTTTAACGATTTCAAAAATTGTCTTCATAATACTCTTTCGGAAACAGAAAAACGTAGAATTATGAAATTAATAAGATCGAAAAAACATATAGTACAATCGGTATCAATTAATAAATTAGCGTTAAGCAATAATGATGATAAGAGAGTATTATGTGATAACGGGATAAATACAATCCCGTACGGTCATTATTCATTAAGCCATTCAAGTTGATACTTTATAGTCGAACTATGAATCGTCTTTTTACGTTACAAAATAAACACAATCAACGTAAAAACATCGTTTTTAATATTTACGATACTCAGGCTATGGGACTTAAAAATTTTAATATCTGTTATTCTAAAATATTTAAATTTCTTCGTGAAAAAGTAGAAGAATATGATAATAATGTGGAGTGTGTTAAAAATTGTACAAAGTTTGATGTGTATCAAAATACTTGTTGTAATAATCATTTAAAATGCGATCAACGCGTTACTCAACTTTGGAATACTATATCTCAATTATTTTAACATATTTTAATTTACCATGACATTTTATGTATATATATTTTTAATACCTGAACAAAAAAACGATATCGACAATATTCAAATAATTTCCTACACAAAAAAATGTTCATTGAAACGCATACTGGAAACGTGATTGTGTTAATTGCAATGAAACCGATAATAAATCAATCTTTTGACCTTCTACTTATAACACGTACTGACGATAATGCATTTTCTGTGTATATAAACCGATTAAAAATTGTGGCTCAGCATCCAGAAGCATACCAACTGTTGTAATGTATAATCACATAGAATTTTTGAAACGCTTAAAGACGTTTTATAAAGTTGAAAAAGCTAAACGAAAAAAACATTATCATAGATTTTATCCTAATAGGAATCAAAATCCTCACAATCTGGCAGCCGCTGGATTTGTTTATGAAGGCGATGGCGACACCGTTCGATGTCTGACATGTAGAGTCAGATTTATGGAATGGACGGCGGAGGATTGCCCTATAGCATTACATAAGAAAGTAATGCCGCAATGCCAGTTTGTGATAACACAGCTTGGATGTGATCATTATCATCTTTAAGGTATTTTTTTTAAAATCATTTTTACTATTTTAAAAAAATAGGTGATTATATTAGTTTCACAATATAATTTAGTTACTTGTAAAATAACTTATTATAATATGTTCTACACAAGAACATACATATACAGTAATTATTCGTTACCTGTAAAATAAGTAGGTTCTTCATATGTCGTTTTTACATTTCTCTATTCCAAAAATTTTGTCTTATAAGTCTTTCCTATATCATTTTTTTTTAATATGTAATTATTAAAATATATAATGTATTCTATACGTTTCTCTATTACTTTTTTATCTTTAGTTAATAGGGTTCAATTTTTAGTTCTTAAAAGTTTAGTTTATCTTTTATTTAATTTTTAAAAAACATGACTTTTTTTTCAAAGGATTCTTGGTGCGTTTAATTAACAAATTATTATTTTTGTTTGTTATAGGTTGGGGAGGACTGACTTCCAACTGCTGACAAAAAAAAAAAAAAAAAAAATATGTTAATATAATCTTAATTATTTTGTTATCACAAAATTTGTTAGTCATTTTGTATGTACATAGTTATTTTGTATGTACTTGTTAATATAATCTCAATTATTTTGTCGTCATAAAATTTGTAACTGTTCAAATAGTTAGTTTGTATGTACTTGTTAATATAATCTCAATTATTTTGTTATCACAAAATTTGTAACTATTCAAATAATCATTTTGTATGTACTTGTTAATATAATCTCAATTATTTGGTTATCACAAAATTTGTAACTATTCAAATAATCATTTTGTATGTATTTGTTGATATAATCCGATCATTATATATGTATTTAATGGTATGATAATAAATATTGTGATCTGCTTTGATTTGTTATTATTATTTCGTAGGAATAATTAAAATAAAACCAGTGTTTTGTTAACAATACAATTTATTACACTCTTTACAACAATGAAATATTTCTCAATACAAAAATTCGAGTCATATCAATTTGAAGGTTATAGGTTATCCATCGACTGTAACGTAAACAAGCGTCGACAATAATACATATCAACTCTATTTTTATAAATTTTATTTACAAACTGAACTTTTATTCTTCTTCATCGATATTACTATCAATTATTGTGTGAAATCGATTGGTCTTTCTTTTGAATTATCAATTGTAATATTAATTCTTTCAATTTGTATAGTACATCATCATTTGCACATTTCAATCCGAATATCGATAGATTATTTTGTTCTGTTCTAACTAATCCGCCCGTAAATTCATTAAAGACATACACAGTGTTATTCTTAAAAAAGTATAAATTGCCATCAGAAAATCTAAATGATGAATCGATTTTAGGCGGTATTCCAGAAAATGTATCGGATATATAACCCCATGATTTAGTAGTGAACATACACTCATTGACTTCTCTATAATAATTATCATCATGAAATATATAAGTTTTACCTGTATAACTGTTAAATACCGCATGCAAATTATTCGGTTGTATGTTAAATAAAGACTGGATATGCTTCGGATAACCATGACTTAATTTAAGACTCATTAAATCAAACATGAATACCAAAGAATCTATAAACATAACTATCTCGCCAGATGGCCGTTGATATACAGCTAAAATTTTTGTGAAATTTCTTGGAAGAAACGTTAACCAATGCTTTATTATAAGCGGTTTGGTGTACATCATCTCTGTCGGATTTAATATCCACAGCCATTTTTCATGTAATATATATAATCATTTATCGGCAATTAAAAATAAATTAATATTTTTAAAATTACAAAGATCAATTTTATTTGTATCTATAGGACGCTCGTCTTCCGTCTCTGGTATTGAAGAAGATGGTGACATCGGTATGAAAGACGTCATAAAAGTGTTTTGTGTCTTACCATACAAATTTTGAATAGCTAAAACATCATCATCACCTAACTCGATTTTACCGTTGTAATAAGCATACATTACAGAATCTGATACATCTGAATGTGATAAACCTATAGCATGACCGATTTCGTGTATTAAAGTTGCATACAAACTTGATTGACCAAGAGGAACGACTTTGCCAGTCGAATATGACCAATTTTCATCTTCATCAATATGAATTTCTCGTCTTGAATTATTATAATCAGGAAAATATGCGTGCGCTAATGTTCCGCCTTTGCCGTCAAACATTCTCGTACATTGCCATGATTCTTTTTGCATCATATGTTTCAATCGTTTATTAGAAATTAAAATATCTGTATTCACTCTATCATGTTTGAAACGTATACCAGACTTTTCCTCCCATACTGCGAAAGCTTGTTTAGTCAATTCTAACACCTCTTGATTCGCTAAATAATAATGCCATGTTACTTCGGGCTTGTTCCATTTGAAACTAGATACTCGATAATCGATAATATCACTGTTACCGCACCTAGTTTTCGACATTAAGTTTATAGTTTCATTATTTAATTCGCCATCAGTAGGCAATTTATAGTATTCTTGAAATATAAGTAACGCGTTAGCAATATCTGATTCATTTACCGCTTGCAACGAAAATTCATCATATGTTTTAAGATAACCATAGTCATATAAATATCGCTTAACTTTATCCATTTCAATCTGTGTTGTATTATCGGTCGAAGAATTTGCTAGTAATATTTGATCGCATTTTGCCCATAATGTTAAAAAAAATATTACAGATTTAAGCGGCGTCATAGTTTCCGATTGTACTGTACAATGACAAATACCAAACAACGTTATTAATAAAAAAAAATATATCACGCCATTATCCCTTCTCCTAAACATTTGTTTACAAACAGACGCGCTCCGGCGGTCGCCGCCGAACTCCGAATGTTTACGTTTACGTATTTTTACCGCGTGTCCCAGCTTTGCGTTGTTTACGTTTGTCGGAATGTTTATGTTTACGTTTGTTACTGGGTCAGCGTGTCGTCGATCGGCGGCCAAGGAAAACAACGAGCACGTGGTGATAGCCGCGTCGGCGAGAGAGAAAAAAACGTAAACATAAACATTCTCTCTCGGCGCAAACGTAAACAACGCAAAGCTGGGACACGAAAAACGTAAACATAAACACGAGGAGGTCGATGACCGCGACGCGGCGGCGGGGGTGGGAAGGAAGGAAAAAAATGTAAACATAAACACAGGAGAGAACGTAAACAACGCAAAGCTGGGACACGAAAAACGTAAACATAAACACGAGGAGGTCGATGACCGCGCGGCGGCGGCGATGGGTGCGGGGTGAGGCGGGGGTGGGGAGGAAGGAAAAATGTAAACATAAACAGAGGAGAGAACGTAAACAACGCAAAGCTGGGACACGCGGTGGAAAAAAACGTAAACATAAACACGAGGAGGTCGATGACCGCGCGGCGGCGGCGATGGGTGCGGGGTGAAACGGGGGTGGGGAGGAAGGAAAAATGTAAACATATACAGAGGAGTGGGGGTGCGTGGCGAGAGATAAAAAATGTAAACAAACCGGAAAAAATGTAAACAAACGAGCGGAGTTGGGTGACCGCGCGGCGGTATGTTGGTGAAGACGGGGGTGGAGGGAGTGAAAAAAATGTAAACATAAACAACAGAGGGGGGCGTGGCTGTCCCAGAACCAACCTTTTATTACTACTGTCTCTATCGTACTGCTAGTTTAGGTAGCCTCCGTGAGTATGTAGGATGTTGAGAAATATTAGTTGCTCAATGTCTGACCATATTAGAACAGTGGCTTGCTTTAGACGAGCAGAACGTGGCGAAGGATATAGGAACCTGGGGGAGAATGATGGAAGACTACGTGTAATACTAATCTCAAGAGCGAGAAATAAGGAAAAGAGATCATGACGCTAAAATGTAGACAGTCAGAAGAGTCAACAAAGAAGTAAGAGATAATTTGTAGTAACAAACTGTAACATATTGTTATAATGCTTGAACAGATCGTCATCATTAAACAACGGAAATAAAATTGTGTAAAACAAGAGGATTCGTTACTCAAAACGTTAATAGTGTTTCAATAAAGACACTTGTAAAAACAATTTTTCGTGTTCACGAGTACAAGTCATCAGTTAATAATGTCCGCACATAATAATTACAGTTATTAATAATACGCCTTTTTGTTTTAAACAATAATAATAAGCAGATTAAGTTCAACCGGACAGTCGCTTCTATATGTTTATTGTTTGGTTAGATTTTGAGAATATCCACTATCTCCCGATCCATGTAAATTATCTATCATCTTGTGGAAGAGTGGAAATCCAGATCATTTGAACTGCTAGTTTATCAGATCACAAGTACATCGCTGCAAAGCAACTTTTATACATCGAAAGTGTAAAAATATCTTAACTGGTTTACATTAGGTTAGACTGCAAGAAATCTTATAAAGTGTATATGGGCTTACAAATGTGAGTAAATGTGTTAAATTACAAATTTAACATGCAGTCCATCTGTGTATCCACAGTTAAGCAGCCTGTATGTACTATTCTCAATTTTTCTTTATTCGCGACCATCGTTCACATTATCCAAACTTCTCATCACGTTCCATAAGCTGCCCCTCTTTTCTTCTTCAATCTTTATTCAATTACTGTTCTCTGAAAACGTCCCAATAACAGCTATATGCATTTTGCCTTCCTCGTCCATCACTTCAGAGTCGGCTTTCGTCGATTCCCGGAATGTAACTCATTAGTCTTTCTGTCCATCCAAATAATTTTTAACAGAATATCTGATAAACATTTTAAAACTTTCCAAAATTTGCATTTCTCTTTTCTTCAATATCTACGTTACTGTCAACACTATACAACTATTTTGCTATTTCCATAAGACTCTAGCGGGTAGCTAGGCTGCATTCAAGCTACTGCAAAGTATACATAACTCAGGCCCTGCGGTAGCAAATTTATTGTTACGACGGTCTAACTAATCGTCGTATGGTACAGTGGAAAACAAAATACAAGACACTAATTAAGTCACTATTCACCAGCTTTACTTTTCGCAATTAAACAATTTGTAATCAGCAAGATAGTTTTTCAACAAATGAAATAAAAATTGTTCACTAGCAATAAAAATGTTAACTAATGTAAAACACAATTGTAGTTTACAATTGTCCTGCACAATTATAAAATACATAATACCTTGCCACAATACGTCGAACCGCACTGTGTGAATCGCCACTTTAACACACTGTGTAATCGCCTGACAATAACTGACTTGACCGTCGCTGAATGGCTGTATTTATATCCCGCTGATTTCCAGAATAATCTGAAACTTTGGATGACTTGTTAAACAAACAGGTGCTCTCGTGAATCTACTAAAAACAGTGACACTGAAGACACTGCGCTGACCGGTACGTACTGGCATAGATAGTTGACGCGTAATCCTTTTCACCGCAAAGTAGCAGTATTATATACGCACACACCTCACAGCTGGAATAGTCTAGATACTTGTAGAACGTTCCGTATTACGCAACACTTTTCCGCACTACGTAACAATGTGTGTGCGTGTGTGTGTGTGCGCGCGCGCGCGCGTGTGTGTGTGTGTGACTTACGATACACAGATATGTTTTTAAATGAAAAATTGTACTGCGTGTTTCAACAAAATGATTTCAAGTATATAATGTATACCTAGGTATTTGTTTACGGTATTTACAGTGCAATAATTTGGTGTATAGCAACTTAAAAAATATGTTGAATCTGTTTCCCGCTTGATATGCAGACGTGCTTAATTTATGATCGTCAATTACCAACCGAATTAGTAATTTTTTTTTTGTATGATTTAATTGAATGCTGTGATACCATTTCAAACAAGGTAAGCCAAAAATAAAGTTTGGACTATTGTTTTTTTTTTTGTAACATCTTTCATCCTAAGTTTTCCTTTAAAATGATGTACTTATCACATCTATCAGTTAAAAAACAATTTTTTAAATGGATTTGAAAAATATATTTGTAATACCGCCTTACTCTAACGAACAGTAAAATTAGGTTTGTAAAATCTCAACAAGGGGTATTTAGTGCTTTAGAAATAGATTTCCGAACGTATCAAAACCAAAATCTTAAGGAACTGGTGTCGAAATAAAAATATTGGAACGCACTGCACATGTTCAAAACTATAGGGGACACGGTTGAGGAAACTGGTAAACAACTATAAAGAGAAAACGATAGGTTGTGGTAAAAAAAATAGAAAGACGACTAACAACTGCAGACATAGACACTTTGCAAGCATATTATGGCATTACTGCTATCCAATAAATGAAAATGACTAAAACATGCACGCGGAAGGATGTAGTGACAATCTATTTACCTAAAACATCAACTGACGGAAACACGCAACATGGTTTACGTTCCAAAAGAAGTGGGGAGTACAACAGTAGCAATAAGTGATAAGTTCCACATGGTGTAAGTGCAACAGTAATTAAATCTACTTACAGGGGAGCGTTGCAGTCACAAGTACAACTTACCGCCGTCAGTTGTAACAAAAATTAACCAAATATTCCGAGATTTTAATAACCCAGACTTACTGAAAAAACGCAAAACTTAAATAGTGTCATTTGGGAGAAAAAAATTAATCTCAAGTTTTTGGGCTTAAAATATTTTTATTTTTTGTGCGTTACGTAATTGTTCAGTTTAATTTAACTAGTATGTTCGAACTGAAGATGCTGAAAGAATTGGATTTAGAAAATGGAAGAAATACTGTAAAAGTGGCATGGAAAGGTATAGGATATAAAGAAAGATTATCCTACAGTAAATATTACTGCAGACCTAAAGATTGTCGTAAAGAAAATTAATAATACTGTAACTATTTTGAAGAAAAAAAGACGAAAATCGTACAAAAAGAAAAATAGTGTAATGGTACATATCTTCAACAAACACTAATGAAGAAACATGATAAGAATAATTTATTAAATACTTAAAACTATGATTAAAAGGGACGAGTTAGATATAAAAGAATGGGTAATTAAAATAATAATACGATCAAGCATTAGAAAGTAATCATAAAAGAAACCTCTGATAAGAAAAAAGTAACAAGCAACGGACAGAAACGTTGAAAACATTGATACATGGCGATTTAACCATAATAACCCAATAGATGGTAAGTGAGAAAGTGGAACCAGCCCCAACACCAAGGAAGGATATATAAATAATCACATTTAAAGTGAGAAAGTAGAACCAGCCACAACACTAACATAAGGATATATGGATCATCACCAAATGAAGTAAAAGCAGTAAAAGTGCACAACACCAGTGATAGACCAAGTGGAAAGAGATCAATCAATAATAGTTGTAAATAATGATGATTAATGTAAACTCAGACAAACAATGTAAAATGAGAAGTGTTAAATCTTACTGACTTAATTTTAGAAGGGTACACAAACCCAAATGAATAGAGATAACTATGACAAATCAATCTAGTACGACATAAACTTGTTAACGGTATAATTGAACCTAGAAAGTGAGAGATAGTGAATTAGAAAAATAATGAACATTTTTTAAAAATGAGAAAGAGAATTTAAGTAAGCAATACCCACCAGTAACACTTAAATCAAGTATAGAGTGCAAGGTGATAGTTAAAATACCCAATTTAAATAGAACCTCATTGATAGTGATAAACACTAATACATCAGTGGAAAAGGTTTTAAGAGTGAATAGTGAAAGTGAGTGAAAGCTAATAATTGCTAAACACAGAAAGGACTGTGGCAATTAAAAGCAATTATCAGTGAACACCAGTGTACACGACAAACTAAACCAAAGTGTAGTAGGTTAAGTAATTAATAGAGTTCAGGTAGTAGTAGTATCGACTACTTATCATATTTTAATTTAAAGCCAGTAGTATTCTAAGTTGGCAAATAATATTATTACCAATTTATTTCAGAAAAAAATGACTATTAGTGTGATAATACACAGTATAGATGATTGCTGAGGTACACAGGTAAAACCAAATACTATGTGACGATTTAAATTGTACCAATAATCAAAATAATAAAAAATTTTAAAAATTAAGGTTGCGACCTATAAAGCCATTTAAATCTCACTGTATTAATATAAAAAAACTTGTATGTACTCAGTATGAGAGGAAGCAGTAATTAGTTAGTAAGAAGATACTCTAATAAAAAGATAAATTGTAAAGAGTTATTAATATCGTATTTAACCCTTTGCTTGTGAGCAGGCGCTGTCCTGTTGATTCCAGACTCGACATATTTTCCGAGTCTTGTGTAAGTTAGAATAAGATAAAAAACCTAATGTTAATAATTAAAAATCTGAAGACACAGATAGTCGCTAAAACAACTGATTTAAATTATGTATATTTGTTTAGGGATAGTTTGTATAAATAAAAATGTTAACATAAAGAGAGACAGGGACTATATTCTCGCGCAGTAATTGCCCCACTACCGTTTTGTCCAGTACCAGGCGAAGGGAGCAGAATTTCGCTCTCTCGCAATGGTGACTTCGTACAGTATAGACGTAAGAGCTGTGCTCTTAAAATATGTTACCTATACTTTGTTTTACCTTAAGATGGTATACCAGAAATAGCTGCTTAAAGCATCTGGATGTGTTAACTAATATAGTTATGTAAATAAACAAGAGATTTAAAGTGTAAAACTCGAAACGTAAAAAAGGTGTAACACAAGATGACTTCGAACTTCAAGAACTAACAACACTTCCAACATCATACCTGGAGATGTGAACTATCAGAAGCCACAAACTCTAGTACACACGACAGAATATGCAGATCAGGACATCCGAGCATCTACAAGTACCATCGTAGAAGGTTCAACCTGCGAACTTTGGAGCCCTTTACTGACGAAGACCAGACCGAGATGACGACGTAGCTGTTCCTGTTTCCCAAGACGGATACCCCAGGACGAGTTTTCTGCATACCAATTAAAAGGTGATTCGATAGCCTGTCTATCGAGGGTTACTAATATTTGTTACACAACACATCTTGAAAGAGACTTTTCAGAAACTATTAACTTTGTAAAGACTTATAAATTAAATCTAAGAATTTCATGTAACTATTCTAACTTCATACGTTGTAACAGTTTATATGCTAATGTAGAGTAATATAATTCAAGCAATAATACCATTCTTCCAATGGTTGAATAAAAGAAAGTCTTGCAAGCTAATATCATGAATTGATTATGACTAAAATTTTTAATGAATAAATACCGAAGGTTACCCGGATCCGAGGTATAGCTATATAGAATCAATTTTGATCCCAAAGTTTAAAGAAACCTTTCAAATAACTTAATAATTGAATTAGTAATGTCATGGGATCTGTCAGTAAATGTTTTTAAATGTTAAATAAAGAGAAGTCTTCTTGTTACACACATATGAGGAGTGCTTAAATCAATTGTATACCTTGCCATTGTTTCCTTACACAGTTAGTAAGTAATTTCTTATATTAATTATTTGTGATACATTCTGTTACAACGTAGGAAGCCCATCTAATTAACGGAGTTTAATTACGATGGGTTCCCTGGATTTGTAACGCGAAAAAAGACGTAACAACTATTAATATAAAATGATAGGAAAAGGATTTAAACATAATATGGTAAAATGTTATTAAATTTCCATGTTAATGACTTAATGTCATTTGAATTTAGTTATAAGGAAATACCATTGTGTACAAGTATTTAATTAATGTTTATATTTTTATCTGTTATAATATGTAATAATGATAACTCACCAAAGAGTATGAAGAGATGAAGAGAATGAACATTGTGAGTAATGACATGCAAATAATTACAGTATGTTTAATGAATAGAAATATGTCTGCGGGAGTTATGTAGACCATAAGACTAAATGGTATATTTTAGATAATAGGGAATAAGAAACAATAATTCCATTACAAACAAAAGCAGTAATAAGAAACAAAATAAATTCAGACAAATCCAGTGACACTGAAAAAGCAGTTATAACAATAGACAAGCCAGAATATGGAACTAATAAAATAACATACAATTACAATAGAACAGACATAAAACCATTCAACAACTGAACAAATCATGTATAAAACAAACCAGAACCTATACAAGGGGGAAATAAAATGTAATCTCTGTGATTTAAGAAAAATAGCCAATTGCTGTTAAGCCTAGGAAAATGCCTAACTGTAAAATAACAAAAACTGCAATTTTTAAGAATTAAACTATAACATTAGCAAAACTAATGCAAGTAAACAATAAAAGACGATTAGGCAATCATATTCAGAAAGAAATTTTCAAGTAATCATGTAAATTAAGAAAACAGTGTAATTAAACAATACCAACATAACTGTCAAAATGTTAATACATCAGTAAACCCAAACTTATTGGATGTTAAATTAATCCTTGAAACAAAATACGAACAGTGGTGATGATATTTCATAATTAAAATTGAATACCGTAGATTAATTGCATTCAGAAGATCTGTAACCATTTTAAATAAAAATTCAAATATCCTAACAATGGTTTTAAGTCAAATTTAACCAATCAGAATCTTTGAGTTACCATGACAACAGAAGAATATTGACGATTTTCGGTTAGGACCTCTATAGTGACGCTTACGAGGAGAGACGCCGCGCCGTGAAGGGCCCAAAATTTTATTATAAAACAGTAAAAGTGACCATATTTTATGAAGAGAAGGACCATACTAACTGACGAGGAGATGACCCATTCAACCCAGACCAAGGACCAGCTTAATTAAATCCAGATGTATTGAAAATAAGTCTAGTAACAAGAAAAAGACACAAGGCGTACCTGAAGCCCAAGATTTTTGAAGAATTAAGAATCAACATCGATGAACCAAACCTATATTGATTATTTGACACTACACTTCCTGGCAACTGACGATAAGATTTGCTGAATTGATTAAATATCTGAAATAAATTCTCTTTCAAAATTCTCACTAAACTGTGAACTCTCACTATCACTTATGGTATTATTTTTTCAAAGAGTGATGAATAAACATAATTCGTGAATACTAACTAACTGTTATAACCTAAGTATTACACAAATGACATCGTCACACACTTTAACACCACAACATTAATTCTCACGATTATAAAGTGAGGTACTATATTTAATTATCTTGATTTAAAACTTCTTTGTCGTACTGAAAAGGAGTTATTTGGTAAATTTATTGTGTATAAATAATCAACCCCGGATCGTGGCGACAAAAAAATTTGTATTACCAACCCAGCCTTCCGCTGAGTGAAAGACTATTTATTAGAGAGGCAAAAAAATATTATAATAATCACAATTTTGTATAAGCGTTAATGAAGATTAACAAGTTCTGAGCCAAATAAAAAAGTGTGTATCATTAATAACTGTCCA
Source organism: Magicicada septendecula (assembly GCA_034769895.1). Classification (NCBI taxonomy): domain Eukaryota; kingdom Metazoa; phylum Arthropoda; class Insecta; order Hemiptera; family Cicadidae; genus Magicicada; species Magicicada septendecula. Next base: position 332,443,321 of record CM068375.1, on the reverse strand, counting down.
ATAATTATTTTCAAAATATTATGCATGTTGTGTTTTGTAGCAGCGAGTAAAACTAACCAACAATGTTTTACGTTGGTAACGGGTTTCCCCCACTCAAGCGAGATTCGAGTTCCAGCCAGTCGGCGAACAATTCGAATCAACTCTACCATACTGTAAAACAACCCAGATAAAAACTTTTAATTGTTTTCTAGCAAAAAATTTGGCTCGTATCGGGAAGAAATAAAGAGTGAAAAGGGACAGGTAGGGTCACACCGGCTACACGACGATTTTATCACACGGAACGAGACTTAATAACGTTCGCAAATTTAAGCACTAAAAATCTATACTTAACACTAAACTCAATAGGTAAAATATAAATACAACATCACAAAGAGACAGTCGCGAATTTTAACAAAGTGGCGCACCTACTAGTGAGGCTAGAGTTACGAAAAAATATCTAGCGGTAAGTACGAAAGAAGGCGAACAAGATGAAGAAGGCATCATCACTGAGGCGGACGAAGGAGGCCGAAAAGGAAGTTAGACTGAGCGACAAGGAAGTGACTTCGGTCGAGGAAGCCGAACAAATGTTACCTCCCATGGAACCAGTCAAACCCATGCGGCCAGAGAATCAACCGGAGTAACTCACACAGCTAGGAGACCCAGATTTCATGGAAATGATAAGAATACTGATGGAAGATAACAGGAAGAAAATGGAAGAAACTGTGAATAAAACTATAGAGTCATTGAGTAAGAAAATTGACGATGGAAAAGAAGAATTTTAGAAAAATAAAGAGGAAATTAATGAAAAATTGGACCAGAACAGGGAAGAAACCAGTAAAAATATAGCATCACTAAAAGGAGATAACCGGAAAATAAGCCAGCAAATGGCTGAAAATAATAAGGAAATGGCAGTGAACATGGAAAACTTAAAGGAAGAGTTGAAACAGAACAACCAGAAAAACTTGGAGGAGTTGGAGGAAGAGTTGAGCAGAACTATTGAAAATAATAAGGAGCAGATCAATAAGAAGATCGAGGAGGAGATAACGGGTATACGACGAGAGATTTCCGAAATACACGGGAAATGGGAGATTACGAGCCATGAACTGCAACAAACGAAAGAAGACTTCGGCGAACGAATGACTATCCTGGAAGAAGACAGCCAGATCCGAATAGAATCTATAAGAACCGTAACCGAACAAAACATAACGCAGGTAAGGACGGACTTTGGAGAGAAATGCCCGGAGATCGCCACCGCCGTAAGCGACGTTCGCGGACAAGGTCAACAAAATAAAAACAAAATTGAAGAAATCCAGAAACGAGAGATTGCCAAAATTAGAGAGGAGCTGGAAATCATTAACAACACACCGCCATATATATGCTGGTACTGTGACATGATAATGTCACAGTACCAGCACATGGACAACCGGGAAGTCATTAACTTCAAACAATACAGGCGAAACCCGATGGAGTTCTTAGAAAGAGTGGACGAACAACTGGCCAAGACTCGGGAGAACAGATGGACCATTATCCGAGGGTACTTGGACGAGTACTTCCGTGATATAAACGACAATTGGTGGACGGCTACGAGACACGACCTCACGAACTACGAGGAGTTTAAGGACGTATTCAAAAGGAAATACTGGTCGGAGGCAACGCAAAACATCGTTCGTGATAGTATATGTTTCGGCAGGTACGACGCCGCCAGTGCGACGACTTTTACGGCATATTTCCTGGGAAAGTTATGTCTAGCAAGCAACCTGGAGCCGAAAATTCCGGAAGAAAGTTTAGTGACGAAACTCGCCTTTCCAGAGCGCGGCTGGGTAGTTAAATTAAAACAATACAATCCATGGCAGCCCAATTAGAAGACTACGAAAGGGAGCGTTACTACCGTAGGAGTCGGCAACGGGACGACAGGGGCGATACCAAAAATTTTCAGAACGGCTACCAATATAAAAACAATAACTACCGTTCGAATTATAATAGCCGTAACAATGAGAACAACCCGCCCAACGAGTCACATAATAGACCAAATAATAATCCGGCCAGCCAACCAAATTACGGCTATAATAACCACAACAGGCCGAACAATCAAAATAATCAGTACAATCGACCAAATAATACACAACATCAACCCTATAGGCCGAATAACACAAACTACAACCGGCCGAATTTCAACAGTAACCACAGTGACAATAGAAATCGTAACAACACAGATCGTAACTATCGTCAAGTACATTATGTGAGGGCCGACAGTGACGGGAGAAATAGGTAGTATTATCAGGGACGACGAAGTGCCGACCGAAATGCCTACGGACACCAGTACAGTAATAGTAACTACGGACGTGATAATACATCCAACACGGGCCGAAGTCGTAGCCAAGAGGTATACAGGCGTGACCGATACGAAGAGGACCATAACCAGCCTGAACCCCGACCGTCCACGAGCGGAAGTCAGCCAACAGGTCAACAAGATGGGCGTAACGAACAGTCCGAGATGACGTTAAACTAGGAGCGTCAGTGAAAAAGCTACTTGTACGCTCACTGAACCAGTCTATTGGGTTAAATCGCAACGTTGCACAAACCAACGACGAACGCAAAATTACGATAGTGCGAAACAACTATTTAAAAAATATTGTAGAAGAATTGCTCGAGGAAAGTAATAACCAATCTGCTAATAAACACAGCGAAATTGCTTATATATCAACAAAAGTTTACGGAGTACCGACACAAATCATGATAGACACGGGATTAAATATTTCGTTAATCGACAGTATCGAACTTCAAAAGATCCAAGAAGCGACTAAGACAATTATACTTACGCTACCCATCAGCAACATTGTTCTTGTAGGAGCGACCGGACGACAAAATAGAACAGTCCGAAAACAAGTACAACTCGAACTGACAAGCGACGGACAAACGGTAACAATGACGTTTTTAGTAGACAGCGGATAACCATTCCAGATGCTAATTGGTTGCGATATGCTGCGCCAGTACTCAGCCATAAGTGACTTAAGCAAATACAAGCTAATTTTGAAGAAGTGTGACGTACAGTGGATAACCGAATTGACAAATAGTGACGAAATACAGCCGAATAAAACAATGTATCATATCCAGAAATATCGAAATACTGGGGAACAGACACCGAATAATGGAATTTGTGACGAGACCGACAATGAAGAACTATGGCAAGAAAAAATCGAAGAAATCCGAACTTTCCAGAGAGAGAAAACGAACGCACAATTAACAGTTCAACAAGCTGAACAACTGATAGAAGTGTATAATAGATACAAACACGTATTTTCAGATACACCTGGAAATGTCAGAGTTTATCAGTGCAAAATTCAATTCCGAGAGCCTGTAATCTTGATAAAAACATCTTACCCGATCACAATTTTTGACGGAGGAGGCGGTGATAAGAGAGATTACTTCATTAATTCAATTTCCCAATGGAGAAGAATATCAGTTCGATAACGTGCAATTTCACCATAAGATACTAGAGAAGAAGGACAAGATCAGACAAAAATATAAGCAAATGCAACCGAAACCCATACAATATCAGATTGGACAGCAAATATTACTTAGAAGCAGAGGATTACCAAGCACTATGGAAAGGATAGCCAAGAAGGTATTAAAAATTTACACAGGACCCTATATAGTAATTAAAGACAATCAAAATAACACATATGAGATCGTAGACCCAAAGACGCAAAGAAGAAAGTGGACATATAACCAATCCTCTATGAAAAAGTATTATTAAACACAAGAAAAAACATCCTGAAACCAATTAATAAATAGCTAGTGTTAAAAAAGGAAGAAAAATAAACAAAACAATTAATAAAAAGATCATGCGTATCATACCCACTAATAATACCGCATCACTAAGAGCTAAAGAGTGTGAATAAAAGAAAAATATTATAATTTGAAATAATGTATTGTATAAACTAAATGACAATAATGTGGAGAATGCTACAAAGGATATTTATTTTATAGTCGCACTAAGACTACTTATATAATTTTATTAATGTTTGACTGTAAATAAGTCCAGCAATCAAATGTATAATTGACGGCGGAGCAATGGAGTCAAAAGTACACCTCCGATCCGATTCAATATAATGTTAGGGAAAAATGTTAGGGAATTAGATATCAAGGGGATAAGAACATTAAACAAAAATATAATACAAAAATGAAGAAAAATACTGACACTCGAAAATAGTAAGAAAAGATAGCTCAAAACTAACCAGTGATTAAGCAAATAAATTGAAATAATGATTGATAAATTCAATCAAAAACCTGAACGATATTTGTTCAAATAATCAATTTTAGTGGCAGGGCAATATGTAATGGTACATATCTTCAACAAACACTAATGAAGAAACATGATAAGAATAAATTATTAGATACTTAACACTATGATTAAAAGGGACGAGTCAGAGGTAAAAGAATGGGTAACTAAAATAATAATACGATCAAGCATATGAAAGTAATCATAAAAGTGATCTCTGATAAGAAAAAAAATAACAAGCAACGGACAGAAACGTTGAAAACATTGATACATGGCGATTCAACCATAATAACCCAATAGATGGTAAGTGAGAAAGTTGAACCAGCCCAAACACCAAGGAAAGAATATATAAATAATCACATATATAGTGAGAAAGTAGAACCAGCCACAACACTAATATAAGGATATACTTATCATCACCAAATGAAGCAAAAGCAGTAAAAGTGCACAACACCAGTGATACACCAAGTGAAAAGAGACCAATCAATAATAATTGTAAATAATGATGATAAATGTAAACCCAGACAAACAATGTAAAATGAGAAGTGTTAAATCTTAATGACTTAATTTTAGAAGGGTACACTAACCCAAATGAATAGAGATAACTATGACAAATCAATCTAGTACGACGTAAACTTGCTAACGGTATAATTGAACGTAGAAAGTGAGAGATAGTGAATTAGAATAATAATGAATATTTTGTAAAAATGAGAAAGAGAATTTAAGTAAGCAATACCCACCAGTAACACTTAAATCAAGTATAGAGTGCAAGGTGATAGTTAAAATACCCAATTTAAATAGAACCCCATTGATAGTGATAAACACTAATAAATCAGTAGAAAAGGATTTAAGAGTGAATAGTGAAAGTGAATGAAAGCTAATAATTGCTAAACACAGAAAGGACTGTGGCAATTAAAAGCAATTATCAGTGAACACCAGTGTACACGACAAACTAAACCAAAGTGTAGTAGGTTAAGTAATTAATAGAGTTCAGGTAGTAGTAGTATTGACTACTTATCATATTTTAATTTAAAGCCAGTAGTATTCTAAGTTGGCAAATAATATTATTACCAATGTATTTCAGAAAAAAATGACTATTAGTGTGATAATACACAGTATAGATGATTGCTGAGGTACACAGGTAAAACCAAATACTCTTAATATAAAATGATAGGAAAAGGATTAAACATAATATGGTAAAATGTTATTAAAGTTCCATGTTAATGACCTAATGTCATTTGAATTTAGTTATAAGGAAATATCATTGTGTTCAAGTATTTAATTAAAGTTTATATTTTTATCTGTTATAATATGTAATAATGATAACTCACCAAAGAGTATGAAGAGATGAAGAGAATGAACATTGTGAGTAATGACATGCAAATAAATACAGTATGTTTAATGAATAGAAATATGTCTGTGGGAGTTATGTAGACCATAAGACTAAATGGTATATTTTAAATAATAGGGAATAAGAATAATAATTCCATTACAAACAAAAGCAGTAATGAGAAACAAAATAAATTCAGACAAATCCAATGACACTGAAAAAGCAGTTATAACAATAGACAAGCCGGAATATGAAACCATTCAACAACTGAACAAATCATGTATAAAACAAACCAGAACATAGGTTCAAGGGGGAAATAAAATGTAATCTCTGTGATTTAAGAATAATTGCCAATTGCTGTTAAGCCTAGGCTATCTGTAAAACAACAAAAACTGCAATTTTTAAGAATTAAACTATAACATTAGCAAAACTAATGAAAGTAAACAATAAAAGACGATTAGGCAATCATATTCAGAAAGAAATGTTAAGTAATCATGTAAATTAAGAAAACAGTGTAATTAAACAATATCAACATAACTGTCAAAATATTAAAACATCAGTAAACTCAACCTTATTGGATGTTAAATTAATCCTTGAAACAAAATACGAACAGTGGTGGTGATATTTAATAATTAAAATTGAATACCGAAGATTAATTGCATTGAGAAGAACTGTAACCATTTTAAATAAAAATTCAAATCTCCTAACAATGGTCTTAAGTCAAATTTAACCAATCAGAATCTTTGAGTTACCATGACAACAGCAGAATATTGACGATTTTCGGTTAGGACCTCTATAGTGACGCTTACGAGGAGAGACGCCACGCCGTGAAGGGCCCAAAATTTTATTATAAAACAGTAAAAGTGACCATATTTTATGAAGAGAAGGACTATACTAACTGACGAGGAGATGACCCATTCAACCCAGACCAAGGACCAGCTTAATTAAATCCAATGTATTGATAATAAGTCAATTAACAAGAAAAAGAAACAAGGCGTACCTGAAGCCCAAGATTTTTGAAGAATTAAGAATCAACATTGATGAACCCAACCTATATTGACTATTTGACACTACACTTCCTAGCAACTGACGATAAGAATTGCTGAATTGATTAAATATCTGAAATAAATTCTCTTTCAAAATTCTCACTGAACTGTGAACTCTCACTATCACTGATGGTATTCTTTTTTCAAAGATTGATGAATAAAACATAATTCGTGAATACTAACTAACTGTTATAACCTAAGTATTAAACAAATGACACCGTCACACACTTTAACACCACAACATTGAATCTATTGTAAATCTTGTTCAATTTTAATTCTCACGATTATAAAGTGAGATATTGTATTTAATTATCTTGTTTTAAAACTTCTTTGTCGTACTTAAAAGAAATTATTTGGTAAATATATTATTGTGTACAAATAACCAACGCCGGATCGTGGCGACAGAAAAACATTGTATTACTAACCCAGCCTTCCGCTGAGTGAACGACTATTTATTGCCGAGGCTAAAAAATATTATAATAATCACAATTTTGTATAAGCGTTAATGAAGATTAACAAGTTCTGAGCCAAATAAAAATGTGTGTATCATTAATAACTGTCCAATAATTATTTTCAAAATATTATGCATGTTGTGTTTTGTAGCAGCGAGTAAAACTAACCAACAATGTTTTACGTTGGTAACGGGTTTCCCCCACTCAAGCGAGATTCGAGTTCCAGCCAGTCGGCGAACAATTCGAATCAACTCTACCATACTGTAAAACAACCCAGATAAAATCTTTTAATTGTTTTCTAGCAAAACAATTTGGCGCCTATCGGGAAGAAATAAAGATTGAAAAGGGACAGGTAGGGTCACACCGGCTACACGACGATTTTATCACACGGAACGAGACTGAATAACGTTCGCAAATTTAAGCACTAAAAATCAATACATAAACACTAAACTCAATAGTTAAAATATAAATACAACATCACAAAGGGACAGTCGCGCATTTTAACAAAGTGGCGCACCAACTAGTGAGGCTAGAGTCACGAAAAAATATCTAGCGGTAAGTACGAAAGATGCGAAAACAAGATGAAGAGGGCATCATCACTGAGGCGGACGAAGGAGGCCGAAAAGGAAGTTAGAGTGAGCGACAAGGAAGTGACTTCGGTCGAGGAAGCCGAACAAATGTTACCTCCCATGGAACCAGTCAAACCCGGGCAGCCAGAGAATCAACCGGAGAAACCCACACAGCTAGGAGACCCAGATTTCATGGAAATAATAAGAATACTGATGAAAGATAACCGGAAGAAAATGGAAGAAACTGTGAATAAAAATATAGAGTTATTGAGTAAGAAAATTGACGATGGAAAAGAAGAATTTTAGAAAAATAAAGAGGAAATTAATGAAAAATTGGACCAGAACAGGGAAGAAACCAGTAAAAATATAGCATCACTAAAAGGAGATAACCGGAAAATAAGCCAGCAAATGGCTGAAAATAATAAGGAAATGGCAGTGAACATGGAAAACTTAAAGGAAGAGTTGAAACAGAACAACCAGAAAAACTTGGAGGAGTTGAAGGAAGAGTTGAGCAGAACTATTGAAAATAATAAGGAGCAGATCAATAAGAAGATCGAGGAGGAGATGACGGGTATACGACGAGAGATTTCCGAAATACACGGGAAATGGGAGATTACGAGGCATGAACTGTAACAAACGATAGAAGACTTCGGCGAACGAATGACTATCCTGGAAGAAGACAGCCAGATCCGAATAGAATCTATAAGAACCGTAACCGAACAAAACATAACGCAGGTAAGGACGGACTTTGGAGAGAAATGCCCGGAGATCGCCACCGCCGTAAGCGAAGTTCGCGGACAAGGTCAACAAAATAAAAACAAAATTGAAGAAATCCAGAAACGAGAGATTGCCAAAATTAGAGAGGAGCTGGAAATCATTAACAACAGACCGCCATATATATGCTGGTACTGTGACATAATAATGTCACAGTACCAGCGCATGGACAACCGGGAAGTCATTAACTTCAAACAGTACAGGCGAAACCCGATGGAGTTCTTAGAGAGAGTGGACGAACAACTGGCCAAGACTCGGGAGAACAGATGGACCATTATCCGAGGGTACCTGGACGTGTACTTCCGTGATATAAACGACAATTGGTGGACGGCTACGAGACACGACCTCACGAACTACGAGGAGTTTAAGGACGTATTCAAAAGGAAATACTGGTCGGAGGCAACGCAAAACATCGTGCGTGATAGTATATGTTTCGGCAGGTATGACGCCGCCAGTGCGACGACTTTTACGGCATATTTCCTGGGAAAGTTATGTCTAGCAAGCAACCTGGAGCCGAAAATTCCGGAAGAAAGTTTAGTGACGAAACTCGCCTTTCCAGAGCGCGGCTGGGTAGTTAAATTAAAACAATACAATCCATGGCAGCCCTATTAGAAGACTACGAAAGGGAGCGTTACTACCGTAGGAGTCGGCAACGGGACGACAGGGGCAATACCAAAAATTTTCAGAACGGCTACCAATATAACAACAATAACTACCGTTCGAATTATAATAGCCGTAACAATGTGAACAAGCCGCCCAACGAGTCACATAATAGACCAAATAATAATCCGTCCAACCAACCAAATAACGCCTATAATAACCACAATAGGCCGAACAATCAAAATAATCAGTACAATCGGCCAAATAATACACAACATCAACCCTATAGGCCGAATAACACAAACTACAACCGGCCAAATTTCAACAGTAACCACAATGACAATAGAAATCGTAACAACACAGATCGTAACTATCGTCAAGTACATTATGTGAGGGCCGAAAGTGACGGGAGAAATAGGTAGTATTATCAGGGACGACGAAGTGCCGACCGAAATGCCTACGGACACCAGTACAGTAATAGTAACTACGGACGTGATAATACATCCAACACGGGCCGAAGTCGTAGCCAAGAGGTATACAGGCGTGACCGATACGAAGAGGACCATAACCAGCCTGAACCCCGACCGTCCACGAGCGGAAGTCAGCCAACAGGTCAACAAGATGGGCGTAACGAACAGTCCGAGATGACGTTAAACTAGGAGCGTCAGTGAAAAAGCTACTTGTACGCTCACTGAACCAGTCTATTGGGTTAAATCGCAACGTTGCACAAACCAACGACGAACGCAAAATTACGATAGTGCGAAACAACTATTTAAAAAATATTGTAGAAGAATTGCTCGAGGAAAGTAATAACCAATCTGCTAATAAACACAGCGAAATTGCTTATATATCAACAAAAGTTAACGGAGTACCGACACAAATCATGATAGACACGGGATCAAATATTTCGTTAATCGACAGTATCGAACTTCAAAAGATCCAAGAAGCGAGTAAGACAATCATACTTACGCTACCCATCAGCAACATTGTCCTTGTAGGAGCGACCGGACGACAAAATAGAACAGTCCGAAAACAAGTACAACTCGAACTGACAAGCGACGGACAAACGGTAACAATGACGTTTTTAGTAGCCAGCGGATTACCATTCCAGATGCTAATTGGTTGCGATATGCTGCGCCAGTACTCAGCCATAAGTGGCTTCAGCAAATACAAGCTAATTTTGAAGAAGTGTGACGTACAATGGATAACCGAATTGACCAATAGTGACGAAATACAGCCGAATAAAACAATGTATCATATCCAGAAATATCGAAATACTGGGGAACAGACACCGAATAATGGAATTTGTGACGAGACCGACAATGAAGAACTATGGCAAGAAAAAATCGAAGAAATCCGAACTTTCCAGAGAGAGAAGACGAACGCACAATTAACAGTTCAACAAGCTGAACAACTGATAGAAGTGTATAATAGATACAAACACGTATTTTCAGATACACCTGGAAATGTCAGAGATTATCAGTGCGAAATTCAATTCCGAGAGCCTGTCAAGCTGATAAAAACATCTTACCCGATCACAATTTTTGACGGAGGAGGCGGTGATAAGAGAGATTACTTCAATAATTCAATTTCCCAATGGAGAAGAATATTAGTTCGATAACGTGCAATTTCACCATAAGATACTAGAGAAGAAGGACAAGATCAGACAAAAATATAAGCAAATGCAACCGAAACCCATACAATATCAGATTGGACAGCAAATATTACTTAGAAACAGAGGATTACCAAGCACTGTGGAAGGGATAGCCAAGAAGCTATTACTAATTTACACACGACCCTATATAGTAAGTAAAGACAATCAAAATAACACATATGAGATCGTAGACCCAAAGACGCAAAGAAGAAAGTGGACATATAACCAATACTCTATGGAAAAGTATTATTAAACACAAGAAAAAACATCCTGAAACCAATTAATAAATAGCTAGTGTTAAAAAAGGAAGAAAAATAAACAAAACAAATAATAAAAAGATCATGTGTATCATACCCACTAATAATATCGCATCACTAAGAGCTAAAGAGTGTGAATAAAAGAAAAACATTATAATTTGAAATAATGTATTGTATAAACTAAATGATAATAATGTGGAGAATGCTACAAAGGATATTTATTTTATAGTCGCACTAAGACTACTTATATAATTGTATTAATGATTGACTGTAGATAAGTCCAGCAATCAAATGTATAATTGACGGCGGAGCAATGGAGTCAAAAGTACCCCTCCGATCCGATTCAATATAATGTTATGGAAAAACGTTAGGGAATTAGATATCAAGGGGATAAGAACATTAAACAAAAATATAATACAAAAATCGAGAAAAATACTGACACTCAAAAATAGTAAGAAAAGATAGCTCAAAACTAACCAGTGATTAAGAAAATAAATTGAAATAATGATTGATAAATTCAATCAAAAAACTGAACGATATTTGTTGAAATAATCAATTTTAGTGGCAGGGCAATATGTAATGGTACATATCTTCAACAAACACTAATAAAGAAACATGATAAGAATAAATTATTAGATACTTAACACTATGATTGAAAGGGACGAGTCAGAGGTAAAAGAATGGGTAACTAAAATAATAATACGATCAAGCATATGAAAGTAATCATAAAAGTAATCTCTGATAAGAAAAAAAATAACAAGCAACGGACAGAAACGTTGAAAACATTGATACATGGCGATTCAACCATAATAACCCAATAGATGGTAAGTGAGAAAGTTGAACCAGCCCAAACACCAAGGAAAGAATATATACATAATCACATGTAAAGTGAGAAAGTAGAACCAGCCACAACACTAATATAAGGATGTATTTATCATCACCAAATGAAGAAAAAGCAGTAAAAGTGCACAACACCAGTGATAGACCAAGTGAAAAGAGACCAATCAATAATAATTGTAAATAATGATGATAAATGTAAACCCAGACAAACAATGTAAAATGAGAAGTGTTAAATCTTAATGACATAATTTTAGAAGGGTACACTAACCCAAATGAATACAGATAACTATGACAAATCAATCTAGTACGACGTAAACTTGCTAACGGTATAATTGAACCTAGAAAGTGAGAGATAGTGAATTTGAATAATAATGAATATTTTGTAAAAATGAGAAAGAGAATTTAAGTAAGCAATACCCACCAGTAACACAAATCAAGTATAGAGTGCAAGGTGATAGTTAAAATACCCAATTTAAATAGAACCCCATTGATAGTGATAAACACTAATAAATCAGTAGAAAAGGATTTAAGAGTGAATAGTGAAAATGAATGAAAGCTAATAATTGCTAAACACAGAAAGGACTGTGGCAATTAAAAGCAATTATCAGTGAACACCAGTGTACACGACAAACTAAACCAAAGTGTAGTAGGTTAAGTAATTAATAGAGTTCAGGTAGTAGTAGTATTGGCTACTTATCATATTTTAATTTAAAGCCAGTAGTATTCTAAGTTGGCAAATAATATTATTACCAATGTATTTCAGAAAAAAATGACTATTAGTGTGATAATACACAGTATAGATGATTGCTGAGGTACACAGGTAAAACCAAATATTATTAATATAAAATGATAGGAAAAGGATTAAACATAATATGGTAAAATGTTATTAAAGTTCCATGTTAATGTCCTAATGTCATTTGAATTTAGTTATAAGGAAATATCATTGTGTTCAAGTATTTAATTAAAGTTTATATTTTTTTCTGTTATAATATGTAATAATGATAACTCACCAAAGAGTATGAAGAGATGAAGAGAATGAACATTGTGAGTAATGACATGCAAATAAATACAGTATGTTTAATGAATAGAAATATGTCTGTGGGAGTTATGTAGACCATAAGACTAAATGGTATATTTTAAATAATAGGGAATAAGAAATAATAATTCCATTACAAACAAAAGCGGTAATGAGAAACAAAATAAATTCAGACAAATCCAGTGACACTGAAAAAGCAGTTATAACAATAGACAAGCCAGAATATGAAACCATTCAACAACTGAACAAATCATGTATAAAACAAATTAGAACCTATACAAGGGGGAAATAAAATGTAATCTCTGTGATTTAAGAAAAATAGTCAATTGCTGTTAAGCCTAGGCAAATGCCTATCTGTAAAACAACAAAAACTGCAATTTTTAAGAATTAAACTATAACATTAGCAAAACTAATGCAAGTAAACAATTTAAGACAAGTAGGCAATCATATTCAGAAAGAAATGTTAAAGTAATCATGTAAATTAAGAAAACAGTGTAATTAAACAATATCAACATAACTGTCAAAATGTTAATACATCAGTAAACTCAACCTTATTGGATGTTAAATTAATCCTTGAAACAAAATACGAACAGTGGTGGTGATATTTAATAATTAAAATTGAATACCGAAGATTAATTGCATTCAGAAGATCTGTAACCATTTTAAATAAAAATTCAAATCTCCTAACAATGGTCTTAAGTCAAATTTAACCAATCAGAATCTTTGAGTTACCATGACAACAGCAGAATATTGACGATTTTCGGTTAGGACCTCTATAGTGACGCTTATGAGGAGAGAAGCCACGCCGTGGAGGGACCAAAATTTTATTATAAAACAGTAAAAGTGACCATATTTTATGAAGAGAAGGACTATACTAACTGACGAGGGGATGACCCATTCAACCCAGACCAAGGACCAGCTTATTTAAATCCAATGTATTGAAAATAAGTCAGTTAACAAGAAAAAGACACAAGGCGTACCTGAAGCCCAAGATTTTTGAAGAATTAAGAATCAACATTAATGAACCCAACCTATATTGACTATTTGACACTACACTTCCTAGCAACTGCCGATAAGAATTGCTGAATTGATTAAATATCTGAAATAAATTCTCTTTTAAATTCTCACTAAACTGTGAACTCTCACTATCACTGATGGTATTATTTTTTCAAAGATTGATGAATAAAACATAATTCGTGAATTCTAACTAACTGTTATAACCTAAGTATTACACAAATGACACCGTCACACACTTTAACACCACAACATTGAATCTTTTGTAAATCTTGTTCAATTTTAATTCTCACGATTATAAAGTGAGATATTGTATTTAATTATCTTGTTTTAAAACTTCTTTGTCGTACTTAAAAGGACTTATTTGGTAAATTTGTTGTGTATAAATAATCAACGCCGAATCGTGGCGACAGAAAAACTTTGTATTACCAACCCAGCCTTCCGCTGAGTGAACGACTATTTATTGCCGAGGCTCAAAAATATTATAATAATCACAATTTTGTATAAGCGTTAATGAAGATTAACAAGTTCTGAGCCAAATAAAAAAGTGTGTATCATTAATAACTGTCCAATAATTAATTTCAAAATATTATGCATGCTGTGTTTTGTAGCAGCGAGTAAAACTAACCAACATTGTTTTACTTTGGTAACACGTTTCCTCCACTCAAGCGAGATTCGAGTTCGAGCCAGTCGGCGAACAATTCGAATCAACTCTACCATACTGTAAAACAACCCAGATAAAATCTTTTAATTGTTTTCTAGCAAAACAATTTGGCGCCTATATAGAAGAAATTAGGGAGTAAAAAGCGACAGGTAGGGACACACCGGCTACACGACGCTTTTATCACACGCAACGAGACTTAATAACGTTCTCAAATTTAAGCACTAAAAATCAATACTTAAACTCTAAAGTCAATAGTTAAAATATAAATACAACATCACAAAGAGACAGACTCGCATGGTAGCAATAGCTACTAATGAAAAGAAACGTGAACAAAATTCAAATTATGGTGATGGAATTTTCTAAAAATTAAGTTACCATAACAATACAAATTTGCATGCAATTTCCCCAAAATCTTGATTTTTTTTATACATTTGAACAAAATCGACAACTAATAACTATAAAAAAATAAAATTTGCACAACAAGCTTCCCTCATTTATCTATAAGAATGTACATCTTTTAAAGACTGAAATCGCTATAAATTGTTTCTAATTCAATATTCTATTGTTTATTTTTAGTTTTTAATAACATATTTGTAATGGCGTTATGTTAGTGGTTATAATCAGAAACAGAATTAACACTGTCGCATACCACTATAGAAAAATTTTTCCGATTAGCGCTTTCAGGCTTCACAGCTAATCATAATTTTTCTATAGTGGTGTGCAACAGTGCTAATTCTGTTTGAGATTTATAATAATTAATAGTTTGTTATAAAAATTTAAATACTTGTTGTTGCAACGTATTTATACAAAAATGTTACTGCACTTGAAAATAATTGTTTTTTTAGGCAAAAATGATTTGTGACCCTGGCTTTAATAGATGCTGAGAAAACCGGTCACAATTATTAACAAAATAACATTACAGAAATTTACGTTACCTTGTTCTCTTTTAATGCGCAAGTTTTTTTTAAGCTATTTACATTATCCTAATAAATGTACAGCTTTGCACAAATTTACTGACCGTAGTTTTACTGAAAAGCACTTATACTTACAGTCTCAGCAGCGAGACTTGATTCTCTCTGTAGAGTCACTGAAATAAGAATCGGAATTGCCATAATGCCGCAGCAGTAAACGCTTTAATGGAGCACATAAAATTTTACGATTGCGCTCAGACGAATTTTAATATGAAAGTTTCATTTATCCATTACATTTGTGAGATCTCTTACATTATGAGAAATTGTTAGTTTAATGACTAAAACAAAAAAATCAGCTGAGTATGCAGTAGAAATCATAGTGACATCTTACACGCACACACACACACACACACACACACACACACACACACACATTCTGTTTTATTCTCTTTTATGTCATGAGAAATATTTGTGTGTAAATGGGCGGGTGCGCCTGTGATTTAAATTTTATTTAATAACTTCGAGGAAAATTAACATTTCGTTCTGAAACTTGGACAGACTATTCTCATGGTTTTAAGCTACATTCTTCATATACCCAATTATTTTCATCTGTAATTTTTATATGGGTTTTTAAATAAAATCCGTCGTCTTTTATTCTCGTTATCTTCAAGAAAGTAATAAAATTTGTAGATTAAATCTAGACAGGCATTTGCAAAATCGGACAGAGTGTAAGCCTGATTTCAGTACCTGTGTTCTCATCTGTGACGCTGCTAAAGTTTCAACCAATCAGAGAGTCTAAAATTTATTCGAGACGGACGGTTTCAGCGGACGGACCGCTCAGTTTCTTCTTAGGAATTTCCATAGAAACATGTACTCGCTTTCACGAGTTTTTCGGGATAAGACAGGTCGTTTTCCTGTAGACTTAGAAGTTGGTTCACGGTTCGTGTTCTTCGTAACGATTACCACTTAGAAAACTCAAATAAAAAATAGATCAGTCTAGTGCTTTTTGCGTACAGTGGAAGATTTTTCCGGAGTAGGGTCAAAATATATGCCGAGATATTTTGACAGTTACGCGAGAACATTTCAAGAAACCGGAGTTTGTGTAAGACCAATACACGATCTATTTTACCCAGTTTTAAATACCTGAGATTAAGTGAAGATAAAGTATAAACAATAACAGATCATATCGCAGTGTGCATGGGTGCAAAGACATAAATTGTCAGCGTTAGTGATCTTCGAACGGTCGACGTGCAGAGTTGCAGCGGTCCAGTCGAACTGCGTGCGCGGAGCGTCGAGTGGCTACGCAAACAGTGGAATTCAACGCAGCAAGGTACATAGTTGTAAAACAAGCCCATAGACTCAATTTTGAAACACAAATTTTTTAATAAATATCTTTATATTATAAATTAATCAGACAATACTCAATTTTAATGTTTTAATTTAATAAATTTTCCTACCTCCAGATATAGACTCTGTTGTAATTATTTCTATATTACCTATCTATCCAGTTTTAAGTTGTATCGTTTGCAACAATACAAATTATGGCTGCATAGATAGGTTATTTTAAAATTACTACAACAGAGTCTATATCTGGATGTAGGAGAATTTTATTCATTACCACATTAAAATTTACTATTGTCTTACGGCTTTATAATATAAAATTGTTTATTAAATAAATGACTTTAAATAAATGAGATTATTGGCTTGTTTTACATATAAGTTACTTGTAAGTAGAATTCCAACTCTTTGCGTAGATGCCAGGCGCTCCGCTCGCTGCTCGTCTGCACCGCTGCTACTCTGCACGTCGATCGACCGAAGATCACCCCGTTGAATATCTACGTCTTGGCACACACACGCACTGCGATATTAAACTGTTATTGTTTACAACTTAAATGCTCTTAGTCTCAGGGATCAAAACTGGGTAAAATAGATCGTGTATTAGGCTTACACAATTCCGGCTTCTTGAAGTGTTCTCGCCTTAATAATCAGAATACACGGTACATATACTGCCATAACCCGGAAATCTTCCACTCTACGCGAAAAAGCACAAGAATATGATCTATTCAATTATTTGAGTTCTATAAAGTGGGGATGGTTACGAATAATTCGTACCGTCAACCAACTACTAAGTCTTATGGAAATCGACTTGGCTTATCACGAAAATCTCGTGACAGCGAGTATGTCTTTCTATGGCAAGACTTCGGAACCGACTGACTGATCCGTCCTCGGCAGAGCACCGTCTCAAATAATTTTTAGACCTTCTGATTGGTAGAAAATCTAGCAACGTCATAGACGAGTACACTGATAGACATCATGTTAGAACTGTCCGATTCTGGAAAGGGCTGTCTACATTGTTTTTACAAATTTTATTACTTTCTAAGAGATAACTAAAATAATGAAGAACTGATTTCATTAAGAAAAATATATTATAGCTTTGTAGAATTGAATATATGGAAAATGTAGGTTATAACCATGAGAATACTCTGTCCATGTTTCAGAACGAAATATTAATTTTCAACGACGTTATTACATAAAATGTAAATCACACGCGCACTTACACACAAATATTTCACATGACATGAAAGATACAAAACTATGAACATTTTGACATAACATACTTTTTAAACATAGCTTGGTTCAAAACGTATGACTACTTTACAAAGAAAAGAACAAAACCAATTTAAAACATGGCAGAAAATGTAGTATAACATTAGTATTCCACTTATATGAACTAAACATCCTGTGTTCTGTTGCAATATGTGTGTGTGTGTGTGTGTGTGTGTGTGTGTGTGTGTAATTTTAGGATATTACTAAGTATAAATTTTCTGCAAGTAGTTATTACGTTTTTGTAGTATCAATTCCTAACTCACGTTTCATTAAAACTTTGAGTTACGTACATATCAAATTACACACGCGCGAACGCACGTGGATTAAAGACGTGCTTTGTGTTTGATCACGTATACGTTATAATGTAAAATAAAATAGTTTATAATCATACTCATACATTAGCATATCTGTTGTACTGACATTTTGTAGTTAATACGCAAATATTGTTTATTAAGAGAATGATCATCCCGGTGAATTCCCCTGTTATTCTCAAAAATTTTTTAATCATCCAATAGTTGCCAACTTACACTGTAGAAACTTGATTTCATGTCCCTTAATAAACTGAATCTCTTGGACCCTATGTAAGGTGATTTAACTACATTATTGAAATGTAATTACCAAAAGCGTCTTGTATGAATGCCACTTTTTAGGAAATAGAGAAAATGAACACCAACGTATTTATGAAATTAAAGTAGCAGCAGTGGTTATGTAAAACTGAAATTTACCAAGTTACACTGCAGCGCTAAAAGGTATGCAGTGAGTTTCTTTTCCAACGAAGTACATTAATTTTGACGCGCTAGATTATCAACTAAAGTTTAAAGAGCCCTGCTGCTAAATTAAGGTGAACGGCTAAATTTAGAAAAGTTATTCCTCCGAAGTTTATAATGTTTACCTCTATTTGAGTTTTTGATTTTGATGGATGTTGCATAATAAATTTTTCCGTTTTATTGAAATTATATGAATTTTTTATTCTAACAGATTAGCCGAAAAAAGGTGATCGGTATTAAACAGGTTTTCGTTGCAATGAGCTCCCTGTAGGCTTAATCTTTCTTCAAACTAAAAAGTTTGCGTTGGAGACAAGAAATAGTTGGTTCAGCTTAGCACAGCAGTACGTTCTGCTGATTTCAAAAAAAAAAACTATGACAGCTTACAAACGAGATCATTCATTCGGAGGCGTGCTAACTTGTGTGTAGCCGCTACGTGGTAAATAAGTGGCCTCTTGATTCATCACATCAGCGATATGATATATTTCTTCTTACGTCAGCACAATTTACACTCTTTTAAAAAAGGCTTTGCTGGTAATTATTGCGGAGTAACTTCATCCTACATTTAGCCGATACATCACCAGTTTAATCGAACAATTTAAATGCAATTCAGAAGCCACATTTATTTACATTATTCTAAAACTCTTTAGCAGTTGCTTACAATATTTTAAGAGAGTCAGTCAACAAATTTAATTAATATTTGTCTTATAATAATAATAATGGCTCCCATGTATACACTGAAGTAGCTTAGGAGTAGGGAGGATAGGCTGCCTAATGTGAGCCTTACGGCATACAAGGAAGGCAGTGTGGCCAGCAATACGCTTCAGCCACCCATTATTATCCCCAGGATGTTATCCCAGGTACTCATTTTCAACAGGCTGAGTCGGTCTGGGGGCTGAAAACGCACCTTGATTTTATGGTGAGGACCCGGGAATTGAACCCGTACCCAGGTGCCATACCCACTGGTCTACTGAGCCTTGAATTTTTTTCTTATATTTTAGCAATTAACAGTGAAACATAAGTTTGAAAAAATAATGTAACAGACTGATTGCAAATACACAAAGCTCTACATAATTACTGGATAACACAGACAACAATCACAATAATTATGCGCCAAGAATGCAATAATTACTTTGCAACACATTGTTAATAATTTACAGTTATAAACACATGGTTGTGTTGACATCATTTAAATAAAACATGTAGAGATAATTGCATGGCAAATATGATGACGTTGGAAATACACAATATTTGTATTATACAGTTATAAACAGAGTACATTTGTACAAATTGTGGTAAAATAGTCACTTCATGAGGCATACGTATTTTCAAAACCGTCCTTTTGTTAAATGTTTCCCATTTCAACCATTATTTACTTTATTAGCATACAGTAGTAGTGGTGGCCGCCCTGCTGTTGTCAGTAAAAAACGTAAAGTAAAATTTTCTTGAATTCTGTTCATTGCTGTAAAACGTTTGCATGAATTACAAGTTTTAAATGCTTACTGTTTTGCATTTTTACAATAGGTCTCTGTTTAAAACAAATAACACACCACCTTACATGATAATAGGCTATTTCATGGTAAGCTAGAATATTACGGAAGGTCCCTGTTCATAATTTAATAAATTTCATAGAAACATAAAAAATGAGTCTGAATATTATAAAGATTTAAAGACTACTTTAATTTCTTTCCTCTGCACCTCATGTTTTAGGCACAAATTGCCTGTGACAGTATCCGTATCTTTTTGGCGTTCCAAGAGATATTCTTCTTGATGGTACGTATATAATGCTGGCTTGAGCAGGATGTCTGGCTGTGTCCTTTCTTTTCTCGTAATCTACCCGACTTCTTTTACTTTCTGTGAAGTTATTCTCTAAAACTGCATTTTGCAATTCCGTTCTTATATTCGCGTTTATTATTCTGTCTTCTCTTCTATGTCTCCTCACAGAACTAAGGAATATTACGTCTACTAGTTCTATGTTGATTCGTAGTCTTCCAGGGAGAACCCACGACTCGCTAAAAACAATCAGTAAATCAATGTCGAACTGTGTCGTTTTGTACGTCTTGATTATTGTGTGTCCTTTTGTTTTTGTAAAAACAGTGCCGGTTTGTTTAACAGCAGAATGATCAAATTTATTGATTTTCTTAAGAGACTTCTTTAGGCTGAAAATTAAATTAAGATCTCTTGTGCCAAATACAATGTGATTTTGTTTAAAAATTTATGAAACTGAAAACGTTTTCCTTTTAGCTTAACTTACTATTATATAAAAACTATAAAGTAAACATGTGCCTGCTGTATCGTTTCTATAGTTCTTTATGACATATCTAGCTGAATGTATATATTTTACTCTGAAATTTTAAAAGGACAAAATATTTTAAGTTTGAGTAACCCTACAGTAAATAAAAATTGTATACAATATTGTTTAGGCATAAGGCAATTGTAATATAGTTGTGAGTTCTGGAAAACAGCTGTACAACTGAAGTATAAACATTTTTCTAATTTAGCGTCTTGCTGCTTGAGTCGGAGAAAGGAACATAGAAGTACATCAGCACCATAACAATACCATATATATAAAGGGCACAACAGATATAATAAGGAGAATGCTCACGAAACAGCACATCAGGACAGCATTAAATACATACCAAAAAATCAACGCCTTTCTACAAAATACACAGTACCGCATACATTTTCGGGATCAAGGTATATAAGAAAACCCAGCAAAAACTGGGACCAATTTTATTTTGGCCTCGCTGAAAGTAATATCCGTCAACGCGTCCACCAAACACAAAAACTGTCAGTAGCAAAAGAGAAAGACAATACATCAAATAAATAGTACACAAACTAAATTTCAAAAATACAAAAATCTTGGCACAAACAAATAGAAAAATTGAGACGTTTAGAGAGGGATTTCAGTTTATCCGGAAAAGGGAGGCAGAGGTAAACCACAGAAATGAATACACTGCATAAGCTACAGTTTAGAAATTTCTAACTGACAGTTCTCATAAGGACATATTACAAACCGCCACAACACACTCACACTCTGAAACCCTGCCACGGTAAAACCCCGAAGAGAAGTAGGATATAAAACGCGCTCCATTGCTAACTGAAGATCAGTATGCCTTAAAAATCTGTGGGATTATGGAACGAAAAGTCGGCAATATGACAATCTTATACACGATTTTCCCTCTCTCTCTCTCTCTCACACACACACAAGTCCATAATATGGGTCATGAGGTAATAGCTGTAATTACCACCACCACCCCCACTGTTAGATATGAAAGTACCATCACTGACCTACTTCTTAAAATTTAACCTGTAAGTTCCACAGCAATCATCTTGTACGTGAAACTCAATTGTTTTATAAAATACATAAAAACAACTAGAACAAGTCAGTGTGTTGAATATCTGAAGTGTGTACATTTTTGGCATAGAAATTTATATGAACAGATTATTAATAGTAGAGGTGTAGAGGTGAGATACGAATAGTATACGAGTAGCACAATACAAGTGCAAAAAATAAATAAATACCAGCAGAGTGAATAAACAGTACAAATTTAAAAACCTGACTGCCTTGATATCCTCTTACGTCTAAGAAACATTGTGACTAAAAAACATGGTAATAGTTTCTATAAAGCAAGACAACAATAAATATTCGATATGAGAATTCAAGGAAAAAATGTTTGCTGTCACATATAACATTTTTAAAGTAACACTTTAGCTACCCAAATGTTGGTTATTCCTGTTCAGGGTAAATATGAACAAAATTGTGGTATTTTAAATATAACAGACAATACTCTATCATTCTAATGTAAACTTTTAAAGAAAAGAAACGTTGTTATTAAATATTATCAGTTACAGAAAACTACAACTATTGGATTTAACATTACAATAGGGACATAGGTTTCAGAAAAACACACTAGTAAAGACTTATTTTAAACAAAATTAACATTTTTCAAGTGAGTAACAGAGTAATAGAAGTAATTTTTAATAAACATAACACCGTTAAGCTGGAATTATTGAGAGATTGCTATGATGGAGGATTGCTGTCTAAAATAGAATGACAAGAGAAACTAAAATATAAGTTATGATGAGTTACAGGTCGGACAGTGTAATCCCAAACATCTTCATATTCATTTCATCATCACGGCTTAGACGGTTTAGCCTGTTCCGTCTCTAAACTGGTCGGACCATCTCTTCTTGTGTCTTCCTAGGCTTTTCTTCCGTTCTTTCCCTGGTCATCGTCCTTAATATTCATCTGGCTATTAATTACCCGTTGGCGCTTGCAAGTGATATAAGTGTCTCTTGGATACGCGATCAAAGTTTTGGAAGGCAATTTGAGTGAGCGGCTGCCACGTCAAACTTCTCAACCAAGGTTCTGCTTGTACTAACCCTTGGCAGAGGAGGGCCTGTTTTGTTCAAATACAAACAGTTGAAAACTTCATCCTCGTTACTCCGAATATGCTGTGACTATTAGAATACCTAGTGACAAAGGGATCAACAGCCGCCCAATATGCGTCAGACACTTTCACTTTTTTGAAGAGTTTTCCATTCCAAGGACACGAGAGGGCGTTGGTACTTGGTATAGTAGGACAGCTTATACCGGCTCACGCTTAGTCTCCAGAGCCATAAAATGCCTATCCCCCCACCACGAAAATTCCAATGGGCGTTTACCATCCATTTCAGCAGGTACTGTGGGGAACATAATCCATAATCCCAAACATAAGCTGTAACATAAGAATCAGATGTGAATCCACCATGTACTTATATATGATACAGTCAAATGAAAACATTATTACTTCTCTGCTATCATCAAAATATCTCCAATTCCCGACTCCGTAGCTGGGCCAGTATTCCCTCTTCCAGTACGTAAAATGTAATATTATGAGTCAAATACTTTCGGCTAAAAATATGTACTATTATGCACAAAACAATTACGAATTTAAACTGCACATTTTGTGTTAATAGTTTTTAATTATGCTAATCTTGTAAATTAAAATATTGTTACAGGATAGTATAGAAACCAAATATGTTTTGCGTTTGTGCAACGGTTCCAGCAAAATATAAATTTTAAATTTACAATCGTACAAAATATATACTTTAAAGATTATTTATTTGCCAAAAAACTACATGAAATCTAAGAACATTCACTTAAATAATAAAATCGACCACTTTAAACACCAAAAACGACAGAAGGGATGTCTACTATTTATTTATATTAACAATGTAAACTAAATAATGCTCGAATACTCTAAGGTAGAACAAACTCTCAAAATGTTTGATGTCGCAATTAGCTTAAAGGTTATTAATATAGCCTACGTATAATTTAATTTGACAATTATATCCTATTTTAATAAACAAAATATTTTACATACAGAATTTTGTAATAAAAATACATAATATTTGTTCCATATAATCACATACGACATGATTTGTTCACTTTATTGTAATGACAATTACTGATATTTTAAAAAAAGTCATAAAATGTATTTGTTCCTCTCACAGTAAACGATAGGAGACGCCTAAGCACGTGTAATATATTCTTATTTAACAACCCACATTTTTCCTTAAGGATGCACCAAAACATGGGCCCACAGTTTTCACATAAGTTTAGGGTATAGGCTACGCATTTTGTACCTTACTTTTCCTTGTTGCTACGTTTTCGTTTAAAAGGGTCGTTTGTTTCCCGGAAATATTTAAAAAACTGCTTCTTGCGAGAACACGTACACACAAGGCTCATATACAGATAATTTATTCTATAATTTATTTAATAAGTTTAGTAATCTCAAAGTGATTATATTACGTAAGAAATTATTACACTACAAAAAGCAGCCCCATTAAAAAGAAGTGAGTACCTTATTAAACAAATGGAAGAATACAGTTAAGAAGGTATAAAATGAGCATAATGACAATTTTTATATTTGGGACTGTAATGACCACTAACTTAGACGAGACGATGACAGTGACCCCACCCAAGTGATTGTCCGAGTGATCAAATAAATATAGAAAACGTTAGGAAAAGATGTCATACAATTAATAGTAACTAAGAAATAAATAATTAAACTTGAAGGTACAAAACCACAAGTAATATATGATGTAAATTAATGTAAGTAAAAGTAAGATGTAATAAAGGTAGAGTGAATAATAATGAGTCATATGGTGAATAAAATGAACAGTAAACACAAACATTAATACACAAGTGTATAAAGAGTAAACAGTGATAGTGATAGTATAATAATTGCAACGTAAGGCAAAACAGAACCAAGAGTGCATGAAGTAGGTAGGGAGTGAGTGAAAAACAATAATTGAGCAACATTAAATGACAATTAGTTATGGTCATAGTAACCAATATAGTGAGTAATAACTAATGCATCTTGCTGAACCAAATAACAGTGTATACTGAGAAAAACAATAAGGTAATGAACACAATATAAGGAAAGCAGCTCAAATGCAAGTGTAAGAAAGTGTATAGAAAAATCTATATTATTAACTGAAAAAATGTGTTACCTGAGGTAACTACAATAATAGTGAAATGTGTAAAAGACATATGATTATGAAAAACAGTATGTTAAAATACCATAGGTGTGTATACAGTAATAGTAATATGATTTGAAAGAGACAAAACACCATAAAGTAGTATAGGATAAGATGTCATGTTTAAATATAAAATAATAATTATATGTTATAAAGAAATGTTAGTTATAAGATGTTAAGTTATAAAAGTTATAGCCCTGAAAGGATAACGGACAGGATTAAAGGTATAATCAAAACCTAAACAGTTACATGTTCTAAAAGAATATTAGACATCAAAAGATGTATGCTAAATTATTAAAGTTATGTTATAAAAGAATAGTAGAGTGCAGTAGGAGTGTCATAAAACACTGAAAACGTTATGTTTTACAAGAAGTTCAGCTATAAGATATGTTATGTTGAATTATAAAAATAATACTCAAGGCAATAATAATATGTATTGGAAGGATGGTAAAATCCTACAATGTTGAAAGTTAATTTATCAGACCTATGTTTAAAAGGTAATAATCTGTTTGCAAAGGACTACTATCATAAAACAATATGCACAAATTCATTCTAATTGTATATATAAACTAAAGAAATTCAATAAGAACATAGGAAAAATACAAATCTAAAAAAATTATAATAGCTATCAACCATTGTAGGCCAGTGTAGGCCTAGAAAAAATATGAAATAATTGTAAACTGTAATAAAATAACAACATTAAGTGAGAGGAAAGGTTAGGCAAACATAATATATTTAAATAGGAAACTTTAAAACACAAAGAACGTTCAAAAACACAATTGTAAACTAAATAAGTAAAAAAAAAAATTGTCAAAATACTAAATCACCAAATACTGAATAGAACCTAGTCATGTTTGATTTCAAAATAATCTATAACAGAAATGCTGTTCAATAATGCTAATAACATGAGTATTAATAGTACTATAAGCAAATTATCTGAATTAGAAAACATTTGATCATTTTGTGTAAAATTTATAAGCTATGTCTAACAATGGGGATAAAATTTCTCAACCAATGAGAAGGGTAGGCTTGAATCCTAGAACCAAAAAACCGTTACAAATATTTTAACAGTTAATTATTAGCTTCAGAAGAGAGCAGATGAAAAATAATTGCAGCTGAAATTAATTCAATAAAAGTATAACTTAAAAGGACTAACAACATTATAAAGGATTAAAATGAATACCAAGATTGCCCGAACATATTAACCAGATCAAATTAAACAAAATTTATGAAATACAGAAGAAAAAAAAATAAACTAATAAATTAAAGAAAAAAGAAAGAAAAAAGGAAGCCACAACCATAAACCCTACATGAAAATAAAATATCAGGTGAACAGGAAAACGTAAAGTATAAACTTAGTTAATTAACAGAAAATCTAAAAAACTTATTTCACTACACTGTGACTCTGCTGCACTAAATATTAAACTTGGTTCAGACACTCATCCACTGAATAACATTTAACAATTCATTTATATTTTTTAAACTGTTTAATTAGGATAATAACAGTATTTGGAAATAGAAAACATTGTTTCGAAAGATAAAAACTTAACCTCTATTCATGAGTTGAACTAACACTTACTTTAGATACTAAGGGTATATTTATAAAAAAAATATATAACATTTAATTGAGTTTTATGTGAAGGTTTGTACTTTCTCGAATCATTTTTTAACTTTTGCTGTAATCCAAAGAACATTGAATAAATAACCATTGTAAAATTAATTTCGACAAACAATTAATGTTGTTTTTGTCAGCCGACCCAACACAGCCAACCGCTGCGTTAGAAATCAAACAGATCTCGAGCACAAATTTATATTTTATAATAATTTCTTGTATTAAAAGATAAAAAGGCAGAACCGCTATCCAATAAACCAGTACTCAGAATTAATACCTGTTTATTATTTCATTTGATAATATTGATGTTTTGATCTCTTTAATATAGCACAGGTGGAAATATTTTACCAAAAATAAAGGTTGGTAACACTGCCGCTCAAGAGCGAATTTCGAATTCAGCTAAGACATCGCGGTAAGTTATACTGTTTCCTTAAAGACGAAGAAATTGTGAGGCGAAACTTTAATTGTTTTTACTATAAACAATTTGGCGCCTAAATCGGGAAAACAAAGCTTAATTTATATCAGGTAAGAAGGAAAAAGACGCTGTTGAAGCGGGTACTGGTAAGTTCACGAGAGCGAAGGTTAGCGGGAAAATATACGAAATTTTGGACATTAGAAAATAAGAATATGACGCAGGTGGAGTCGAATTAATAAAGTACGACTCGAGAAGTCGATATAATATGAATCTAGAGAGTGTTAAATGAGGGTGCAGTCATCCCTGGAAAGGTATAGATAGATCATATAGAGATGAAGCCTGTAGCTTATATACTAAACCGTTTGATGGAGTTCAGTCGCTTCAGGTTAAGTTTCTTGTCATTTCTACGGCTAAGAAGAAGGTACACAAAGGAAGTAATCAGAAATTTATAATTACTGAACGAAGGAAGGAAGGAGCTATGAAATTTATAATTAAAGAATGTGGATCAGTAAAATAAACTGTGGAAGGATGGAGGGCGGAAAATTTAAAAAATTCTATTTATAGACTTAGGAGAAGTCGTATTATCGGCTATCGCATAAGTTGGTCCGGCAGATAATCGCAACGGACGAAACGGTCTGGTCTAATGTTTGTTGGTAAATAAAAAAATAATCTTTATTTTGTACGGTTCGTCTTATCAAGCAACTTGTTAGTAGCGCTGACAATATTACTTTGCCGGTGTTTGCATAACCCGGCAATCGAAGGTATAAAATTTTGTAAACTCGAATATTAACTTCGGTGTGCCGCGATATCGGAATGGCACTATTGAGACGGCGCGCGCAATCTCGTGGCGAGTTTTGCTGTTTGTTGCATTGTAACTACTTAAGGCAGTTCCACTCCAGCTCGCATAGAATCTACAAGCTCCCGACCAACGGACAGACAATAATTGCGTAGTTTCTTCTCTACCTGATGGCAGGCTAAATTTTCGAGACTTCCCGGTGAGTGATTTATTGTATGCTAGATAATTACTGAAGAATAAGAAAATAATTAAACTTAAATATATTCAGCCGAATGCGAAAGGAGAATGTACTTGGTGGGATCGGACGAGTGTGTGTGTTGTAAGAAAGTTATTTGAGGTTCAGTATATACAGCCAGTATTTCTTTAATTATTGTACAAAAGTCACTGTAATCATTTGTTAAAATTATTATATAAAATTATAGCTAAAGCCAGTACGTATAGACAGAGTTGAATCGTGTGCGTTATGTATGTACACGCACTAGACTGGAAGAGTGTTCTTTTTTAATTAATTATGGCAGTTAAATTTAATTGCGAGACCTCCCTTAGATGAAACACTATTTATATTTTATTTGTGTGTAACTGTAAGTGCCTTTAATGTGGTCATTTTCTGACAAATTACGATAACTGTGTTGCCACGTGGTGAGGCCGACCGGTTTGATTATGTCGGCACTGGTTAGAGCTAGTGCAAGTGACTGTACTATACACCTTTTAATATTATTTTTTTTATTTAGTGAGTTCGTTATCACATTGTAGACTTAATTACTCCTCAGGCCATTTTCAAAAAAATACAGAAACAAAAACTTATGCATTTATCGTGAGTTGGTTGGAAGGCCCGTTCTGAGGTTATTACCTTGAACTAGGGTGCATATTTTAGCGAACAGAATTTCTAATCTTTTGTGAATTCTCAGGGTTCTCGCTCCCAGTCGGAGACTTGGTTTCTGCTGGTGTACCGACAACTTCACCAGCCATGAACCATCCAAAACTCAACTGTTCGGAGGAGGGAGCTTGTTCACCAGCTACAAGATGCATACCACTCATGCTATTAAGGTGATATGAACTCTTATTATTTTTCGTTGGCCTGGCCCACTGCTCATCTGTGTTACAAATGGTTTTCCTTTTTTTTAAAAACCATGTGCTTACGCTGCTAGACAGTCCGATCAGGGGTGTGTCAACTGGAAATTCATTATGAACATTATTTGACTTTTATAACATTACTCCATAACTCTAAAGTACTATGATTGTAATTGTATGCTGCACTGGGGGAGCGTGCCAGAGTTTTTTTTACTCTTATATATATTTTTTAATATATACAAGGGCCTTAGAGTCATTATACTTTCTATATAAATTTAAGTCATATGTTATTGGTTCTGTTCCGGCTGGTTCAGGACGGGGTTCATATATTATTCTTAGTTTGTTTTAACATTTAGGGGCTGGGGGTTTCGTTTTTCAGGCTGTTTTCGGGGGTTAAATTTTACCTAGCTTTTTTACTCAAGTTAAGCACACGTTGATACAGTTTTATGCAGGTCTGCCTCCTGTCTCATATGGTCTGGCACATGCTGGCACACTTCCACCGTTGCTAGACTACAACATGCTGTTATTGTAAAATTATCTATACACAGATATCTGACCTTAAGAAAAAGAAATTTTATTTTTTGTGGGCATACACTAATAATTTTGAGATTGTAAAAGCATACTGATGCTACTGATTATTGTAACTTGGGTTCTGACTTGCTTGCTGGACCTGTCTGTGGAATTGTCATTAAAGAACAAATTCCTGATACATGGATACATCTGTATTTGTAACACAAGAATTAATATTTTGGAAAATTATGCCGATTGTTTAAACTTAGGTGATAAGGGTTTTTACCACTGGTGTACAGTTCAAGAAACTTAAAGATTTCCATATACTTATAATATGCAATTTATTTAGATGATATCAATTCATATGGGCGGCCCGGCCACTATCATCTTGCATTTATTAGTCATTATCATCCTTTCGTTTTTTTAAATTTTTTTTGCGTTTCATTTTAATGAAGTAAATGGGTTGTGGTCTTAAAGGATTAATTCCAATTGTGGCTGGAATTTAAATATTTATGATTGCTGGTTTTGGGGCTTGTTATTGTTGATTAACAGCCAAGTTTAATTGCAAGTCGCGTCATACTGGACCCATCGCATTTTTGGCTTCTCTAGGCTCTTGCCTAGTTTTAAATAACTAGTGGCCTCTCTTTAAAAAAAAAATACAAAAAAATAGGATTATTTTTTTTTTATAAAGCATAAAAAGAAAGAGGGGGTTACATTACGTCTTCTTAGTAACAGTTCTGTAACTACCTGTGATAAATTTTTTGAATATATTTAACAATATTTATTTAGAAACATCTGTTTTCAGCGTGTAAGAAAAGTAATTTGAAAATCAAAGAAGAACTTGAGTGTTGGAATGGTTGGGTTTCAAGGTTAGTAGTTAGTAGACAGAACTGCTAAAAGAATGTACATAGAACAAAAGTTACTTTACTTTTCTTCATTCAGAAAATGAGGAATTTGATGTTAATCTTAGGTTAGTATATGAACAGGGATGTCTTAAGCGGTGTTGTTAAGGGATGTTGTATGTAAGTATGAGAAAAATGAACATGAGTAATTCTCGTGGTCGACACCCTTGGGCTAAAAGCTTTATTAGCCAAAGGGCCAGACTTAAAAATATTATATATTTTGACGTAATATTATAAAAATATTTGTATTATGAGTATGATATAATCTAATAGTAAATGTACTTCATTCAAGTATAGTAACTTGCCAGCATACCAATATTTATGTTGGTATTTCGCTAAGGTGAACAACTTCAAGTGTAAAATTATACCTTATTACTTTAACAAAATTTAGACAAATCTAACTAATACAATGATTCTAATATAATCCTGTTGTCAAACTAAAGACCATTTTCCTAATAAACATTCATAACACGAAGGTGACAGAAGTAAATAGTTTTGTTTGTTTTGTTGCTCAATCTGACGCTCTTAAAACATAATGGTAAATTGTAAAAATTCGGTAAAAAGCATTATTAGGGGCAGAACAGTGTTTGGTTGTCAATAAAAACGACGTCACTCTCACCTGACAAACACCATCTTACACTTTATCCTGTCGACCCAACAAACGTTTGATAACAAGTTTTCCACTTACGCGGTCTAGAGTTTTTAACTAGAAATCAGTAGATGTGACGATCAGTAATTACTAAGTGTTATCACTTTGGAATAAACCTCTGTAAAGGCGAATTTACGGATACTGTATAACCTCTATTTTGAGTTCACATTTTGTTTAAAATAAAACGCAATGTTTTTAAAATTGCTAACGTTAACATTTGCAATAATAATAATAGCAATAATATAACCATAATCATAATAATAGTAATTATTGAAATTAAGATCCGGGTTCTAACCTTATAGTCTACAATAATTACCATGCAGACGCAAGTTATTATCCGACGTTTCTGCCCCTTCACTGAAGGCCTCTTCAGTCAACGGTTTCTGAAAGGACTGACAAGTTGTTCGTCAGTGAAATCACAGTACTGTGGCAAAGGATGTAACTGTTACTGTAACTGTGTAATTGGTGGGACTTCTCAGTATGGTTTTATCGTTTGTCTATCCACCAATATCTCTGTCTGTCTGTATGTTTGGTGTTGTGTAACCATAAATTTTAACACATAAAGCAGTTTTTGTAAAACATTTTTTGTGTGCTCACCTTTTACATCTCAGACTCTTACTCTGCTTTAGATTGTTCCCCCGGAAAATAGAAAGATTGAGAGGAATATACCAAAAAAATTGCAAAACACTATGGCATATTCCAATAAAGATAATTTTAATCAAACACTGAAAATGGTGATCGGTTATGGAAACTTTTTAATCTCCAGAGGGCAAACCTTTGGAAAACTATAAAACTCTATGTCAGATGTATTTAGTTATTGGGTCCTTCAGTCTTTCGACTGGTTTGTACTCTCCCCACATATACCCGTGGTGCGTGTGTTACGGAGTCTCTCAAATCACAGTTGTGTCGGACCTACACTTTAACGCCGGATCCGAACGGCATAGTTAGGGAAGGTTTGACTAGACAGGATACCTGTGGCTGGTGTGCCATCGCCTTGCGAGGGGAACGGTCATATATTAAATCAGATGGCCCCGGCGGGAATCTAACCCGCGCCGACAGCCAAGCAGGGCCACACGCTAGCCACTACGCCACGACTGTTCCGATGTATTTAGTAAAGGGAAAATTAAACCAAATCAGAATGTTTACCCTGAGAATTTTGTATATCTAAAACACCAATGGCAAAAGATGATAGAAACAATTAAAGAAAATTTTAAACGCCCATGTAGAAGGCACAGATATGAGAAATTTTATTATAATGCAAACTCGGTTTCTTAGGGAGTGTGACAAAATTTATACCTCTCTACACGCTTTGCGAATATTGTACCGCAGTCAAAATTACAGAAAGCAGTACTAGCAAAAATCATCACACATACTTGTCACGTACGTAAATTTATAAAACTACTAGATATAGAAGTATTGGAATTTCTGAGAAACCATAACCGTTCAAATTAGAACTAATGTGGGCGTCATTTGAGTTGTATAGTTATAAATTTAATTAAAACGTTTTGCCGCAGTACAGAATTTTCCTAAAATACGCGTTGTTTTTTGTTTCGATCTGTGGTTAAGTTGTGAGGTCAGTTTTTATATTATCTTCTGGCAGATAGAGTGCCAGATGACTTACTGCCGCAGGTCATCCGCAGTTGTTTCTTAAAGAAGTCAGTTTTTTTTTATTAAAGAGTATTAGTTTTTTATTGTATGAAATAGTTTAGATTAAGTCTTCTTACTCTTTTCTGAAAACTCGTCTAAGAGAATGTTAACTTTGAGTTCAACTACTGTATTTGGTCTTGCGGATGGAGGATAGTGTAAGTATTTGGTTAAAAGGTATTTCATTTGCAAACCACACCACTATAGCTGATATACTTTAGAATAACAAACCTCACTGTAACGATTATTTAATTCATTTACATAATAAACAGAAGTAATTATCAGTACTTTTGTACACAATAATGTTTTTTATTATTAAACTAAACAGCATGTAAGAGAAACATATACGATTGAGAAAAACAGTTCAGTTTTTCCGATATAATTTAACTCTTACAGCATTAGGCCAAATTTTGTTTACCTTGTTAGTGGACCAGTTACTTTCCAGAATAGTTTTACCAGTAGGACAATATATTTTGTTTGCTGAAACTGGTTCAAAACGAATTAAGATTAGATAATGTAAGTTAAAAACAAATTTCTTAAAACCAAGTGCAAGGTGTAACCTGAATCGAAACCTGAACGATATATAGGCCTACATTTATATCACTAATAACTGTGAATAAATATTATACACAGTGCAACATGACCACTTCGTGTGTATCAAATTGGTACACACGGTCCGTGACGACAAATGCAGTCTGTATAAAACTGATACACAGAGTCCATTTGTAAAACACAAGTGTGCATCAAATTTATACACATGACGCTAAAATGTTAAATAACAATCCTGTTATTGCGTCTTTCGTTGTGTTTTGCACTGAGCCTGGAAGATATATAATATCTTCAACGATTATTATAACCAATTTATATTCTAATAATACCCTTGCTGTTTACCGGCTGTCCGGTGTTTAGATTTAGCAAGGAACTATTGCTAAACAATGTTAATAGTTTTTCAACAGTGTATCTTTACTTTAAATCTAAGTTTCAAGTATTTATAATTCACTTTTTTTTTATATTCTGTCAATAACGAAAGATTAAACAATTTGTAATGTCACAGTTACTATTATTGATATTGTTATGACTATTATTTTTCCATCTTTCCACAGAGGTTCTGTAATGTCATAGTTGAGAGAAGGTCTGGTGTATTGGTCGACTCGAGGATGAATTCCGTTGAGTTGATAAACTATCGTTTTAGGCTTTTAAAAGTGTTACATCTCTTAGTAGATTAATGTTTAAGGAATGGGTGTGGGAGGGGGTCCAGAAAGCGCCACATTCTAATGTCAACAATGCAGCTTTCGCAAGATGTAGAATTATAGACGCACGAATGCGCTGGATAAGAAGAGGTAACGCAAATAGTTGTCCCAGTGCGTCGATAGTTGCCTCTCTTAACATCCTAACCAGCTGTCTCGGCGAAAACTCGGGTCATGCATGACCTTAGAACTTTCGCAAAAGAGAGGATAGCTCAGTGAATCAGAAAAGGCGAGGTCGGATTGAAGATAGCGAGGCTGGAAGCGACGTACTACACTCTTGAGACGTTACCGTGAATCGAGAAGTACGTTAGGAGAAAAAGTTCTACCTGACCCATTGCCTGATCGATTTGCCTGATCGATCCTCAGGACGTGTGTCCAATCATATGTCCAAAAATTAAGAAGGGCTTTGCCTCCAGATTGCCTAGACTGACAAAATGTTGGTAGATGTTGCGGAGCATATATTCTTCTTTGCAAAATGGAAAATCGAATAAAAGCACCATTCAGCGGATGAAGGAAACCGGCAGTACGGCTATTGATATCATCATCGTAGCTGTGCTCAGAGGGAAGGGCGGCTTGAAGAGTGTAGCAGGCTACCTAAAGAGCATAGTTTTGGCCTATTAATGGAGATGTGGGTCACCTGTACAGTAGAAGACTAAATGTCAGCCTGTTTGTTGCAGGATAAGGTATTATCATATAAATGGTCTCCAGATCGCTTACAAGATTCAATTAATTTAAAATACACCTTATCTGATCCGTCAGCGATCTTGTAGTTTTATATTCCACTACATGTTTCGGGAATTAAATTCCCATCATCAGGTTAAACTTCGTCCGGTAAATGACGGTGTTTTAATTATGTCATTTTTACAGTTGTGTTTGTTTTATTCGTTCGTGTGTGTATGTGTTTTTAATAATTTCACCGACGACTCCTACATTTTAGGAAGAAGAAGTTTTACCTGATGATGGAAATTTAATTTCCGAAACATGTAGTGGAATATAAAACTACAAGATCGCTGACAGATCAGGTAAGGTATATTTTAAATTAATTGAATAAAGTATTAGTTTGACACAGTACTATGAAGACTTCTAGTATAAGCCTTGCTTGCTATAGAAGGGCTTCTATGGCCAAACGGAATAAAACCATTTGTCATTACTCACCATACGCAATTTTGAATAATAAAAAGTGTCTTCGCTTCTTCTATATCTTCACAGTGTGATGTTTTGTGTTTATTTCATAACAGATTGCAAAAACGTCATCTATGTTGTATACATTGTATTTAAATATGTTTTCATAGTAATCCAAAGTTTCGAATAATACAGTAAAATCGGCACTAATTTTGTTTTATATTGGTCAACCTTTGGCCACCTGGACATCTTAAACTACTTCATAAGTTATATATAGCATGCAAAAATCCAGAAATGCCCCCACCCCGTTCAATCTTTTGTCGAGTAATATATGCGTTGTAAGTGTGTTTATAACTATAAAAGCCATATTATTTGAAGCCATATTTTACCACAAATAATTTTAGGTCATTATATTTAGAGTAATATTTAAATTCAGCTTTTACTTTGTAGCATGACAGATAATGCCAATAATTCTGAATGGTAGAATGATCATAAAAATAAAATAAAAACCTTTTAAAATCCGAGGAAGCAAAATAAAAAAATTAATTAAGAACCACCGTACAGTACAATCATAGATTAAAGTAAAAGTTTCATTTAAAACCAATGTTACAATGAGCGATGAATCATCAAAATAAACTGCAAAACTAAAAATATAGAAAAAGGTAATACCCAGGTAGGATAGGAGTAGGTAAGGAAGAAACCCAAAACATGACAACATCTACAAGAAGATAAAGGAAATACTTTTATAAGGGACAAGAAGAATAGGAGTAGGTAAGGAAGAAACCCAAAACATGATAACAATCTACAGTAAGAAAGGAAATACTTTAATAAGGGACAAGAAGAATAGGAGTAGGTAAGGAAGAAACCCAAAACATGACAACATCCACAAAAAGATAAAGGAAATACTTTTATAAGGGACAAGTAGGATAGGAGTAGGTAAGATAGAAACCCAAAACATGACAACATCCACAAGAAGATAAAGGAAATACTTTTATAAGGGACAAGAAGAATAGGAGTAGGTAAGGAAGAAACCCAAAACATGACAACAATCTACAATAAGAAAAGGAAATACTTTTATGAGGAACAAGAAGAATAGGAGAAATCAATGAAGAAACCAGAACAAGACAGCATCCACAAGAAGAAGGAGTGCTCTTATAAAAACCCAAACCCCAAAAGAAAGTGATAAAATTAATAACAAATGAAAGTATAACAAAATATCAAATTTAGAAACCATGTAAAATAAATATAAGCCAAAAGTGTATAAAGTAGAATTGAAATTGAACCAATGTGAAATAATTATATAATGCCAAAAAACACACCTACATTATCTTCTATAAATAGATTTCTTGATTTTAATAAAACTATAAAACTATTTAGAAATAAAATCCAAGAATAAAAAGGGGATCAGTGCAAGTTTTTGTGTTATAATAAATAAACCTTATGTGTCAACATTGCAGTTCACAAACTGAATAAATTGTGAAATAATACAACTTTGAAGTGTTTATATTGTGTCCATGAATAATATTAAATAAAGTATTATCATGACAGATAATACTGGTGTTTCTGAATAATAACTGCCACTCTTAATATACAACATTCATTAAAATGAAAGTAGATAAAACAAGAGCAGGCTGTATAAAAAGTGAAGTGATAAAGTATCAGTACACCAAAATCAAACAAAAAACAGATTAATACTAAAAATAAAACTAGGTGTTAGAATTAGAGTAAACGATGGAAGAACAGATATGTTTTGTTTATTTAGAATAGGTTACTAGTGATAATCAAGTCTGAAATGTCAGAATTAAATAATATTCTTTATTTATAAAATATTTATTGTGTATTACTAATAATAAATAATTATAGAATGTCTGAGTTTGAAAGACCATTGTTAATGTCAATTATGTATTATGAATTAAGAGTATAAATTATATACTAATTGTTCTTTTGTTAAAATAAGAAAATGTTAATTATGTCATATTAGAATAGAAAGTCAGAGAGGGTATAAACAAAATGTATTATTTAAAAACTTTGTATGTAAAAACTGTTAGAAATCTAGGCCAAATGTTAAAACTAAACAGCATCAAAATTGATGAAATAAGTACAGAAAAACAATTAAACTGATGGAATTTATATAAGGCAAATCAGTCATAGAGTCATGTAATTGGAAATATAGGTAAGAAAGATTTTGTAAAAAGATAGCTAGAATTATTGTCAAAAATGTAAATGTAAAAACTGAAAATCTGAGAGGGGAGTCACATATTAATTTATAATATTTTCAAAGAGAACCAATTAATCTAATTACAAGAAATTAAGGGAAGATAAACCTTTTATATCAATCTGAGACATAATACAATCATTAATATAACATGTAAAATGGCAACATTTTTGAAAAGGACGGGAAGTGAATTTTAAAACTTACAATTTTCAAAATGCTGTAAATATAGCATTTTAGATCAAAAACTTAATAAAACTATCTTATTTGATATCAAATCAAGCAGAATGAACTGAAGAAGAAGATTATGTATTTAGTAGTTAATAAATTTGAATAATTGCAAAAATATATTCAGTTATATGATGTAACATTCTCATATCCACAGGATGTAAAAATAATTTTGAAACAATGGATAGCTAATATTAAGTTGGCTAAGACTTTTGGACAAGGCGAAGGAAGTTAGTTAGTTCATTATTAGATGTTGTGAAGTACACTTGACACGAGCTCTTAAGCAATTTTTAACCTAGTAGCTGAGACATAAATGGCGCATATCCAATAAGCCTAGCCTGATGCGAAAACGCGAGTTTTGTAAAAATACATTCTAAACGTAAATTCAGTGAAACGAACACCTACAAACATTAAACTAACTTCAAACAAGAATAGAACACACTGAATACACAATTTAAACGATTAAAACTGTAATTACATACAGCGAAACGGAAAGTGCAATTCTCGACCTTACAGACTAAAGTGGAACATAACTTTTACAACACATTTTATCGAAGCGGAACACTAAAATTTTACCAGGAACACTCCACCAACACAAGAAGTAATAATCGCAACAGCAGGAACGAGAAATCACAGGAAAAGCAGCCTTTATTGGAAGTAGAACCAGCAAAGTGTAGTCGTCAGACATCTGAACTCGAAGCGGCCATCTTTTTCTTCCCACAATCCAACGCAACACTGCCTATTCAAATGAACGGTTCGAACATTTCTATACTCACTTATAAATTGAGTGTCATATATGTATTTTAATTTTTAAGTTGACATATTTTTGTAATGTTATACTTTCTATACTTTGCCCTTTTTCTCTGACTATCTATAAAATAACTGTTAAAAGAACACGATAGTAAGTAATTGTACGAACTATCGAAATATATCCTGAGAGAATCGATTAATATATCGATAGAAAATCGATCATATCAATATTTGTTAATAAAATTCATTGAAGATCATAAAATTGAATATTGTTTATTCCTATATGATAATTAGCATAATACATAATTTAATTGAGCAATAACTACCAGAATTTCACAACCCTGAAGGAAGATAACCTCCAAATAGGAATGTTCACCTATCGATTATTATTGGAGACAATCCTACTAACTGAGAAAAGGAATTTTAAATACTAAAAAGGACATCATTCAATTAAAATAAGTAACAAGAAGTTCGGAACACCACGGAACATAATTAAATAATTAATATTTAATTAATTAAAAAATAATATAAAATAAACAATAAAACAAAAATTTTTGTTCACAAACAAACATAATTTACATAAACAAATTAACGAATTAAGCGAATTTGTTACAAATTGGCGCCCAACATGGGCCTTTAATTAGTGATTGATAGGCCACGATAATTTGCCCAATCGCTAACTGGAGCTTGGCAGCAAGTATATATATTTAGTGGAAAGGGAAAATGCAACGTCGAGCAACGTCAAAGAAACGGGCGGCGGAGGCCGAAAATGAAATTGAAATCAATATGGAAGACAAAGAGGCGACGCCAGTGGAAGACGTGGAAAGGTTATTACCCCCAGTGGAACCTAAACAACCCGCACCACCAGGGGAACAACCTGAGATGCCCACACAAACGGGAGAAGTCAATGTCCGGAAGGAACAGTTAGAAAAACCCACAGGAACGGAGAATGGGAACATACAAGAGATGCTCAGGATAATGATGGAGAAAATGGACGAGAATAATAAGAAGATGGAGAAGAAAATGGATCTCACAAAGGAAGAATTAAGGAAGGACATAGGAGAAACTAGTAAGCAGATGGGAAGTGATAAACAGTCTTTAAAGGAAGAATTCAAATCAACCAAGGAAGAATTCAAATCAACCAAGGAGGAATTGATTGACAAAATATAAAATACTAATAAGATAATTGAAGAGAATAGTAAGAAGGTGGAAGAGAATATGGAAGGAAACAGTAAGAAGATGGAAGAGAAAATGGGGGAGAAATTGGGAGAATTGAGATAGGATAACCAACTATTAAGAGAAGAATTAAGTGAGGTTAACCAGGAAAATTTGGACAAGTTAGACGAAAGGATGGAGTTGCTAAGAGAAGAGATGAGCAAGAAACTCAACGATAATAAGGAATATCCAAATAAGAAAATAGAAGAAGAAACCATCGTAATAAAACTACAGATCATGGACATTGACGGAAAATGTAACCAGACCGAGAGGGAAGTACAGGAATTCAAGGAAGTGGTAAACATCAAGTTTACTAATATTGAAGAGCATAGTCGCAGGAAAGTGGAAGAACACCGGAAGGAAACTCAGGAAGAATTAGGGAAGGTACGGAGCCAAGTCGCGGAAAGGTGTGACGGAATGGAAGAGGCTATGACCAATATCACGTGTCAAGTACGGCAGAGCCAAGAAGAAATGGAAGTCTTGAGAAATCGACCCACGAAATTTACTGGGATACCGATCAATGAAAACCGGGAATGGTTGAATTTCCGACAGTACAAAAGAAAACCAATGGAGCTCCTGGCCCGGATAAAAGAATATTTTGCCAAACATAGAGGGAGTAGGTGGAATAATAACCGGGAGATATTAGACGAGTCGTTCAGGGAAATGACCGACAATTGGCGGATGGCGAATCGAAGCGAGATTGTGGGCTACCAACAGTTCAGGAACCTGTTCAAAGCTAAGTACTGGTCAGAAACCACTCAGAACCTGATACGAGACAATATTTGCCATGGACGATATAGGGCCCAACTAGGTAACACCATCACGGCCTATTTCTTAGGGAAGGTGTGTCTGGCATAACATTTAGAACCGGCGATACCCGAGGAATGCCTGGTGAACAAGTTATCCTATCACTACGACGAAGATATTATCAGAGCAAGGAGAGGTAGCCAGATTAAAACAGTGCAAGCCATGACCGGGTTACTGGAAAGTTATGAAAATGAGGAATATTACCGTCAGAGTAGAAGGAGGAACGATAGACCAGAAGTGAGAAGTAACCAGTACCCCAGTAACGGTAACAACCAAAATGGAAACAACTACCAAGGAAACCGTAACCATCATAATAATTACAACGGCAATAATAACCCGCCGGACAATAATAATAACTTTAGTAGTAATCAAAATAATAATAGGAACAACAAACACTACCCAAATAACCGTAATAATTATTATCAACCCCTTAACAATTCCTATAGTCAGAGAAACCCCCACCCCGGTAATACTGAACGGTATTACCAAAACAATAGAAATTACAATGCAAACTATAACAATAACAACAGAGTTTCCCGACCACGAGTAAATTTTATAAGATCTGAAGATCGTGGGCCAAGAAGGTACAACCGTCAGCGAAGGAACAGTTTCCACGATGGAGATCGCCGGCGAAGAAGCGAAGAACGTGATGGTCCGAGGTACGAACAACATAGAAGGAGTACCAGTCTAGATGATCCTGGCCGACAACAAAACCGTGAACAAACATTTGAACAGATTACAGAGCGGCAGGAACCGACGCAAGGTTTCCAAAACGACGCCTCAGTCAATCCGAATAACAACGACGAAAACAATAATTTAAACGATAGGAGGCAGTGATAAACTATCACGACCCTTTACTGCTCCTATCTCGTGGGTATAAACTAGAGTTGCAAGAGGCAACCGAATCGAAAAACATAACCATCATTAGTAACAACTATTTGAAGAACATAAGAACTGAACTATTGGAGGAAAACGAAACTTGCCTCGATAGTCAGAATAATGAAATATTATATACAAAAACGGAAGTAGAAGGAATCCCCGTAAAAATCATGATTGATACCGGTGCTAATATATCAATAATAAATGTAAGTGAACTGGAAAGAATCCAGAAAGAATGTGGTTATACTTTGCCAATGTTACCAAGAAGTTCGGAACACCACGGAACATAATTACATAATTAATATTTAATTAATTTAAAACAAAAAATATATATATAAACAATAAAACAAAAATTTTTTTTCACAAACACACATAATTTACATAAACAAATTAACGAATTAAGCGAATTTGTTACAACTTCCAACAAGACCTTATAGCAAAACTGAATAAGAATTATCTGAGAGGCTGTTGAGACGAGACCGTCTGTTCAAAGCGGCACTTGTGGGAATGACGGGGAGGCGTAGACTAGGAGGAGGGTGGTTCAGGATGATAGGTCAACTTTCAATTTGATGAGATGTAAATCTTAGTAAAAAGCTGTCATAGAACTGGCAGCTAATTATGGCTGCCACATAATGCCAGACCACGATCTACTGATTTCTGTAACAACGAACTTGTTTATATACTGTTACGGCATCACAGAACAATCTACGTGTTTTTTCGAATGTGAAAGAAGAAACTCGAAGTAACGCGTGAGGCGTACGTGCTTGTAGACGCATATTCGAGAGTTTCTCGAAGGCGCCAGCCGCGCGGACTGTGTCAAAGCCGCAATTAATTACGTAGTTCACACGACCGCTAAGACGCAGTTTCGAAGCTTCTGGTTTGTGAGCGGGGATATAAATACATGGCGGCAGCGGCCTTAGTTTTCAGTATTAGGCGAATTTTTGACTGTGCGGTTCGAGAGTATTAGTGCGATATGTTTACAGAGCGGTTCGAGTTATAGTCGCGATAGGCTACTGTGATTGGTTCAAGTAGTTATTAGTTATGAGTGGTGTTCTATAATCGGAAATTGTAATACAATTGTGTTTAATTTTAGTAGACCTTTTATGGCGTGTGAACAATTTTCATTGAGACTGTGTTGTTAATTACGAACTGTTTAACTGTAAAAATTACATGTGGGTTTAGTGACTTAATTGGTGTCTCATACATATTTTGTTTCCACTGTACCTACGACGATCGAGTATCCGTAGTAACAATATGATTACATTATTTCAGCAGTATCGGGTGTTGGTATTGCAATAAACTGCAGTTGTTGGACTTCACGTGCTGAACTTTGTGCCGTTCTCGGTGGTGATAATTAATGCAGTGTAAAACAATTTTGCTACCAACCTTAGTGAAATATTAATTACGTTTATATTTACACATGTCAAAGTGGTTTGACAACAGTTCATTAATTTATTTAACTGATAATTTTTTACTATGACTACATCATTGTGTTTTTCTGTCACTATTTTGTTGGGATGTAATTAATTTGCTGGTTAATTTAATTATATTGTGTTTTCCTGAATTACAAATAACGTGGAAATTTAAAAAATATTTTTGCGTACAGCTAGATAACATATGGGATTATTTGTAGAAATTATTAAATATGATCTGTGTTGCCATGCGGCAATGTTCTTCTGAATACATTAATTTCCACATTATAGGGCAACAGCCTATAGATGTGTAGGTCATGTGGAGGGGTTCCCACCATTACGGGCCGTGACGTCCGACAATTTTTATTTGTGGTTGTTTTCCTCTACCTTTTGTTGCCCCAACAGCCAACTACAAGGCAGCAGCAAAATATAATCCTGTAACAATAGGACGCAGTATTATACCCTCCAACGATCTAACTTGGTACCTATGGCTACTGCTGCCTCCACCTGGAATATTTATCGACATTCCCGGCTAGATACGTACTGTTCTTCATCAGCTCTTGTATCATGTGGCACTTCACCATGCAGTACGGTATTGGCTGCGGTGAGGCTAACGGCTCCTTTGGGACTTCGCAATCATCACTTCATCCAACCGTCGTGGGAACTTGTGAGGACCAGTTCCGAGTCAAACCGTACAAAGGTACTACTTCTCTAAATTCGCTCGATCACATGATTAAACATTAACTATAAAATTGTGATATTAGAAAATACTAAAGTGAAAATGTGGAAATACTAAAGTAGAAATATTAGCGATAAACGTGGAACGTGCATACATAAGAATTGACACTCACGACTGATTAAAATTGATACCTTTGAACGATTAGAAATTATATAACAATCAGAATGACCAAAAGGCAAAACTAGGGACCATAATTTCCACAGTGTTATCCAGTAGCTTAATCAGTAATATCTCCTGGGAGGCGTTGTAAACAAAAGTTTATCTGTGAGATGTGGTGGACAAAATTTTTCGTGGCGGCAGATGATTAATACTAAACGCGGCGCGTGTTAATTTTTGTACGGCATTCACAAGTAATAACTTACTATGTACGTTTTATCGAACCCACTTTGAAGCTAGTACAACCTGTCTGCAAATACTATTTAGGACTGCATCAGCAACCATTTGGGAGGGGGGGCACCAACCCGTCTTGTTTTCAGACTCCTGTGATCAAAACAGTATTCAATGAATTGAAACAAGATATTTATGAAGCCATATTTATGAAAGGGGTCTTGTAGGACTGCAAGTACTGGTAACTGTGCAAGCACGTGGAAGAAAAAATTACTGTTCTGGAGAGTGATTATGGGCGGACAGTGCGAAAAGTGCCAAGATATGAGAAAATCATAATTTAAAAGAACAAAGGGTTACGGTAGTTGAAGCCATTATAATTGAAGGTGGACAGCACAATCAACTGCATTGGTACATATAAATACTACGAAAGTCTTAAAACGAATTCTAATCACGTCTTTGAGTAGGCACTCATAGAATCTAAACGTATGTAATACATAGAATGTATTAATAACTGTGTAAACTCATGGCAGAAAAAATCACTGCTCTAAATTTTAATTATTGGAGGACAGCGGCAGAATGTCAAGATTAGAAGAATCGTGACATTGAGACTTAAAGTGAGATTAGAGAAACGTGAGATTTAAGGAATAAAAAGTAATTAAATCCTTTGGAATAAGAGGTAGACAATAGAAACAACTGCATTAGTACAGATACCTAAAAAGAACGTCAAAAAAAAGTTTTAATCACATCTAAGGTACGCAAGTATTGTCGGTAAAATGAAAGAGAGAGCGAGAGAGCGAGAGAGAGAGAGAGAGAGAGAGAGAGAGAGATCCCGAATTTAAAAATAGCGAAAGCTAAATCTGAGAACCATGTCGGAGAGCAGTGTGAAAATGGATATTTGAAGCCAATCATAAAAGAAAGTGTTGTATAGACACATAAGCAATATAGCGTATTGTTACGATATATGTGGTAGTGGATATATATATGTGGTAGTGGATACAGAATGACTGTCACCAATAAAGTCACTAATTACCCAATTTTATTAGACACAAGCAACAGTTGGAAATCAGGCATTCTTATACAATAATTCAAAAAGAAATT
This sequence comes from Magicicada septendecula, assembly GCA_034769895.1. Classification (NCBI taxonomy): domain Eukaryota; kingdom Metazoa; phylum Arthropoda; class Insecta; order Hemiptera; family Cicadidae; genus Magicicada; species Magicicada septendecula. The sequence continues at coordinate 332,398,379 of CM068375.1, read as the reverse complement.
TTCCGACAAACAACAATAAATGTCACCGTGTTACAATTTTGCACTAACACAGTAGTCATTTTCCGAAAAATAACCCCGAACCTCGCCGAATATCGTCAGGTCTAAACTCAAACTCGGCCGCTTCATAATTCATACCTCGCTGCCTACCAATGTAGTGACGTAGCGGGCATGGATACTGATCGAATAGTCAAGTAACGTCTAGAAGAACATTCTGAGTGTTACATAATTTTACTGCGCAGACATACGTCCAAGGAGCCACGTTATCACTCAGCAATGCGATTCTGTCTATTTACTCGTAGTAGCATCAGATTATCTTACAGAGGTTATAACTATTATAACTAACGAATATATATATATCAAATAATTTTCAAGAAAAAATGTAAATAGTAACAGCATATTTTCTTTAAGATAACTACAGTAATAAGAAAATATCGTAAGAACTATTTTGATAATCGGTTAAAATATATTGAATTTATCGTGAGACTATTGCACTTATTGTATTATTAGAACTAAACAATAAAAATTTTATATATGTAGACATCAGTGTATATTTTAAGTCAATTTACATAATATATGTAAACTGCCAATGTATTTCATGTGGCAGTTTCAGTGGTAAAGTTTGTAAAAGGAAATAATCACAATCACCGTTAGAAGCAACTTCATGGACACACAAGACACATTCACTCATTGTTTTACCAGAATATGTTTTAGACCAAATGAAAAGTGTAGGTAGGTGGGCATTAGAAAAATAGAAGAATGTGTAGACTGGACCGATAGCACGACATGCATGACCGATAGCATGATTATAACGACATGGGAAAAGATATAAAAAAAATACAAAGGAATGTAGTGAAAATAATGTAAAACGTAGGTTACAAGAGATAGAAGAGACGATCAGAGACTGAATTGTACAAATTTGAAACATAACAAAACAGCTTAAATTACATTAAAACTGAATTGAAAATGTTCCTACATAACTTGTAATACAGCATTGTGAATCCGACAACGTAAATAAACATGTGTTTTTTTAAAGGTACATTGTCTTCAGGAACGTAATAACAAATTTCAACGTTATAACTATGCAAAATATGTTTTATAAACGTTTTCACTTGCTGAGAATGAATTAGAAAAATTAAATATCAATAAAACATATAAAAAATATAATTTTACCTCACGAATAAATAATCAAATTGATTACTTCTAACATCGATAAACATAAGATTAATTGTTGTTGTTAATAAAAATAACGATCTGAAATAAAAATAACACACGTAAAACAATGCTTCAAGATGACCAACACACGGGCAAAATGTTAGCGTGACGCTACATGGCTTGTTGTTAAGGAAAACTCGGAAGAGCCGAATAAACTAAAAGTAAACACACTATTTAATCTATATCTATAAAAATGAATGTTTGTTTCTTTCTTTCTTTCTTTGTCCCGTATGCGTTCCTATACCATTCATCCGATTGCGATGAAACTTCGGTGAGTTGTTGTGCGCACTCCCGCGAAGGTTTATGAATTTTTTTCGATGGGGTCCTATGGGGGGTTCTTGGGGTCTTCCACATCTCCTCCTAAACCACTGGACCGATTTCAACCAAACTTGGCACAAATATTTTACGCAACGGGAGAACCAACATAGGATATGTGTTTTTTCGATATGATCCTTCGGGGGGTCCTTTTGGGGGTCCTTTGGGGTCTTTCACATCTCCTCCTAAACCACTGGACCGATTTCAACCAAACGTGGCACAAATATTTTACGCAAAGGGAGAACCAACATAGGATAGGTGTTTTTTCAATGGGGTTCTTTTGAGGGTTCTTTGGGGTCTTCCACATCTCCTCCTAAACCACTGGACCGATTTCAACCAAACTTGGCACAAATATTTTACGCAAAGGGAGAACCAACATAGGATAGGTGTTTTTTCGATGGGGTTCTTTTGGGGGTTCTTTGGGGTCTTCCACATCTCCTCCTAAACCACTGGACCGATTTCAACCAAACTTGGCACAAATATTTTACGCAACGGGAGAACCAACATAGGACAGGTGTTTTTTTCGATACGATCCTCTGGGGGGTCCTTTGGAGTCTTAAAAAACTAACTTATTAGATCTGGTTACTATGGCAACCCAATGGAATAGATTCTGTTCTAAATATATTATCGCATTAAATTGAAGACCACGCGAACGAAGTCTTTATATATTATATATATACAAACACTTTCTTTCTTTGAGTGGCATTGCAACGCATGCCGGGTACTCGCTAGTTAAAGATAAAATCAAGTTATCGATTTACATTAATTTAAAAAGTATGGCATAAAAAATAAATGAATATAAGGACATGCAAACAAAAAGTGTAAAGTAGTCATTATAAAAATTGTTCGTCGTAAGAATGAATATGTTTCTGCGCGCGCGTTTAGATGAATGAGTGAATGGTGTTTAGCTTAATGTTTTAATATGACATATGATCCCTAAGATTTCAGTGATATAAAATGATTGCACATGTCAAATAATGAGTCAAAGAGACAAGCCAAATAATTTGTCTAAAATGCCAAGCTCAACGCTACATGAGCTAACTATCACCAGATATAAACTCACAGCCATAAGAGTCAATAAACTGATGGTAAATACAAATGAAATGACATTATAGTGAAGAGAAATTGCATCACACAATGATTGTACCGCCAGAAGCAACCACCCAATAGTTTTCGGTCAGTGCGACACAAGAAAGACTACACAAGAAAGAAGAAAGAAGAATCAGTGAAGAACCAAGCAACACATGAAAGAAGAAAGAAAGAAGAAGAATCAGTGAAGAACCAAACCAACACAAGAAAGAAGGAAGAAGAAAGAAGAATCAGTGAAGAACCAAACACACAAGAAAGAAGAAAGAAGAAAGAAGAATCAAAGAAGAAAGAAGAAGAAGGAAGAATGGGTGAAGAAACCTACTACGAGAAGGACATTTAACAACCGCGGCATAAAGATTCCAAGAGCCAGTCAACTATAAATCAACATCTACCCGTATGTGTAATAACTAATAAACCTGCAGATTGAAAGAGATAGACCGAAAACTGACTAACTGAGATGACCAGTATACTATAAATAATGTCATAAATGGACAAGACAAGAAATGTTATACGAGGAATGAAAATAACAATAATACTTATTGATTAGAAGCTGTAAATTGAGCATAGTAACAAGATATGCACAGCACCAATGTAACAAAAGGAGTATCAATTTGTCTCAGAATATCAGCAAACACTAGTCAAATCGTCTGACAATAATGTATAAAAAGAAAGAGAATAAATAAAAGGTTATTAGTTATCATTATTAAAACCAAACATGTAAAAATAAGGTTAAAGGAATACCAATGTGTGTCAAACTAACATACACATTGTTGGCACCAATGACCAAATAACATAACCTATGATGTAGGTAATTTTCACCTGAATTCACAACTAGTAGTAGGAAAAACCTACCCTAACCAGAATGCCTTATATGTAAAAACAAGTAGAAATAACAATCTTTCTATAGGTAACAAAATCAGATACCCAAAATAAACTTTAAATAAGAATATAACAAAGAATGTGAACCGAAACCCACCAAAATGGAATTCACTATATAAAACTTGTATGAAATCATATTATAAAAACGAATAGAAACGAAATGTTGACGTCAATACCAAAATTAGAGTGTAATACCACTACTATACTAGTGTACAAAGATTGTAAGACAGAATACAATATATTACAATTGTATTTAAGTGCACCTGTCATGTGACACCAGGTGTAATTAGTATTATTTAACCAAATGCAATATGGAAAAGTCAAATGTATTAAACACAACAAGTCCATTACAAAGACAATGTTATTACTCATCTATTGTAACTAAAAGATAATAACAAAAAGAACTCAAATACCAGAAAAGAATAATATTAATTAGGCATCTCATGATGAAAAATAGAGACCATTTAATTAACCAGAAATGACCAAAATTACTTAATTTTCCAGCTAACAAAGGTGACCAGTAGTTGTAACTCTTTGTTATCATCAACTGGAAACAAATAGAAAGTAGACAAACACTTTCTAATAGTTAAAATATGAATATACAAATGTGAGAACCTAGGCTAAGATGACAGTAGCATAAGAAATGTATTTTATAAATAAATCTAAGTAAATAGCAGCTAAGGAGTGTAAGTAAACTTGGAAGGCATGCCCTCAAGTGGGTATGAGTGCCATTATATAGTGATAATAAAGAATTAAATATAAAATAATAAAATAATAGTGTATAGTGAACGGTACAAATCATAAACATTAACTTCCTTATAAGCACACCACGAGTAGACTCGAAACATAGAGCCAAGTGTTACGAATCCAGTGATACGCTCAGATTTAAAATCGGAGCCATATTAACAAAGTTATTGCAATTATAAAGAATTCGTGTCAAATTGAGAAAAACATTCATAATCTCGACAACAAAGACCCACGCCGGCTTCAACAATTGAAATAAAACGCCAAGGGGGTATGTGCACCAAATTAAAGATCGCCCACCAATCAAATCCACGGATTTAACCAAATTTTGTACGTTTACTGAACGGAATGGCAGAGCGAGGACTGCGTTTTGGTCACTTTTTAATCAACATTGGAAGCGACGAGACGCCGACCGGTGAGAGAAAAGTCAGCTGATCTATTAATGTGTGCGCGTCACCTATGTAAACAGAGTGACCTAACCTAAAAATTGTGATAGCGAATATACATTAGTATCAGAGCGTGAAGTGTAACAGTGCGTAATAAGGATTGCTCAGTGTATAATCCAGAGCAATTACGGGATTAAAGTTATAAAATAAAAGGGAGTATAAGTGATTATTACCATTTTAATCAAATAATGAAAAACGATATAATCGAAACATTTACTAACAATGAACATAGGTTAAGGTGTATTTGTAACAGTAACTAAACAACAATAATGACAATCCTCAGAGGTTTGATTATTTTAATTTTGTGAATTTATTAAACTTACAATGAATTTCTATGTATAATTATTTTTTGTGTGAATTAACCACATTTAATGACAGTTGTCAACTATGATATATCAATTAATTTAACCAACAATTGCCAATGACTGAGGCTTGTCAAATGATTGAATTATTAACGAAAGTTAATATAATATTTCAATGTTTTTATGTTTTATGATTTAGGAAAGGAACCTACTATTATAATATATCAATGTTACTTTTGTTGTGAATAATAAACAAGGTTGCCAGGATATATGGTTACTGACAGCCATGCAATTATATTTATATAACACTAAATAATGAATCAGATGCTTCACCAAATAACACTGTTTCAAAATATATAATTTCATTGTTCATTTTAATTGTCTTATCAAGAATTATTTTGACATTAATTAACTATGTTTCAAGCATTTATTATCAATTGAATTTAATAATTCTACTAACCTGTAATGTTCAGATTAGACACATGGTTGTTATTTTTGTGTAGTAATTATAAGTGGCTGACTGAATTATAGTCAACATCAAAGTATTTGATAACAATTGATGACAGTTCTATTCGATGACTTGGTATTCTGCTAGCTCAAAGAATTCACGAAGGTATTAAACTAATATTAACCAACAAACATTTAGATACATTAAATTTGTAAACAGTTCTGTCACCCTGAGGCAGATTTTTATAAAATTAAAAGTCTCATGCTTATTATTCTGAATCCAATTATAAATAATACTTCTGCTCATTCAGAACGAGCACTTGATTTGAATAAAATATTTGTTGCCATAAGAAACAGAGTCAGTCAGTTTATTTCAATATACTAGTTGAAAACAGGTGAATGAATTTGATTGGTCAACTCAACAAGCAACGGCGAATACAAACACGGTAAGTCCGTATATACAGGATTGAGATAGCGACCCTGCGAGTTCGACAAGAATCACTAAGTAAGTGTTCATTAGTGCAAATTATGTGTGTTTTCAGCACGGAAACGATATCACCGTTTCAACGAGTCAACGGAAGAACTTCCGTGTGAATAAACTAACCGAAGTAAAACTACTTCGATAAATAATTTCTTGTGCATCAACCGGACTTATCAAGTTGGATTCAACGCTACGTTGAATTGAACCGGATAAGTCAATAATAATACAACACTAAGCAAACGTTTTACGAATATTAAACAAAACTAAACGGGAAGTTAGCTCCCCAGAACCCCAAACGACGGTTTACTTACAGATTGACACATAAACTTCTGTTACAATGTATAGAATTGTTAGTCTTACTTCCCTTGCTGGATACTTAATTTTGCCTAAGAAATTACACATAATACGTTTATAAATGTTATATTAGATACCATACAATAGTGTTACAGTATGATGAAGACAGTTAAAATCAACTACTTGCTACAATTCAATGTGGGGGCTTTAATGATAGATTTTTGTCACCTACAGTTAAAAATAAGTTCAACGCACGATAATATCTGAAAACCCCCTTTAAAAAGAGGAAGAAATGTGGTGACGTAACGAAGCAAGGTGGAGTGCCTGATTCGAGAGGCCATTCGTCTTTCAAAATGAGGTTACACACAAGGCACTATGCTGAAATCTGCAGAACGTAATGTTGTGACAAACTGAAACATCTGTTTGCCGTCTGCAATCCAGTAATCACTTAATGTTGGTGACTTGAAAAAAAAAAACACGTATTTTGCAGCACAGTTTGAAACCGCGTTAATTCCTTGGCAGTAATACAGACTAAATAGAGCTCATGTTGATATCTCTGCTACACTTAGACATATACTTACACATGGACACTTACTTGCGTGCGAGCGAACACGCACACGCAAACGCACACATACATCATGAACTCTTCTCTCTTCACTCTTCACTTGGACGTCTCTTCAAACCAAGCTGCAAGTTATGTCCATTATACAAAGTAGTACCCCCTTTGCTGTAGTGCTGTAGCTTATGAATAACCAATTCTCCTTTGACAGATTTTGTCTGATATTAATTTCCAGGCTCTCGTTCTTGCCATTCTTGAGTATCAAATCTGTGAAGGTGGAACACCAAGTAATTGGTTCCCGGGATGTCCCTATGAAACTGACTTCTTTGTTTCTTCAGTGATCAGCCCTTAAAAACTACTTGCCCCAAAATCCATTGCCGCTGCATTTAACAGTTTCATTTTCTTCTGTTTAGCAAACGAATTTTGCAAACATAGCTTCGAAACTAATCAAAATAAATTTCATTAGTGTGGTTCTAGTTTCTCTTTTCTTTTAATTATTGCATTCCTCAATGATATACTAGAACCCTCTGTAGATAACTTTTCCTTACCAATTTTGTTAATAATTGAATAAATTTGAATTTTTTAATAATAAAAATCTTAAGTTGAAAATGATGTTTTGCAGTTACTGCAAATATGGTATAAAAAGTTTGTGAAAGACAACAATCAGATGTTGTTGCATTACTATGGCTAAAGCAAAATGTATACCAACGTGGTTTGGTCAACGGAACAATGTTTAGAATCTATATGTATTATCAGACTAGCTAGAGAAGCTAGACATTACTCTGCGCTAGCTTCAAAATCCTAACCAATTTTACCAGCGTACTCTCGTTTCATTTTCAGATTACATCGTAGCCTACATACTATGGAGATCGTAGTAAATACTACAGTAGTTTCAGGATCCTGTAGGAGCTTTGCAAATACGAATAAATATTAGCAAAGCGCTGTCAAACTCTTCTTTGCTTCAATGATTATTGCGTGTCACAGTGTCAAATGGTAAGTTCTTAGTGTAACGTTTTCCGGTAGACGTGGCTGATTTGACAAAGCAGCTCGGGCCATGTTTAAACAGCTCGGGTGTGCAATTAAACCACCTGACAATTTTTCCTTCTTCTTCTTCTTCTTCTTCTTCTTCTTCTTCTTCTTCTTCTTCTTCTTCTTCTTCTTCTTCTTCTTCTTCTTCTTCTTCCTCCTCCTCCTCCTCCTCCTCCTCCTCCTCCTCCTCCTCCTCCTCCTCCTCCTCTTCTTCTTCTTCTTCTTCTTCTTCTTCTTCTTCTTCTTCTTCTTCTTCTTCCTCTTCCTCTTCCTCTATTTCTTCTTCTTCTTCTTCTTCTTCTTCTTCTTCTTCTTCTTCTTCTTCTTCTTCTTCTTCTTCTTCTTCTTCTTCTCCTTCTTCTTCTTCTTCTTCTTCTTCTTCTTCTTCTTCTCATTCTTTTTTTACAAGATCTTTACAATCTTTTACACGTGTTGAAAACGTTTTTGGGGATTTGTCGTTCAGAAAATTTGTCCTCCTTCTAAGAATCTTCTGTCTTGCATTCTATTTAAAATATAAGTTGTAGTAGTTGGAATATAAGTTTACTCACAAAGATATATAAATGTTTTTTCTATTGTTTTTTAAGTAAAATAAAAAATGTCTTCTTTTTCCGCTACTAGAATTCACAAAAACTGAAATCTAACTACAATAACAAAAATAACATTTTTAATGAAAGTAATGTGCTTTTAATATTATAATTTACAGTTTGAATACAATAGTATTTACAATAAGACCGTACTCACCCCTATAATAAAGAGCAGCTGTTCTATGGCAACAAAACCTCAAACCATTTAAACACGAACACGTGGTAAAATAAAAAATAGGGAATAGGTATATTCTTAAGCAATATCCCGCACAAGAAGTGCTAATTCCAACTTTTTTGTTAATTCTACATATTAAGATATTTTCTTTGCTAATCATTTGTACAACTAAATAATTTGACCCTCTCGACATTGACAACCCTTTGAGTAACCGGCAAATCTTACAAAATAATAAAGCTACGTTTTTAATAATCTTGTAATACTCAATACACTAAATTACGCAATAAGTGATTACATAAAATTTTTAACTCAAAAGAGTACTGCCGAGTATGTTATGACACTATTACGTTTTGCCAGAATATTATTATTTTTCGTTGCGGCATTCACAGGTGGCAGACATAAAATCACATGCTATCCTACATAAATATTTGTACCGTCAGCTGTCAGCTGCACGCCATAACACAAACTCGTCGCTTTCCAATAAAATAACTAAATCAAAATTTTCATCTGCATGTAGGATTATACAATGAAATATTAGAAAAAAGTAAAAATAATTCTGCGCTTTAATTATAGTTACCGCACCAGTTGCTGCAATTATGCAAATTCGTCCTTTAGTGTGCATTAAAAAAATTGAAACACTGACCTAAATTTATAAAAATTGTTTCAAAAATAATAATGTACGTGAAAAACAAATTAGATCTAGTTTTATTAAATCGCACTGCAGCCTCCCCCCCCCCGCCTACATATTCGAAAAGCTTGATGAGTTTATGCGCTAACAATGAAATCAAACAAATTCTCTCCAGCTCAAAACGGTAAATTGTGTTTGGGCTTTTTCTCCTCCCACTGTATACATGTTTCCACAATTAGCAACTGACATTAAATTACTTTGTGTCATCATAGTTGCTGCTGCATTAGCACTTTGTTGCCTGAGGTTTTTCTTTAATTTTTATCACCAAATTCTTTAGCTATTCAATATTAAGCAAAACTGTCACGATTTACAGTGATCTACTAACCGTTTTGCTTAATGTGATAAACTTAATTTGTTTACAGTGTTGGACGAATTGCTGGTGCTTCTTTTTCCTTCTGAAACCTTTCTATGTCGGACACAGACTTCCGATTCACTCCTCCAGTCACTAATGTCCTCTATCTTAAGCCGTGAGCATCCACCTCGATGAAACACGTCTTCACAGGTTATTGGTGATACTGGTACAATTTGTGCTCAATTAAACAAAATTATAAAATATAGTATGAAGAAATGGAACATAAATTTTGGATGTATCGCTAAATGATAGAAAAAGGAATAAATATTAAACACAGATTAGAGTTTAATAAAAAGTCTCTCTCTCTCCCTCTCTCACGCTTACACATTCGCTTATGACCTGTAATTTTGCTTCAGAAGTAATTGAAATCTTTTACATCCTGGAGAACACTGTTTGCAGAACAACTGTTGAAATCAAAATAATTATTATTTTGATTAAAAATTTTATATTCGACTACTCACCAGAGCTTTATAAGGATTTTTCGTTCTTTTCTTTTCCTCCGCCTTTTCACTTCTTTCTCATCCCAATCCTAAATCACTGTTTCCTGAATACGTTCCAAAAGTTAACACATCCAGTTTGCCTTACTCTTTCGAATCATTATGTGGTTCTCATCGATTTTCTACAGCATTTTTCGATTAGTACTTGGGTTTCACCAACCGTTAATTTAGCGTAATTCTCTATACAAAACATATTTAAACTCTTCAAAATTTGTATTCCGTCTGATGTTAATTCCAATGTTTCTGCACCATATAAATAATTATCTTTTTACATTACATTTTAGGTGGCAATCACATTACATTCAGGCTACCGCGAGATAGAACACTGTATAGATAATTTATTATAGTCGTACCAAATACATAATTAAAATTACACAGATACAGCTTTTAAATAATGTACAGTAAATTACGTTTTTTCATAATGAGACTTAAAAAATATCGTAATTTCTCTTAGGCATTTTAATCAGTAGCTTATATTTAAAAACAAATACGCTTTGTATTAACCTAATAAACGTGAGTCTTAACAAAAAGTTTGATGACAAATTTTACTGAGTAGCAATTAAACTCCCACACTTAGCAGTCAAATTTGATTCTCTCTCTAGAGACATTCAAATAAGAACTCCAGTTTGATATAATGTCGTAGTATTAAACACTTCAATAGGGTCCATAAAATTATACTGTTACCCGCGGGAACATCAAATATACCCTTGAATTACGACGAATAACTTATGTCGATATATTACATTTTTAAAGACTTTATACATAATGTACGTTTGTATTATGAGGAATTATAAATGTAATATTACAAAAATAACTACAGAGAAATATTAGAGGTAGCTGAGCATAAACAAAAATTGCATATCGTAACATCGTATGTAATAAACTTTCTCTAATAGTAAGTAAAATCCTATTTCATGTTTGGCCAGATATATTTTTCAATGAAAGTAATCATGTTTCTTATAACGGTGTGTAGGATGACGTTTCCATTATAACGGCTAATTTTTTTTTGTAATTATTTGTGACAATGACCGCTCTAGCCAATTATGCTGTTGATCGATTTTTCCCTGGCGTATCAAAAAATCTGCAGTCTGACTTATATAGAATCGTATTTCATTTCCGCAATTATAGCTTCCGTCTGGCAATCTACGAATTATGGAAGAACAAGGATTTAAATTCAGTTACTCACAGAGTGTTGTATTTCTGTTGTGGAAGGGAAGAATAGAACACGCAACGCACTGTATAAACATAAGGTCAAAATGTTTAAAAAGACACTGTGTAAAAATGTCGTTTATTCTTCAACGGTTTCAGGTTAACTTCGACGCGTATGGTTTTTTAACTAAAATTCAATAATCAGGTGCTGTCAACGAAGATGAGTCGTTACAACAATGGTGTAAATATTTATGTTACGAACAGTGTCTTATTAAATATTGAATCACTATAAAGAAATCAATGAATTGTCAATTGGTGAAAGCATAGTAGCGTAATAATCGATTATGGACGAAAGATACAGTTTATTGCTGTAACAATTTTACGTAACGCTCTCGATTTTTTGATGCCATTGTTTTTACACGTTTCTCGGCTAGCCGAGTAGGTGCAGCGTCTCGGACAGAGCCGCCTCTAGACTGATCAAGCAAATTACAGTAACTACGCAAATTATGTTGACACGTCCAAAATAATGGAGAATTATTCTGGAACTCCTGCGTCTGTCATATTCTGTAATACACAAGACTCGTCGGCCAGATTAAAGTTTAACGGCACCTGGGGATATAGTAGAGCGCGCATCAAGTGATCGTTGCCGATTGTTGTAAAGTGATTACTGTGTTACAATTAGTGCGGAACTGTAATAGTTGGCACTATTATTGGGTGTGAACATATTTAACTTGAATTATTATATGGGAGTACCTTGTTGTTTTAAAAATGTTATCAGTGTCTAATTTAAGTTTGTAATCAGTTACTTCATTAGTGCCTGTATTTTGTTTCTATTGTATAATATGACGATCAGTGAGACCGTCGGGCGTCGTAGCGACGTGACGATATTGTAACAAAACGAGAGACAAATTAAACTTTACAGATGTTGCTTCATCCGACTGTAGCTTGTTAAATCTGGGAGGTTATAATTATACTAGGAAAAAGGTACAATAAAGTGTAAAGTGAAGGACAATTTTGTGTAATAAACGTAAGATTGTTAATTATTAAAGGTGTTTGTAAACAAAAGGTTTTTGACACAATTATACAGAAAACAAACAGTAAATTGAATCCCCGCGCCAATCCCCTTCCGCCACACACCACCCCCACTTCACCTTCCACACAACCGTTACAAAATGCTGGCAGTCTGTTACCAAAGCTGAAGAAGGCGGATACTAAGCCGAAACGCGTCCGATAAAATAGTAAGTTTTTCACATGAAAAAAGTTCATTTTTAATTAAGTGTTAGTGCTGTGAAAGAAGAGATGAATAATCAAGACAACTACAAATTATAGGTGTCAAAATAGAAACCTCTGATCCTAATCAGAAGTAATAACTTCAAAACCCGAGAAACCTTTATTAAAATTTTTGTTTCATCTACAGTGTTTCGAAAGTCAGTCATTGGGCAAAAAAAAAAAAGTCTATTTCGGCGTTCACTTGAAAAAATGAATTTTATCGTACAACAAAATATATATAAGAATACAGATAAACAATTGAAATAATTGGAATACAGCTAAAACTCGTTACAGCCATACAGTAATTAATAAAATTTAATTTAGTGGAACAATTTAGGAGAATTTAAATCTAGAGATATCAATTTCTGTACGGAAACGTCGGTTACGTGTAATTATACGTAACAGACTTTTAATGTGAAAATATTGTTTTTGTATTTCTTAGTCGTGAATAATGTAAATTTTAGCTACAGCGAGGTCCATTGTAGGACTTCATTCTATCAATAAAAGCTGCTGACGTTTTAATTTTCATGCAATCAATTGTCGTAATGAAATATTTGATATTTTGGGGGTTAAATACGTTGTTGAAGGTACCAGCTTTAAACAATTGCTGGGTTAGAGACAACAAACAGATGGTTCAGCCTAGTACAGCAGTATGTTCTGCTGACTTCAACATTGTTTGTAGCCGCAAGTTGGCAGACGAATGTTCGCTAGATTCATCACTTCAGCGACTTGAGCTTTCTTCATTGCGTCAGCACAATTCACCCTCTTTGAAAAAACTCTTTGCCAGGAATAAATTACTGCACACTAATTTTACTCTCCCCCCAGATTTAGCTGGCATTCGTAGAGAAAAGGGCTGGATTTAATGCAATTACGCGCCGATATTTATTTCAGTTTTTTAATTTTTCCAGTGAAGGGTTGTGAGGATCGGTCGAAAAATATTACACAAATTTTAACTTATTTGTGTCGACGTTTCGACAATGTTTTTTGTCATCATTAGGACCTGTATATGAATACAAACAAATCTCAAATACAACTGAACAATTATTTTGGTGACCGTGTTTGTTTATGTGAGTGTATGTGTGGGCGCGTGTGCGTGCGTATGTGCGTATCCTGTTATATCCTTGTATATGTTAAGGAATTGAGATAGTTTGTTTTACATCATCAAATGTCTTCTTTACAGTCAATGAGAAAATTATAATATTACAGAACATAATTAATAGAATATTACAATTTAAACTACCCATAATATAATGGTGTTAGTAATTAATTATAAAAGCAGTAATCAATAATTAAATATTAGAATTAGTACAGAAAACGTTTATACATATAACTGTCAACATATAGCATAGTAAAATATATTATAGCTAAATATAGATTATAGGGCTGTTCAATTATGTATTTGTTAACAGTTATTCTTATCATGTTTTACTCACTATTATATTTTTCGACCAATCTTCCCAAACTCCTTACCGAAAAAATTCATTGATTTACGGTCAATATGACTTTAAGGATTTAATTGTTTAAGTTAAATTTAAGTCAATAAAATTATAACAAACTTAAAACACAATGTTTTAGCAGTTTCCTATAAACTATTTGAATCTCGCTGGCAAGATATTGATGTCTTAAACACTTGCAATTAAGATAGGGACGGTAAAAAATTTACTTCAAAAATTCTCATCAATTAGATTAATTAATTTTTGAAATATAAGCTTGATATAACAATGTACCAGATTGCAAATAGACAAAATATATATAGTATATAGTTATATGTAATTTATATATATGTACATAATTTATTATAGTTTATATAGGTCTATGTCCATAAAAATAATAACCTTTATGTTTGGGTCGTAGATACAAATATAAGCCATGGCCTTCCACACATTTTGTCTTCATTCTTGCCATCAAAAATCTCTTGTATCCATTTTTTGCTGTTCTGCGTATCTTTAAAGGAAATTTGAAAAAAAAACATGTGACACTGATAAAATGATGGGCACTTTGTTCAAAGTAGTGGGCAGAATATTGTTGGGCTACGCAATATATATACATATGAGAACAAAACTGATCTACACGATTGTGTAAAAGAAGACAGTGTGTTATCATGACACGCGGAGAGACAAAGATTGACACCTGAGGACCGGAAGACATACAAACTGGCATCACCTGTTTGTCTTCAGCGTTGACGCAGTGACTTGGACAACAGTCGGTTACGTCCAAGCTCCAGCTCTGATTGGTTGAAACTTGTTCGTTACCCTATTGCAATCCAGACGCCACGAGGGGTGTAAAACTCAGGAAGACTGTTGGAGTCTCTCTCGTCTTTATTATTCAAGGGTGTGAAACTTTTAAATTTTAAAGCCATTGCAGGCATACACCTTTAAAATTTCTTATAATTATTTCAATAATGTTCTGTAATAGAATCAACTCTATTTGTAGAGAACTCAATTTACAGTTCAGCTGTATATATATTTTATGTTAAGTATACAATTTTATCTCGTAATAATTTAATGCACATTTTTTTTAATAATTTAGATTTTTGAAAAACTGAGCCATATCTGGTATTAATTTGAAGTACATTTGATTTTCCCAATAAAGTAAAATTTAGATATTATTTAAAGATTTTCTGTTTCTATTCACACCAACCTGCTGTTCACCCCATGTGAGGCTTGTAAAAGGAGCGTTACAAAATTAGCCACTAATGCAATAATTGTTTTGCAACACATCGGAAAATAATTACTTTAACTACAACGTTGTTGGCAACTGTCAATTTAAGTAATTGCATGTAGACAAAATCGCAAGGAAAATATCATGATATTTAGAATAAACAATAACTGTGTAATACCCTTAATAAAGAGACCTTATTGGACAACCATCATTCTGTAAGACCAAACCGTTTGGTTTATTCTTACAACTTCAATAATTACATACTTTATTAGCGTAAAACAATTTTCCCGAAATGCCGGTACGCAAAAATAAAAAAAAACCTATTTTCCATAAATCCTGTTACTTCTTGTACAGAAATTATACAATTTAAAGGCTTAATTTTTGGAGGCTGTCAAAAATATTATATGTTTAAAGCTAATAACACAACATACTACAAGATAATAGGTTATTTAATTGTAACATGGAATGTTACCGGAGATGCCTCATTACAACCAAATGCAACTGCAAAATAGACTATAAAGGTATACAGATTTAAAGTATTAGTGAGGAACATTTTATGCTTATAATTAGAAATGTTATCCCTTTAGTGCCAAGTAAAATGTGACGTTTAGTTAAAAATTTATTTAAAAAAATGTATTTTTTCTCCTTTAAATTTCAGTTGTATAAAGAAAACAAAATAACTATATGCTTATTGCTATACATTTTTGTTCTAATAATTACAGTTGTGTCCTATTACAATTAAGTATAAAACCTATTATACATAATACTAATGTGTGTGTGTGTGTGTGTGTGTGTGTGTGTGTGTGTGTTACAATTAAGTATAAGATCTGTTATATGCAATTGTAAATATAATCTTTGTTCCATATGTTACACTAATGTAAAGAGCTCTTGAGACGGAAAATAATATTGCAGTTTTGTTCTCTTTAGTCTAATGAAAATTACTGACGTGTTCGCAGAGTCATGAATGTAGACTTTGTTCTCACAGTAAACGATAAGAGATGTCTGAGCACACGCAATATTTACTTATCTTACAACACATGGTCTTCCCTAGGGATGCGCTGAAATATGGGTCCACAGTTTTCACATAAGCTTAACGTGTACGCTTTTTGTACCCCACTTTCCCTTGTTGGTAAGTTTTGTTTAAAAGCGTCGTTTGTTTTCCGTAAAAATTAAAAAAAAACTGCTTCTTGCGAGACACACACACGCAATATTCACCGGTATAATTTATCCTGTAACAAATTTAACAAGTTTAGAAAGTCGTATATAACATTATTCAAAGTAACCATGTTACTTTTTATTGTTTTCAATATAAAAATCTACACTTAACTTTTAAAGATGGTTGTCATCTGGGGAACGTTTTTGCATCTAACATTTATGAACATTTGCATAAAGCGTATGACAGTGTTCTGTTATAATAATATTTCTAGCTAGTCATGAACCAATCTGGTGTTTGCGCTGTTTATAATACAGCGGGTTTGTCGATGCCGTTTAAGTCAGCAATATGGTGTCCAATACTTTGGAGTATAGAATGGTTTAAGGCCATTGTGTTCCATAGAATATGCTTCTTTAAAAATATATTATTAACACAACCGTAAATATGCAGGAAGGCTTTGTCCTGAAAGGAGGATCTTAATATCTGATGACTCTGTCTGCACGCTTCAACTAAGATTTCGCAACATTAGACAATCGGAATTCGGTTTCACGATTCAAACACTCCGCAAAGAAAACAGATCGTATTACTCGACATAATTTTTTGGAAAACCGAAGAGCCGGTTATTGGAGCTTCTGTAAATGATTGGAGGCACCTACTAAATGCAATATATAGGTTTCTTTCAAATGTTTTGTAAATTTTTAATTTTATTTTAGCCCGTGATGCTTTTAAAATTAAAACCCGTTTTTAAAGAAACCTTTCATTTAAATATAGGTTAATAGATGCTTTTCCTGATTTATGTTTGCGTAATTTCCTGAAGTTTTAAACCAACAGTTTCATAATCCTTAAGACTTAAGGACTCTTAATTAAGGTGGAGGAGCAATTCAAAAATCTTAGAATTTTGTGTGGTAAAGCGAAAACCCGCATGCTAAAGTTTAGGAAAATCCAACTTTTTGTGAGACATAAACAAAACAGACAGTGAGACAGAAAAGTAGCTTTCCTGTTTCAGATCTGTTTTTTGATAATATTATGCGACCGTCAACAAATTTTTACAAGACTTTTACAGTTGGCACCAAATAGTCTAACGTTTTATAATGGTGGCCAGTAGTGTAATGGTAGTGCTAATGAGCAGTGTTAGTAATGGCTAGACATACGCAGAGCTAGGCGCATGATTGTAAGTCGTTTGTTTAATTGTTGTCATGAAGAGTTAACATCATATGCATGTGTCCATTTTTTAGCCTACAATTATTTTATTTGTAGTATATAAACGTGTTAAACTACCTGAATTGTTGTTCCAGTTGCGGGCTCAATTCGGGAGTAATAATCTTTCAATGGATCGAGTGTAGTAAGTGGCTTATAAGTGCCATAATATTTTCTGGGAAGGTCACAAAGCAGTACCTAACTTCACTCACGTTATCGTCGCAGGAGGAGCATTACGCTGTTGAACATTTTACAAGTTTTTAACATCTTATTCACGAGGATTGACAAGTAACTGCTCTTAAAATTAGTGCTACTTTTTTGCTCTGTTTGCAGTGAAATTAACGTTTATCACTGACATATTATTAATTGTAACCTCTTCACTTAAAAACTTTAAAAACTTATTAGCGAGTGCGCGAGCGCGCACGCACTAATGCGTATAAATGTATAGAGAAAACTAATAAGTAAAAATAATTTACAAGAAGAAAAATGTAAACTATGGAAAATAACGTATTTTCACCATCGCATAGTGTTTCTTGGTTAACGCTAAGAATCATAAGCACAAAATCTGTAGACACGAACTATAGCAAAAATTATAGCACGCCTTCAAAAATAATCAAGTTTAATTATTTTATTGTAGCTAATAGTGAAAGTAATTTTTTTTTATAATCAGTTAGTTCTGCAACTCGGGGAACTTACTAGACCTTATCAATAACAGCCACGATAGGAGCTGTTTTCTTGCGACATTTAAAATAATTACAACAGGTAACAGGGGATTGTGAAATTGCAAAGACGGGGGTTTCTCTTTACGTTTTTGCTTTGTTCAGTCAGATTGCATGCTTTGTCTATTGTACAGTTCTAACATAGCTTGTACGTAGCCTTCAGTGACAAAAGATCTCGTTAAGGATGTAACAAAAGATGTCATTGCTACATTTTGTAATTACTTCACGTGTTCCGCTTTAGCACCTTCTGACGTCACAGCTTTGACAGCTACTTTAGTGTCAACGTCCGTTGGTGACAGGTATGTTTCCTGCAGTAACAGAAACTACTTGTCCTCCATAATTACAATTATGAATCGAAATTGACTTACTTATGCAATAGTTTTGCAATTAATAACACTAACATTGAAAAGCTTCTTTTTTTTTAAATAGTGTTATAATTGTAATTTTGTATAGTACTGTTTCAATTAGGTACAAAACTTTATACAACATGAGAATTTGTGCAATATAAATATATTGTAAGGAGATATTGTAATAGGTGCTCCTTTATATATTTTCTGTAGGTGCTCCCGACGAATTTACTATTACTGCGCAAAAGGTTACGTATTGTATTCACGACTAAACAAAAGAGTCTTAGCAACTTCAAGCAGTCTACAGAAATTATTATTGTTTATATGTAGAACTTATATACATGTTAGGCATCGCGTTTTCCACAATGATATCTAGCAAGGAATAAAGTGTATGGCAAAACATAGAAAGTATAATCATGGGCGTGCTGTATTTCTCAGACACTGAGTGTTTAGAAAGACATATTTTGACAGCGAAAATTATGCACATAATCCTCCGGTGTAAACTCGTAAAGGATAAAGAATAAAGAACCTCATTGTACCTACCAAAATTTGTAAAGTTCAATGTTCGACTATAACTCGTTATGGGTTGTCAACATATAGGCCTACATGTAAAACTATACCAGCAAATAAAATAAATACTTTTTGCATGGTCTGAAAAATACGAAAAGCTGGCCTATGACTTTGCACAGTTAACAAAACATAAGAAAAATAAAGATAAATGGCAAGGAGTAACAAAATATGTTCTTACTGCCGGCCAGTACAGGATGATTCACAAATTACAGTCTGTTAAAATAATAACACTGATGATCGCAGCAAACAGTTCTTGAAAATGAAACCTTAAAAAATTTTGCAGGAAAGCAGAGCGTTTGTAAATGGCAAGTTGCAGGTGATCGCTGTCGTCGCAAACAACTTTGCATCACCAGACTGAGAATCGGGAACATTAAGCGTATATTATCTTACCTCTTATTAAGAAAAAGACGACCTATAATAATCATTTGTACGTGAACACTTATCGTGAAACATAAAATCAGGACTGTATAGTTTGTTTGCAACTGGCATGGGATTTTGCGTGACGTAAACGCGGTAGGCTCGGCTTAGGTTCGTCCAATCAGCGTAGTGGAAATTGCCACGCGTTGCCAGTTGTCTTCACCATTGCCTGGAACACGTGAA
The DNA here is from genome assembly GCA_034769895.1 of Magicicada septendecula. Classification (NCBI taxonomy): domain Eukaryota; kingdom Metazoa; phylum Arthropoda; class Insecta; order Hemiptera; family Cicadidae; genus Magicicada; species Magicicada septendecula. Next base: position 332,378,621 of record CM068375.1, on the reverse strand, counting down.
GTTTTTCTGTAATTTTCATGCGTGTATTTACTGCTGGTTTTAGTCAGTGGTATTCAGTCGTTAAATTTCGAAAGTCTTTTTAAAGACTACTTATTGAAAGTGCGTCATTTATGTTAAATCTTTGTAGACAAAAATTCTAAATTAAACGCTACCTCTAAATGTAAAAAATTATAATTAAAAAAATATTTCTTTGGTATAAAAAGCAATTCAATAATTTCAATTTACCATTGAGCTATTAGTGTCATGAAGAATGCATATAGCTCCAAACATTTCCCTCCATACACAGCGCTCAAATATGCCTAATACTTCTTTAATTCTGTTCATAAATGTCCGAGTTCTGGCATCCAAATGTGACGATAATCGTATCTTCGTATATTGTATTATAAGCGTATACTTTCATTAAAATAGTTTCAATCCTGTAGAGGATGTGAGCAACTTGAGTGCATTGTTACCTTTCAAAATACAATTGTTTTTATTATCCTGGGGTATATCACTATTATTATTCACTTAGCGCCTAATGTAGTTGAAATGTCGGATAACATAGATGTTGTTACATCGGATAACCCGGTTCCGATCCCGTTTTTGTGTTGTTCCAATTTTCATCACCTTAGTTTTTTTTAAATCGATTCTCAATCCTACATCTGCAGCCCTTTCTCCTAATTTTTATACATATCACTGATTACAAGCCTTCCTAATAGGGGTGTGGGTCGGTAATCCCTACCTTCCCTTTGTTAGTGTTTGCCTCTCTTCCTCAGCTGTGTCCTTACATAAAATGATTTGAAATGTTTAATCCGTGTTTACTAATGTCTTTTGCAGAGACAGATTTCGCAGTTGTTAGGTATACATTTTTGCTATTAAAAACACTTCACGACAAAAAATTTGATAGGTATTAAATTCTGTAAAAAAATAGATAGTTCACATCTGAATCAATATTTTATAAAATGCTCCCATCTTACAAAATTTCGGTAAAAATTTGAAACAAATCGGTCAGCAGTCACAATGAAACTGATTCTTTTATTTGGAAACAGTCTTTTTTGAGGTAAACGTTATTATAAATTATTTTAAGGAATATTACTCCATTTGTCTCCCATAAGAGGGACAGTCTTTACCTTCTTGAGCTGTTTACTTTTAAGATCTAATTATATTTACAGTGTCAGAACTATCGCATTTATTTTCTTCAAGAAATTCTTCGGAATATGAAAGTACGTTTCTGACCTTTCTGTTAGATGCCTTACTAATCTCAGTTTTTTCACTTACTTGTAAAAAAGTTGAGGTTCAGTTGTACCAGACAAACATTTACTTTTCCTAAAATTTTAATAAATATCAAAACACAATGTCAAAAATGTTAACGTACAAATTCTCCTCTCACAAATAACATTATTCTAGGCTTTTTTTCAAAAACACTTACGGTTATCAGTTTGAATACTGTAGAACAGTATTCTAATAATGTAGAATAGTATTGTACTTTAAAAATTAAAATTTTGGCACTCTTTTGAACGAACAAAGAAATGTTTGCTTCAAAACTTTTTCTTATTTAAACGGATAAAGAAGATTAATGTGCACATTTACGCAGGTTATATGCTAAATTGGAAATACCATGAAGGAATTAAGAAATATTTTTGAGGAAATCGTTACAAAGACTTCAATACAACACAGTTAAAATTAAAATTAATGTAGTCCTTAATTACAACGATATTTAATATATTCACGTAAATAAAAACTTTAATTGTCTTCAGTGCAGCAGGTTTCCGTACAATTTTGTACATTACTCATAAATTTTTAAATAAAAACGTCGAGGATTTTTGAGAAAACTTTGAGAACATAAGCTGTAATTACAAATCTAACGTTACTTCATTGAGATATCGTTAGACTGTAGACGAGTATTACAAGAAAATTATTGTTTAAGCTTTAATTAAAAATGTTTTTAAGGTTATGTATATGGGCGCAATTATCTCTACATCTTGTACTATAGAATATGATTTTTCAAGTTAGAAAATAATAATCAATGTTTGCAAGAAAATTGAGTTCATTCTTCGTCTGACAATATGATTGATGCTAGTCTGAAAATATTGTATTGGTTCGAAAGGAGCGTATTCTCAGAAGAATTGCGAACCTGGGCTGTATTAAGACTTCATATTTACTTCTAGTCCCTCGAGACGTAGGTGCGAGTCTTTGAGTTTCGATATAAATTTCAATCAATAACTACACCATCATTGCAAATTATGTGTGTGTGTGTTATTACACACACACACACGCGCGCGCGCGCACGCACACACACACACACACACACACACACACATATATATATATATATATATATATATAGAGAGAGAGAGAGAGAGAGAGAGAGAGAGAGAGAGAGAGAGAGAGAGAGAGAGAGAGAGAGAGAGGGAGTAACAATACAATTATTAAAATGACAATTCTGTCATAATACAGAACACAACTTTAAAGTATCACCGACTAAGCAGTAGTATTTTGTGTGTTTGTTGTGCTATGTAGAATTTACACACAATAATCTAGTCTGGTCATATGAAAATGTACGCCTTTTATAGCACAAAATTAGCACGAAGTAACTAATTATTAAATATGAAGAAGAAAAACCAGAGATTTATTAATTCTTATTTTCAAAAACAATTAACTCTTAATACAAAAAATTTAATTTAGAAGCTAAAAATATTTTCTTTTTAAAGAAGCTAAAATATAAACATGTAATACTAGACATACATCACAAAATAATAATATATAAACATCAAACATAAACACGTATATACAAAAAACTATTGATATTCTTAAAATGTTTGAGTGCCTGAATCATTATTTTAACGTAGCAAATCATACATGAAAGTATTATTTTTGTTTAATAAATAAAATTACAAGTTTACTAATAATTGTTTATTAAAATTATAATTGCTTAAAATTAAGGAATCGTAATCCATAGTTCACCTGTTTTAAAATTAATAGGAAATTATTATCACCAAAATTAAAATTATTTATTATTATTAATTATTTCAATTTGCATATTTACAGTATGTGCATTTATGTATTTGCTTTTCTTCTGCGTATATCATATCTCAGTTATTTATAGTATTTTGTTTAAAACAATTGTTTATCTTTCACCTGTGTGTACTGCTGTGTTACCGTTGCAAAGCTATTGTCGCGTTCGGGTGTGTGCGCAGCACCTGGATGATGACAACTGTGCCAATTCTGGCCCTCCCACGTAGTTTATTGTCGCGTGCGTGTGTGTGTGCGCAGCACCTGGACGATGACAACTGTGCCGATTCTGGCACTCCCACATAGTTTACTGTCGCGTGCGTGTGTGTGCGCAGCACCTGGACGATGACAATTGTGCCGATTCTGGCACTCCCACGTAGTTTATTGTCGCGTGCGTGTGTGTGCGCGGCACCTGGACGATGACAACTGTACCGATTCTGGCACTCCCACGTTTTTTATTGTCGCGTGCGTGTGTGTGCGCAGCACCTGAACGATGATAACTGTGCCGATTCTGGCACTCCCATGTAGTATATTTGTCGCGTGCGTGTGTGTGCGCAGCACCTGAACGATGATAACTGTGCCGATTCTGGCACTCCCACGTAGTTTATTTGTCGTACGTTGACTACCGCATCATGATGACTATAATAGTTCTCGTGCTACCAGATAGACCGATGTGTTGATATTGTTGGTGTGTTGAGAGTGTCTACGTTTGGGAGCAGAGTGACGTATTGACCCCGTCGGTTAATTATTAGCGTCTGTGAGCCGTTAAAAATTGCCAGAAGGGTTTATAATCTGATATAAGTTAACAAGACAGGTATGAACAAATTTTGTATTTTCACTAATTAAACTTTTCCCTGGCACATAGAAATGTGTGTTAAGCTTAACTTTTACACAATCCCATTTTCGTCTGTTTGCACTATTGACAGCGTTAATGTACCGACTGTTAGTTACTTCAGATTTGCGATGTTTCACTAGTTAAGTGCATATAACTCAATTGTTTGCAACGTATTAATTACCAAAGTAATTAATCTGTTTTTGCATAACTCAGTTATATTCGCGCAATTTGCAATTAAATTGTGTTTATGCATTCGTCTATTTTGCTAGTCTTTCAATGACACTGTTCGATTAGCTCAACGTTTTTTTTTGTATCTAAGGACCACTGCCATTTTCAAATCATTCCTCTTTGTTCTTTTCTTTTTCTCCAATATTCTTTCATCTTTTCACTAAACGTAATTTATGTTTTGCGAATTGTATTAACTAAATGATATTTAGTTATTCGTATTTATACATGCCTGAGCCAAAGTTCACTCACACAATAAAAGTACATACGTACACAGAGATATACTTTAATTGCAGTAAAAATCAGATGTGGGCCGGCAGAACACATAAACGTGTGTACAGACATGCGCCGCTCTCTTTAGTACTGCAGGCAAATAATTGTTTAATCAGATTCAGGATTATCTGATACCCCCTTTCTCTTTATTTTTATGCTCAATATAGAATAATTTTAACAGTATATACTGTTAGCCTACATTTTAACCTACATTTTTTAACAAATAAAAATATTATCCTGGGCGAATATGCGAATATAGTGACTGACCAGAATGTAGTGCGATGTTCTTGTGGATCCGTATTCGTTTGGTGACCGTATCACTAATACATTTACGTGGCCAACTAGAACTTGGAAATTCAGCTTACTCAAGTTATGTTTAAACACTACGATGCAAACAAAGTTAAATTTTTTAGAGCATCGTAAGGTGAATAAGTCCAATGATTTTAAAAACATTAAAATTTTGTTTTTATAAGAAACCGATCTAAAAATTTAAGAAAAGTATGCTACTTCTCGTGTCACATGTATTCTACTCACAGTCCATAATAATCATCATTTAAATAGTTACAATTCTCATAAACTTCATGTTGATATACTTAATCATGAAAATACAAATTATTTTTTCCCAACAGATTTTAACGAATTAATTACAATTAACACTTGAATATATATCTAACAATGGTGGGATCATTCTGCACAAGATAACAGTGTATCGATTGCCAAAAGCGGCACTGAACTAAGAAGTCACTGGTAGAAGATATATGGGTCGTCCGAGGATGAGATGTGTGCTGCGCACAGGTTTATATAACCTAATCCTTGAAGAGAAAGAAAAGAAGAAAAACTGACAATTTAACACTTTAAAATTTTAAGAATTATAATTTTCTAAGTAATTCTACATAATACCATTAGTAACAGTATGCAACCCAAGAACTGAAATGCTTAGCGTAAGAAATAAAGTATTGTATACAATTTCTAATTTCGAATTTTTTAATAAAATATGTTATATCAATTTTCCTATCTACAATTCGTATAGACTATATACCCACTTATATAATTTACAAATTCTTTATTATTGTCTCTGTTTTATTGCTTTGTCTGTTTTCTCCATTTAAATAATTTACTTGACTGCCGCCTGATGCTATAGATCTCTCTACACCGGTGTATGTGTTTCCACTGTGTCATCGCGATAGCTTCGTGTGCTTGTGTGTGTGTGTGTGTGAGAGAGGGGTCCAGGCTCGTCAAACGTATCTATAACAAGAACTACTTGCGAAACACACAATGTTTAATTGGCTTCAGTCTGAGTCGAAAAAAAATAGTTTACCACACTTGGGATTATATAGTCGTGCCATTACAAACCGGTTGAAGGTGGTGTGCCGTGGTTATATTGAAAGGTAAGCACCACAGGCCACTTTAATTTTATTTTCCATGCGTTGGGCGCACTATCGCTGCTTGTTAAGATGCCCGCGTTGATATCGAGATACAAGTTGTTCGCTGCGACCTTGAGATGTGACGTCATTTGGCAGGCTGTGGCTTTCGCATGTCAATGAAATTTAGTCAGCAATGTCTGAGTTTCTATAAGTTAGCGCCGAGCCGAGCGTCGGTCTCTCTTTTTCTCGTTCAACCTTGTTGCGGCTGGATTGTGACGGCGTAAATTGTGACACCACTATGACTAGATAAATTTTCTTAAAGAGCTTCAGGTTTCTCCGCTTAGTGGAGGGGAAAGGGATCCAGGTTATGGGCACGCTACATCTTCGCCCATCCGCAGAGCCTGCGTAAGACACCCCAACGCCGTCACGCCATCCGACATCGTCCTTCACACACCACCGAAAATGCAGGAACGAATTTAGTACCCTCCGAAAGATCAGGTTGGAAATTTCCATTATTTAATAAACATCACACTCGAAGTGCTCCGCAGGTTATCGGGCTACACACACGCTAAAATCTATTGCTAGATATTAAACTCATGTTTAACATTACTGAACATGTTTTGTGAAGACATGCTAAAGTGTGGACATTACTAACTGGGTTATAAGTAATTAAAAGTATTTGTGTGTTGATTTGCATAGAGTCATGGGTTACCTTTCTATTATTTAAATATTTAATTCTACTCAGGTGAAAGGCAGAACAGTTTAAAACTTCTTTGACAATATTCAGAACTTAAGAAAATGTAATACTCGGAGAGTGCTTGTATCTGCTTGCCATATGACCGGTGATCCTGCACGTTTCTATTTATTTTCTGATTTTTCTAAATTTAAATTTCTCTTATTTGGTTATTTGTTGGTTCAGTTTAACCTTTTCAAATTATTATAATTATACTATAAGATTCCTATGCTTAACTAATTTAACACCTTTAACTTAATTTAAGTTAACTTAACACTTAACTTAAAAAGCAATTCCTTTTAATTTTTTAAATAACTACTAATTTTCTACAGTTTTAATAATTAGGTAACGTTCTTACATCTCCGTTTCCTGTGATCACTGTCTTCAATTAATGTGATTAATCCTAGTGATGGGGAACAGGTAGATGAAAGTACTGCTCCACACTTGAGTAATTTTTTCTTTTAATTTAATTATTAATCATTATTTATTAATTATTATTATTATTGTATTATCTAATTATCATGGATTGTCGGCTCCAGACACCTATAATTATCATGTGTTCATAAATGGTTCCTGCATTACTCATGCAATACAAACTGTTGTTTTCAAAAGTAAAATATAGGAAGTAAAAGTTTATAATAATAATAATAATAATAAATTCATTAGGTTGGCATGCCATTGTTAAATTGTTGAAAATGCTTTGACATATTTTGTGTAATTAAACCACCATGTGACTTTAAATACTTTGACATATTTTGTGTAACTAAACCATCATGTGAATTTAAAGAGAGAGCTGAATGGAAGTCAAGTATTAAGAAAACTCAGACAAAATAATTGTAAAACTAATTGTTCAAAAAAAAAACTTAAATAAAATCTTGTTACTGTTGATCAGCTGTTTTCTTGCAAGACCTGTCACTATGGGCTCAGCACATTTTATTTCCAATGTAGGCCACATGCCTAGTCTTAAATATTAAGTAACGCCCTCCCAGAGGAAAAAAAATTAAATTTCTTTTGGTGAGTAGAAAAGGGGTATAAAAAATATTCTGGGTATAAGGGGCGTTTCAGTGGATCCCTAATTCTTAAGGCCCTGCCGACAGTTGTTACAACAAACGTAGCGTTTCTTTCAAAACAAAAAAAATTATACGCTTATACTGGCCATTTTCATGGTGTTCATGGTATTCACATAGGAGTGTGTTTTATCTCTCCGTAATTACATGAATATTGGACGTAATATTTTATGATTTAAAAACTAATTACACTGTCACATTAAAAACGAGTTCACAAGCGAGTAACATTCTGCATAATCCAAGTCACGTTTTTGCATGCATTAATTTGTTTTAACGTATCTCTCGGAGACATACATATCTGCGTGTGCCAAAGTATTCCTGTCTGAACTGACATCACACAGACAAATATCGTACACCGTTTAACAATACGCACACAGACATCTCTCCCCTCTTGACTTTGCGCCAGGTGATACTTGCCTGATATTGCCAGATTAAAAACCGTTCAACCGTTTATTATGGTGTTTTATAAATGCTTCCTGTGTTATGATTGTTATATTTCTTATGTAGGGTATGCAGAGCACTATTGGTACAATTTTTACCTTTGCAATGTGTGTGTTATGCGGTCTTATTTTCTTATGTTAATGACGTCGCAGTAATGTTTTTTACAAGATTATTTTTAAAATGGTTAAACAAATTTTTAATTGACGGATTCAAATATATCTGTAAGTTATCAGAACTCGGCTTGCCGGGCTGTTAGGCCGTGATCCAAGGTTGTTTCGTGCAAACCTTTCGGTTTGTGCCTTCGACGGCCATCTTCAGTATACAAGGCTGCAGCACACTGACCAAGGTTTTGCAGTCAGTGACCACTGAACTGTGATTAAGTCTAGTGACTGAGAGTAGGACACCCGTGTTTACAAACTTTTGAAAGATGTTGTCTGACACCACCAGCCAATTAGATGAAAGGCAAATTCCTATTGGTTTACCACAGCTTGCGTCCAAAGAGCACTCAATGAGAGGGACTTACCCCGCTTATTCATTTCAATAGATGCATGTTCCTGAATCAGGACAGACTCCATATGGAGGTGACGGAAATATGCACTCACCGACGTTAGAAACCTCGTCTCTTCAAAGATTATGCGATTGTCAGCATTAGTGAGTGCTTTCTCCACGATTTCAGACTTTTCCGTGTAACCCATACGACTGTAGCGGCTGTATTTATCAACGCGGGCATGGACACTGCGTTTCGTAGTTCCGATGTACAACTGGCCGCACGAGCAAGAACTCCATACACTCCGGGGAATGAAAGCGAGTCTCTGACGTCGTTCACTGGTCTCAAAACTGCTGCATTGTTTTGGCCGGCTTGAAGTTTGGTCTCACGTCGCACCGGTTCAGCAGCCTACCAATACGATCAGTCACCCCATAGACATAGGGTAACACAGCAAAGCCAACATTATAATATTCAAGTTGTTTTGACTCACTGAAAGCTCAGATTTGTATAAAATTTACAGCTGTCCTACAAGTCATATAAACCATTTGTTAATTTAGAGATAACCATTTTGGGAAAATAGAACGTCACAGTCTCTTACGTTATCCTTTAAGGTGTTGGGAGCTGCTTTCCATGCTTTTTGATTTTCTTGATTTTCACTATTAACACATAATATCCGCCAAAAAGTTTCTCGTAAAGATATTAACTGATGTGTTGATTATACACCGCACGCTTCGTAAATAAGCAACAAGGCAGTCAAAGGTAATGTTAGCAAAAGTTGGATGCAAAACGTGAGTGTTAAGGAAATAAAATGCTCAGTGCATACAAGCCAAAATGAATTCTCCAGATTGGTGTAAGGTTTCCTGTTGTTCCCTCAGCAATTAAATTAGGAATTAATGTATAATGGCCTATTAGGAACCCACAGAATCAACGGTAGGATTAGGATAAGGATTAGGATTAATAAAACATAAGGAATGACTGTCTAAAAGGAATATCCCATGGATCGGCCTCGGAAGTCTGAGACGCGACCAATCTGGGCTTCGGATGTCGTCGTGTTATCAGCGACTTACTCGGAAATGGTACCACAGGATCGTGAATTAGAAACAACCCGGCCGGGCGTACTGTCCCCACAGTGTTCATGAGTTGAGGAAATGTTTCGTGGAGGCTGTGGTTAGTCCTGCTACGGTAGATTTTCCTTAAGACTAATCTGTCTGGGAGTCCGGGTGCGGTCATGTGGTCTACGGACTGTGGTGTTCTGCACTAAATCTCTACTGACTCTGGGTTTCCGTTTTCTTCGACGCTCAGACGCTCACTCCAAAAAGAGTAATATGTTATAGAAATCAAGGAAGAGGACACGTAAATAGGTCCAGAAAAAGATGAGAGAACTGAAGATGATAGATATTTTAGGTCTAAACACTAATGTAAAAAAGAAGAAAAAGAAAAGATCCACAAATAATGTTACCAAGGTTTGAAAAACTCACTGCCCAGACACTTCCTTCACCCTCAATTTTCTCTTCTATTTTATTTTACTCTACATAATATTATTGTGCCTATCTGTGTGTACTCTCCGATTTGCCAAATACTGTAAGAAGTTTTTAATTTGATTATGTAGGCTTGGACGACAGGCGCCAAAATTATTGAATTGTTTTAAATCCGGGCTGTTATGACGTGATTGGCTGCTAACATAGTGTGACATTAGTCGGCTAACTTTTCAATTCCGGTCACCGAGAATCTTCTTCAAAGCCGCTGCAAAGTGACAAAGAATACACGCGGCAGATGTAAGCCGAACAGTAACCGAGTCTTTCACCAGTGGGTTGTTTATACCCGTGAAAGTCTCGGATGTTGTTCGGTTAACATCTGCCACACGTGTTATCTATAGCTTCGCAGCGGCTCTGAAGAAGATTCCCGGTAGCTGGGATATAGGAATAATAGCAACCATCGATTATAAAGATTAAGTGTTAATGATAGATTAGAGACATACTAGGAAATTATACTAATTGCTGCCGGCAGAGAGCTGATAACAAACAGCTGTTATCCTGCAACGATGGACTAACTTGGGCCATACAATTAGTTTACAAATATCTAATTTACAAGAAGAAGAGAAGATAATAAAACTAAATTAAATGCTACAATGGAAAGTATGCCGGTAATGTACTTCACTCGCATAGAAGAAAGGAATTACGTTCTATTTACGGCAATTAGTAATAAAAATGTATTCTTTAACATCTTCATGTATTTAATGTCGGCTCTATCGTACACCACGTTCCTTCCACTCTCATAATTTGCTGAAAATTTTAAAAAAGTAAAGCTAAAGAGATAGCTGTCTCATATTTATAAATTGTGTGTGTGTGTGTGTGTGTGTGTGTGTGTGTGTGTGTGTGTGTGTGTGTGTGTGAGAGAGAGAGAGAGAGAGAGAGAGAGAAAGCGTGAATGTTAGAGAGTGAATTTAGAGCGTGAATTTGAGAGCGACAATGAAGGGCAACAAAGTTGTTGACCGAACATTTTTACGTTTACTAATGATGAATAATTCATTCTGCCGGCATTTCATCAACCATCATATTTCCCTGAACGTGTATTTCATTTTGTTTCAACCCACTATAAAAAGGCAGTAATTGAGTGTTATCAGTTTTCGAATGGGAGACCATTATTTACTTATAGCCTCAATTTGGCGTTGATCATTCCCTTGTTAGGAAGACGATTTTTTGTCTTCTAATTATATTGCTTGATACAAAACCCTTGAGTATCATATTTAAAATCTTCAGACAATTTGTTTGTATCGCACATGTTTGTAGCTAAAATCCTGAATCTGTGCCCTTAAGATTTGTTGCTTGGTGTCAGCTTCCAAAACTAATCGTTATTTCACAGTTAGACACTACGTACGGAAATTGACTTGAAGCTGGAAATGTATAATTGTAGATCTTATAACTACAGCTTACTGCAGGATATTCAATACAAGTGAAGTAACTTAAACTCGGAAATTAGGGTGCGGGAACGTCACTGCTTGTGACTTTGGAATTTCGTTTGATCACATTTTGCCGTCAATTTAAAAGCACATTTATTGCCCAAAATTCAAGTGATAAAAGAATACTTACTGTAAACCACATAGTACAATATGTACGTGTGTAAAACCAGCTGAGATCGATATATTCTTACGCCTATGAGATAGGCATCCTGCATGGCCAGTCATACAAGGTCAGCAATGACGTAGTATCGAAGTATGCAGTGTCTTCTTAGTGGCCACGAAAATACGATTATTCCAGACGCGTCATCCACGGAACGGTAGATTCATCTCAGATCTACGGTGGGATGAACATAAAGCATTCAGAAGCTGCCAAGCAGGCACCTTAAGACAGTGATAAACAGTGTGTTTAGGGTAAAGTGGTAATTAGTAATTATTATGTGCAGAAATCCGTAATTGGCGACCTTCTTATTTAGAGTGATACTGTTAAATGATAGTGCATGTTATATAGTGAATTTAACACAGTATCTGGGAACGAAGATATATAAGAGAAGTGACTGAGGAATCATCTAATGAGATGTTTCTTCTGTCACTTCTATTACATCTTCGTTTCCAGCCTGGAATTTCTGTTACATTTTCTGTTTCCCGCTTGCGTTCTTCTTTCTTACTCAGCTTACATTAATAACGCATGAGCAGCCTCCATCATTTGAGTACTATCCATTCGTGAATTCACTTGGTGGAAGTAAACTAAGCATGAAAAATAACGTTTTTCATAATACATCGAATCTCTGTTCTTTCCGCTTTTAGAAAACAGGTTTCTGAAAAACAAGTACATAGTTCGGGAAACACATACAGTATATCACAGTAGTAGTACAATTAGCATGTAATTAGCAACACCGGAGATGAAATTCTCCAGCGGAATTGCTTACAAAATATCCAAAAGAGGACAGGACAAGCCACGAAACAATATGTAATGAGTTGAATCTGAAGACACAATAGGACGTACAGAGATATAAGGAAACATTGGAAAAACACCGGACCAAAAATTATGTGAACCATATAGCACAACGAAGATTTTACCTTGTTCTACAAAATAAGATAATATATGAAAGGAAGGGAAGAAGTCATCTAGAAGGAATAATATCAACTTAAATAAAAATTTACAGGTAAGTATTTACAACTATAAATAAAAGAACTTAACAGAACTAGAAAAGTCGAGTCAAAGGAATTATATGTAGTCAATTTAGAGCCATAAAATGTTGAAAAATAAATAATAAGAGTATCATATCAGTATAATAATTAGTAGACCCAGTAAGATACGGAGTAGTGAGGAGTAACAGCCCAGGAATAATAAATGAACATGACAATTAGCAAGATGTGTAATAATAATGAATAATAGTTTGGAACAAATAAAATAAACATGACAATTTTCAAAATAGGAAACAGTAAGGAGTAATAGCCCAGGACTAATGAATTAAAGGGAAATAATAATCCAGATACCCAAAAAATCTATTATAAAGACAAAAACCTCTAGAGCAGCAAATAAATAATTCAAAAGAAATTAAATTACATCAGCTATACCAATTTAAATGAAAAGACTAGCCCAAATAAGAGAATCCAACACATTTAATTAAAAATGATGTAAAAACTAATTATAATTAAAATAAATGTGATTAAGGGGAACACCCCAAACCAGTTTAAAAAAGGACAAACAAAAGACTATTATTAATATAAAGTTTCAATGTACTTATTTTTATAATTATTTTATGTTATTATTGTTTGTGAACACCATACAAGATATGTTGATACTAATAAATGATAGATGTTAGAATGTAAGAATTTATTGTATTTTAATCATGTTAATTAATGTTATATTTTGTAAAGTAAGGAAAGGCAATATAATAGTTCAAACTACCCAGGAATAATGGATCAATAAATATAAAATTAATAAGATGAATTAATAACAACTTTGCTAGGAAAATTGAAAATTGATGACCAAGACAAATTCAAATTTGACCATATAAATCTAATCAAAGAATACAAGTTAATAGAACCTACACTAATTTGATGTAAATTACCCTATTCAATATACAAATATATTATCATAATAAGAACCACGACCTATAATAGTAATGAAAGGAATCAACATGTAAAATTTACTTAAAATAGATATTTGTACCAGATAAGGCCATAATCAGTAAAGTGTACTAGTAAAATACAAATAATTTGTTAAATGTTTAAAATAATAGCCGGATGTAAATTAGGTAAATTACAGATATTTAATTAGGAATCGAGTGAAAAATAAATTGTAATATAAACCATATTTTAAACCATTTAATTGGTAATTCTGTAATTCAAGATAAGGCCTACAGATAAATTTCAAAGAATGTAATTCAGACGCACAATGCAAACCAAAATAGGTCAAATTTAATATTAAGTTGTATAAAATAAAATCAGGAATATTGTTCCATAATTAGAATTACATAAAAGTAATAAACAAATAATTTATAGCCAATTAAATTTAAAACATGGCAGTTTTTTCAATAAGATTGAATTATTTGATAGGAACAGCTGATCGATGAACAATGTGGAATGATACCAAAATCTTATAGAATTTTATATATGAAGGAACAAAAATCAGTTAGTTGACTGTTAGAAGCCAAACGTGAGAGACGTGTCAAAAGACTTCTCAGAGAAATACTAACAAAAATTTTAACTAACACCACCCGAGATATAGGACGAAGCAATATAAAGATAAATAGTAGATAAGTCAAAGTGAAGACTACTATAATATTGATCACTGAAACCTTAAATAATATTAAAATAAACCGTCACTACGACTAGACACGACTGAAGAACGAAAAAACTGAACTCAAATAACTAGAACCTAGTGAGGGAACCATTTTGACACAACACTACTATTACTGAACAAAATCCAGCGGATGAGCACAACTATACACTGCAACTTGTGAAGATTCCAAGAGCGACATCCTTGAAGAGGAATTAACAACTAATACATTTATTTGGAACGGAATCTCAGAGCTGAATATTCATTGCAGAACCACATTGAAGACGCGATCTTGTCATTTTGGTCAACTTCGCACAGGCTCACGGGACCAGAGAGACTGACGTCGAATCAAGCCATCGTATCGTAATATTTAAATTTTATATATTTTAACTTTATTATTTTGTCTGTTTCATGAATAAGTCGTTAATAGTTTGTAAGTACTGAATTCTCTTGCCTTTCCTGACTATTTCTACAGTTAAAAGAACCCTTATACTATTGAATATTTTGAATATATGAAATAATCGAACTGTAACTTTATATCGAATTAAATTCAAGCCCGTTGCGGCAATTTCATATAATTGTTTTGACGAATAAACTCATTTATTATTTTAATACTGTTTCATTGATCAGCTAAGCCTTAAATTAAATTACATTAATTATTTAAGAGAAAACGTGAAAGGAGACGAGCTAGCAGAAGAAGAAGAACAGATATTAAATTGGCTGCTACATGCAATCGATGCGGCCTAGACAATCTATTTAAAGTAAAGAACAAATAAGTTTCTTTCCGAACACACAGTTATTAAACAGTATTTTTATTAATTGAAAAAAAAAACAATTAAAACAATTACACCAATTAAAATTAATTAATGCATAAAAAATAAAAAAATAAAAAATAAAAATTATAATAATAAAAATAAAATAATTTTTTTATTAACCAATTATTATTTGTAATTAAATTTGTTTTATTACAACCATTAAAGCGGAATAATTCGATGACAACAACATTAATGAGATTACTAAGTATCGTTCTCTAATTGACGTTTAAACTATTAAACACTTAATTATTACACACCTGATATTATTGTTCTTGCAGGAACATGGAAACAATTAACGGTCTCATATTATTGGCCTCCTTTCACCAACCTCCGACAATTGGCTGAATCCACAGTAAAACTCATTTGTAATCTGCAAATTTGTATAGGGAAAACAAAATACATATATATTTAATACTGACCTGAACTCAATATTTTCGTTGTATATTTTGAAAAAATTGATACAGACTTCTCTTAGTCACCAATACGGTTTATAGCAAGCTTCTCAGTCCAACTTAATTGGCAATTTATTGAATTTTCTTTTTTTTTAAAGGATGCGTGATAATTGAAAATTACTCCAAATTGTACTAATAATAAACAGAAATTTATTTAGATTTCCAAAAATTCATCTTTTACGTACAAAAGTGTAATTTTCTGCTTGTGTTAACAAGGAAATCATATAATAAAATACGCTTCCGTGTAATTGGAACAGAAAATTTTAACCACAATATCAATTCAATTACTAGTAACCAATAGGTGCTTGTAAAATATTTACTCAACTAAATGAGATTTGAATGCATATTATACACATACACACCAAAACATGCATATAAATAAATTTGTCTAAATAAAGACAGCAGGTTTGGACATAGTATAATAGCCAATAATATATTGTAATATAATTACAAATTGAAAATATAAAAATAATAAGATAAAAGATATATAGATATGTGTTGTAGATTTGCCCTGACTGTAAGCCCTACTGTTTATGCTAGCCAATTTGTAATATAAATTACAAATTTAATAATAAATAAAATAAAATATAGAGATATAGATAATCAGAATTGTGTATGTTGTCTGGATCTCGGTATTGGACTCGCCGATGATACACCTCCACTTTGGATTCACCAAATACAAAGAATAGATTTAATATAAATATGTTATAACTAGGTGTGATTGATTGATAAATAACAAATAAATCAAACTTTATAAATTGTGAAAATATTTTTTCTTTTTCTTGTATTGAGTTTTGATTTAATTATTTAATTTAATTAATTAATAATTAATTAATTAATTGAGTGTGTAATTTCCTTATATATCTATTCTCTCACTGTAAATTATTTTTTTGTTTAAAAAAAATAATAGTAACATTAATTATAGAAATAAAAACAATTCTGGTAACTGAGTAATGATTTGCGTTTATTAACATTCAAAATTATGCGCCAGTCAAACTGCGCATGACCAAGGCATTGGCTATTAGTTGCTCCAGTCGGTAGCGAAAAAAATCAACAAATATATTTTTACAAGGTTAAATTTGTGGTTCTTTTAACGAGTCGAAATGGTCAGAGGGCAAGGAACAAGATACATTCTTAACAGGTATTCTTAAACTAAATGGTAATAACTGAAATAGAACAAAATTATTATTGCAATTGTCAATTAGAAAAAAATGAATTTCGAACCAAGTCGAAGAAATGACGTCACTCCTTTCAAGCTGGCATTGCACTCGTGCTGGCGAGAAATCAAGTATGGCCGCCGTCTCCTCGATTTTAACTGCGATGCTGTTGGAATTGGCTGAGCTTCTCCCGCAGAAATAAAATGATATTCCCTTCTCTGCGAAGTGGTGTTGGTCCAGGAATATAGTGTAGAATGTCCTCTCGTCTTCTGCGATGTCGTTTTCGTGATGGATTTCTTGTGTTGTGTCCGGTGTTCAAATATGTGTATTGGTGTTCTGTGAATTCGGTCCAAAATTGTTCAAAATGGCTGTTGATTTCTTGTGTTGAGTTTCATGGTGTTATTACTGTGTTTTGGAAATTTGTGAAGTGTTAGAAATTGATAGTTAAGGTTATTTTCACTTTTTAGATCATCTCCGTTACACGCCGCATAACCACACTTGGTTTTATACAAATTATTCTGTTTTCAGTACTCTGCTAACACATTTCCAACTATTCGGTTTCACGATTAACAATAGACTAATAGACGCAACGTCGTCGTTTTAGGGTAATTTGTGCTATGTCTTTTTCCTCTTTATATTGTTTAACTATAAAAATATCTGTCTAAGACTTGGTTCACCATCTAAATATACATAATAAGTTTTCTTATTTTTTACTGTATTTCAAATATTTCTTAATTTTACATAAATCTAACTACTCAGTAATATTGATTAGTTAATTCTACATCTTTTGATATATAGCTGGGTTTGTTTCAAGCTCATATAAGCCCAAAAATTACAATTTTATATAATGATTGTATGCCTCATATTTTGTACAAATTCGGTGTTTTAATGGTTTTTATTTGTTTTTTCTTATAATATTTCGATGGAATATACTTAATAATTCCGTGATTACTTTGTTATTAATAATTTGGTTGTTAAAACATTTCAATATTGATTAATTTACTGTTTAGTCTGATTTGATTACTATTATAGGCCTATTATTATCTGTTTCCAAAAGAAGTTAATTTCCTTTCCTTTGCCATTCTATTTGCTATTAACTGTATCTGTATTAATTATATTTTCAATTTCTGTATTGTATATATTGAATTCTATTCCTATTACATAGATTGATTCTCTGATAGATAATTTTTTGGTTTATATGCCAGTCTGTGTTTACTAAAATGGTGTCTTAGCTGGTCTGTTTGTACATTATATATGGTTTACTCTTTTGAATAAAATTATTACATTTTTATGTCCTACTTGCCTCTTTGACTTACACAATGGAAAATTAAATGACATGATCTTAAAATACAATAGAATATCTTGTATCTTGTAAAGTGTTGATCCCAAGCTAATGTTACTAGCGTCACAGTTTAGAAAGAAGGGTCGGTTAAAATCTGGATGGTTGAGCATTACTGCATCTAAGAACTTCTCCTTGATTGATTTGAAAGTCTCGTCTTGTTCTTGACCCCATCGCCATTTATTCTTGGACGATAACTGGTACTGAAACTGGGCCGTCAGTTCGGAATAATTATTCTGGAACTTCCTATAATAGTTACACAGGCCCAAAAATGATTGTAGTTGCCTTCTGTTTTTTGGTGTAGGGAATCGTTGTATGGCGTCTACCTTTTCTGTTGATGGTGTTATTCCTTGACTGTTTAGCTGGAAACCCAGGAATTGTACTTCTTTAGCTATAAGCTTGGACTTGTCTAGTTTAAGGGTGACATTATTTTCAGCAAGCTTCTTCAAGACATACTCCACACGATAACAGTGTTCTTCCCAGTTGGTTGATGTTATTAGGAGATCATTAACATAGACAGTCGTGAATTGGAGCGCTTCTGGTCCTAGTATATGATCCATACAGGCGACAAAAACAGCTACTGAATTCACCAACCCGAAGGGCAAACTCTTAAACTGATAATTGCGCCCTTCGAAGATGAACGCCATGTATTGCCGGCTTGCTGGGTGCAATTCCACTTGCCAATAGCCGCATACGGTATCCCAAGTGGTAATGAATCGTGTTCCGTGGAACCTCTTCAAAATTTCATCAATTTCGCCAGGTGAGGTACGATCGTTAATTATCATTTTATTTATCTCACGTGCGTCAAGGCAAAGCCTTACCTTCCCATTTTTCTTTTGTATGGCCACAATTGGGCTAGTGTATGGCGATTGACTGCTCTCGATGATATCTCTACTGATCATATTCTGGATCTCCGTGCGTACGGCTTCTTTCAAAGATTGTGTTGACCTTGGTACAGTTGTTGGCTGTTATTAAAACTGTCCCACACAATATCATTAAATAATTGTCACAGTCAATGCTGCCACTGTTATTCTCGTTTCAAACAGGAAATTTACCCAAGTCTATAATTTCTGTCCCTATCACTCGACAAGGGATAAAGTTATTATTATTTATTTATAAAAAAAAATACCAATTATGTTATTTATTATCAATAAAATATAAACTTCTTTACATTGTCTCAGGTAGGCCCCAAAATGCCCCGCTACAATACACACTCAATTGGTTATTACTATTATTATAATAATCATCAACGTCTTGTTATTAGTTAAATTGGCTACCCAGGTCGAACCTTCAGCAAAGAGTGATACCTTTCCTCGGCACAAGTCGATAACTGCTGAGTTTCTGCGCAATATGTCACATCCTATCATGACGTTGAAAGGTAATCCGGCTGCAACAAGAAATATCATATCCACACTAATGCCCTGACTGTTGACACTTAGGGATACCTGCTTTCTTATGGTCTTGTTCTGTCGGCCGGTAGCTCCTACAAGTACAATATTATTAATAGGTAGTACCGGTAAGTTTTTGTGGCATTCCTGCTGTATCCGGTGCAACTCATTTCGATTTATTATGGAGACATTGGCTCCAGTGTCTATCATTATAGGAACAGAAATACCCTCAATTTCTGCAATTATGTATATTATTTCATTATCATTATTATTAATATTAATCTCGCTTTCTTCTAGTAGGTCCTTACGGATATCTTTCAAATAATTGCTGTATATTATGGTAACATTTTTTCTGTTTTTCTTCGAATTTATTCCTTCTTGGTTAAACCCAGCAGATTGGAGCAGTAAAGGGTTACTGGAGTTTATTACTGCCTCGGTTCGTTTAAATGTTCCGCTTCATTACGGATTAGGTCGTTGGAAGCATCAGCTTGGAGTCCTGAGACTGCTTCGTTTGGTTCTGCTCGATCGTCCTGTTGGGCTTCTGTTACAGGTAGTCTTCGCTGATTGTCCAGGCTGGAACTACGTCTGGGCTCGTACTCTCTGTACCTATTACTTCCCTGACTTCCTTGAAAGGTCTCGTACTCGTAGTATCGGCTCCTTCGTTGAGGCTGGTACCTCCTCTGTCCACTGCCTTCCGCTCTGATGTAGTTAATATTGGGTCGATATGTCCTGTAATTATTGTTATTACCTCCATTCGGGTAATTCCGGTTAGAATTACCATGATAATTGTTATTAGAAAGGTTGGGGTTCCTCTGACCATTTGGAACATAGTTACGATTATTATTATAATAACCGTTGTTATTTTGTGGACGGTTATTATTATTATTATTATTGTTGTGGTTGTTGTCATTATTATTAATGCGAGGAATATTATTATTATTATTATTGTTGTTAAATCTCGGTAAATTATTGTTATTTCGGGTGTTATAATTGTATTCGGCATTATTCCGATTTGCGGAATTATAATTATTTTTGTTACCCACATTCTGCCGATTATTATTATTCAAATTATTGTTGTTACTTCTTGGTTCCGGCTTTTCATATCTCCTGCGATTTTGACGGTAATAGTCTTCATGCTCATACATTTCTAAAAGCTCGGTCATGGCTTGCACAGTCTTTATTTGACTGTTTCTTCTGGCTCTGATAATATCCTCCTCATAATGGTATGAGAGTTTGCTGACCAGGCATTCTTCCGGTATTCTGGGCTCTAGATGTTTGGCCACGCACACCTTTCCCAAAAAGTACGCCGTTAAAGTCTGGTTTCCATACGGGTTGTACTTCCATGACAGATCCCGTCTCTGGCGATATTTTGTGTTGATTCAGACCAATATTTGGCTTTGAATAGCCTTCTGAATTGTGGATAGTCGGTCACTTCATCTCTTATCGCCATCCACCAATTATCTGCTATCTCCTTGAACGATTCGTCAAGCACCTCTTTATTCTCCCTCCAGCGATTACCTCTGTGTTTGGTGAAGTACTCTTCGATTCTGGCTAGGAACTCCACTGGTTTGTTTTTATAAAACCTGAAGTTAATTCCTTCACGATTCTCACTGTTGGGACAACTGGTAATGCTTGTCGGTCGACTATGGAATAGGTCTATATCTGTCTGGTTCTGTCGCACCTGATTGTTGATACTGGTCACAGTAGCTTCAATGCCGTCACATTTTTCTGTGAATCGGTCCTGCACTCGCTCCCAGTCTTCCCGTGTTTCCTTTAGTCTTTCCTCCAACGTCTTCCTAGTCGTTTCTTCAATGTTGTTAACTTTAGTGTTTATTTCTATCTTGATACTCTGTACTTCTCGTTCAGTTTGACTCCATCTTTCGTCAGCTCTTGTAACCCTTTGTTCGATTACCGTTATTTCCTCTTCTACCTTCTTGCTGATTGTCTCATTGTTTTCAGCTATCTTCTGGCTCAATTCTTCCTTCAATATTTCCATTCTTCCGTCTAACCGGTTCATGTTCTCTTGGTTCGTCTCCTTCAATTCTTCTCTCAATTGCTGACTATTATTCTCCATCTTTTTATTGGTTTCTTCCAGTTTCTGGCTTATCTGGGTCAATTCCTCCTTCGATTGTTTATTGTCAGTTTTTATTTCCTCCATTTTCTCCTCCATCTTCTGGATATTTTCCTCCATCTTCTCCTCGATCTTCTTAATATTTTCCTCCATTAATAATTTATTTTCGTTTTTTATTTCGTCCACCTTCTCCTCCATCTTCTTACTGTTTTCTTCCATTTTCTCCTCCATCTTCTTACTGGTATCTCCAATTTTATTACTTAATTCCTCCTTCAATTGTTGGTTATCATTTTCCAGCTTCTTACAGTTTTCTTCCATCTTCTCCTTTAATTCTTCCTTCGTCGTTTTAAATTCTCTGAGTAACATCTCCATCATTTGATCAAATTTTGTATCTTCCTTTGTAGTGGATTTCTTTGACTGTTCCTCCGGTGGTGCAGGCTTGTTTGGTTCTGCTGGCGGTAACATCGCCTCCACATCTTCCACTGGTGTCGCCTCTTTATCCTCCATGTCTACCTCTTGCTCGGCCTCCATAGCCCTTTTCCTTGATGTAGCTCTCCTGTGCATCTCGCTCCCTCTTCCGACCTATTGACCGCTGCCAAGCTAAAAATAGGAAATTGGACACTCGTCCTTATTTTATAACTCTATTACCTCCTATTTAAAGCCCCTTAAGTTGGACGCCAATTTGTAATATAATTACAAATTTAAAATATAAAAATAATAAGATAAAAGATATATAGATATGTGTTATGTGTTATGTGTAGATTTGCCCTGACTGTAAGCCCTACTGTTTATGCTAGCCAATTTGTAATATAAATTACAAATTTAATAATAAATAAAATAAAATATAGAGATATAGATAATCAGAATTGTGTATGTTGTCTGGATCTCGGTATTGGACTCGCCGATGATACACCTCCACTTTGGATTCACCAAATACAAAGAATAGATTTAATATAAATATGTTATAACTAGGTGTGATTGATTGATAAATAACAAATAAATCAAACTTTATAAATTGTGAAAATATTTTTTCTTTTTCTTGTATTGAGTTTTGATTTAATTATTTAATTTAATTAATTAATAATTAATTAATTAATTGAGTGTGTAATTTCCTTATATATCTATTCTCTCACTGTAAATTATTTTTTTGTTTAAAAAAAATAATAGTAACATTAATTATAGAAATAAAAACAATTCTGGTAACTGAGTAATGATTTGCGTTTATTAACATTCAAAATTATGCGCCAGTCAAACTGCGCATGACCAAGGCATTGGCTATTAGTTGCTCCAGTCGGTAGCGAAAAAAATCAACAAATATATTTTTACAAGGTTAAATTTGTGGTTCTTTTAACGAGTCGAAATGGTCAGAGGGCAAGGAACAAGATACATTCTTAACAGGTATTCTTAAACTAAATGGTAATAACTGAAATAGAACAAAATTATTATTGCAATTGTCAATTAGAAAAAAATGAATTTCGAACCAAGTCGAAGAAATGACGTCACTCCTTTCAAGCTGGCATTGCACTCGTGCTGGCGAGAAATCAAGTATGGCCGCCGTCTCCTCGATTTTAACTGCGATGCTGTTGGAATTGGCTGAGCTTCTCCCGCAGAAATAAAATGATATTCCCTTCTCTGCGAAGTGGTGTTGGTCCAGGAATATAGTGTAGAATGTCCTCTCGTCTTCTGCGATGTCGTTTTCGTGATGGATTTCTTGTGTTGTGTCCGGTGTTCAAATATGTGTATTGGTGTTCTGTGAATTCGGTCCAAAATTGTTCAAAATAGCTGTTGATTTCTTGTGTTGAGTTTCATGGTGTTATTACTGTGTTTTGGAAATTTGTGAAGTGTTAGAAATTGATAGTTAAGGTTATTTTCACTTTTTAGATCATCTCCGTTACACGCCGCATAACCACACTTGGTTTTATACAAATTATTCTGTTTTCAGTACTCTGCTAACACATTTCCAACTATTCGGTTTCACGATTAACAATAGACTAATAGACGCAACGTCGTCGTTTTAGGGTAATTTGTGCTATGTCTTTTTCCTCTTTATATTGTTTAACTATAAAAATATCTGTCTAAGACTTGGTTCACCATCTAAATATACATAATAAGTTTTCTTATTTTTTACTGTATTTCAAATATTTCTTAATTTTACATAAATCTAACTACTCAGTAATATTGATTAGTTAATTCTACATCTTTTGATATATAGCTGGGTTTGTTTCAAGCTCATATAAGCCCAAAAATTACAATTTTATATAATGATTGTATGCCTCATATTTTGTACAAATTCGGTGTTTTAATGGTTTTTATTTGTTTTTTCTTATAATATTTCGATGGAATATACTTAATAATTCCGTGATTACTTTGTTATTAATAATTTGGTTGTTAAAACATTTCAATATTGATTAATTTACTGTTTAGTCTGATTTGATTACTATTATAGGCCTATTATTATCTGTTTCCAAAAGAAGTTAATTTCCTTTCCTTTGTCATTCTATTTGCTATTAACTGTATCTGTATTAATTATATTTTCAATTTCTGTATTGTATATATTGAATTCTATTCCTATTACATAGATTGATTCTCTGATAGATAATTTTTTGGTATATATGCCAGTCTGTGTTTACTAAAATGGTGTCTTAGCTGGTCTGTTTGTACATTATATATGGTTTACTCTTTTGAATAAAATTATTACATTTTTATGTCCTACTTGCCTCTTTGACTTACACAATGGAAAATTAAATGACATGATCTTAAAATGCAATAGAATATCTTGTATCTTGTAAAGTGTTGATCCCAAGCTAATGTTACTAGCGTCACAGTTTAGAAAGAAGGGTCGGTTAAAATCTGGATGGTTGAGCATTACTGCATCTAAGAACTTCTCCTTGATTGATTTGAAAGTCTCGTCTTGTTCTTGACCCCATCGCCATTTATTCTTGGACGATAACTGGTACTGAAACTGGGCCGTCAGTTCGGAATAATTATTCTGGAACTTCCTATAATAGTTACACAGGCCCAAAAATGATTGTAGTTGCCTTCTGTTTTTTGGTGTAGGGAATCGTTGTATGGCGTCTACCTTTTCTGTTGATGGTGTTATTCCTTGACTGTTTAGCTGGAAACCCAGGAATTGTACTTCTTTAGCTATAAGCTTGGACTTGTCTAGTTTAAGGGTGACATTATTTTCAGCAAGCTTCTTCAAGACATACTCCACACGATAACAGTGTTCTTCCCAGTTGGTTGATGTTATTAGGAGATCATTAACATAGACAGTCGTGAATTGGAGCGCTTCTGGTCCTAGTATATGATCCATACAGGCGACAAAAACAGCTACTGAATTCACCAACCCGAAGGGCAAACTCTTAAACTGATAATTGCGCCCTTCGAAGATGAACGCCATGTATTGCCGGCTTGCTGGGTGCAATTCCACTTGCCAATAGCCGCATACGGTATCCCAAGTGGTAATGAATCGTGTTCCGTGGAACCTCTTCAAAATTTCATCAATTTCGCCAGGTGAGGTACGATCGTTAATTATCATTTTATTTATCTCACGTGCGTCAAGGCAAAGCCTTACCTTCCCATTTTTCTTTTGTATGGCCACAATTGGGCTAGTGTATGGCGATTGACTGCTCTCGATGATATCTCTACTGATCATATTCTGGATCTCCGTGCGTACGGCTTCTTTCAAAGATTGTGCTGTTGGATACGACTTTCGGTTAAATTCTACCGGTTCTCTGAATCGTATGGAACATTGGTAGTTCCGGATCTTTCCAGGTTCGTCCGAAAATACAGCTCGATATTTCTCATATATTTCGACCAATTGATTCAGCTGGTTTTCCTTTAATTGCTCGTTAGTATTGTGGCACTGGAAGTTACGTATCTCCTGAATCTTTTGTTGCCATAGGTCATCCTCCGAATCCTGATGTACTGGCTTGTTGTTTGTTGAGTCGTTGGACAAGTAATTCACCTTATTTTGGTGGTCGAGAAGTTGTCTGGAGTCTAACGTCTTGTTATTAGTTAAATTGGCTACCCAGGTCGAACCTTCAGCAAAGAGTGATACCTTTCCTCGGCACAAGTCGATAACTGCTGAGTTTCTGCGCAATATGTCACATCCTATCATGACGTTGAAAGGTAATCCGGCTGCAACAAGAAATATCATATCCACACTAATGCCCTGACTGTTGACACTTAGGGATACCTGCTTTCTTATGGTCTTGTTCTGTCGGCCGGTAGCTCCTACAAGTACAATATTATTAATAGGTAGTACCGGTAAGTTTTTGTGGCATTCCTGCTGTATCCGGTGCAACTCATTTCGATTTATTATGGAGACATTGGCTCCAGTGTCTATCATTATAGGAACAGAAATACCCTCAATTTCTGCAATTATGTATATTATTTCATTATCATTATTATTAATATTAATCTCGCTTTCTTCTAGTAGGTCCTTACGGATATCTTTCAAATAATTGCTGTATATTATGGTAACATTTTTTCTGTTTTTCTTCGAATTTATTCCTTCTTGGTTAAACCCAGCAGATTGGAGCAGTAAAGGGTTACTGGAGTTTATTACTGCCTCGGTTCGTTTAAATGTTCCGCTTCATTACGGATTAGGTCGTTGGAAGCATCAGCTTGGAGTCCTGAGACTGCTTCGTTTGGTTCTGCTCGATCGTCCTGTTGGGCTTCTGTTACAGGTAGTCTTCGCTGATTGTCCAGGCTGGAACTACGTCTGGGCTCGTACTCTCTGTACCTATTACTTCCCTGACTTCCTTGAAAGGTCTCGTACTCGTAGTATCGGCTCCTTCGTTGAGGCTGGTACCTCCTCTGTCCACTGCCTTCCGCTCTGATGTAGTTAATATTGGGTCGATATGTCCTGTAATTATTGTTATTACCTCCATTCGGGTAATTCCGGTTAGAATTACCATGATAATTGTTATTAGAAAGGTTGGGGTTCCTCTGACCATTTGGAACATAGTTACGATTATTATTATAATAACCGTTGTTATTTTGTGGACGGTTATTATTATTATTATTATTGTTGTGGTTGTTGTCATTATTATTAATGCGAGGAATATTATTATTATTATTATTGTTGTTAAATCTCGGTAAATTATTGTTATTTCGGGTGTTATAATTGTATTCGGCATTATTCCGATTTGCGGAATTATAATTATTTTTGTTACCCACATTCTGCCGATTATTATTATTCAAATTATTGTTGTTACTTCTTGGTTCCGGCTTTTCATATCTCCTGCGATTTTGACGGTAATAGTCTTCATGCTCATACATTTCTAAAAGCTCGGTCATGGCTTGCACAGTCTTTATTTGACTGTTTCTTCTGGCTCTGATAATATCCTCCTCATAATGGTATGAGAGTTTGCTGACCAGGCATTCTTCCGGTATTCTGGGCTCTAGATGTTTGGCCACGCACACCTTTCCCAAAAAGTACGCCGTTAAAGTCTGGTTTCCATACGGGTTGTACTTCCATGACAGATCCCGTCTCTGGCGATATTTTGTGTTGATTCAGACCAATATTTGGCTTTGAATAGCCTTCTGAATTGTGGATAGTCGGTCACTTCATCTCTTATCGCCATCCACCAATTATCTGCTATCTCCTTGAACGATTCGTCAAGCACCTCTTTATTCTCCCTCCAGCGATTACCTCTGTGTTTGGTGAAGTACTCTTCGATTCTGGCTAGGAACTCCACTGGTTTGTTTTTATAAAACCTGAAGTTAATTCCTTCACGATTCTCACTGTTGGGACAACTGGTAATGCTTGTCGGTCGACTATGGAATAGGTCTATATCTGTCTGGTTCTGTCGCACCTGATTGTTGATACTGGTCACAGTAGCTTCAATGCCGTCACATTTTTCTGTGAATCGGTCCTGCACTCGCTCCCAGTCTTCCCGTGTTTCCTTTAGTCTTTCCTCCAACGTCTTCCTAGTCGTTTCTTCAATGTTGTTAACTTTAGTGTTTATTTCTATCTTGATACTCTGTACTTCTCGTTCAGTTTGACTCCATCTTTCGTCAGCTCTTGTAACCCTTTGTTCGATTACCGTTATTTCCTCTTCTACCTTCTTGCTGATTGTCTCATTGTTTTCAGCTATCTTCTGGCTCAATTCTTCCTTCAATATTTCCATTCTTCCGTCTAACCGGTTCATGTTCTCTTGGTTCGTCTCCTTCAATTCTTCTCTCAATTGCTGACTATTATTCTCCATCTTTTTATTGGTTTCTTCCAGTTTCTGGCTTATCTGGGTCAATTCCTCCTTCGATTGTTTATTGTCAGTTTTTATTTCCTCCATTTTCTCCTCCATCTTCTGGATATTTTCCTCCATCTTCTCCTCGATCTTCTTAATATTTTCCTCCATTAATAATTTATTTTCGTTTTTTATTTCGTCCACCTTCTCCTCCATCTTCTTACTGTTTTCTTCCATTTTCTCCTCCATCTTCTTACTGGTATCTCCAATTTTATTACTTAATTCCTCCTTCAATTGTTGGTTATCATTTTCCAGCTTCTTACAGTTTTCTTCCATCTTCTCCTTTAATTCTTCCTTCGTCGTTTTAAATTCTCTGAGTAACATCTCCATCATTTGATCAAATTTTGTATCTTCCTTTGTAGTGGATTTCTTTGACTGTTCCTCCGGTGGTGCAGGCTTGTTTGGTTCTGCTGGCGGTAACATCGCCTCCACATCTTCCACTGGTGTCGCCTCTTTATCCTCCATGTCTACCTCTTGCTCGGCCTCCATAGCCCTTTTCCTTGATGTAGCTCTCCTGTGCATCTCGCTCCCTCTTCCGACCTATTGACCGCTGCCAAGCTAAAAATAGGAAATTGGACACTCGTCCTTATTTTATAACTCTATTACCTCCTATTTAAAGCCCCTTAAGTTGGACGCCAATTTGTAATATAATTACAAATTTAAAATATAAAAATAATAAGATAAAAGATATATAGATATGTGTTATGTGTTATGTGTAGATTTGCCCTGACTGTAAGCCCTACTGTTTATGCTAGCCAATTTGTAATATAAATTACAAATTTAATAATAAATAAAATAAAATATAGAGATATAGATAATCAGAATTGTGTATGTTGTCTGGATCTCGGTATTGGACTCGCCGATGATACACCTCCACTTTGGATTCACCAAATACAAAGAATAGATTTAATATAAATATGTTATAACTAGGTGTGATTGATTGATAAATAACAAATAAATCAAACTTTATAAATTGTGAAAATATTTTTTCTTTTTCTTGTATTGAGTTTTGATTTAATTATTTAATTTAATTAATTAATAATTAATTAATTAATTGAGTGTGTAATTTCCTTATATATCTATTCTCTCACTGTAAATTATTTTTTTGTTTAAAAAAAATAATAGTAACATTAATTATAGAAATAAAAACAATTCTGGTAACTGAGTAATGATTTGCGTTTATTAACATTCAAAATTATGCGCCAGTCAAACTGCGCATGACCAAGGCATTGGCTATTAGTTGCTCCAGTCGGTAGCGAAAAAAATCAACAAATATATTTTTACAAGGTTAAATTTGTGGTTCTTTTAACGAGTCGAAATGGTCAGAGGGCAAGGAACAAGATACATTCTTAACAGGTATTCTTAAACTAAATGGTAATAACTGAAATAGAACAAAATTATTATTGCAATTGTCAATTAGAAAAAAATGAATTTCGAACCAAGTCGAAGAAATGACGTCACTCCTTTCAAGCTGGCATTGCACTCGTGCTGGCGAGAAATCAAGTATGGCCGCCGTCTCCTCGATTTTAACTGCGATGCTGTTGGAATTGGCTGAGCTTCTCCCGCAGAAATAAAATGATATTCCCTTCTCTGCGAAGTGGTGTTGGTCCAGGAATATAGTGTAGAATGTCCTCTCGTCTTCTGCGATGTCGTTTTCGTGATGGATTTCTTGTGTTGTGTCCGGTGTTCAAATATGTGTATTGGTGTTCTGTGAATTCGGTCCAAAATTGTTCAAAATAGCTGTTGATTTCTTGTGTTGAGTTTCATGGTGTTATTACTGTGTTTTGGAAATTTGTGAAGTGTTAGAAATTGATAGTTAAGGTTATTTTCACTTTTTAGATCATCTCCGTTACACGCCGCATAACCACACTTGGTTTTATACAAATTATTCTGTTTTCAGTACTCTGCTAACACATTTCCAACTATTCGGTTTCACGATTAACAATAGACTAATAGACGCAACGTCGTCGTTTTAGGGTAATTTGTGCTATGTCTTTTTCCTCTTTATATTGTTTAACTATAAAAATATCTGTCTAAGACTTGGTTCACCATCTAAATATACATAATAAGTTTTCTTATTTTTTACTGTATTTCAAATATTTCTTAATTTTACATAAATCTAACTACTCAGTAATATTGATTAGTTAATTCTACATCTTTTGATATATAGCTGGGTTTGTTTCAAGCTCATATAAGCCCAAAAATTACAATTTTATATAATGATTGTATGCCTCATATTTTGTACAAATTCGGTGTTTTAATGGTTTTTATTTGTTTTTTCTTATAATATTTCGATGGAATATACTTAATAATTCCGTGATTACTTTGTTGTTAATAATTTGGTTGTTAAAACATTTCAATATTGATTAATTTACTGTTTAGTCTGATTTGATTACTATTATAGGCCTATTATTATCTGTTTCCAAAAGAAGTTAATTTCCTTTCCTTTGTCATTCTATTTGCTATTAACTGTATCTGTATTAATTATATTTTCAATTTCTGTATTGTATATATTGAATTCTATTCCTATTACATAGATTGATTCTCTGATAGATAATTTTTTGGTTTATATGCCAGTCTGTGTTTACTAAAATGGTGTCTTAGCTGGTCTGTTTGTACATTATATATGGTTTACTCTTTTGAATAAAATTATTACATTTTTATGTCCTACTTGCCTCTTTGACTTACACAATGGAAAATTAAATGACATGATCTTAAAATGCAATAGAATATCTTGTATCTTGTAAAGTGTTGATCCCAAGCTAATGTTACTAGCGTCACAGTTTAGAAAGAAGGGTCGGTTAAAATCTGGATGGTTGAGCATTACTGCATCTAAGAACTTCTCCTTGATTGATTTGAAAGTCTCGTCTTGTTCTTGACCCCATCGCCATTTATTCTTGGACGATAACTGGTACTGAAACTGGGCCGTCAGTTCGGAATAATTATTCTGGAACTTCCTATAATAGTTACACAGGCCCAAAAATGATTGTAGTTGCCTTCTGTTTTTTGGTGTAGGGAATCGTTGTATGGCGTCTACCTTTTCTGTTGATGGTGTTATTCCTTGACTGTTTAGCTGGAAACCCAGGAATTGTACTTCTTTAGCTATAAGCTTGGACTTGTCTAGTTTAAGGGTGACATTATTTTCAGCAAGCTTCTTCAAGACATACTCCACACGATAACAGTGTTCTTCCCAGTTGGTTGATGTTATTAGGAGATCATTAACATAGACAGTCGTGAATTGGAGCGCTTCTGGTCCTAGTATATGATCCGTACAGGCGACAAAAACAGCTACTGAATTCACCAACCCGAAGGGCAAACTCTTAAACTGATAATTGCGCCCTTCGAAGATGAACGCCATGTATTGCCGGCTTGCTGGGTGCAATTCCACTTGCCAATAGCCGCATACGGTATCCCAAGTGGTAATGAATCGTGTTCCGTGGAACCTCTTCAAAATTTCATCAATTTCGCCAGGTGAGGTACGATCGTTAATTATCATTTTATTTATCTCACGTGCGTCAAGGCAAAGCCTTACCTTCCCATTTTTCTTTTGTATGGCCACAATTGGGCTAGTGTATGGCGATTGACTGCTCTCGATGATATCTCTACTGATCATATTCTGGATCTCCGTGCGTACGGCTTCTTTCAAAGATTGTGCTGTTGGATACGACTTTCGGTTAAATTCTACCGGTTCTCTGAATCGTATGGAACATTGGTAGTTCCGGATCTTTCCAGGTTCGTCCGAAAATACAGCTCGATATTTCTCATATATTTCGACCAATTGATTCAGCTGGTTTTCCTTTAATTGCTCGTTAGTATTGTGGCACTGGAAGTTACGTATCTCCTGAATCTTTTGTTGCCATAGGTCATCCTCCGAATCCTGATGTACTGGCTTGTTGTTTGTTGAGTCGTTGGACAAGTAATTCACCTTATTTTGGTGGTCGAGAAGTTGTCTGGAGTCTAACGTCTTGTTATTAGTTAAATTGGCTACCCAGGTCGAACCTTCAGCAAAGAGTGATACCTTTCCTCGGCACAAGTCGATAACTGCTGAGTTTCTGCGCAATATGTCACATCCTATCATGACGTTGAAAGGTAATCCGGCTGCAACAAGAAATATCATATCCACACTAATGCCCTGACTGTTGACACTTAGGGATACCTGCTTTCTTATGGTCTTGTTCTGTCGGCCGGTAGCTCCTACAAGTACAATATTATTAATAGGTAGTACCGGTAAGTTTTTGTGGCATTCCTGCTGTATCCGGTGCAACTCATTTCGATTTATTATGGAGACATTGGCTCCAGTGTCTATCATTATAGGAACAGAAATACCCTCAATTTCTGCAATTATGTATATTATTTCATTATCATTATTATTAATATTAATCTCGCTTTCTTCTAGTAGGTCCTTACGGATATCTTTCAAATAATTGCTGTATATTATGGTAACATTTTTTCTGTTTTTCTTCGAATTTATTCCTTCTTGGTTAAACCCAGCAGATTGGAGCAGTAAAGGGTTACTGGAGTTTATTACTGCCTCGGTTCGTTTAAATGTTCCGCTTCATTACGGATTAGGTCGTTGGAAGCATCAGCTTGGAGTCCTGAGACTGCTTCGTTTGGTTCTGCTCGATCGTCCTGTTGGGCTTCTGTTACAGGTAGTCTTCGCTGATTGTCCAGGCTGGAACTACGTCTGGGCTCGTACTCTCTGTACCTATTACTTCCCTGACTTCCTTGAAAGGTCTCGTACTCGTAGTATCGGCTCCTTCGTTGAGGCTGGTACCTCCTCTGTCCACTGCCTTCCGCTCTGATGTAGTTAATATTGGGTCGATATGTCCTGTAATTATTGTTATTACCTCCATTCGGGTAATTCCGGTTAGAATTACCATGATAATTGTTATTAGAAAGGTTGGGGTTCCTCTGACCATTTGGAACATAGTTACGATTATTATTATAATAACCGTTGTTATTTTGTGGACGGTTATTATTATTATTATTATTGTTGTGGTTGTTGTCATTATTATTAATGCGAGGAATATTATTATTATTATTATTGTTGTTAAATCTCGGTAAATTATTGTTATTTCGGGTGTTATAATTGTATTCGGCATTATTCCGATTTGCGGAATTATAATTATTTTTGTTACCCACATTCTGCCGATTATTATTATTCAAATTATTGTTGTTACTTCTTGGTTCCGGCTTTTCATATCTCCTGCGATTTTGACGGTAATAGTCTTCATGCTCATACATTTCTAAAAGCTCGGTCATGGCTTGCACAGTCTTTATTTGACTGTTTCTTCTGGCTCTGATAATATCCTCCTCATAATGGTATGAGAGTTTGCTGACCAGGCATTCTTCCGGTATTCTGGGCTCTAGATGTTTGGCCACGCACACCTTTCCCAAAAAGTACGCCGTTAAAGTCTGGTTTCCATACGGGTTGTACTTCCATGACAGATCCCGTCTCTGGCGATATTTTGTGTTGATTCAGACCAATATTTGGCTTTGAATAGCCTTCTGAATTGTGGATAGTCGGTCACTTCATCTCTTATCGCCATCCACCAATTATCTGCTATCTCCTTGAACGATTCGTCAAGCACCTCTTTATTCTCCCTCCAGCGATTACCTCTGTGTTTGGTGAAGTACTCTTCGATTCTGGCTAGGAACTCCACTGGTTTGTTTTTATAAAACCTGAAGTTAATTCCTTCACGATTCTCACTGTTGGGACAACTGGTAATGCTTGTCGGTCGACTATGGAATAGGTCTATATCTGTCTGGTTCTGTCGCACCTGATTGTTGATACTGGTCACAGTAGCTTCAATGCCGTCACATTTTTCTGTGAATCGGTCCTGCACTCGCTCCCAGTCTTCCCGTGTTTCCTTTAGTCTTTCCTCCAACGTCTTCCTAGTCGTTTCTTCAATGTTGTTAACTTTAGTGTTTATTTCTATCTTGATACTCTGTACTTCTCGTTCAGTTTGACTCCATCTTTCGTCAGCTCTTGTAACCCTTTGTTCGATTACCGTTATTTCCTCTTCTACCTTCTTGCTGATTGTCTCATTGTTTTCAGCTATCTTCTGGCTCAATTCTTCCTTCAATATTTCCATTCTTCCGTCTAACCGGTTCATGTTCTCTTGGTTCGTCTCCTTCAATTCTTCTCTCAATTGCTGACTATTATTCTCCATCTTTTTATTGGTTTCTTCCAGTTTCTGGCTTATCTGGGTCAATTCCTCCTTCGATTGTTTATTGTCAGTTTTTATTTCCTCCATTTTCTCCTCCATCTTCTGGATATTTTCCTCCATCTTCTCCTCGATCTTCTTAATATTTTCCTCCATTAATAATTTATTTTCGTTTTTTATTTCGTCCACCTTCTCCTCCATCTTCTTACTGTTTTCTTCCATTTTCTCCTCCATCTTCTTACTGGTATCTCCAATTTTATTACTTAATTCCTCCTTCAATTGTTGGTTATCATTTTCCAGCTTCTTACAGTTTTCTTCCATCTTCTCCTTTAATTCTTCCTTCGTCGTTTTAAATTCTCTGAGTAACATCTCCATCATTTGATCAAATTTTGTATCTTCCTTTGTAGTGGATTTCTTTGACTGTTCCTCCGGTGGTGCAGGCTTGTTTGGTTCTGCTGGCGGTAACATCGCCTCCACATCTTCCACTGGTGTCGCCTCTTTATCCTCCATGTCTACCTCTTGCTCGGCCTCCATAGCCCTTTTCCTTGATGTAGCTCTCCTGTGCATCTCGCTCCCTCTTCCGACCTATTGACCGCTGCCAAGCTAAAAATAGGAAATTGGACACTCGTCCTTATTTTATAACTCTATTACCTCCTATTTAAAGCCCCTTAAGTTGGACGCCAATTTGTAATATAATTACAAATTTAAAATATAAAAATAATAAGATAAAAGATATATAGATATGTGTTATGTGTTATGTGTAGATTTGCCCTGACTGTAAGCCCTACTGTTTATGCTAGCCAATTTGTAATATAAATTACAAATTTAATAATAAATAAAATAAAATATAGAGATATAGATAATCAGAATTGTGTATGTTGTCTGGATCTCGGTATTGGACTCGCCGATGATACACCTCCACTTTGGATTCACCAAATACAAAGAATAGATTTAATATAAATATGTTATAACTAGGTGTGATTGATTGATAAATAACAAATAAATCAAACTTTATAAATTGCGAAAATATTTTTTCTTTTTCTTGTATTGAGTTTTGATTTAATTATTTAATTTAATTAATTAATAATTAATTAATTAATTGAGTGTGTAATTTCCTTATATATCTATTCTCTCACTGTAAATTATTTTTTTGTTTAAAAAAAATAATAGTAACATTAATTATAGAAATAAAAACAATTCTGGTAACTGAGTAATGATTTGCGTTTATTAACATTCAAAATTATGCGCCAGTCAAACTGCGCATGACCAAGGCATTGGCTATTAGTTGCTCCAGTCGGTAGCGAAAAAAATCAACAAATATATTTTTACAAGGTTAAATTTGTGGTTCTTTTAACGAGTCGAAATGGTCAGAGGGCAAGGAACAAGATACATTCTTAACAGGTATTCTTAAACTAAATGGTAATAACTGAAATAGAACAAAATTATTATTGCAATTGTCAATTAGAAAAAAATGAATTTCGAACCAAGTCGAAGAAATGACGTCACTCCTTTCAAGCTGGCATTGCACTCGTGCTGGCGAGAAATCAAGTATGGCCGCCGTCTCCTCGATTTTAACTGCGATGCTGTTGGAATTGGCTGAGCTTCTCCCGCAGAAATAAAATGATATTCCCTTCTCTGCGAAGTGGTGTTGGTCCAGGAATATAGTGTAGAATGTCCTCTCGTCTTCTGCGATGTCGTTTTCGTGATGGATTTCTTGTGTTGTGTCCGGTGTTCAAATATGTGTATTGGTGTTCTGTGAATTCGGTCCAAAATTTTTCAAAATAGCTGTTGATTTCTTGTGTTGAGTTTCATGGTGTTATTACTGTGTTTTGGAAATTTGTGAAGTGTTAGAAATTGATAGTTAAGGTTATTTTCACTTTTTAGATCATCTCCGTTACACGCCGCATAACCACACTTGGTTTTATACAAATTATTCTGTTTTCAGTACTCTGCTAACACATTTCCAACTATTCGGTTTCACGATTAACAATAGACTAATAGACGCAACGTCGTCGTTTTAGGGTAATTTGTGCTATGTCTTTTTCCTCTTTATATTGTTTAA
Organism: Magicicada septendecula; assembly: GCA_034769895.1. Lineage (NCBI taxonomy): Eukaryota > Metazoa > Arthropoda > Insecta > Hemiptera > Cicadidae > Magicicada > Magicicada septendecula. Next base: position 332,342,756 of record CM068375.1, on the reverse strand, counting down.
CTATAAAAATATCTGTCTAAGACTTGGTTCACCATCTAAATATACATAATAAGTTTTCTTATTTTTTACTGTATTTCAAATATTTCTTAATTTTACATAAATCTAACTACTCAGTAATATTGATTAGTTAATTCTACATCTTTTGATATATAGCTGGGTTTGTTTCAAGCTCATATAAGCCCAAAAATTACAATTTTATATAATGATTGTATGCCTCATATTTTGTACAAATTCGGTGTTTTAATGGTTTTTATTTGTTTTTTCTTATAATATTTCGATGGAATATACTTAATAATTCCGTGATTACTTTGTTGTTAATAATTTGGTTGTTAAAACATTTCAATATTGATTAATTTACTGTTTAGTCTGATTTGATTACTATTATAGGCCTATTATTATCTGTTTCCAAAAGAAGTTAATTTCCTTTCCTTTGTCATTCTATTTGCTATTAACTGTATCTGTATTAATTATATTTTCAATTTCTGTATTGTATATATTGAATTCTATTCCTATTACATAGATTGATTCTCTGATAGATAATTTTTTGGTTTATATGCCAGTCTGTGTTTACTAAAATGGTGTCTTAGCTGGTCTGTTTGTACATTATATATGGTTTACTCTTTTGAATAAAATTATTACATTTTTATGTCCTACTTGCCTCTCTGACTTACACAATGGAAAATTAAATGACATGATCTTAAAATACAATAGAATATCTTGTATCTACTAAACTTTCTTTATAATAATAACATCATTGAACCATAACATAAACATCTTATGCCTAATTTTCTCTATAATTAGAATTATAATGAGAACATATTATTATCAGTCTTTGGCTGTCCTTTGTTTTTATGTTTCATTTTATCACAACCTTATTCTATTAAAATATCTTATTCTTAGTAACAATTTCAGTTATTCACTGTCTCTTTGTATTTACTATAACTATTTTGCTAAAATATTAACATAAAAACACCTTAGAACTACTGGCACTTTCAGTGATTAACTGTCTCTTGTGTTACCTATACTTCAATTGTTCATACAATAAAATAACAACATCTTATAACTACTGATACTTGCAGTTATTGACTGTCTTTCGTGTTCCCTATACTTAATTTGTTCATACAATAAAAAAAAACATCTTATACCTATCATATTGTTATTATGCCTAAACACTAAAACACTTTTATTATCTAAATTACACTCAGTCATTAGACTGTCTCTTTAGTTTTATCCAGTATTTCCTACACTAATGGTAGTCTGTTTTAATATATTTTTTATATCACACTTTATTATAAGGTGTCCTTTATTTTGGCTACACTAATAGTAGTCTGTTTTAATAGTTTTTTGACACATTATTCTTACAACTAGTATACAATTTGGTTTTCTGGGATTGTATCTTGTAACTTGTTCTGGGTCTACATATATCAGTTTCAATTTTGTTCCATGGTATGTATTACATGACTATCATTTTTTGGAATATCTCTTCCTGGTTCTGGTCTCTTTGTGGGAATCTTGATATATTTTGTCCCTTTTTCAATATTACATTAGTAGTTTCTGGTCTTGTGGTTTCTCTGCATCTTGACCTTATTATTATTCCCTTATTAATATGGTTTCATCCTTTTATTTCCTTTTTTTATGGTCCTTCCCTTTTTACTGCTTCCCCAATCTACTGGGTATACTGCTGGTTTAACTGGTTTTTACATAGTCAGTTATTTTAATCAATGGTTTTCTTTGTTATTTTTCATTTTTATTAACATTTTATTGACTTAATATACAGTTTCTAGTGTAATCCTTAAAACAATTTATTCTTCTCACTCACTATGGAACTTTTTCCTTTATTTATGTTGCATTAAGTCAAATGTTGAGCGTGATAATTTTGTTATGTTACAATATATGTCAAATATAACTTAAGTTATATTAACTTAAGTATAATATGTTTAAGTTAACTTTTGACAGTAAAAAAAAGTGGTGCTCGTGTGCGGGTTTGTATAACTATGTTACGGGGTAATAGTAAAAACATATTAATTTAAATAACATTCGTGAAAAAAAAATTCTTACATAAGGCTTACAACTGAATACATATAAATATATAACTGTCGAATTGTAATATTTGTTCATAAATTGACGAACTAAATATATAAGTATAAAAATTGAAGAGTTTTTTTTTAAATTTTTATGACTATGAAGAAATGTGATAAAATTAGAGTGCTTTCCTTGGAAGTTTAACTTTGTTTCTAGACAGTGTAATGCATTGCCTATGTTATTATAACATAGGCCGCAGATAAAGATAATATTTTGACCAATTAAATTGACTAAAATGTTAGTTGAATTTGTTCTTCATATTGTATAATTCAGTCTCTCGCTGAACTCGATAACGCTTGGTCGTATCGTTGCCAGTTTAGACGATTGGTCTACAAAAGCTAACGAGAACAAGTCAGAAATTTCGCGAGTTGATTGAGTATCCAGTGCTAATCCCATATAGTACAAGATCGTCCGCATAGGCGTTTAAAATGACATTTCAAGTTTTCTGGTGTATTGTGTATGTTTAGCACACAGAATAAATTACAATTATAGATTCATTCACTGCAAGGTTTAGTAGCATCCAACCCAAGAATGATCCTGAATGGGAGAAGATTTCAGCAATATGCTGAACGTCTATCCAGAAGGAACAGCCACATCTGTCTTCCAAGACGGAGCATCGACATCACATCATTAATCGTAAAGGAAAGTTAAATTATTTGTTATAAACTTTATTAAAAAAAACACTTATAAACTTAAGGATAAAAGAATCTATAAAAATACAATATATATTTATTATAATATAAAAAAAATTATTTTAAAATTGACAGTTTAAATAGTTTTATTTTGTTATCATTACCATTATTAAATTATTAGTGCAATAAAAAAATCTTTAATATTTCCGAAGCATTCCAATATAATAACCGACTACATATACTAGTGGACCACTGTACATCGCAATATGTATATGCGCGCATGTGTGTGTGTATGTGTGTGTGTGGTGTACTATTGTAAATTGTTAGAGTACAAAAACCTTAATTAAAAGTTCATAAAGATAAAGTTGATATAAATTTTAAGATTGTAGAAAACGTTTGGTTAGAGAAAAGGAAGTGTTTCATCCATGTTCGATTGGGTGAAATGTCAAATTGCAGTATTACTATAAAATATGTTAAATTATTTAAAATAATAATAATAATAATAATAATATTAATAACAATAATAAAAATAATTTAATATTTACCAATTTAACAAAATTTATTTAGCCGTGTTAAATTAAATGTATGATTTTTTTTAACACACAAGGCCTAATCAAGCACACACAAAAATAGGGGTGACATATAGGGGTGACACCACTCACAAAAATCCAGTTGAATGTATCAGTGAGTGTGAATGTGGTATGTATTCAATTGGAAAATGTTTAACAGACATAGATAAAATAACACTGGTCAACACATGTTTTGTCCCAGACACAAATTTTATGTGATTCTTATATATTTTCATACGAGGAATCCAGTTTCGTTATCAAAATTTTGCTATCATGTATAGTTTTATAGATATAAGAATAAAGTTTTTTTTAATTTTCTATGTTGAAAATTGTATTATTTTGCAATAAATATTACTACAGTATTGACTTGGAGCACGTATTGTATATTTATTTGATGAAATTAAAACAAAAGCTACATGTGACATATAGACTTCGGTTAACCCCTTGATCGGTAATCACGTACTGTATATATACGTTTTTTCTCTGAGGGACCAAATACAGTAATCACGTATATGTACATTTTCAACTTTCGCTACCTCAGTAGTGCCGATATACAACGTTAGTTGCGAAGTTATACATGCTGTACTCTTGTAGATAGTTTTTTTAACGTTTGGTATGCGTTGATCCTTGCTGTGATGTAATATGTTTGGCTGTGGTGAACATTTGTGCAGAAGTGTGCTTGGAGCTTATGTTATCCTTAGTTTACGAACATACAGAGGCGTGCAAGTGTATTCTTTTATAAACAACTCGTATTGTTTATCTTATCTTAAACACTGTGTTATTGTTCTGTATTAGTAGCTTTTATTTGTGTGAAATCTCAAAAATGCCGCGCAAGTGCCGAAACCATCCGGACACGTATTGTTATGTGTGTGGTGAGTTGAATTTTAAACTTCAAAGGCGGAACTTTACCCCTTTAATAAAAAAGTGCTATCAGCTTTGTTTTGGTTGCAAGGTAGGAGATTAGGACAAGAGTTGGGTTGCCCATATTTGTTGTGTTACTTGTACAAGGCTTTTAACGGGGTGGGCAAACGGCTTTCGCCGTATGCCATTTGCAGTTCCCATGGTGTGGAGAGAGCCAAAAGAGCATTCTTCCGACTGTTATTTTTGTTTAACAAAAAAAATACAACGGGAATAAGTAAGTCGAAACACACTTTGAAATATCCCAATATACCTTGAGCTATTCGATTTCTTCTGCACAGTGATGATCTCCCAATACCAAATCACCTGGTCTCAATCGATATAAATGAAAATCCAAGCTCTGAAGAGGTTTCAGAATGAAGATCACTCTGATCGACATCATCCAAGTTTTGAAGTTTCTAACGAGCCTTATTTATTAACACAATGAGACCTAAATGATTTAGTGCGTGATTTATATTTATCCAAAAATCAGGCAGAACTTTTGGGATCACGAATAAAAGGTGGAACCTTCATGATCGCGGAACTAAAGTATGCTACTTTTAAAATCGTCAAGAGGATTTTAAGACCATTTTTTCTCAAGGAGGGGATTTTTTTTACTGTAATGGTATTTATCAGTGATGGATACTCTAGGACATTCTCATAACCCAGAGGAATGGCGTTTGTTTATTGATTCTTCTATAGCTAGCCTAAAAGCTGTCCTTTTTACAATGGAAACAAATTTCCATCAGTTCCACTAGCACATGCTATTAATATGAAAGAAACTTAAAAAAATATGAAGATTATTCTAGACAAGTTAATGTATGAAAAATTCAATTGGAACATATATAGAGACCTTAAGGTGATCGCTATGCTGCTAGGTTTACAGACGGGATACTTTGCTGCTTTTTATGTAAGTGGGATAGTAGAGATCGCAAAAGTCATTACAAAAAGAAGATTTGGCCTTCACGTAAATATCTCACACCTGGGGAAAAAATGTTATGAATGCTCTTTTAGTTGATCCCAAAAAGATCTATGTTCCACCTCTTCATATCAAATTAGGTTTATTGAAAAAGTTTGTGAAGGCAATGGAGTGAAATGGAAGAGGATTTATGTATTTGTAGGAAAAGTTCCCCAGAATTTGTGATGCAAAATTAAAGAAGGAATTTTCGTAGGACCACAAACAGGAGAAATAATAATAGATGAAAATTTTGAAGGACGGTTAAATGACTTAGAAAAACGTGCATGGATTTCTTTCAAGAATCTAGGGACGCAATTTTAGGCAACAAGTCTGACAACTACAGGGATCTAGTAAATCAGCTGCTAAAAGCATATGAACATTTAGGCTGCAATATGTCTCTCAAGATCCACTTTCTTCACTCTCACTTGGATTTCTTTCCGGAAAACCTGGGAGCCGTAAGCGATGAACACGGTGAACGTTTTCATCAAGACATTTCGAGAAAAGTGGAGCTCTAATATGTTAGCAGATTACTGCTGGACTCTCAAAAGGGATGTTCCTGATGCTAATTACTCCAGGAAATCTTCAACTAACACCTTTTAGGTACCTTGAACATTGATTAATTTCTTTACTGTAAATGTTATTAATGTAAAATATTTACCGAGCTGTCACACAAACCCCTTACGTGATAGAGAAAAATTGTTGGCATTTTTTAATTCAGCGCAAACAATACTGTATAGATCAGCCAATAAAGTTTGGGACAAAAACATTTTTTTTTTTGTAGACCAGTGTAATAGGGAATGTACGTAAACGTGGGGTCTTTACGACGGCTAGACCGCAAAACGTATTTCGTATGTCTTCGAGAAGGATGCCAGACCAGATAAGGATGAATAGCACAGCAGGAAAAGTTGAAGAGGGAAGAGACCATGGAAATAAAGTGGTACAGCAATGGATTCTGCGTCCAGCTGCCAATTGAAAATTGAAGAGGTTGGTAGCGCAGAACCAACAGCGTGCGCAGCCGCCGAACATAACACCGCGGCTGGCGCGGAACACCCGCCACAGCAGGAGTAACTACCGTCTTCGCCCAACGATCTATTTAAGGGCAATGAAAACCAGTTACATAGAAGTTTTCCAGTCGCTGCTACTTCAAACAGACGAACCACAGGATGCAAGCAGGAGAAGCTAAAAAACGACAGGATGACAAATGAAAATAGGAAACAGAAGTCATAAAAGCACCCATACAGGAGTAAACGAAATTGCAAGAGCATATTATACTACTGCTGAGTTATGTCTCCTTGAGTGAGAACGCGGTAACGTAAGAGGTTAAGACTATCTACGTGGATAGAGGTTAGAGTAACTACAACAAATAAATTTGCCTCAAATATGAAAGACTCAATTTCAATAAAAATATAAGTTGCTGCAGAAGATAAAGTTGTACAATATCTACTTCCTTCTTCTTTTCTATCAGCAACTAGACAAATCACCTGTTCCAGCCCTAAAAGAATATTATCTGGAACAACCCAGAACATACTCCACCCTTTCCACCGTCGATTGTGGCAGGTGTTGCTCAGTCAACGCTGCTCTCAAGTGGGTTCTAGTGTATGCAAGAACACTTGAGACACTCATTAAGCCAGCGTGGAGTAAGCTGTACTGGACCTCTGGGCGGCCTATAAAGCCACAGCAGCCGGCTTATCAGTTGAGTTACGTGAGTGATTTTCGCTAGCGCGAATGGAGTGTTTGTCGAAACGAAGTATTATGTGTTTTATAATTGTGCGGTACTCTATTTAGTGGACATTTTGATTCCGTATGAACAATTTTTATATGATTTATTATACGAGACTATCTTGTAGATTACAAAGTGTTTAATTGTGATAATTAAAGCTGGTGATTAGTGACGTAATTGGTGTCTTGTATTTTGTTTTCCTCTGTACCATACGACGATAAGTAGACCGTAGTAAAAATATATAAGAATTGTAAATTATAAATGAGAAAACTAAAAGTGTAGTCTAGAAGATAATGAAAATGCTAATATGTGTTTCAAAAAAAATCGCTGAAGACTTGGTGAACATTGACGTCACGGATTCTCGCAAGACGTAATCATATAAATTTCGTCCACATCGGTTTGACGTAATGTCTACTTGAGAACGCAAGTTGCTAGGTCTTGGATTTTTGTGCCACCAAGTAGACACACGTTTCCACGCCGAATACAGTGTATTATATTACCTTGTCTCTTTACAGTTTATCGTCTGTCGCCACTATACCACGAACGGTTTTACTTTAATTATTCACAATGACTTCATTCTCTGTTCTACAAACTCAATTATTTATATTTGCAAAGATATTAAAGAAATATCTCTTATGCTAATGGCCTTACATTCTACGCTATGCAGCAAGAATTACTGTGTTTCCTTCTTCCTTCTTAAACGTTGCGATATTGGACATAGACTACCCCTTTAGTCTTCTGCTTTTGTCTTAAGACAAAACACCTTCTTAATGCGGCAAGTTTTTCAGGTCGTCCTTCCACCTTGTCTACGACCTTTTAATTTTTATTTTATATGGAGTTCATATTTATTTTATTTATATATCCCTGAAGTCCACGTTGATATATATTGTTACGACGGTCTCACTGAACGTCGTATTGTGTAGTGGAAGCAAAATACAGGGACCACTGAAATCGCTAATTACCAGCTTTAATGAGTCACAAATAACAATTAACAATTAGAAATCAACAAGATATTTTCATACAGTTATTCAATGTAAATTTGTCCACACGCAATAATAATGTCATCTATTAAGAGTCCCGCACTAATTGTAACACAATAATCACATTCCACGATCACTTGAACGTCACATTCTCGCCAGATGTAACTAACTCACTAAACCGGCCGCTATTACTTATATTGATCCCGCAGTTGATCCAGAATAAATGCCCATTATATTGGCAACGTGGCAGCACAATTTACGTAGTTAGAAGTGCTCTGTCTTACAGAGTGCTACGCTTGTGGACGGCCATAATACAGATGCCACACGCTGGGATAGTCGAGAAGCGTTTACATAGGGCTTTTCAAGATGTTTTCGTAATTGTCGTATCAATATTGTTATTATGACAATGTAGTTATCTATGGCGACGGATAGTCATCTTTGGGCATAGAATAAATAATTTAACACAACAGAATTTGTTACTTACAACTTTGATAACATTTCCAAGAAATATGGACACTGTAATTTAACAATTCTTAAATTCATTAATGTCCAACATGCAATACGCACGATAATGTAACGATAATGAATACCACGTACTTAACCACGTCGTAATAAATTAATACAAATTATTAATTACAGATTGTTTTCACAATAAGTTACAATTACTAATAATGTTTCTAATCGCTTTGTCCTGCAGTACCACACTGACAAGTGGTCGGCCTCTATTTCAACCCCACAAAAGTTCCAAGATTTCTCCACCTTATTCATAATGCGGAGAAAACAATTAATTGAGCGTCTTCTGTAAGGCTCAGAAATCTTTGAATCATTCCTAACTTCATTCGTGAATTAGTTTTTGTAATTGCCTATCTATCTGTTACCTATCAATTGTTGTCAGAATACACTGTTTCCATCTTGGATCATTGTCCCAGTGTTATAACCGGCAGACTACTGGTTTGATTTGTTAGGAGCCTGACATCTTTAGCGGTGGAATGAGCTGAGACCACCAAATAATTATCATTATTTATGTGTATAGAACGGAGAGAAGAGAAGAGACGGCGCGGTAAACGGTTTCTTCCGATTCAGACACTATCACTCTCTGTCACATAATATCGCTTAAAAACACCAGCATGCTTCTAGCGTTCTCGCCAGAATTGTTTCAACCAGTGTTCACACTCTTGAAACACTGTAGTAGACTGTTGTGCATGTTGCAATGTGAATGAAAATTTTGTTAAATCGAGAATGAAGTTTTGTGTAACTAGGAGTTTGTCGACCGAGCATTTCCAATCCACTGTTTAAACTTTATCGTCATATCTATTACTCGTCATAACAATCTTTCGGTTTGTTATGTTCCATAAGCATTTACTTTTCTCTTGCTCATTTGTTAAATTTATTGAATAGAGATTGTTTTCTTCTTCTTCTTCTTCTTCTTCTTCTTCTTCTTCTTCTTCTTCTTCTTCTTCTTCTTCTTCTTCTTCTTCTTCTTCTTCTTCTTCTTCTTCTTCTTCTCCTTCTTCTTCCTCCAGCTCTTAATTTGTTCTATTACTTTGCGTCTCGTACGAATTTATAACTGGAGGGATAGGAGCTTTAAAATGCTATGGCCTTCGGTTTCCTTGTCAGAATCAGGAAGTTGAGTTTTGATATTTTATCTAATTCATGCAAATCTGTAAATTTTATTTACTATCAGCAAATAAATGCTGGTTGTCAACGAACATAAAGATTTTGATACAATTTGTTTCTTAGTCCAATAAACTTGTCTTAAAATCCGTGGCTTCTGTTACGTACAATCTTGGCTTAATATATTTTACAAAATATTTTCTCAATAAAAGGCCTAAAGGTAGGTAAAAGGTCTCGGAGGTTGTATGCAATGCCGATTAGTAAACAGCGGTGATATTCTGAGATATGCTTCCAGTTTTCTGACGAATGACTCTGAGGATAGAGGAATCGAACTCAGGTCTTTCAACTAGTCCTACTCTCACGTCCTCGAAGACATGTGTCGCGTAGCCCCTAGGTGCAATGGATGTACGTTATGCAACAGACGAGAGAGCGAGTGAAAAGGCTAGTTTCCAGCGCCTATAATTAACTGTAACATATCGGGTAAAGGAAGAGACCCGAACAGAAAATCTGGGTACTACTACAGGAGGTTGTAACAATGGCTTTGCCCCTTATTTCCCATTAAAGAAATTAAGTGCAAAAAACCTTATTTATAAACTTACAGAAAGCTTACGATAATATACCTATCGTAAAACTATAGGAACTTGAAGATACCAGCATCAACCATACACTTATTAGGGCTGTGCAATACTTGTACAACGATATGACGTCAACAATAAAAGTGGGAAGTAGAGTATCAGAGCCGTTCAGAGTAATTAACGGATTACCGCAGGGCTGTTGCATCTCCCCTACGCTTTTTAAAATTTACGTTGCAAAAGCTCTAACCCATTGTAACAAAAAATGCAAAAAGATGGGTATTGAAATTGATGATGACACATGGTTGTACACCCGGCAGTTTACGTACAATCTAGTGATACGTCAAAATAAAAAAGGGGACTTGGAATATATGACACGGAAACTGGGTAAAGGGCATGAAAAATGGGAATTACTGATGAACATAGAAAAAACTAAGTATGTGTGTGTCGGAGAAGAAACAACAGATTTAACCTTACAAAACAACAAATGTATGCAAAAATGCAACAACTACAAATACATAGGAATAAAATTTAATGAAGAACAGAATAGATTATGTTAAAGTAAAATGAAGAATAAACAAAGCAAAACAAATCGTTAGATCATTGAATGCAATTGTATGGAGCAGAGAAATTGGGAAAGAATGGAAGAAAAGTTTATACGATAATATGATTAAAAGTACGTTGATATACGGATAAGAAACATGGAGAATAAAACAACAGGTAAAAGTAAAGTTAGTAGCTACACAAATCGATGCTTTGGGACGAGTTGGTAAAACTTCAAGGCAAGTGTGAATACGAAATGAAACGATCAAAGATGAAATAGGGGGTACAAAAGACAATCATCGACTGCGTTGAAGAAAAACAACTAACGTGATACAGGCACGTAACAATATTCCAATACAAAGAATGGGGAAAGACCGACTACCAAAGAAAACAGTAAGATGAATACACAGAGAGCACAGAAAGAAAGAAATACCCAAGAAAAATTGGATAGAGGTCATAATAAGATCAATGAGCGACAGAAGGCTAAACAATGATAACTGAAACCATAGAAAACAATGGAGGTTGGGCGTCGGTCAACGTCGTAGGACGTTTTAACTTCGAAATAACAAGTAAATTTCTTGAATCTTTTTTAAATAAGTATCAATACGTGATCTATGCTCTTCACTTTCCTAATGGATTCACCTCAAGATCTCACAAACCCTATTCTGTCCTGTAAATAAAGTTTCTCTATAATTCTTTACATCCGGATTTCAAAACGTTTAAACAATATTTTATCCTTGTCCATAATCACCATGGTACCGTACCGTAGAACATATTCTTCTAAACGTACAATTCTATGTGGTACTTAGGCTAGATGAGCCTCCAGGTGGTCTAGTAGCTAGCACACGCCCTTCATTTGCGCGTATTCCCTGGGTTAATTCCCGCCGGAGGCTCCGTACGGCTTGCATTCAGCGTCGTGAGGAAAACTGAGTTGCCGACTGAGATAACAGTGGCGCCTCCTGACTGGGAATATTCAACTAGCGGCTGATAACTCATTGTATGAAACCGTCACACTAAACACATTTGCCTCGCGGTATGCCTTTACGGGCTGTTGAATAGAGGTTACTTATGCTAAATTTGTGCTAAAGCAAAACGTAAGATTCTACACATAACTTGAACCCGGCAGTATCAATTTCACTCGTTTCCCAAAATACAGAGGTAGCAATGTTAAATAGTACTTCTACGTTAAATTGCGTGTTTGAAGTCATAATACGTGCCATTAGCCTTTCAATGCATATTTCTTATTTTCACAGAAATACGGTTTGTACTCGTATATAATCGTAATAAACGGAGTGCTTACAACAAATTCTGTCACTCTTGCACTCGGTAATGGGAGAATCTCTCTATAGAGTCAGTAAAATAAGAACTCCACATTGCCATAATGCCGTAGCAGTAAACGCTTTAATAGTCATAAAATTATACGATTCCGCGCGACAACTTTGAATATGACGCCTGAATTAAAGAGTATAAAGTTTATTGATGCATCAAATTCGTGAGGATGCTTATATTCTGAGGTATTGTTAGTGTTGTATTACCGACGATAACGTACAGTTATTACAAGCAGCTGAGAATACAGTAGAAACATTACATAGTGGCAAAGTATATAATTTCCTTCAGATTATAGCGACAAAAACCCATTTAATATTTGACCAGCTACAATGTGTATAGTAAAATAATATCATTTATAATGACATCGTATACAATCATATATCTGCTACAGTGACCAAAGGTTTTGTAATTTAAAAACCAATATACTTAATTGTGGAAATGATAATTCAGAGTAAACTATTGATAAATCCAAAAACACCTCATAATAAGCAGTTGAACTTGTATAAACTTCATAGTTGTAAATTTTAAACTGGCTAATAGGCCGCAGTCCAATATTCAAATTTTACTGAAACGCCAGACATTTCAGTAGCACAACTGCGGCCATCTCTAGTGGATCGGGAACAAGGTAGTATGCCATTTACCAATTAACTGGGACTAAGATGAAACCAAAAGCTTTAATCTCAGTTAAATCTTTAGCGGCAGTATTACCTTGTTCCCGCTCCACTGAAGATGGCCGCCGTTATGCAACCGAAAGATCTTACGTTTCAGATAATATGAGATATTGGACCATGGCCTGACAGCCCGGTTAACAAGTCGTACAACTATGACAGCTCTAACCGTGACCGTCTACGTTTTCTTATTGCATAAATTTCGTTATTATGGCTCCAACTTCTGTCTTGTAGCACTTAAACCAAAAAGTAATATGATTACTGAAATCTTATTACCAAAAGCGTATAAATATCGCAAATGGTGCAATACAATTATGAAGGGAAGGAAAGACAATTTAATTTATTTTATGTACGAATTGAATATACGTAACAATTATTAAAAGACACACTATGAAAATATTTGTTTCATAGCTGCAAATTACTTTCGACATGCTGGACTTCATCATCATTAACACAAACCGCCATAAACAACATCAGAATAGGCTTCGCTGCTTGTTCCGTCTTTATAGAACCTCCAGCCATCGCTTCCACGAACATACCTGTGCCCTATAGGTTTTTATTTCCATACTTGTTTGGCCAGTCTGGATTCTGACATTATGTATAAGCGTTCTTTCTACCGTTGTTTGTAGTCTTTTTTGTTTTTCCATTGAAGTTAAAAACTTACAACTGTTCTCTTATAGCCTCATTCTTTATAAGGCCAAATTTTTAACAATTACCAATATATGGCCTCATTCTTTATACGACCAAGTTTGTAACCAGTAACAATACATGACCTTATTTTTAACTCCTATTAATAATGCCATTTCCGAGGCCTGTATGTTACTGTCTAGTTTCTTGGTTGTTGTCCAGACTTCACACCCATACGGTAGTACAGGGACTGCCACAATTTTATAGAACTGTTATCTTGTATCTTGAGATAACTTGTTCCAAAAAAATATGTTTGATTGTTTGGAAATTAACTATCATAACATCAATTTCGTATGTCAGTAACTTAATATCCTTCTAGATTTCCAATTATAATATACAGCACAATTGCTACAAATAAAGAGTAATTATTACAACATACGAAAAGTAAGTAAAGAATTTAGCAAGACCTAATAAAATTTTGAATAAGTATACAAAAATCCATTAAATAGCAAGTGACGTAGAAACCAATAAATGGAGAACCAGTGAAACGACAAGCGATGAATCATTACCATCGTCGTCGTCGTCGTCGTCGTTCTTCTTTCCTGTCTGCGTGTTCAATCAGGTTTTCGTAAGGCTGGGTATCAATCTGGTTTCCTTATCTGATTCTTATAATTTAAAAAACTGTTTCGACGTCGAGAATATCGAATGTTGAATGTTGAATGTTCATCAAGCAGGACGATCGCTCCTTCTTCCAACACCCCTACGGTTTAAAATTTTACTTCTAGGATTATTTTCAATGATTATTACTCGTAACTAGCTTTACGGGGAATACGCTTTTTTAGTGACAATAGTATACAGTAGTATGGACGTAAAATTCGACGAAGTTTGTAATAAAAGTAAACACAATTATATGGATACCAGTGACAACGCAGTAAACTCGCCTTCATTTCTATTATAGACGTTTTCTATGCAATAAACACTGTGTGTAATATTATTAAAGTCAATTTCACCGACTTCAAGTCCGTTGATTTGATATGGGTAATTCAACACTAAAATTATGCTGTCAAAACCTGTCGAAAAAAATAATACAAAAAAAAAATTCCCCAATAAACAGAACTTTGTAGTTATTGTGCTTTGTAGCGTTAAGAGGTGTTTTCAAACGACAAATATAGATAAATCGGTGTAACATTGTTACATACAGTACTTTTAACATATATTTAATAATACGTTTACAGCAACAAAGTAGAGTAGGTTATATGGGGAAACGTTCGTACTCCCAACCGCCCATCCGGCTGTTCGGAGTGTTATTACTGACATAAGCGCCGTAAGTAATAGTAGTAAAATAAAATTTTAGTATTTGCAATTTTTTACAATTTCAAATGTATTATTGAAAGCAAATAATATATAAAATATATTGAAAATTCTAGGAAGATATTAAATATGTGCTGCGTGGCTTATAACAGTTCCGTAGATTTAATTTACTTTGCGGATAGAATACTCGCAGACAACTTTAAAGGCCATTATTTTTTTTTAATTACTAATACGATCTCTAAACTCGCTTAGTATTTTGAACAACGTAAAAATACAATTAGATAAATAATTTATATTTAATTATTCTTTAATTAACACTAGAATTATGAAATTCACGATTACCCTACTACAGTTTACTTAGTAAAGTAATTTTAAAATAATAGTAATACAATAAAAAATAAAAATTTCAAACAACCTGACTTGTCTGGAAAACAACAGCCTCCTTCAGTGTGGCGGGAAACAGGTGGTAGGTTAAGTCATGCGAAAGACTGAGATTGTGAACTGTGGGACTTACTACATCTTTCCTTCTAAAGAAGGCCGCCGTGAGCACGTCCAAAACGTCTGTTTCGTTCTATTTGTGAATTTGTTGATCTTTTATATAGTTTATGTTGACGGGGTTTCTATCATGAACCAGCTTTTTGTTATCAACAATAATTCTAATTATGTTGGCCCACAGCCTAACAGCCTGGCAGTTGCCGGACGTGAAAGCCTCTGTTCTTTGTTGAAATTGATTTGTGTTAAAATTCCCTTTAGTCTGACACTCTGCTAAATTCATATATCTTTTTGCAAAGTTTTGATCCCATTTTTGTTCCCACAGTTGAAAACGTTTTCAACGTTCGAATACTGTAATCTATGTATTTAAATTCGGATAAAAATTTCCTTTCATTTGATATACTACATTCAATATACTAGTAAAACTTTCAATTTCCAGAGGTGAATACTACATTCAGATTAGGGCTAAAATTCTCTTCAGTTTGATGACCGCCTGTATTTTTGCAATATTTTAACACCCCCCCCCACTAGTTTTGGTCCTTTTTCACTTACTTTGGGAGATCTATCTAAACAAGAATAGGACTGTGTGAGTTAAATTTGTGTATACATGCAGACGTTTTATATAAAATAATTTAATGCAGTCAAAAGTTATCCTAAGACATATCCCAAATAGACAGACACACAAATAAATGTCCGTTGATCGAGTTGAATTGAGAACTTGCTTTGCTCGTTTAACTGAACATTTTAGAAGTAGCGTACTTGTTACAATACTGGCGTGCCATATTGTATTGAAGTTTGTAAAAAATTTGCTTCTACAATTTTGTCGAAGTAAACACAAGACAGGTGGGATTTTTACATGACAAAACTTAGCACATAATCTTTTTGACTTGGACATTGATGGAGCAGCATTGTATCGATGTTGACACTACCAGTGCTAAATCCGTGACCACCGTTCACAAGAGTAGCAAAGCAACATATTTATGTTTTAGCTCACAATAATTGAGAAACACTTGCATTATTGAGGTTAGTCAAATAATACGTTAAACATTTCGTTTAACTTGTCGTTTTTATGGCGCCAAGGTTTTATTACTGGGAAACATCTTACTAAACTTACGTAGGAAATTAACTGTGGCATTTTTATTCAGAAGTAAACAAAGTTGCAATTTCTTATTTCTAATAAACTTTTATAATTTAATGTAAAATTATAGACTACCGTGTACAAAGTACTTAGAACTTGACAATACGTATACCAGAAAACGAATAATTCACATCTGAAAGCTTAAAATGTTATTGTCTCTGTAAAGTTCGACGCTGTGTTTTCGTTAAAAAGCTTTGTTCGAACAGTTAAAATTTTGTATAGAATCTTATGCATAGAGTATTCCGCAATTTGGAAATACCCACAAAATCAAAATAAGTTTTACCTACAAATTCCACTAATAATAATAAAACAAATTCCACTACAAATTCCACTACTTTGTGAATAATAAGACTTTATTTTTAACGCTTTTTCAAAGAGAATACCATGAATATTTCTATTCTTCTGGCATACAAAATATAAAATTATAACGTATTTTCATAAAGATTTAGACCTGGATACCGAGTTGAAACACAAATAATAATATTTTTTCTATAATCATTTTAAAAGACATTTTTCTTTAAAATGGAAAAAAATAGTGTGCACAGGAACACTGCTGACATAAAGAAAGAATTTCCCGTAAATATCTTTGAAAAATTGTTACAAAATCATTTACTGCTACAAAAAATAAATGGCTATTTAAATAATAAAGCAAATAATAAATTTAATTGATTTACGTTTAGAAACTTTTAGAATATTGCGAAATAATGTTTATTTTTTACAGTAAGACCTCTAAAATCCATGAATAAAAAACATCTGAATTTCTATAAGGTGATGGCAATCCCCCACACCTTGCTATGGATCTGAGAATTGGACTGTAAAGAAATCCCAGACCAGTCCTTTTCACGCGGCCGAAATGAGATATCTCAGACACATTGCAGTATATATATTCCACAAGATCGTAAACCTCTCAGGGTATACAATAGCATCATTGCTATCATGCAATACTATTACAACAAAATTTAGTTTATTTTCAAATTTAAAAAGAAATATTTGAGTAAGCTAATTTACCTTCGTTAAATTGACACCCCATTTATCAGTGCTAATTTACATTCCATGCACCACATAGAATCATATGTTAAGTTTTAAAACAACTTTAGTAATAAATTTTTATTTAAAAATTCAGGATTGATTATTTAACAATATGACTGATGGCAGTTTGAAAAGTCTTGTGTTGTGTCGAACAGGGCGTATTCTCAGAAGACCCCGCTGTATTAAGCCTTCACTTCTACTTGCGGTCCCTTGAGACGTAAGTGGAAGCCTAAGGTTCAATATAATTTTCAATAAATAATTGTAACGCCAACAAAATTCAATTTATACGTACTTTTGTTTGTTGTAGCCATAGTAGTATGTTCTATGTAACAAAATAAATTATAAAATTATTAAGAAATATATTTGATAAATTGATGGATTAAGACACGAGGGCTGTCTGAAAAGATCTCGGTCTCACCATAGGCGGCGGCACTATTGTGAATTTTTTTTCTATGTTGGTACCACATCTATTGTTAGCATGCGTGTGCAATTTCTGGCCATTCTGCCAAAAAAAATGTATTACATAGCCTTTGAAACACAAGTATTGTCCGTAGTTCTTAAAATGGGGAAAGTTATGTATCGTCCGGTCATAAAATTCTTTGTGAAAAAAGGTTTAACACCAAGCAAAATCTGTTCAAGATTCGTTAAAGTGTATGGAAACTCTTTTCCTTCATTTTCAAAAGTTACAATGGGTTGCCGAGTTTAAAAGTAGTTGAAACAGCCTTGAAGACGATCCACGTGAAGGACGTCTAAAAACGTCAACTCAGGAAACCGTCGGAAAACAACATATACGGTTTCTTCGAGTGAGTATATTGTAACATGACATAAGGTAGTGAAGATTCAATTGTATGTAATTATAAAATAAAAAGCTGAAGATAAGAATAAGAGGCAAAACTTATAAACTTAAAGATCAACAACCCAGTAACCTAAAAATTGACAAATGACTATTAAACTGACAATGACCTGACACAGTAGATCGGATAAATACGAAAGGAACCAAGAGACAATGAAGAAGCAGCCGAGACCTAAGTGCAATCAAATAATCCCAAATAGTGACCAGTATATTGTAAATTAAATAGTGAACTGATATTTGTAGTATATGAGATTTAACTAGGATAATAAGATTAATGGAAGGTAATAATATCACATATATCTTGTTGATAAAAGAATGTACTTATATAATAAGGTAGGGAGTTAGAAACTAACCATACCCCAAACTAATAGTAATGATAATGGCCAAAGACAATAAACAATGCTTTGAGCCAAATAAAAAGCAATATTTAAGTAATAACTAAAAGTGATCAGAGTGATTTGGAAGTAAATTAGTTATTCATGACCATAATCACACAGTGATATAAAATAATCAGACAAATCGTGTGAATAAACAAGTGAGTAAGTTAAAAATGTGTGTAAAATTAAGTAAGTGGTGAAGTGCTAGGTATAGCATATAATGGAACAAAGTGATAATGATACTAATTAAAGAAACCTTCTAATGAAAGGAAAAGTGCAGTGGGGGTGTAGAATAAAATATTATATAAGCAAACTATAATAAACAGATAAACAATTTTTGATAAACTGTACATTAGTAAGTAAGATTAAACTGATTGTGATATTATAAATTTAGGTAATAGGATGTCAGAATTATATAATAAGGTAAGAATTAGGTTATCAGAATGAGTAGTAAAATAAGAAGGATAGACACTGTATTTAAGTGAAGGGATTAGTAGATACAACATTTCGAGTAAGGCACAGTTTAACAGTAGTATTGTAAGAGTTTTATTATTGTTCAAAAACCATAGAATGTAGTAAATTATAGGATAAGCAAGATAACAGTAGAGAAAAGAAAAGGTAGTTAAAAGTTATTTCAGGCTAGAACCTGACAAGGAATCTTTCATAATAAGAATTAGAGTTAGGAATACTAATGTTTATTGTTTGTTTTGTTTATAAAATTGTGTTAGAATTACCAGATATGTTATTAAGAAATGTTAGATGGGAGTAGAATAAAATCTAGGCTCTAGGCCAACTGTTGAATATAAATTTAGTAATTTTGAGAACAAATGATAATCCAAAGTTAAGGCAGAATATGCCAAATGGTTAAACCGATTAAGTGAGTATTCCTAGTACCAAAATATATGAATAACAACTAATTTTGAATAAAATATATGTAAAATATAAATATGGAAAATAGTAAAAATGTAATTAGCTATTCAAAAGTGGGCATGAGGGATATCAAAATGATCATCATGAAAAATTAGGAAGAATGGTACTCATGTAATAACTCTAGCTATTAGTATAAGATAGAAATCTTCAGTTGACGATATTTTAGTAAAATTAGACTAAAAAAGACGTTAAATCATAACAATGACTTAAGTTAATAACCAATGAAAATTAGCATAATTTATTAGGTAACCATAGCAACAAGAATTTTATTGCCAAAAAACCGTTAGATTTTCAGTAATGTATTATTGACCAACGCTGAGAGTGGATCGAGGAGCTCTCGTATTAAAACTTTTATTATTAAAGTAAATTTGAACCTAATTTAAACCAGATGGAGATAACAACAATAGTCCAGGGAATCCTGAACAAAATTTTGTTTATAAAAATTAATTAACAAACCATAATTATCTGAAGAAGACGGAACGACGCAGTGAAGAAGAGAGACGACAACGGACACCAAATGAGGATCATTGGAACATCTTAATAGAAGAAGACGGACGACAACCGAAGGAATGCGAGGCCGGAGTCAGCGAGGAAAATCATCGAGACGAGAGGAATAAACTTCTGGAAAATATTAGAAGATGACATCCCAGGAGTAATCCGGAAGAAGGAGACGACCTCAGGATCTTCAACAGGAGAAAGTCGATGAGTATAAACATTATCCCATTATCGAGTTCACAATTTTTTGGTCTGAATTAATAAATAACTATTTCACTTCACTGGTCACTATTCCGATTCAGAAATAAATGCTTTGTTAAATTCACTATTTAAACTTTAATCGATTAGCAATTATTAAAAGTAAAATATAATAAATAATTGACGAACCTTTTGATAACTAAATTTGACAAACGAAACCTAACCCAAAATTTCTTTACAAGTTTTCATTGGTAATTACTTAATTGAATATAATGATATATTAATTTGTTTATGTAACTAGGATTAAGAATTGTTATAACTTTGTGTGTGTTAGCCGTAAGTATATATTTCTGTAGCCGAAAGGACTTTAACACCCCTGAGAAAAATAATATATAACTGTAAATTAACGTCAAGGTAGAATTGTATACAAACATTGAAACTGAGCAAGTACCAACCGAACAAGTGTAATAGCCGGTGCAGAAAACGAATTTGATATACCGAGTAAAATAGGGTTACTTGAGCCCACAGGTATTACTTGAGCCCAAAAAGAAAAAGTGTTTCAATCAGCCCTCAATTTAACTAAAAGTCACGAGAAGGACGGAGTTAGACGTTTTTCTGCTAGGTAACACAACTGCCTAGAATGACATAAGATTTCAGGGTTCGAGAAATGACCAGCAGGTTGCAGGTCTGAGTGTTTTGATTGTTATGAAAAGTGTTGTATTTTTGTTTCTGAAAACTTTCATCCGTGTACATCACATTTTGAGCCTTAAGAACTCAGGTAAGTCTATTTTTGTTATGCTATATATCTCTAGAAACTATTCACCACCTGATCATATAGTTACATGTATTCAGTAATTATAAAATATCTTTTTTGCTAAGCATGTCAACATAACCTAAATATACGGGTTACTTGAGCCCAGGTTAATGTTGGGCTCAAGTAGCCCACATGCATGTTTTTTTTCTATTTAGTTGTTTGAATAATGATTATTTGTATCAATATATATATATATATATATATATATATATATATTTAAAACAGATCTCCTTTTTTCAGGGACGGAGACTAGCATGCCGAGCAAGTACAAAAGGCAATCGGGGAGCCGGAGGTACGCCGACTACACAGATGAAAAACTACAAGAGTGTTTGGAGGCTGTAAGAACAAAACAGATGACACAAAGAGAGGCAGAATCTTTTTATAAGATAAGTAGAGCTACCATTAAGAGAAAACTTAAAAATCAGCACATAAATAGTCCAGGATATGCTAAAGTATTCACCACAGAAGAAGAGCTGGCTTTTGCGAGCCATCTCGACAAAATCTGTGATTTTGGATTACCATGTGATGAAATAGATTTTAGATTCATAGTGAAAGCTTATTTAGCTAGGCAAGGAAGAATTGTAAGTCAGTTTAAAAACAATCTTCCCGGCAGAGATTGGGTCAAATCTTTTTTAAACAGACATCATCAGTTAGCTGTAAGATTTGCAGCAAATATAAAACGAGCCCGAGCCTCTGTTGACGAAAACGTCATCACTGATTACATAGAAAATTTAAGTAATGAGCTTGAAGGAGTTCCTTCAGCCAATATTTACAATTACGATGAAAGTAACATGAGTGATGACCCTGGTAGGAAAAAAGTTATTTGTAGCAGGGGCTGCAAATATCCAGAGAGGGTTAT
The DNA here is from genome assembly GCA_034769895.1 of Magicicada septendecula. NCBI lineage: Eukaryota > Metazoa > Arthropoda > Insecta > Hemiptera > Cicadidae > Magicicada > Magicicada septendecula. The sequence goes on along the minus strand of CM068375.1, from coordinate 332,321,069 downwards.
AAACTCAACCAAGTCTAGCATAAGCGTCATGTTTTGTGGCAACGCATCAGGGACTGCACTTCCACCCTACATCATCTATAAGGCTGAGCACTTGTGGGACACCTGGACTGAAAATGGACCACTTGGTGCGCGCTACAACAGAAGTAAACACGGTTGGATAGACTTAGCAATTTTTGAGGAATGGTTCATCAGTCATCTGCTACCTGTTCTGAAGAGACAAGAGGGGAAGAAAGTTATAATAGGCGATAATTTGACGTCACATATAAGTGTTAATGTTGTCAAATTATGTGAAGAAAATACCATCAGTTTTATTTGCCTACCCCCTAATTCCACTCACTTAACCCAGCCACTGGGCATAGCCTATTTTAGGCCATTAAAAATGAAATGGAGAGATGTCCTCAACAGGTGGAAACAGTCTGATGCAGGTAAAAGATTGGGCGTGCTTCCAAAGGATCAGTTCCCCATGCTGTTACGAACTGTCTTAGATGAATTGCAACCAAACATGGCAAGCAATCTAAAGGCAGGCTTCAAGAAAGCAGGCATAGCTCCAATTAACAAGGAAGAAATTTTGCAACGGGTGCCTAATCAGGACAAACACTTAAATTTGAGCATGGTTGGAGAAGCATTCCTTGAACAGTTGGAACAGAAGCGAAATGAGTTTGTGATCCTCGCCCCACCAAGAAGAAAAAAATGCAAGTTTCAGCTGGGAAGAGCATTTGTGTATCTGATCTCCAAGTTGATGAAAATTCTTCTTCTGTGCAGGATGAAATTCCATCAACGTCATTATCGGCGGCCAAAAAAGAGCTAAAAAAGTATCCTAAAACTGTAAAACCAATTAAACCTAAACGTAAGAGTGAAGTTTCTTGTAGTTCAACCTCAGAAGATGAAGACGCATATAGTTTACATTCAGGCGGAGAAAGTGATATCAGCGTTTACAATAGTGAGGACGAATTTGTGGAGCATTTGCCTATCCGATTTGGTAAAAGCCAGCTTTCAGAAACACAATCAAAACAACCCTCAAAAGAAAAACAAATTCCTATTAATAAAGAATCATTGCAAGTCGGAAATTTTGTTCTTGTCGAGTGGAATGGAAAAAATTATCCGGGGGTTGTCCAAGAAATAAAAGATGATGGTGCCCTTGTAGGCTGCATGGAACCTACTCTAAAGGCGTGGAAATGGCCGGAGAAAAAAGACATTTTATTTTACAAGTGGCAAGATATTGTCTTAAACTTGACCCACCAAAATCGATGAAGCGAGGACTGTTTTCTTTACGCCCAATGTAAAACGTTTTCTAATTAACCTTTTCTTTATATTCAACTGATTTAGGTTCCCAAAAAATATTCCTTATTTCATGACTTTTGTATAAAAATAAACAGGATTTTTAATTTTTTGTACAAGAAGATGTTTATTTTCAAAGAACCTAGGTCCTACTTGATCCCTTGTGTTTTTATTATGGAATAGAATAGGAAAATATGCTGCGGGCTCAAGTAACCCAATCATAGGGGTAACTTGAACCCAAAGTAATTTTTTTATATATATATGATAAAAAGCCAAAATAATAAAGTTTTCTTATTGAGCCAACCAGAATATATCATAAGTTAAAGAAAATAACCCCTGTATATCAAATTTTTATTTTTTTATAAGTTTATATAAAAAATTGTTGAAAATTTTAAAAATTTGGGCTCAAGTAACCCTTGTTTACGGTACTACAAAGTAATTGAAATATTCTAAAAGGTTAATAAATGTTCTCAATCTGCAATTCTGTATGTTTGATTCAATTAATTTATAATAACAACTAAGAATTATTGAAGTGAAAGCGTTAAAGCAAAACGCTAGCCGAGTCAACACTGCAGAAAGCCGTGCGCCAATCAGACGGCGAGGCGGTAACATTTGAATGCAGCAGAGCGAAATACGGTTTACCCGTAAATGATAAGAGAAGTTACATTTTGACACAATTAACACTAAATAACATTATTATTAAAACTTTACAACCCACATAAAAGTTATGTAACAAAGTGGCGCGCCAACTAGTAGGGCTAGAATAGTTAGGGAAACATACCTTTAAACTTTACAGATTCTAGCGGCGACTACAGAAATGGAACGGGCAGAACACGACACCAGATACCAGGCGATGCTACGCGAAAAGGAAGCGGAAGAGGAAGCAAGGAGATTAGAAAAGGAGATCGAGAAAGGTGCCAGAATGGAAGAAAAGGAAATGACTTCAGTGGAAGATGTGGAAGAATTATTAGCCCCAGCAGAGCCAACTAGAACCACGGAAGAAACGAAGATGGATAGATTGATGGAAATGTTTCAAAGGATGGAAGAACGAAGAAAGGAGGATGATAAAGAAAACAGTAAAAAACTGTACAAGAAATTTGAGCTAATTAATGACAATTTTAAGAAGCAGAAGGAAGAAATGAAGGAGGACAATAAAAAATTATTACAACAAAATAACGAAGAATTGAATAAGAAATTTGAGTTAATTAATAACAATTTCAAGAAGCAGGAGGAGAAAATAGATGAAAAATTGGACAAGAAGTTTGAATCATTAAATGAAACCCTGGCACAGAAAATGAAGCAGGAGAATAAATTGATTAGTGAGAAGATAGAGAGAAGTAATGAAAAAACCAGCGAAACCTTGAGACTCATGAAAGAGGACATTGAAACGCTGAATGATAAAATTGAATATAACCAAGATACATTACAGCAACAGTTGACGGAGTACTGAGAAGAAAACTGAAACAAACTGTAATGGAAACGGAAGAGAAGATAGAGAAAACCAGCGAAGTAGTGATGCAAGTCCGGGAAGAAATTTTAATCAAGGTGAATGAAGTTGAAGGCGAAGGTAAGAGGAGGGTTGAAGGACTCCAAAAAGAAACCAACAACAAATTAGAACAGATACAAACCAGAGTAGAAGAGAACTATAGCAGATTGGACGCGTCAGTAAGTGAAGTGAAGGACACCACAACCGCCCAAGAAGGGAAAATAGCTGAATTCAGGACTAGAGAGTTACGCCTACAGGAGGAGATCAATGCATTGAAGGATCGGCCAATCATGACCTCACATGTATTATGTAGCGAAAACAGAGAGACAATAAACTTTAAAAATTATAAACGCAATCCAATTGAGTTTATAGAACGAGTAGAGGAGAACTTAGCCCGAACCAGAGAGACAAGGTGGACGATAATCAAGAGCATGATAGATGACATGTTCAAAGAAGTCCATGACAATTGGTGGACGGCGGTGAGACCAGACATAAATAATTTCAATGAGTTCAAAAAATTATTCAAAGACAAATACTGGTCGGAGGCGACTCAGCACGTGGTGAGAAACAACATAAGCAACGGCCGATTCGATCCTTACCTAGGACAATCCCCAACCGCCTACTTTTTAGGTAAGGTAAGCATAGCGAGGAACCTCGAACCTAACATCCCGGAAGAATGCCTAGTGACGCAATTGGCATATCACTAAGACGGGGAGATCACAAAAAGCCGTTTAAGTGGACGAATTAAAACTATACAAGAGATGGCCGCATTATTGGGAGAGTACGAGCGGGAGAAACACTATGTCTTGAACAGACAGAAGAACACACCAAACTACAGAAATTATGACAACCGGAATCAACCAAGTGGGCCACAAGGAAACCACACCCCGGCCAATCATCCGCCATCCAACCCCAATAATTATCGAGGGTTCCATAACCAAAACAACAACAATAATTACCCAAGGAACTATAATCAGAATTACCCCAATAATAATAACAATGCAAACCATCCTTACAACAGGGGAAATAACCAAAATGGAGGCGGTTATAACAGACCAAATAATCAATACCATAATAATAACCAGTCGGGACCGAATCAACCACACAGGCGACAGGTAAATTATGTCAATGCCCAAAACGACAGAAGACGTGGTTACAGAAGAAGGGGCAGGAGTCCGGAAGAAGATAGGAGAAGCAGGGAACGAAGAGGAGACGCGCCCGCAATAAATCAGCCGAACAATGACCAGGGAATCCAGTATGTTCGAATAAACCACATCCTGGCTGAGGCCGGGGATGACCAAGAGGGCTATGATGGAAACAATGAACCTAATCCCGGTTCCAGGAATGCTGAGGGAAGGAACAGACGGAACGAAGATGAAATAGAACCATATGAATATGATCCGTACTGTGACGATCCCATAGAGAGATTTAACACTGCTTATAACCTACGGAATCCTCCGGAAAACCATATTGGCAGAGCAGCCCGAACAGCGGCCAGTACCGGAAACGGATAAAACCAAGTCAAAATACTATCTAAAATGGGACTGATTTTAAGTAAACGACCATGCAAACCAATTAATGTAAATAATGAGAAGATTAACCTATAAGAAAAAAGGAGTGTATATAACAGGGTCCATTGTATAGTAAAATAAATACCCTATCTCATATTGAAGGATAACAAAAATAATACCTATGTCATAAGTGAAATCACAACTAAAAAGATAAAAGGGACTTATAACCAGCCTTCTTTAAAAAAGTATTATGAACCAGTGTCAGAAAATTAAGGAGAATTTTGAAAGTAAAAATTATCAAAATTCAAAAATAAATGTAAGCACAACTTACAATAAGTATTTGATTGGAACTATTATTATTATAAATGAAAGGGAATTTAGAAGAAAGATAAGCTAAATTCAAAACAAAGTAAGGCTAAACTTACGACCAAGTGTGAAACAAAATGTGTAAACACATGTAATTTTGAAAATATGTATAATGAAATATCATAAAAATTGAGATATAAAATAATTAAATGTTACACAAATAATGATGACGCTACATAACATCATTAACAAACCCTATCACAAAAAGGGGATAATTAAAAATTAATGTTTCACAAAAGAAGAGACAAAACAATCAAATAAAAATTAACACTGGCAGATTAACTGCACAATCAATGAAAAAATATAAGTGAGCCAGAAGCCAGCTACAATGTTAATTTTAAATATCAATAAGCATTATAGTGATGACAAATAGAATCACTACCATATAGAATAAGCTAGTAAAACAATGCAAAATGCCTATTAAATATCGCCATAAGCTTAAACAAAGGAATCCAAATACGTTATTGAGATGAAAAAGTCATGAAATGTATAAAAGAGAGAATAATTAATCCCAAAAGTGTTTTATTGTATTAATATTATGTGAGTCGGAAATGAACGACTATTATTATAATTATTATGAATATTATTATGTGATGATTTTATGTTGAGATACGTCCAACAATTTTTTTATGTTATTGAGCAGATAGGCAAGGCCTCTGAACTCAAAATGTGTATAAATGGATAGCAGAGTAATAGAGCCACACGTGCCCTCTGGCTAATACCAATTTATATGAAGGAGAGAGAAGAAAAATTTTAGGGAAATAGAACATAAAAGGGAATAATAAAGAAAGAAAATAATACCAATTATCATATTATGAACCATGACTTAATAAAAATGAATACAGAAGAAGTAGCGATTGACGAATTCCTGAATCATAACAACTTGATAAAATAAACTATATTGATGATTTCAGAAAAAATCTAATAATGTTTGTTTCGAAATAATCAATTTTGGTGGCGATGCATTATGTAACATGACATAAGGTAGTGAAGATTCAATTGTATGTAATTATAAAATAAAAAGCTGAAGATAAGAATAAGAGGCAAAACTCATAAACTTAAAGATCAACAACCCAGTAACCTAAAAATTGACAAATGACTATTAAACTGACAATGACCTGACACAGTAGATCGGATAAATACCAAAGGAACCAAGAGACAATGAAGAAGCAGCCAAGACCTAAGTGCAATCAAATAATCCCAAATAATGACCAGTATATTGTAAATTAAATAATGAACTGATATTTGTAGTATATGAGATTTAACTAGGATAATAAGATTAATGGAAGGTAATAATATCACATATATCTTGTTGATAAAAGAATGTACTTATATAATAAGGTAGGGAGTTAGAAACTAACCATACCCCAAACTAATAGTAATGATAATGGCCAAAGACAATAAACAATGCTTTGAGCCAAATAAAAAGCAATATTTAAGTAATAACTAAAAGTGATCAGAGTGATTTGGAAGTAAATTAGTTATTCATGACCATAATCACACAGTGATATAAAATAATCATACAAATCGTGTGAATAAACAAGTGAGTAAGTTAAAAATGTGTGTAAAATTAAGTAAGTTGCGAAGTGCTAGGTATAGCATATAATGGAACAAAGTGATAATGATAATAATTAAAGAAACCTTCTAATGAAAGGAAAAGTGCAGTGGGGGTGTAGAATAAAATATTATATAAGCAAACTATAATAAACAGATAAACAATTTTTGATAAACTGTACATTAGTAAGTAAGATTAAACTGATTATGATATTATAAATTTAGTTAATAGGATGTCAGAATTATATAATAAGGTAAGAATTAGGTTATCAGAATGAGTAGTAAAATAAGAAGGATAGACACTGTATTTAAGTGAAGTGATTAGTAGATAAAACATTTCGAGTAAGGCACAGTTTAACAGTAGTATTGTAAGAGTTTTCATGGCTTCCATCGCGGGGCTTGAACAATAGTGGGCCACACAAACGTTCTGTAACAATATATTTCTGAATTAATGTGAATAGGAGTGCTGAGACAATAGACATTTTAAAGAACATGTCGAACATATTATACATAAGGAATTGTAAATGAAAAAGCTTCGTGCTCTGTGGGTGCCGCGCTTGCCCACACAGACCAATGATCGTATGCGGTATGAAAATTTCATGGGCATGAAAATATCGGATCTGTGCTTGGAGCGTTTTAATAAGAATAAGCTAGATATTGTACGTCGGTTTATTAAAATGGATGAAACTTGAATCTACTACTACACACCAGAGTACAAACAACAGTCAAAGCAGTGGAAAGCAGTGGACAGAAGCAGGTTGTTCAGCGCCAAAGAAGGCAAAGTCGACTCCATCAGCAGGAAAAATCATGACGTCAGTGTTGTGGGATGCTAAAGGTTTGTCATCGATTGCCTTGATAATAGTGCAACAATAAACCAGGGAATATTATTCCAACTTTCTATTGAATCTAGACGGAAAAATTCATGTAACAACCGGTTTGTAGAAGAAAAAAAAATTTTTCACCAAGACAATGCACCTGACCACAAATATGTTTTGGCAATGAGAAAATTAAGAGATCTCCGCTATGCATTGTCAGAACATCCTCTTTATTCCTCAGATTTATTTTCCTCAAACTTTTATCTTTTTCTAAAACTCAAATCCTTTATGCTGGTCAGCTGTTTTTAGGGGATCAAGAGGTGATTTCAACTGTAGAAGGTTTTTTTGCAGACCTTACAGAAAACCACTTCCGGGATGGGACGGTGGTAATTGAACGTAGCTGGAATATCTATTATGTTAAAGAGAGGTTATGTTGAAAAATAAAAATATTTTTGAAATTATAATCTTGTATTATCAATATCGAGAACTTTTCAGACAACTCAAAATTCGAAATTATGTTAATTTAACACAAAATTCTATATTAATTTAATGTAGAATGCGTGGAGTCTAAATGAGTGGAGTGTGATAAAATTGTCTTTATATAAAATTATAAAAATGCAAGGATTATAAAGCCTGTAAATTAACAGAGTAAAGTTAGTGTTTACTGAATGATGATAATCACTTTATATTTTGTAAATAATTACGTATTTGCATCGTTGAAAAGATAATTACCCACGTAAAAGGAGAAATCAAAACTTTCAAGTAAACAGAATTTACAAAACTTATTTACACAATTACATAAATTAAATAGATTATTTTTTATTTTAAATTGTAATCGGATAAAAACGATTATTAGTTACTTCATATTGAAACGTTTCATGATACAGATTTCTTCTGTAAAACACGTATCAAATAAAAAACAACAATAATTAATTAACAAATTACTGTTGCAAAAGTATTTATTATTTGAAAGGTATTTAAAACCATATATAGAAGTCCTGCAAGAAAAAACTGAAATTTTCCTGCATAAGAACAGACTTATAAAATGTTATGGAATTTTTATTATATTAGATACATTATATTATATTAGAAACGTTTTTGTTATTAGTGTTATGATTGTATCCTTATTGTTTCCGTTTGCTTCTTTTTTGAAAATTGTTTGTAACACAAACGGTTTTCCATCAAATTCAGCATTCAATTCAGGTACAAAAGGTATTTGTGTGATATATATATATACATATAGACTTAGCGCCGCATAATTTCTTCATCACACGCCAATTTTTACCCAGGGTATCTAAAACAAATTTGAGGAACTTGTATAAGTACATCTTTAGGTGAAGAAGTTATTTTGCCCAAGTTATGGTGTGTCAGCGTACGAAAAACTTATACAAATTTTTATACATCGTATTTTTGCTGTACGCTGAAGCCAGACAACCTGTTCGATATATACAAATGTATATAATGAAATATGGGTAGTTAGTCGGCCATATTGGCATTCGTAATAATTATTCTATAAAATTTGTAACATGTGTAAAAAAGACAGACACTACAGAGGAAAGTGTGTTTTTATTCTGTTTAGTTGGTATAACGAAATATTGGACCTGCCATAATTTATTCTGTTTAGTCGTCTAGTGCGGTAATTCGTTGAGTTTTCTAACGTGTGTGGGACAGAATTTTGTAATTCGTATGAAGTGTTTGTGATTGCAAGTCGAAGTAAAAATATGTTGGAGGCGCTAGGAATAATAATGAAAGGTAAGATGATCATTTATTTAGTGTATGTTCTCCGTTGTTTGTAGGAAATTAGCTGTTAGGTTATGTATGAATGTCTCGCTTACTTTGGGTTGTACACTAGGCCTACCGGTTGTTATAGACCCAACTATACATAATATCACTGTGTTCTGTCCAAAATTTAATAATGGAGCAAATTAGCATTCTAATTTAATTAATACAATATACCTAGGCTAACGCCATGCGTTCTTATGGGAGTAAAAATTTAATTTTTTGTCTCCGTAAATAGGTTCGACCGCCGTTTAAAATTATTTTTCTCGTGTTTATATAACATAGAAGAATATAATAAAAATATATCAGCGCAATACCAGCATTGATGAGAATCTTCATAATTACCCAAGGGGTAATTAACTAATTTTTAAAAAAAGTCCCTGTAAGGCACTGAAGCAATTTAATTAAATAAAGTTTCTTTATTATAGATATATAAAGACCTGTAAGTCTGACAATTATTTTGTCTACTCTAGCCTACCTATATATGTGTAATGTATCCAATTTGTAAATCATTTTATTCGTAAAATGTGGTCCTACCTAACACAAGATGGTACGCCTTACTATAATATATTTAATTTGAACTCTGCTCGTATTTAACTAGTTACAAATTTTATTTAATTCTTCAGTCCAGCTATATTACTCTAAATATACTTTCAAATTCAGCATTTTTCATAAAATTCATAAAAGAAATACGTTAGGTTATGTTTCATGTCTAGATTACTTTGTCGAACGCGTATCTGTTATAGAACCAACTATGCCTAATAGCACTGTGTTCTGCCCAAAATTTAATAATTGAGCAAGTTAGCATTCTAATTTAATTAATACAATTTTATTTTTTCATTATTAGCGGGCCAATTTATACAAAAACAAAAATTCTGGAGTTTTGTATTGTAGTGTTTTAGGGTAAATAGAATTGCCATAATAAATTTAATACAGTAGGCGTATTGTTTTGATTGTGAAACAAAAATCATTTGTTTGATGTTTTAATTCAGTTCACTTATCCCCAATAAGTAAAAGCCTTTACAAAGGTGCATAAGGTATTATCATTTGCTTTAAAAAATTGAATTCCAAAATAATACAAAGACTATTTAAATTAGATTTGTTCCTTTACTGCATTAATAAAACCTGTCATATACGCGTCACCTTATGCTACATAAATATCAAACACACTTAGTTAGTTAGTGATTAATTATGTTAACAAAACTAGCAAACTAGCAGGGCATTAGCCGATTAACTTACAGCGGAATAGCCTGTAAGCCTAACCTAACTCTGAAATAAAATGAATTACTTTTAGGAAAAAATCAAAATTTGTTTGTGTTATGTAGGCTTGGGTGTTAAGTATAATAGGCTAAGTTCTTTATCACAGTAAATTGTCTCTAGCTCCAGATACTTGCATGTCTACATCAATTGTCATATTTTATTCTTCGTATTGTTAAAAAATGTCATATTTTACTTTTCAGATGACTGTGAAAGTAGGCCTAGGAGACGTACAGCAAAAAAAGGTACATATAGTTTTAATTGTTATTTATATTCAGTGTATAAAAGCACCCCTTAACTCTAATCAACTAAAAATATAAAATTAATTAACCCATTTTTGAAAAAGACCCTGTGAGGGAACTGACTCCAGTTAAATGAAATATGTATTCTGTATTAAATGCTTATTCTGTATAAATATCAAGTTACTGATACCTTTACACAGAATAATTTTATTTAGATTAAGTCTGGCCTATGATAATATAACTGATTTAGCTAAACTGACTGCGGATTAGCCTGTAAGCCTAACCTAACTCTGAAATAAAATTAATTACTTTTAGAAAAAGATCAAAAGTTTATAGGCCTGGGTGTTAAGTATAATAGACTAAGTTCTGTGTCACAGTTGAATTATCTTTAGCTCCAGAACTTACACCAATAGTGCATGTCTACATATATTTTCATACTTTACTTTCATATTTGACTGGGAACGTAGTAAGTTCAGTGTTAATTTATTCATGTTACCTTATATTCGGTGTATAAAATCACCCCTTAAACTCTAGTTAACTTTATAATCAGGATTATATTATTCAATGTTAATCATTTGAACAGTTTTTGTTTTTCGAGTTTGTGTGATTATATTAGAAATCTTTTTCAGGAATCTTCAGTGCAGGGATGTAACCAAGCAATAGTGACTTGAGTTCATTTAAATTAAAATAGATTACTATAAAATAACTACTAGATTATGCTGTAAATTTAATTTTTTTTAGAAATTTACACAAAATCCATTAACTTTTTGTAAATTCATAGTGCTAACCTACAAATATTGTGCTAGGTTAAGAAAATAAATTATTCTCTTAATTATTAGCTTAATATTATTATAATTATTAACTTAGTGAAAAATTATGTATGAGTTTGTAATGATCTTTCAGGTTCCTCCTGAACTTTCCAGAATTGACTGGGAAAAAATGACTATTATTGCACCATCAGTAGTATCGACATCAGATGATATTGATGTGGAAAACATATGAAGTGGAGAAGGTAATATAATCAAAGCAATTTAGCCTATAGATAATTAAAAATTTTTTTTTTCTGTTTGTGAATTTTGTAACATTAGCATATTTGATTTAATGTTTGTTTCATATGTAGTGTTAGGTTTACCTAAATTATCTTTACTTGACAAACTAGACTTGTATAGGTACTTTAAATCAATTAAGAAAATCAGCTTTGAATGTAGCACAATTAATTCATATCATATTTCATTAATGTTTTGTTTTCAAAGCATTTTTTTGTTTGGGTGTTAGCCTATTTAATTTGTGTTATGGCAAAGTTAATTTTCTGCATCAGGAATGTCCTATTTCATTGAGCAAGCTTTATAGGAGATTTTGAAGTTTGTGATAAAATAGCCATTAATGATTCTTTTGTCTTGTTAATAACAACAATATAAAGTTATTAACAGTCCCATTTACATTTTAAATGAGAAAATTTAGTAACATAGTAGTTGGAATCATTTTTAATTAGTAGTATTATGTGTCAATGCTTTCAAATCAGGGGCTTCCTTTGGAAAGTATAATCATATGATAATTTTAAGATAAGTATTGTTAGAAGCTCTAAATAAGTTTGTTTATATTATTTTTTATATAAAGAGTTTTGGAAGCTGCTGGAAAACAAAAGTTCTTAATAAAGTACATAATTAGTTTAATAACATTATTTCCCATAAAATTGCAATTATTTCATTTAGTAATTTGCACTTTTGTTGATACTGGCAATGATAATTATTTTTCTCTGTTAGCTAAAATTCTTTCTTTGTTACAGAGTCCATTGTTGTAGAAGCTCTTATATCGCCAGATGATTGTGCAAAATTTATAAGTTTGGAGGTAAATTTCTCCTTATAGAACTGCTGTATTCTTATATAGTTATCTCTCTCTGACCTCTATTTTGCACTATGAGGTGTACACTTATTTCCATTCTTATTTGGTATTCTTTTATCTCTTTCTACTATTATTTAGTTACAATAGTTTAATCATAGTAGTCTCTTTATAATTGGTTTAGTGTTTTTTGTACACTGGTCTGTCCCTTAGTGTATATCATTGACTAACATTATTTACACCTAGTGTCACATGACAGGTGTTCTTAATTACGATTATAATACATTATGTCCTTTCTTATAATATTCTTATACTATTACAATAGTGGCATTACACCTTACTTGTGGTATAGACATTAACCTTTTACTTCTATTTGGTATTATAAAGTGGTTTTGTTCACGTTTTACTTAGTGAATCCCCTTTTGGTCGGTTTTGGTTCACTTTATTTACTTAAATTCTTATTTAAAATCCATTTTGGGTATCTTATATTGGTACCTGTAGAAAGCTTATCAGTTCTTCTTGGTTAAGGCACAAAACATTTTGGTTTAGGTAGGCTTTTCCTACTGATAGATATGAATTTAGGTGAAATTTGTACCAACAATGTGTATGTTAGGTTGATACAAATTTACATTCTTTTAACCTTATTTTCTCAAGTTTGGTTTTATTAATGATAACTAATAACTCTTTAGTTATTGCCTTTTCTTATCTTACATGATTGTTTGACTATTTGAGTAATATTTGTTATTATTATGAGACAATTTTAATACTTCTTTATGTTACATGGGTGCTATGCATAACATGTTACTATGCTTTTATTCACAGCTTCTATTCAGTTAACAGTCTAGTTACTTTCATTCTTTTATAACATATCTTGTCCTATACATTTATAATATTATCTGTTGTATATTGTACAGGAATGGGTTTCCTCTCCTTAAAACCCCACTGTTGTGTTTGTCAATTTGTACATACACCTATGCCAATGTGTTTTGAATTATTTTAATTATGTAAATCTCGGAGATATTTGGAGTTGTGGGATGTATTGATGTAAGTAATTAATTATTAACTTAGCTCTCTAAAAACTATCAGTGTTTGTGTACCTGTAACTTAAATAATTAATGAGTTATTTTATAATTCCGTTCAACCCTATTATACCTTGAAGAGAATTCTGTCTAATTTTGTATTTTTACTCTCTCTCTTTGGTGTCAGATAATTCCGCTATAAGCGCTGTAGTATCGGCTCAACGAAACTTATAGGTTATTTCAATGTTTATGTTAACCAATTATTCTATACATATTCAGTTACTTTTTTATTCCTAGCTCATTAAACCATACTCCAAATAACAAGATTTTGCCAATATATAAAGGTTCTTTATTTGTTTACTTCTTTAACATTGAATAATATATGTTCTAATTAACATACGCTTGAGCTATAGATTGTATGAATCGATTGTTGATTATTCTGATACTTTATTTAAATTTAGTTATATAGTGTGTTTTAATTTGTAATTAATTTAATTCAGGGTGTGAAGGTTCTTGTAACTGTGGGGAAGATTAAAAATACATAGATAAGAATGCAAGATTTACAAATTTAAAGTGTTGTGTAGTTAGTATGATTAATATAATAATAATTTACCAGACTAGAACGAAGCCAATCGTGTAGGCGGTTGATTGATAAATTTACTGTTCTGGACAATTATGCCGTACGATTTTCTTTCTTCGATTTAATAGAATGGAATTCTTCTCCTGTCCACTTCGGAATTACAGCTTGGATTGGTTTACAGCCCGATTGATGCTTCTTCTGCAACGCCAGGATCCAAATACGTTCTTCTCTTGGTTGAAGCAATTAGTGTTGTTCCGTGTTTTTGAAAGGTTATAACTTCTGGTGTAGTGAATATTATTAATTGTGATACTGTTAATTCTTTCTATTTGGTTTAATATATCATCAATTCCCTTCGGATATGGGACAGTTCAAGTTCTTCCTTGTATAATCCAGTTATTTATTCTCTATTGTGATTTCATACTGTAGTGTTATTTGGATTAAACTGTACTGGTGATAGTCATAAACATTGTCATTAGGATTTTGTGTTTTATAATCGTGTCTGATGATTTAAAATATTCCGATTAAATAGATAATTCTTGGGTTTTTTAATCTCATCACATTCAGATCATCAAAGCAATTATTGTCAAATTAACAACTTCCTCTTCTTCTGTCGTCCCTAGCAACACACGACTTCTTCCTTCCACATGTTTTGAATATAGTGTTTATTTCATATATTTTTTGTCTATTCCTTATCAATTTGCTATCCTATCGGAATGTAACTTTACCGATAGTTGGTTTATTATTTTCTACACATATTCTGCTGGTTTTTTGATATAAGCCGGTTTTTTTCCTTTTTTTATATTTAATCCACTTTCGATATTAAATGTTATTAATCGATATCATGGCATTATGGTATTATCATAATTTGTATAAATTTTATTATATATCATTATTAATTTAATGTTTTTTCTAGCTCTTCAAATCGTATTCATTAATTATTATTAATTGATGTACCTAACCTTTATGTTATGAGTGGTTATATAGTGGTTTTGGCTGTTAGGCCTTTTATTGTAAACAGATCTACCTGTGTTTATAACTGGTACACATCTATAGCCCCTTTTACATAAATTCATACATATAATTAAATCTTAACTATTAACATTTACATAAACAATTATTTTTCCATATCTAATAACAATTTTATCTTGACCTATGGATCACATATAAGAAAATTCAAATCTATTAACGTTAATTAGCTGCTTCACACTTCATTCTACAACAGTCATTGAATAATACATCTTGTTTCATTATCTTTCATTAACTCAACACATATTTGGTATAACATAACATAAACTTTATCATAACATTTGTTGTCACAAAATAATACCTCTTAACTCAAAATTCTTTTTTGCTATTAGTAAATTATTGTTTCATTTTTTGTTTGTTTTTCATTAAACATATATCATCAACTATTGTCTAACTTACAGGTTCGGTTATTCTTGTTAATATTACCTTGCATCCTTATTTACCTGTATCTATGATTATAAATATAATTATTACCTCTTTGTTCTATCATGGGGTTAAATATTGACTTGTTTATTATTCTGTGAACCTTGTTTTTATGTAACTTGAGTGCTAGCATTTCTGTTGCGTTACAATATTGGTCATCTCAGTTAGTCAGTTCTTGTCCATCTCTTCAATCTGTAAGTTGTTCAGTCATTGCATATACGGGTAAGATGTTCTATAGTTGACTGGCTCTTGGAATCTATATTTTATACCATGGTTGTTAGGTGTCTTTCTCGTAGTATGTTTCTTCCTTGTCTTCATTGGTTCCTTACTGACCGAAAACTATTGGGTTGTTGGTTCCTGTGGTACAACCATTGTTCGGTGCATCTTCTTTTTCTTATAATGTTATTTCACTTGTTAGTTACCATTAGTTTTATTAACTCTTATTGTTGTGAGTTTATCCTTGGTGATGAGTAGCTCATGTAGTTTCATGCTTGGCCTTTTAGAAGAAACACTTGGTTTGTCTCTTTCACTCAATTATTGACATGTGTTAATATTTTGGGTTACTGAAATATTTGGGCTCATATGTCTCGTTACAATATTAACTGGTTGTAGGCATATAAACTTATAAACTGTTGTGAGAATTGTACAAAAGTACCTTTAAGCTAATTTCAAAACACAACATTTCAGAATTAATCACATTTTTTTCACTTTATAGGCTATGTCACACCAAAAGAAAATGTACAGGTCACTTTCAACAACAGTTGACAACAGCTGACTGAATATTATCCGATGACAAAATACTAAACAGATGGGAGATAGTCACACCAACCAACCATTTTGTATATAGTCTTTAAAATGAGATTTTTTTGCTTGTACACGGAAAACCTGGATCACTGTATTAAGATATATATTTTAGATATGTAGGTCAATTTATTAATTTTGAGCTATTAATTTAGCTAGTGCTAAGCTTTAAAACACAGTTATTTGTATGAAAGAAAAGTACAATTTTGTAGGCCAAGTAATAAATCCAACTATGATTCTGAAAAATTGTCACGGGTAGGAAAATAAAAATAATAATAATTCACCGATCTGAATGACGTTTTACAGAATCGTGATAAACATAAAATTACTTTTGATAGTGATCCCATGCTCATCCCAAGTTGAAACTTTCGGAATATGTAGAGGAAAACAATATCTTTCACATATATTTTTTTGAGAATTTTAAAAATACAGTTTTTCAAAATTCAGTAAATGCAATAATGATGTGTTTATAAAAAATATATATATTTTCAACTAATTATGTTTTATATCATATGAAAGCCCTTTAAAAGAGCTTTCAAATGAACTCGATGTCATTGTTCTAGCTTAATTAGAACACAAGTTGTGAACAAATCAATATTGTTGCGCAAGTCAAAAATTTTATTTATTTTTTTCATTTTTGAGCACCCATTACTCAGTAACCTTTCGTCAGAAAAATGTGAAAAAATTGATTTGTGTTACTATTTATGAATACTACATGCATACTTAATTTCAAATAAATCTAAGAGGGTCAGGTTGTAGCACTTGTTGATTTGACACGGAATATCTCTTAAATGTAACTTGAAGTTTTCATTTTGTTGTAAACATACCAGTCTAGTTTTTCTATTTATAGTTTATGCTTTTTTTTTTTTTAATAATTTCAACTAATTGAACCCCTAATCAATCCTACACTCCCTCGCAGAAAAACCTATATTTAGTTCATTTATATTGTCATCTGAGTTTAGTTATGTTTGATGTAATAAATAAAATGTTTATTTCATCAAAGGTGTTTTCACTTTTTGTAATTATGTTCTTGTAAATAAATATTCTATGTACTTTATGAATGTAATCTTATAGTTACTGATAAAGTAACAAAGCCCATATGTCTGTGTGGTATTTTTGTTGTAATAATATTTGTCTGATATGTATTATTTTTGCAATGTTTTTATGTATCTTCTATGAAGAAATAATTTGTTCATTATCCTTAATAATTATTAATTATTGATACCTTAGAATTGAAACTGTTTTGTATAAATTTTGTAATAAAAATCAATGTACTTGTAAGTCTTTTTTTATCAATAACCTATTGAAAATAACACATTCCTTGTGCAATGCAAGTAGGCCTACCAAATACCTACCAAAAATGTATATCCCCAATTTTTGATAGAATATTTGATTTTTGTTGCCATCAGAATTTTACTTTGATTTTACTTTCATGTTCCATAAGGAAATGGAAGTATGGTGATGGCAAAAAAAATCGTGTTAGAGATTTTTGCAGATTCTGATTATACTACCCTCAAAACATGAAAAAAAGTAATTTATCGAAAAGTGTCTGTGTGTCTCTCTAGATTTTTTATGGCAAACGATAAGAGCCGCAAATTCAAACAGAATCAAATAATTTTTTGCATACAGCCCTGAATTGTAGAGTATTCAAGACCTATTGTTTTTTGTGAAGATCGGTTAAGATAAAGGGGTAGTTTACCTGGAATATTTTATGTTGTAACAAGAGAAATTTTTTCATGACGAACGATAACTGCCGTAAATTCAAACAGAATCAGATATTTTTTTACATATGTGCCCGAGTTATAGAGGACTCAAGGCCTATTGATTTTGGTGAAGATCGGTTACGGGGAAAGGGTAGTTTACCTGAAACATTTTTTTGTTGTAACGTAATAGTTTACCTGATAATTTTTTGTATATATGTACTACGTTATTGACAACAAAGAAGCAGTTTGTTTTTAAAATTCCTTCCCGGCCTGTTTGGCCGTAGACCAATGTTTTCTGCAAAACCAGACGTTTCGCCAGTGCCATCGACTTCCATCATCAGTGAAAATCAAGTGCGATAACGTGAGGTGGTATACGTTAGTGCCCACAGTAAGTGGCTGAAGCAGTAAGTAGAAAGAAGTAGTTCCAATGGAAATATTTCATTTCGAAAATGATTTTAAATATAAATCTTAGAACATGGAAGTCGTGTATGATTCTCCATACCAATATTTTGTTCTTAAGTGTGCTATTAAGTATTAGGAATCTTCTCCATGTCAAGGTGTAGGATTACAGCCTGTTTTGCCTTCACTGAAGGCAACTCTTTTCCTTGCCCTACCTATATCTCGTCTTCCCTGAGGTCTGTATCTTATTACTTGTTTAGGTAGTCCCATGTTTTCCATTCTCTTGATATCCTGCCTCTATTTTATTTGTCCTTCCCTTATTCTGCCGGCTATAGAATATACATTTTACTTGGTACTTATATTTTCATTTCATATTTGATATCTAAGGGTTTGCATTATGAATACTCGACACAATATTTTTCTTGTTAGATTCGAAGTTTTAAGTAATTTTCTCTTAAAAAGTGTGTATGAACATTTTAGCACGACGAGATTGTCTGTTTTATTATTATTCTTAACGTTTTGGTTTTTATTATTAATTTTTGGTTTATTGATTTATTCTACCCAATTCAATCTATTATTGAATCCGATATGAATAAATCGGTTTGCTTACTCTTTGACATCGTTTATTAATTTTGTTTAAATAGTTTAGAATGTTTTTTGTTCCATTTCATGAGTTCGATTCTGAAGAAGTTGCGTTGACTCTTCTATTATTAGCTGCGGTGAGTTGCTCTGTACTTTCCTGTATAGACACTAACATAAACACAACATGTACATGATACTTAATATTATTATAACATTAATAGTTAATAACATTTTATTATGGCCTATGCATACTGCATTGGTCATTGTCACTTCTGATAGTGTCCTTTTTCTTCATCTTGTGGTTTTATTACCTTAACTATAGTTTGTTAAGTGAGTTTACTATACTTTAGGAAGTTACCTTTTTATATGGGTTGTAATCCTATCAAATTATTCTCGTTATTGCTTGAATATCTCTTATCATTGTTTTGATAGCACTGTTATTATTGTGCAGTAGTTCATTCTGCATTTATACTGAAAATTGCTTTGGTTTAAAGTAACCAAGATTACTTGCATCTAGCTGTCAACATGGTTTATTTATTATTATGGTTATTATTAGTATTTGGGTGGCTATAATCCTTGAATTTACTTATTCGAATAGTATTCTGCCTCATTCAATGTTGTTGGTTTAGTTCCTACTCTTTTATGATAAGTTTACAAGATAATTTTGTTCGTCATGCATCCATTCTATGGCAAGCATATAGTTATAATATACAACAATGGATTATTGTCGGTTTTGTGTTTCTGTATTACATTTGATTTATTTGACTTTATGTAGTACTGGTATATCTATTGGTTATTATTAGATTACATTTTGTTTATCTTTTACAGTCTTTACTATTGGTAATTAGTGGTTATTTCTAATATCAATTCCTAATTTTAAAATTAAAGGTGTACCTTCAATTTCACCAGAAGGAAAGTGGTATGTTGGTACAATGTAAGTAAAACATTTTGTTCTGTTTTCTTTTTTTCATATTTGGTTCAAACGTACAAGTGAAAAACTTTCTGGGGCGATGTAGCTCACAAACCCTACAAAGACTCGGCGTTTTCCACAACTTGTATTTAGGAAAGAACAAAAAGAAAAATCAGATTTCTGTGTTATGATCTGCACTATTCTGTTAGTTATTATGGTTTGTACCCTAAGAATATTCGTATGTTAGCCTCCGAATACTTGTTTGCAAATAATGTCGATTTTCTGGTGAACTGGGCCGGTAAAAGTTTGTTTTACTGGCTTCATGCAGCGACATTCAAGGTTGTCTTTTAGAGAGGCTGAAGCAACAAGTTTTGCAATAGCATTTAGTTTTAATAAACATAACATAAAACTTTCTTCAATATTGGAATTCTGTGATAAGTCGCCTTCATTTTTACTGTCACAATATTTGTAATGTGAAGGAAACCAGGCAGCATAACGACAGTGCACTGTCCTAACAAAGTTGTCAGTTTGAAGGGAAATAAACAAGTCAGCAGGGTTACCCCTTTGGAAAAGGGTGAAACCAGTGGTATTTTCATAGATGGCAGCTAGAAATCACCACTTATCGTTATATCCACAGAGTGTTATGTAGATATCACTTTGATTATTTATGGACCAGCAGGTTGTATTGGAGTAGCACATCCATCAAGATAAATTACAGCCTCTCTTTTTTTACTATTTATGAAACAGTTTATACCTCATACCCGATACAATCTGACTTCAGCCATTAGACAAGTGTTTATATGGCCTGTTTCGGTGCAGCCGCTGAGAGCTGGATGACAATAAACCCAGGTAAAACCATGACATACCTGGGCTAGCAAAAGATGCTCTTTCAAAGGCAGCTACACCATCTAACTGACAGCAGGTTTTAGTTCAACTGGAATTTGGCCATTAAATGAAAATATATTCAGTATCGAAGAGTTTCTGTGTTCACCTGTAATTGACAGAGAGATAGGAGACAAAAGTAATTATGAAGGAAGATTAACACCAACAAAAGATTGTCAAGAGACCACAGTAGCCGGACCTCCCACGTCGGAAATAAACGAGACATCTGCTAATACCTTATCACAATTGACACCAGAATAAATTCGCCCTTATCCGAAAGCGACTGCAAAAATAAAATAGAAATGCGCCAAGAAGAAAAAGTCAAGTATTCTCACTGACTCCTATTAAAAAAGCAATTCATATTGAAGAGGAGGCATGACAAAAGAAAGAGCGATCAAAACGGAAACTAATCATGAACGGTAAAACGAAGGCGATTTGTGGACTGTATAGAAACGGTCAATCAAACTCTCCAAGTCTTAAGAAATTGTAACAAATTAGTGGGTAGCGTAACATTTGTTATTTCAGAGGATTCTCGCTAGAGATTACCGGTAACTGCAAGAGGAACCCGCGCTGATATTGTCTCAGTGTGTTTAAAGTCCTCGGCGATGTGGAATGCTATTCAGACTAAATTTGCAAAGCAATATGAGAGCCCATTTAGGAGGAGGAGGAGATGGTGATTTTTCTACAAACTTACTGCACCTCGGTGACGGTAGTGTTCCTAATGACGATAGCTTCACAGAAATTGACGAAAAACTGGGACATAGTAAATAGTACAACACTGTATTAATTGCTAAATTCTGTGCAAAACGTCAAGTGTTTACTTGATAAAAATTACAAGTGGTTATTCCCAAAGAATCGAATCTGTGAAGGAAAATAATGATACAAGTTTGGAAAAATTTTCTGGGGATAATAAAAAGTCCGAAGAATCTATTAACACCGTATTTAATATTGAAAATATAGTGTACTATCTCCAAGAATTTTTGAATTCTTTAAATCAATCTTGCATTCCGCCACAACGGTTCATTCTAAAGGTTGGCACTCCAACAATGTTGTTGAAAAATTTACATCCTCCGAACGTTTGCATAATACAAAATGCAGGTGACACGGGAATTTCTGTGTCAAGTAGGTAATAGCGTTATTATCAGTCTCAAAAGCCCTCTTCACACACACATTCGAATCAGTAGGCTACTGGTTGTTAGCATTACCTGGTGTAATTACCAACTTATAAATTGTAACATTCTTTACTTTAGTACACACTTGAAGGAAATTAACAGTTTCGAAATTACATCCTGTTGTGTCATTACGACATTAAGAATGTTGTTGGCGTGAATTTAATGCGACAGATTTTTTTTACCTCTGCCCATGTTCTCTCAGTCCTCTCACTCACTCACTCACTCACTCTCTCTCTCTCGCGCGCGCACACGCACGCGCGCCAACTCGTACAGTTTCTTCTTTTTGTCAACAATTTCAGTGTTACACACAATCCTTCACTGTTTGTTTGTATCTGTTTGTGTAATCATTCATTGTGTTTGTACAGACTACACATTCAAACTTGAGTAATCTGTTTGTAGCAGTGTAACATTTCAACAAACACTTAAAGAGACGCGCTTTGGGTGCAGTCGCAGAAGGACCTGCCGTTCTAACTTAATGAAAATAAAAGGAAATTAATAGTGAGGTAGTCATGTTTAATTAAAGGTAGTAGTGAGGTTTGTCCCTATTAGTGAGGTAGATGGGGAAAATTGACAGAGAGAGAGTGAGGTGGAGAAGAGAGACGGGGGAGAGAGAATTACGAATTTTTAATTATTCTCATTCATACCGAATATCATTTGTAAGAATATAGTTATGCAGTTGTTGGTATACAGTAGTACCGAAGCAACATGTTTCAAGTTGACTCCCATCCGTTGGAAATTTATTCACCATTCTGATTAATAAAAATTTCTACAAGTACCAATAATATAAATAACAACCTGCAGAAGCAGAAGAGTTTATATCTTACAGAGTTGAAGAGTTGTAATGTTACATTAATTATATTTTTGCTTTTCGTATATCACAGTGAGCAGTAATCTAATTTTTTTGAAATAATACGTGAAGGCTTATATATTAAGAATTAATTTTTTTTTATAGTTTCCGTAACTTGCTTGTAAAATAATTAGGTATCCAAAAGGTAAGTTACATATTTTAATAGCAACTTATAAGTTCCTCATCCTCGGTTTTTTCCTTTCTTCAAAATGTACCACTTCTTAATTGCGAATAAATTATTTAACGTAATAATCGTTTCACCAAAGGCTGTTTGGATCCTGTTAATAAAACTCTTGAGTCTGCTGCACATAATCCTCGCTTTTGGTTCATGTTTCGTTAACTTCCTACATTACAATAAGTTTAATTATTTTCAAGTTCCTTATAAGTAGCCAACTGTAGTAAACATCATGTACTTTGACCTCTCTCTCACTCTCTCTCTCTTTCTTTCTGTTACTCTTGTTCTTCTCAATAACTGTATCTCAGGAAGTCTGAACGTAACAGGTTCTTAAGTAAACTTCATATGACTTAACGTGCAAAATCTTAAACATCATTTGGGCTTCAGTTATGTTATAATTTTGTAAGAAAGCTTTACAAAATACTTTTTACACTGCTTCTGTATACGAAACTAGGTGCAGGTATGTAATCAAATTTTTTAGTAGGCCTATTTATTCTAACACTGTTACAGTTTCTTGAAAACGCCGTATGTAAACAAACATTAAAACTTAGTAATAAGGTTTATCAAACTACTATTTTTCTTGGACGCATTAACGCAAATCAGTAATCTAGAGACCAATTTTATATTGAAAAATCGATGTCTAATAAACGGAATTTGATATGCAAAAATCCATCGGTTAAGAAAATAAAGTAAACTTGGTTAGTAACAAATAATTTTGGCAAAAATTTTTAATTTGATATAGGCTATAATTGATTCCAATTTTATTACAATCTGAGAAATGAAGCCAAATAGATTTTCATAAACGTTGGTCTAGTAACAAAAAAAGTTTCATTCTTAAGCGCACAATATTATAATTTCCCTTTCATCCCGGAAAAAAGATTGTATTAAGCTACTATCATACTTGTCTAGTCTACACTATTTAATGGGTATATTATAGGTTTCACAAAAATTGATTATCTTACACATGGTTTTAATATATCACTAAACTTTGTGAAAAGTCTGAGTGAAAAGAATTATATACACAACGGTTGATGTTAATACAGGTCTTAATTCGTTTCAAAATTTATAGATAAATAAAAAATTAAAATTATCACATATATTGTGTGGTGTATAAAATAAATTGTAATAATCCTTTCTAATATGATTACTTAAGCCATAATATCCGAAGTTGGACCGTTCCTTTATTCTTCTGTAGCCTCCTACATTCTTGCGTCTCTGCTGTCATATTCGCGTCTCACAGTCATAGTAGACAGTAGGCTATAATATTATACCTTTTTTTGCGTTGTCTGAGACTTGTCTCAGAGGATAAGACTCAGGCTGATCTGGGGCAAGCACCCTTCCGCCGATTGGAGATTTAGAGGAGTCGCACGCCAGCGCAGCGCGGACCGGTGGCGAAGTAGGTGGAGGCATTCAGGATAGAGTGTAGTGTATGGATGTGTATTTGTGTGTTTACGTAGTGTGCAGAGCCAAATGGGTGATGGTAGAGCCATAATAAAAGTATAAGTCAAACGACAGCCAAGACGAGGTCGAGTAACGCAGGACGCCAAAGCTGGAGGGAGGTGTCAGAGAGGCGTCAAGGTAAGGCGGGGAGGCACAAAGGAGAGGGATAAAGACCGGATAGGTAGATAGGAAAATTTAAGATGTTAAGTTATCAATAAGGAAGCCAGGTGTAGTAAGTATGACGAAGAGACTTAATTATTTCTATTTCTCCGTTGGCGGGGGTTTCTGGGAGGAGGTCCATCGGGAATGGTGAGGAGACGGTTTATGACAAAGGAAGGTCTGCGGTAGTTACAGGTAGTATTAATATTATACAATACCTCCTTCACATTTAAGTTGAGGAATTCCAATCAGCCTTCCGTTGCGTTACTTCTCTCTTGAGCCCTTGATATAATTCGTTTCCTGCTCTTTATTGCAGCTGTAATATCTCCTTCGTTTTATAATTCGTAACGTTAAATATTCTTCCTCACCCTGGAATTTTCCATTCTCTTTTACTAATTTCTTTTCACTTCATAAGACTTTTCTATACAAAAGCAAGTATATAAAAAAGTTATAAGGTCGGGGATTAGCAACCAAACGGCATTGTTTAAAAACATTTATCTACAAGTTTCTTTTCTATAGTTCATCGTACACACCCTTGCGAGATATAAATAACTACACGGTAGTTTCTTTCGCAATTTTTCGCATTATTTTGAGACAATCGACTGGTGATTTAGAGATAAATACTTAATATTAATGGGGTCTCATACATTTTATATTATATCTGTTTTCTATCCTACTGATAGAATTAGAAAAACGGTAGCTATCTCTCTTTTCCTTTTAAAAGCACAATACATATTAATTTACCAAGTAGCAGTTTCCTTCTTCATTTAAAATTTCTATCAAATCTACTGTATATTGGACAAAACAGAAGGGGAAACATACGTGCTTACAAGGTAGTGTAAACATCCTGTAATGCTGTCAAATCAAAATACAAAGGAAGGGGAAGTGAATACTGTAATGAGTAGCCCCTACATTCATATTTATGCAGGTGTAGGTGATGATTAAGGCCCGGATTTTTATGTAATTACATATTTGAATGCTGAGTGCACATTTACACGGAAAAGCCAGATATCGGCGAATCATACCAATAGGTGTCTTATCCGCTAGTTTAATTTTACATATTTTTACATATTTTGTTCATATTACATATTTCACTCCATCTTACATATTTCTACATATTTTACTATACTTTACTTCAATTTGAAAATTGAAATGGCAAAAAATAGTTAGGCCTATAACAACATTACTCAGATGCGCAAATGTGCAATTAATCAGAATCAGGTCCAATTAAATTTATTACAAGAAAAGGCAAAATATTGCATCTGTTGCAATTGCACACATAGATTCTACTTTCAAGAAGTAAAATTTTTTACGAGCTCAAGCGACAAGTAAGGCATTTTGCACGGGATGTTAGATGAGAATGGTATGCGCGGCCCCACTCATTTACGTTTTGTTCGCACGTTCAGCGGGGTCGGTGGGGAAAGAACGTGCTGTCCGCGGTAAATAAATACTCTTCGCAGATCTTGCAATTCTCGCAACGGATTCCATCTACCTAAACAAACAAATATCTATATAACTCTATGCTATTGTAGGGCACAATGTGATTTTTGACGCCAGTATTATCGACGCTCTCGGAGTGTAAGCCTACACGTAAATAACAATCTGGCGTGCAGTGTGGTGTGTTGAAGTTATTGTCAAGTCAGTGTTTTGTCTTTCGCCTACACTTCTGCGCTTGCTTGTTTCTTGCCTTGGCGGATTCTCGTTGTTGGACAAAAGACGTCTTAAATAATATATTGTGCGGTATTGTTCAACGCAAGTTCTTAAGAGTTTTAAATACAAATATCCTTGTTTTATCATGGCACCGACCGCATCATCTTTGTCATCTAAGTTAAAATCATGGGTACAGATTGACAGTGCTTTTACAACTGACGATAAAGCTGTATTTTGCCAAGTTTGTTATGGCCAAATGGTGTTAAAGAAGAGAAGGTACTGCTGTTGTATACAGATGCAGCAGCATACATGTTAAAAGCAGGTAATTCTCTAAATGTGTTTTACCCCAACCTACTACATGTTACATGCCTGGCTCATGGATTGCATCAAGTAGCTGAAACTGTCAGAGACCTTTTCCCCGAAGTAAATACATTAATATCAGCAACAAAAAAGGTGTTCTTGAAAGCTCCTTACCGTATCCAGTGCTACAAACAAAGGCTACCTGACACACCTCTGCCTCCAGAACCCGTAATTACAAGATGGGGAACCTGGATCGAAGCCGTAAATTTCTACAGTGACAACTTTGAAGCTGTGAAGTATGTGGTGGAAACATTATCTCCCGATTCTGCAGTGTCAGCGAGCGAATCCTTGTCTGCATTCAACAACTCTAAGGTGATATGTTCAGTTTCGTACATGAAAACGCATTTCAGTTGTATCAAGAAACTGGAGACTGCAGGTCTGACTCTCCAAGAGGCCATAGGAATAGTTGAAGAAGCAGTTAACAAGTTAAATGCTGTGCAGGGTGAAGTCGGTGACAAAGTTTCTACTAAATTAAATGCTGTGCTGAATAGAAACCCTGGTTACTCAACTTTACATACCATTTATCGCATATGTAACGGCGAAACTGTAGAATCGATTGAGAATATTCTTCCAAGTACGATTCCTCTATATAAACATGCGCCGGTGACGACATGTGATGTCGAGAGATCCTTTTCTATATATAAAAACATACTCTCAGACCGAAGACAGTCCATGTCAACAGACAATATAGAAAAGTATTTAATAATTAATTGTGCAACTAAACAGTGGAAAAAAAACTTACATGGACACTTTATTCTTATGCAGAGTTATAGTAGAGATTTATATATATATATATATATACAATATAGATTTTCAAGTCAAAAATCTACCTTTAATTTTATAGTAATTTCAACTCTCCTAGTAAAATACTTTGTTAAATAGTTAATAATTCTCAATGTTTTACTTTATACTCATGTCCTATACTACAGAAATCCATAGGTAAAATACTTTGTTGTTGTTAATTTTATAATATCAAGGTTTCTTTTTTAATACTGTTTTATAAAATATGTTTTCATAAATTTTCTAAAGTACAATAAACAATTGAAAAGTAATTCATTTCTTATGCATGCTGTCTTATTGTAAACTCTTCAACAAAGAGTTGAACTTTCAGATACTGTGTATTCTGAGGGTTAACTTATTTTCTGTAACAGAAGTGGTAATCTAACTGGTGATTAGTGTCAGCCCCGAACTTGATTAGTATTTTATGGATTACATTGACTTTGCTCAAAATATATTTGCATGTTTTGAAAGTGATTTTAAAAAGTTTAAAATGAAGCACCTATTATTTTCAAAACCTTTCAAAGAGGGCACTGTTATGTTCTCGTAAAATGTAAATTATATTGTTGATGTGAAAGTATTTTAATACTACATATTTCTTAAATATTACATATTTAGCTACATATTTTCCTTATTTTTCCTACATATTTATGTACATAAAGGAAGACTGTGCGCTGCGCCGTACGCTAGACAGAGAGGGTATAATAGCAACTATCTCGCTCTACTTTCGTTAGTGAAACACGCGGCGGATGAGTAAATTTTAGTCCATCCATTTTTGCAGTTCAACCTGCGATAACTTCAAAACCAATAAATATACAGCAATTCTGAAAACTGCATTGTGTTCAGTAATTAAATCTCTATAAGTAGCCAAAATCTCAATTAATATAATTAACAATTACAGAATTGCAAAAATTAGTTTGGAGATACGTCCGGATGTGACAGGTTGTACTGTATTTACCTTATAACAATTCCCCCTAAATAAAAGGGAAATCCCCAAATTCATATTTCGAAGCCACCTGTTGTAGATAAAACGGTATTTATCTTGGATACATACGTTTAATCTCATACAAACGTTTTTATGTGTGTTCCCATCAGCACCGACACACCTGTACAGGCTTCTCCATATTTTTCTACACCTGTCCAAATATGACTATACTGATTACAATAGTAATTTCTTCTACGGTTTGTTTATGACCATAAGATATGTCTTTATAGTTCCTTTTAAATACCATTATTTTCTGCTCATTCGTACAAAACTTTTAATTGTTGAATGTGCCAATTCTGATAATCTTTGCCAAACCCAAATTTTAATGTTATACGGCGTCACCTTATTATGTAGCAAACAAAATTAGAACAAATCACTGTTATTTTAGCAGTAGCTTTTTTAAGGAGCCCAGAGTAGGCCTATACCTACCCGACACGCACACATTTGAAGGATCAGTATTTTGTCTTGGAGTTCACTCTCCCAGCTGAGATACCCATGTTTTTAGGGACCAGGAACTCGCATTTGAACTTCTATCATCAGCTACATAATGTAAATCCTAGATAAATGTACAAGCCTATGCTCTAAAAGCCTAAGCTATGATACCCACAATCATCTACGTTTTACTAAAATAATGGTTGCAAGTTAAATTTTTTGATTCATGTTGATGCTTTTGTCTCGAAGAAACCAGGTAAATTAATCTGCTTTTCGTATCCGGCCGACGATGGTGTGCTCCCACTTACGAACAGTGGCACTTGCAACTCGTTTCACTTGCGAACACTCAAGTAGATAAGACACGTAATTAATTTTTGATACGTGAGAGTACCTCCCACTTGCGAACACACAAACAACGATGTATGTACATCCACCCTGTATTGTGTTTATGTTTTTATAATTCGTTAAATGTATTTTTTGTTACCAACTACGTTTACCAAGTTACAATTTTTATAAAACTCACACACACACACACTTGCATAGCCGCTCCCTCACTCTCTCTCTCTCTCTCTCTCTCTCTCTCTCTAAATTAAAAAGGAAGGTTATTTTTTATTTATTTTTATTAGTCAACTTGTAGAACGGACGACGTGATCTTGAGAAACATCCCAACTTCAGAATCATTTTCATATCTTTTAGTTTATCCAATTCAGCATACTTTTTCGTCCTTTTCATAGCTTAAAAATTTCACTCCATCGTTACATCGTGTTCTGAATACATTTCTCTGCCTCAGATTATAAACATTTGATAATGTTTTTTATTCTTGGATGTGGTCTTTCAACGTGGCTGTTTAGTTTCTGATGCGTGCTTGTACGGTATTATTCATTGTATGACGTCGGAAGTAGCAGTTCCGTAACTCCTGTGGCACTAATAATTGTCTAGCTATTGTTCTACGAAACAATTAAAGAATTAATCGAGTTTCTCTTCCTCTGGAACTTGACCATGGATCAAGCCACATTCTTCATCTTTTCGAAGGAAAGCAAGTGTAGCACACATTAGGATTTTTGTGCTCCCTATGTCATTTGAATGTGTATACTCGTGCAAAGTGACTACTGCAGCTTTTGAATTTTCCATTCATGAAAAATTACTTTTAATCTTTCAAACTCTCTTTTCTATTGATTTAACCAAAAATCGGGAGCTTAGCTTGCACAACGTCTTCGCCCGGACGGAAACTACTCTCGTCAATTTTCAAACCGGGACAACTGACAAACTGGCCGGGACCCCGGGATCAGGTCGTCAAACCGGGACAATCCCGGTCAAACCGGGACGTATGGTAAGCCTATTTATACATGTATTTATCGGTTTTCAATATTGATGTGAGCATTGTACTGTAGAATTAGGAAGCGATTGTATTGAACGAATCACGATTATCAAATGATATACGGTATTCCTTTTAGTTCAACAATTCCGTCATCTCGTCTCCGGTACTTTGGAAAACCATTGTTATTTTCAATAGTTTAACGTAAAATGTTGCTCGGTTATTATGTGTACATATTCCATCAATCATGCAAGGAACATTAGGATTACGAGCTCTACAAGATCCATGTATCATTCGAGATAACAATTTTATGAATCCTTGGAAAAGTGATACGGCACAAAACTTAGAATAAGCAAGAGGTAGTGTATTAACTTTTTAAATTGTATATTATTATTATTTTTATTATGTTTTTGCTATAAAATATTCATATTATTTTAATATGATTTTCTGGAACACGTTTGGTGGAAACGTAAAACCGGCCAGCTGATAAATAAGAGGTTGCGAGTTCAGACGTAGATGTGTATATATGTGTCAGCCAAAACAGTGTTTTGTAAACGTACACGTCTGTCATTACAACATTAAGAATGTTATTTGACCTTGAGTAGGTACTCATGTTGACGGGAATGAGAAATCTTGTGGTGTTAGCGCTGAATAGCCACAACACAGGGGGGGCCATTCCGGCTTCCCGCGCTAACCTAGCGATCAGCTGTTTTTGCCGCGTGACGTCCGACTGGTGGAAGAAATACGCGCGAGTCTTGATTTACCATGCAATCTTACCTGAGGCAATGTCCTACTTAGCATCTCTCTGCTGTTTACACGAAATATTAACAATAATTGTAATGAGCTATTCATATAGAAAAAGGATTAAACAACAAGATTAAATGGTTTGCGGCAAAAAATAATGGTAAAATCTATTTCTACATTTAATAGAAAAGTAAGCAAGTCTGTCCACATATAACATTGACAAAATGGCACAAGATGTAAAATTAAGTCGGAATTTTTTATTATTCGTTAATTTTATATTAATAGAATTATTTCGATTGTTATTAATTTACTTAGAAACCTCAGATGATACTGATATTTTTCAGTGAAACGTGCGTCAGGTGTTAAAAAGAATATACGAAATTATACTACTTGCAGAAGAAACAAATTGAAAACATCACAAATTTTATATATATATATATATATATAATATGCCTGCGTGGGTGGGTGCGCGTACGTGCACACGCGTGCGCGCATGAGTGCGTGTATAAACATTTCTATGTAGTATAATATATTTGAAACAAGCTTCCAATTATTATAATTATAATCAATATCATAATCATTTTCTTTATCTACATTTTCTACATTCTACATTATCTACATTGAAATTTATTGACATTTAAAAGATACATTAAATATACTGTATTGAAAGGGACACTGTGCGCTGCGCCGTACGCTAGACAGACAGGGTATAATAAGCAACTATCTCGCTCTAACTTCGTGGTCAAACTCGCGGCCGCATGAGTAAGTTTTATTCAATCCATTTTTGCAGTTCAACCTGCGATAACTTCAAAACCAATAAATATACAGCAATTCTGAAAACTGCATTGTGTTCAGTAATTAAATCTCTATAAGTAGCCAAAATCTCAATTAATATAATTAACAATTACAGAAGATACACAGAAGAAGAACGTGTTTTTTTAGACGTTTCTATTGGTTTAGCATTTGCATTTGTACACTGTACTCTTAACTACATATTATACTAATGTACAATGAAGATATACTTATTATATCTTTATTTAGTATATAGTTATTTACGTGTCAAGAAAAGAACGTGTGAATAAAGTGATCACAACATTTTATACCTTATATGTTTTCTGTCATTGAATGATTAACCCACTTTTTAATAACAGCGTTGAAAAATAGTTGATTACGTCTTTCAAAGATTATTTTTACTACGGTACTGAAATTAAAAATAACTAAGATCGTATACAGGAATTAAACGTAGGCGACTGGAAGCAGTAATTGTATAAACAGCCGAGACACACCACCTGCTAATATTGCAGGAATTGCTTACGTTCAGTAGACTTGGCAACGTTGTGACCTTCGTGACTTTATATACATTTTGTGGCAACACTGTGCATATTTTTCATCACTAAAAGCTAAACCGATATCCGTGATAAAATAGTAATGCATTTTTTTACACGTGTGAGTCGTTTGTAACGATAAAGTTAACAGGGTAATTATTATTCAACTTTTTTCAACAAACTATCTTGAAACGGATATATATTTTTACGGTTTTTTATGCTGATTACGAATATGTAAGAATAAAATGTCTAAGCTTACTTGTAACTTTTATATATGGGGTCTCAAAAAGATGAACTTCTCTGGTCAGAACTTGCATGTTTAGCTAATGATGGATAAACGTGATTATATATATATATATATATATATATATATAGACTTAGCGCCGCATAATTTCTTCATCACACGCCAATTTTTACCCAGGGTATCTAAAACAAATTTGAGGAACTTGTATAAGTACATCTTTAGGTGAAGAAGTTATTTTGCCCAAGTTATGGTGTGTCAGCGTACGAAAAACTTATACAAATTTTTATACATCGTATTTTTGCTGTACGCTGAAGCCAGACAACCTGTTCGATATATAAAAATGTATATAATGAAATATGGGTAGTTAGTCGGCCATATTGGCATTCGTAATAATTATTCCATAAAATTTGTAACATGTGTAAAAAAGACAGACACTACAGAGGAAAGTGTGTTTTTATTCTGTTTAGTTGGTATAACGAAATATTGGGACCTGCCATAATTTATTCTGTTTAGTCGTCTCGTGCGGTAATTCGTTGAGTTTTCTAACGTGTGTGGGACAGAATTTTGTAATTCGTATGAAGTGTTTGTGATTGCAAGTCGAAGTAAAAATATGTTGGAGGCGCTAGGAATAATAATGAAAGGTAAGATGATCATTTATTTAGTGTATGTTGTCCGTTGTTTGTAGGAAATTAGCTGTTAGGTTATGTATGAATGTCTCGATTACTTTGGGTTGTACACTAGGCCTACCGGTTGTTATAGACCCAACTATACATAATATCACTGTGTTCTGTCCAAAATTTAATAATGGAGCAAATTAGCATTCTAATTTAATTAATACAATATACCTAGGCTAACGCAATGCGTTCTTATGGGAGTAAAAATTTAATTTTTTTTCTCCGTAAATAGGTTCGACCGCCGTTTAAAATTATTTTTCTCGTGTTTATATAACATAGAAGAATATAATAAAAATATATCAGCGCAATATCAGCATTGATGAGAATCTTCATAATTACCCAAAGGGTAATTAACTAATTTTTAAAAAAAGTCCCTGTAAGGCACTGAAGCAATTTAATTAAATAAAGTTTCTTTATTATAGATACTCCTGTAAGTCTGACAATTATTTTGTCTACTCTAGCCTACCTATATATGTGTAATGTATCCAATTTGTAAATCATTTTATTCGTAAAATGTGGTCCTACCTAACACAAGATGGTACGCCTTACTATAATATATTTAATTTGAACTCTGCTCGTATTTAACTAGTTACAAATTTTATTTAATTCTTCAGTCCAGCTATATTACTCTAAATATACTTTCAAATTCAGCATTTTTCATAAAATTCATAAAAGAAATACGTTAGGTTATGTTTCATGTCTAGATTACTTTGTCGAAAACGTATCTGTTATAGAACCAACTATGCCTAATAGCACTGTGTTCTGCCCAAAATTTAATAATTGAGCAAGTTAGCATTCTAACTTAATTAATACAATTTTATTTTTTCATTATTAGCGGGCCAATTTATACAAAAACAAAAATTCTGGAGTTTTGTATTGTAGTGTTTTAGGGTAAATAGAATTGCCATAATAAATTTAATACAGTAGGCGTATTGTTTTGATTGTGAAACAAAAATCATTTGTTTGATGTTTTAATTCAGTTCACTTATCCCCAATAAGTAAAAACCTTTACAAAGGTGCATAAGGTATTATCATTTGCTTTAAAAAATTGAATTCCAAAATAATACAAAGACTATTTAAATTAGATTTGTTCCTTTACTGCATTAATAAAACCTGTCATATACGCGTCACCTTATGCTACATAAATATCAAACACACTTAGTGTTCCGAGTTGTTAATACAATAGCGATATAAATATCAGGTTACTAAACCTTTACACAGAATAATTTTATTAGATGCATTGTTGTAAAACTTTAATATTGTAATTCCTGCTTTGAAAAGTGCAGGGTAAAACAGAAAAATGAAAATATCAGAATAATAATATTTGAATAGAAATCATAGATTCTTTGTGGTATACAAGAACATGAGTATTTATTGTATTGTATGCAAGTTGGATGTCATAACATGAAATTATCAGTTAAGGATAGTTTAGTGTTTAGATAAGACTTTGATTCTATAACCCTAGGACTAGAATAAACTTCCAGTTAGTTTTGTGCTGATGTATTATTAACAACAGCAAAGTTCCTGTGATAATAGAACTGATTTCGCTGAAAGATTAATTATGTTAACAAAACTAGCAAACTAGCAGGGCATTAGCCGATTAACTTACAGCGGAATAGCCTGTAAGCCTAACCTAACTCTGAAATAAAATGAATTACTTTTAGGAAAAAATCAAAATTTGTTTGTGTTATGTAGGCTTGGGTGTTAAGTATAATAGGCTAAGTTCTTTATCACAGTAAATTGTCTCTAGCTCCAGATACTTGCATGTCTACATCAATTGTCATATTTTACTTTTCAGATGACTGTGAAAGTAGGCCTAGGAGACGTACAGCAAAGAAAGGTACATATAGTTTTAATTGTTATTTATATTCAGTGTATAAAAGCACCCCTTAACTCTAATCAACTAAAAATATAAAATTAATTAACCCATTTTTGAAAAAGACCCTGTGAGGGAACTGACTCCAGTTAAATGAAATATGTATTCTGTATTAAATGCTTATTCTGTATAAATATCAAGTTACTGATACCTTTACACAGAATAATTTTATTTAGATTAAGTCTGGCCTATGATAATATAACTGATTTAGCTAAACTTACTGCGGATTAGCCTGTAAGCCTAACCTAACTCTGAAATAAAATTAATTACTTTTAGAAAAAGATCAAAAGTTTATAGGCCTGGGTGTTAAGTATAATAGACTAAGTTCTGTATCAAAGTTGAATTATCTTTAGCTCCTGAACTTACACCAATAGTGCATGTCTACATATATTTTCATACTTTACTTTCATATTTGACTGGGAACGTAGTAAGTTCAGTGTTAATTTATTCATGTTACCTTATATTTGGTGTATAAAATCACCCCTTAAACTCTAGTTAACTTAAAACTAAGATTAATTAACTCATTTTTAAAAAAAGTCCATGTGAGGGCACTGACTGCAATATAATTAAATATTTTTTTTTATTATAGATACTCCTGTAAGTCTGACAATTATTTTGTCTACTCTAAAAAAATTCCATTTATTACTTTTATGGTGATTCATGTATGAACATTACATAATTTTAATTTTCTTACAGATGTAAGACTGTTTCCGGAAAATGTATGCGATCGAATTTCACAAGATTTAGGACACACACAATTGTCTGATCAAGTAAGTTTGAGTGGTAGATTAGGCCTGAAATTTATGCTAAATTTTGTTCGTAAATTCTGCCTAAATGTTTTGCCAGTAATTTAATCTATGGCTTTGATATGAAGTATAAAATGTCTGAAGACAAGTACTAAGCCTTGAGTACACCCATTAGCCTATAGAAATATTAGCTAGACTGCGTACGTTTTCAATTGTAAAAATGAAATAGGCCTACCTATATTTGTGTAATGTATCCAATTTGTAAGTCATTTTATTCGTAAAATGAGGTCCTACCTAACACAAGATGGTAGGCCTTACCATAATATATTTAATTTGTACTCTGCTCGTATTTAACTAGTTAACATATTTTATTTTATTCTTCAGTCCCACTATATTACTCTAAATATACTTTCAAATTCAGGATTTTTCAGAGAAACGTAATTAATTAAATAAGATATGACTTAATAAGTTAAGGTTAATTTTAACACCTAATATAACAAAATTTATAATATAGGCCTATGGCTACTGTAATACGGAAGCAAACTGTTGTAATATTTTGTACACATAGTTACTTTCATAACATCGAGTCCATTAAATTGTAATTTATATGACATAAAAATTTTATTTTAACACAGCTCTGATTTAAAAATTAAGGACTAACATTTGTCAGGTAAAAGAAAAAGTGAAAAGAGAATTTGAACTGTGACTTCTTTAATATTTGAGTTAAAAAGCTTTTTAATCTCGATTAAATTTTTTAATAAAATTGTGCTGTTTTTAAATTTTATAATATTAACTTGCAGACAGAAAAGGTTTTGCTGGTGACTAAAGAAAGCATCGTTCTTTTATCTTATGTAAAATTTATTATTGCATGCAAGTCTGATTAAAGCTCACTAAACTAAAATTATCACTGCTTACAGCAGCAGGTTCTTAAACCCGATAATTGATGTAGGCCTATAGTGTTATTTTTATTTAATTTCTTATTATCTGTATTTATAATCTGTAACTTAATGTGTAGAATTGTATTTATATTGTTTAACCTCCTAAATGATACTCAACTAATATCACATGAAATTTTAAAAAAATTAGTATCTTAATATTCTAAATTTTATGGGGTGTGTTATACTTAATAGTAGATTTAAATGATACGGAGTATGGATGAATTATCCGTAATGTATTTGCTAGTTATAATACCGTTATAATCAGGATTATATTATTCAATGTTAATCATTTGAACAGTTTTTGTTTTTCGAGTTTGTGTGATTATATTAGAAATCTTTTTCAGGAATCTTCAGTGCAGGGATGTAACCAAGCAATAGTGACTTGAGTTCATTTAAATTAAAATAGATTACTATAAAATAACTACTAGATTATGCTGTAAATTTAATTTTTTTTAGAAATTTACACAAAATCCATTAACTTTTTGTAAATTCATAGTGCTAACCTACAAATATTGTGCTAGGTTAAGAAAATAAATTATTCTCTTAATTATTAGCTTAATATTATTATAATTATTAACTTAGTGAAAAATTATGTATGAGTTTTGTAATGATCTTTCAGGTTCCTCCTGAACTTTCCAGAATTGACTGGGAAAAAATGACTATTATTGCACCATCAGTAGTACCGACATCAGATGATATTGATGTGGAAAACATATGAAGTGGAGAAGGTAATATAATCAAAGCAATTTAGCCTATAGATAATTTAAAATTTTTTTTTCTGTTTGTGAATTTTGTAACATTAGCATATTTGATTTAATGTTTGTTTCATATGTAGTGTTAGGTTTACCTAAATTATCTTTACTTGACAAACTAGACTTGTATAGGTACTTTAAATCAATTAAGAAAATCAGCTTTGAATGTAGCACAATTAATTCATACCATATTTCATTAATGTTTTGTTTTCAAAGCATTTTTTTGTTTGGGTGTTAGCCTATTTAATTTGTGTTATGGCAAAGTTAATTTTCTGCATCAGGAATGTCCTATTTCATTGAGCAAGCTTTATAGGAGATTTTGAAGTTTGTGATAAAATAGCCATTAATGATTGTTTTGTCTTGTTAATGACAACAATATAAAGTTATTAACAGTCCCATTTACATTTTAAATGAGAAAATTTAGTAACATAGTAGTTGGAATCATTTTTAATTAGTAGTATTATGTGTCAATGCTTTCAAATCAGGGGCTTCCTTTGGAAAGTATAATCATATGATAATTTTAAGATAAGTATTGTTAGAAGCTCTAAATAAGTTTGTTTATATTATTTTTTATATAAAGAGTTTTGGAAGCTGCTGGAAAACAAAAGTTCTTAATAAAGTACATAATTAGTTTAATAACATTATTTCCCATAAAATTGCAATTATTTCATTTAGTAATTTGCACTTTTGTTGATACTGGCAATGATAATTATTTTTCTCTGTTAGCTAAAATTCTTTCTTTGTTACAGAGTCCATTGTTGTAGAAGCTCTTATATCGCCAGATGATTGTGCAAAATTTATAAGTTTGGAGGTAAATTTCTCCTTATAGAACTGCTGTATTCTTATATAGTTATCTCTCTCTGACCTCTATTTTGCACTATGAGGTGTACACTTATTTCCATTCTTATTTGGTATTCTTTTATCTCTTTCTACTATTATTTAGTTACAATAGTTTAATCATAGTAGTCTCTTTATAATTGGTTTAGTGTTTTTTGTACACTGGTCTGTCCCTTAGTGTATATCATTGACTAACATTACTTACACCTAGTGTCACATGACAGGTGTTCTTAATTACGATTATAATACATTATGTCCTTTCTTATAATATTCTTATACTATTACAATAGTGGCATTACACCTTACTTGTGGTATAGACATTAACCTTTTACTTCTATTTGGTATTATAAAGTGGTTTTGTTCACGTTTTACTTAGTGAATCCCCTTTTGGTCGGTTTTGGTTCACTTTATTTACTTAAATTCTTATTTAAAATCCATTTTGGGTATCTTATATTGGTACCTGTAGAAAGCTTATCAGTTCTTCTTGGTTTAAGGCACAAAACATTTTGGTTTAGGTAGGCTTTTCCTACTGATAGATGTGAATTTAGGTGAAATTTGTACCAACAATGTGTATGTTAGGTTGATACAAATTTACATTCTTTTAACCTTATTTTCTCAAGTTTGGTTTTATTAATGATAACTAATAACTCTTCAGTTATTGCCTTTTCTTATCTTACATGATTGTTTGACTATTTGAGTAATATTTGTTATTATTATGAGACAAATTTAATACTTCTTTATGTTACATGGGTGCTATGCATAACATGTTACTATGCTTTTATTCACAGCTTCTATTCAGTTAACAGTCTAGTTACTTTCATTCTTTTATAACATATCTTGTCCTATACATTTATAATATTATCTGTTGTATATTGTACAGGAATGGGTTTCCTCTCCTTAAAACCCCACTGTTGTGTTTGTCAATTTGTACATACACCTATGCCAATGTGTTTTGAATTATTTTAATTATGTAAATCTCGGAGATATTTGGAGTTGTGGGATGTATTGATGTAAGTAATTAATTATTAACTTAGCTCTCTAAAAACTATCAGTGTTTGTGTACCTGTAACTTAAATAATTAATGAGTTATTTTATAATTCCGTTCAACCCTATTATACCTTGAAGAGAATTCTGTCTAATTTTGTATTTTTACTCTCTCTCTTTGGTGTCAGATAATTCCGCTATAAGCGCTGTAGTATCGGCTCAACGAAACTTATAGGTTATTTCAATGTTTATGTTAACCAATTATTCTATACTTATTCAGTTACTTTTTTATTCCTAGCTCATTAAACCATACTCCAAATAACAAGATTTTGCCAATATATAAAGGTTCTTTATTTGTTTACTTCTTTAACATTGAATAATATATGTTCTAATTAACATATGCTTGAGCTATAGATTGTATGAATCGATTGTTGATTATTCTGATACTTTATTTAAATTTAGTTATATAGTGTGTTTTAATTTGTAATTAATTTAATTCAGGGTGTGAAGGTTCTTGTAACTGTGGGGAAGATTAAAAATACATAGATAAGAATGCAAGATTTACAAATTTAAAGTCTTGTGTAGTTAGTATGATTAATATAATAATAATTTACCAGACTAGAACGAAGCCAATCGTGTAGGCGGTTGATTGATAAATTTACTGTTCTGGACAATTATGCCGTACGATTTTCTTTCTTCGATTTAATAGAATGGAATTCTTCTCCTGTCCACTTCGGAATTACATCTTTCTGAATTGGTTTACAGCCCGATTGATGATTCTTCTGCAACGCCAGGATCCAAATACGTTCTTCTCTTGGTTGAAGCAATTAGTGTTGTTCCGTGTTTTTGAAAGGTTATAACTTCTGGTGTAGTGAATATTATTAATTGTGATACTGTTAATTCTTTCTATTTGGTTTAATATATCATTAAT
This sequence comes from Magicicada septendecula, assembly GCA_034769895.1. NCBI lineage: Eukaryota > Metazoa > Arthropoda > Insecta > Hemiptera > Cicadidae > Magicicada > Magicicada septendecula. The sequence goes on along the minus strand of CM068375.1, from coordinate 332,281,254 downwards.
TCCCTTCGGATATGGGACAGTTCAAGTTCTTCCTTGTATAATCCAGTTATTTATTCTCTATTGTGATTTCATACTATAGTGTTATTTGGATTAAACTGTACTGGTGATAGTCATAAACATTGTCATTAGGATTTTGTGTTTTATAATCGTGTCTGATGATTTAAAATATTCCGATTAAATAGATAATTCTTGGGTTTTTTAATCTCATCAGATTCAGATCATCAAAGCAATTATTGTCAAATTAACAACTTCCTCTTCTTCTGTCGTCCCTAGCAACACACGACTTCTTCCTTCCACATGTTTTGAATATAGTGTTTATTTCATATATTTTTTGTCTATTCCTTATCAATTTGCTATCCTATCGGAATGTAACTTTACCGATAGTTGGTTTATTATTTTCTACACATATTCTGCTGGTTTTTTGATATAAGCCGATTTTTTCCTTTTTTTATATTTAATCCACTTTCGATATTAAATGTTATTAATCGATATCATGGCATTATGGTATTATCATAATTTGTATAAATTTTATTATATATCATTATTAATTTAATGTTTTTTCTAGCTCTTCAAATCGTATTCATTAATTATTATTAATTGATGTACATAACCTTTATGTTATGAGTGGTTATATAGTGGTTTTGGCTGTTAGGCCTTTTATTGTAAACACATCTACCTGTGTTTATAACTGGTACACATCTATAGCCCCTTTTACATAAATTCATACATATAATTAAATCTTAACTATTAACATTTACATAAACAATTATTTTTTCCATATCTAATAACAATTTTATCTTGACCTATGGATCACATATAAGAAACTTCAAATCTATTAACGTTATAACAAAAAGAAAAGGGTGATTGGGTGTTGTTGTTGTGTTGTTGTGTTGTAAACTGTCGGGCGTTACCTCCGCGCACTTTTGTTACTTACTCTGTTGACTGGATCCTCTGCAGCGATGTAGTCCTGTAACAAAACTTAAAGCTATGCTTTTTGTGGGCGCCACTTGGAAACGTTTGTTCCAAGAAAAAAATTAAATGTGATTGATAAAATTTTTAAATCTACGAAAAAAAATTTAAACAAGTCAGTTTAGCTTTGAAAAATCAGTTAATTTTAATGGTTCTTTAAAAACAACAAACAAATCGTCTGAAGGACTATCATTCATAAAAATTATAAAATTGCAGAGAAAAAATTTTACAAGTTATTATTATTGACAATTTTTTATATGTCCAATCAAGTATCGGCTAGTATTTCAGATTCTGACTCAGTTGACAAGCATGAGTTTAATATGTGAAAAAACTTTAATCTCAGGACGTGACTCCTTTGAACTACCAAGACATATCAATTAGATGCCTTACAAGAAAAAAACCAAGTGATTTGAAGGTGTATGTGTGGCGTGTAAAGTACAACTGTGTGATAAATGTAACCAGGTAACAACTAACTTTAATTTTGGTAACTCACGTTCCAACGGTCGTTTATTCTCTCACTGGACACTTCCTTCGGGTAGTTTCTCGATCTCGCCTCTTCGGGTGTACACTGAATCTATTTAAAGTCAATTTTTTCGATCGTTACTTTTTCCGCACTTTTTGTCAAAACGTTTGGCAGTAAAATCTCGTTCAAACGCCGCCACTACGAATCATCTGTTTAGCGTTGATTCAGAAATCTGCCACCGCAGCGCTGATCCCCATGCAGTTTTGAGGAAGGCTAGTGTATTGTTTGTTTCGTTCGGGGGAATTATTTGTCACGTTAGTCAGTCAATGCGGACACAGCAGAATTCGTTCTCTATTAAATGTATGGGACCCTCCTGGGCCGTCGACGTTCTGGCTGCGTGCTTTCTATTAGAATTTGCCGTATCGCTGCTCTATTTCAGCGATACTTTTTGGCGACTCTCGTTGAGGTTAAGTCAGTCGGTTATGTCTATGTACGGGAAAAGCCTTCGTGCCGTGTCTTGTCGATTTTTTCGCCTCTCGGTTTCGCCTTAGCTGCGTTGATCAGTGTTGTGTGAGATGCATCAGCTCTGGAGTTCAATCTTCAAGTGTTTTCCGGTCAAATTTTGTCTCGCTTTTATACTAAATCGGGATGACTGTTTTCGTCGACTTCCGGTATATTTGTGTAAAAATTCTTTCTAGATTGTTCGAGAATAAACGAAATGGAATGTCATAGAACAATTTTCACTTCCGTAGAAGCTTTTAGAACGAATTTCTTATTCTTCATACAATGGATATTTCAAAATTTACACTGGTATTTATCAAACAGTTTCACATTAGTACTTACAACTTGTATGCCATTAATGTATTTGGATTCCTTGTTTTTTACTGAATCTAGCGATACTAAATATGATTGGTATCTAATTAACTTAAGTCTAAAAAACATTACAATTTACAACCCTCACCTTGAGTTGTAGTCATTAAAAACTCAATATTTATAATAAAAATTGTTGTGGAGTTATAAAGTTCCCTTCACAAGCTGGACATCTACTACTACTACTCTCCTACAACAAAATAAACAAATTTTAACATTAATAAAACACAAATAAATACAATTTTATATGGCCTCTGCTCATGGCCTAGGTTCTTGTCAGTTTTCTAATACAATGATTAGTCTTTTTCCTTAATATATGTGTTATTTCACCACTATACACACCGAGTTTATTATTTTGTCTATCTTTTGTGATACCTGGTTACTTGGTACATATATTATATTTATCACAAGATGACATAGCATCATTGATTGTCTTGAGATGTCATTTTCTATGGTGTGACAAATCTCACTCTAAATAGTTAAATTCCTTTAGAATTGATTTCACTTTCAACTGAGTTTATTTCTTATTAAGGTATTCTGATGTATTGTACCTTTCTATCTTATTTTTGTTAGTATTATGTAAGTATTTTAGCCAGATCTGATTATTTTTGTACTGGATAATTGGCTTCAGCCATACATGGTATTAGTAAATATTTTGCTGACTTGACTATTACAATGTTAAAGTTGGTCAGGTATATTAGTATAGTTGCTTTATATCATATTACAGCTTTCTAATACAGTTTGGTTGCATTTTGGCAACATTAAATTCATAAATTATACAATATTAGATGCCTATTACATGTTTTTAGTTAACACTGTTTTTGGCTATTTTGGCTGCTTTTTATTCATTTGACAGCTTCCTTTATTTAAGATAAATTGTTCACTATTGTCTGCTTGACAATTACGTATAGTTTTTATATAAATCTGATAATAATTAATTTTTTCATGAAATCTTGGTGTATGGTCTCAAATCCAACACATTAATATTTTTTTGTCATTGCAAATATACAATTTTTATTTTAACTTAAACTCTTTCTAATAATGTATTTAAGTCATTTAATACATTTATTTTATTTACATCACATAATATAATAATGGATCATGTCCATTTATTCACAAAAAATAGTTTTTAATACTATATTCATAGTTATGAAACTTAATAATTATTGACTTTATTCTGGTGGATTCTGACATTATTTCTCTCTCTTATAGTGTCTTATGGTTTTTTTACTCTTATTCACTTTAATAATATGTATGGGGTTTTGTCTTAGTCATAGTTTGGTCGTTTTTTCAAGTTGATAGAAATAATTATTATACAAAATTACACAATTTTTTGGGACTACTTGGGTTCGATACTGTTCACTTCACTTTCCTCTTATGCTAACTTACTATATAAATGATTTCTTTTTATGGAACGTTCTGTGACGTTACATATGCCTCCCGTTAAAGTTGATAATTTTGGAAAAACATATCTTTGGTTTTGATGAAATTATCATCTCTATAATAACCCTTTATTATTAGCTTTTTTATATTTCATTCTTTTATCTTATAATTAAATTCCTGTACTACCCCTTTAATATATTAATCCAACTCAATATTCCTAGTTCGTTCTTTGTCATATCACCTATTCCTTTCCTTTTTACCTTGATGTTTTATAATTAATCTTTGATATAAATCCCTATCAATTCCCTAACTTACATAGAGGGTTGGGAGTCAGAGTGGCTCGCTATGGCATACATTCTCTGTCCCTTCCTGTCTATCACTACTGAAATCAGAGGCAACACATCCCTGTTCAGAAAATAATAATTGCACCTTTGCAACAAATAATAATAATAATAATAAAAAAAAAAATACAATATTCAAAGATCATAGGCTCCTACACATAAATTCCCTTTCTTAAACTCTTCTGATTAATTCACAATTATATTAATATATCGTTCTCCGCAGGTTAAAATTATCGTTTAAAATCATTCAATGTTAATAGCTATATTCATATTCATCATTACCTCCTTATGTAACACACTGTTTTCCTTTTTTTTTTCCATTTATCATATCCATTTAGTATCAAATATATGACAGAATTTCTCCCTCTTTTCTCCTTTACTAAGTGTCCTTCTCGCAATATTTATTAATAATAATCTCTCTCCTTCTCTAAGTACGGGTAAGCTGGTAAATATACGTTGACATGGCTATTGGAAATAAATCTATATTTTATATATATCTTTATGCCTTTGGTGTAAGGTGTCCTTCTCGTAATATTTATTAATAATAATCTCTCTCCTTCTATAAGTACGGGTAAGCTGGTAAATATACGTTGACTTGGCTATTGGAAATAAATCTATATTTTATATATATCATTTTGCCTTTGGTGGAATGTGTCCATCTCGTAATATTTATTAATAATAATCATAATACAATAATATTTATATTTATTTAAAAATCTCTACCTCCTTTCTAATTATGGCTAAGTTAAAAAATTCACGTTGACATGTTTAGTCAAGGTACCTTCTCTATGATGCTGTATTTGACTTGGGTCTTTGGTCATGGTACTAGGTCACTGATTGCGTATTTTGACTTGCGATTTTTTAATCATGGTACTTTTTTAATGAAGTCTGGTTATACGTTCCTTTTACCTTGTTCCTAATTGTGTCAGTTACCTCGTAGGTATTGTTTTCATGTTTGATAATATTTTGGTTATATTTGTCAGTTTGGGTTAATTATTTCAACTCCTTTTGGTTGTGTGTCCCTTATATTATGTCCTTACTTATTATTCCCATTCCTTTTAATTCCTTCTCTTTTCAATATTCGACCTTCGATGTTTATCACCTCTACTCCTTCAAATGCCTGGTCTATGACATTTATTCTGGATGATTGGTTTCATGGCATTACCATCTCATCACATGTTTGGGCCATAATTTTTCTGCATAGCGGAATTCCTCCTCTCTCTCACTTTCATTTTGGGGATCATTATCTGGTTCTCGGCCAGTTTCTGCCAATACATGGTTTACATAAAATACTCGGGGTTTTTCGTCTTTACTCGTCTGATTATGCTGTAATGAAAAACCTGGATTTTCGTGAACTGTTACCCGATTCTCATTATTATTTTGATTAGCGTTTGGCTCTTGTTGGTTGTTACTTTCGTTTCGGGGTGGTTCGCTACTCCTACCCTCTGAAAACTGCTGCCGGTTATTCGCCGTATCACCCTGGCTACCTGGCGCCTGTTGTGGGTAAAACATGTAATTGGGTACATTAGGTGGATATGGCCGTCGGTTATCGGCCATCATATAATTTACCTGGGGCCTATATTCATTTCGGTTTCTCCTATCGCTTCCTCCTTGGTTTCCCCCGTTGCGATAACCATTACGTTGGCCATAATTACTTCCTCTATAATTATTCCCGCGATAACCGCTTCCCTGGTGGAAGTTCCTACCGTAGTTATTCCCGGTGTAATTACCTCTGTTTGGTCCCGGATAGTTGCGGTTAATTGGGCCCTGAGTGTTATCATTTCGGCCATTTGGTGGGAGATTATTATTCTGATTATTGGTGTTTAGATTATTACCGTTCCCACCTCCATTCCGGTTTGGTCCGTTATTATTGTTGTTGTACTCTACCTTACGATTGGGGGGTTGGTAATCCTGGAACCTTCCTGTGGATTCGCAATTTTCCAATAATTTGGCCAGATCGGCTATTTTGCTAATTTGTTGGTATAATTGGGCATCCTTGATCCCATAGCTGTAATGTCCAGCTAACTGCCTTACCAAACATTCTTCTGGGATCGGCGGTATCAACTTCCGTGCTAAACATACCTTTCCCAGGAAATAAGATGTCGGGGACTGTCCATAGGACGCATCGTATTTGCCATAGAAAATGTCCATCTTACCCTGTTTTGTGCGGTCTCTGACCAATACTTTTCCTTAAACTGGCGTTTAAACTCTGCTAAATTCGTTATTTCTGGTCGTACCGCTATCCACCAGTTATCCTTAGTATTTTTAAACGTCTCGTCAAGCATTTCTCTTATCCTGTCCCACCTTGTTTCTCTACTTCTCCCAATAACCTCCTCCATTCTTTCCAAAAATTCCATTGGGTTTCGTCGATAGTCCTGGAAGTTGATTACTTCCCTGTTTTCACCATGACACGTATGAGTGTTTAGTATTGGTGTGTCTCTCAGCGCCTCTAATCTTTCCTGCAGGTTTTTCTCTCTCTGGTCTATTTCCAGTATACTATTTTTGTTAGTTTTTATTTGTTCATCCAGCCTGTTAGCGATGTCATATGTTTCCTGCATCCTCTCGCTAACGTCTTTCTGGACTTCCTGCATGATGGCGTCTTGGTTCTGCCTTACCTTGTTTTCGAGATTTCTAACATCTTGTTTGGTCTCTACTGTTTGCTCCTCTATACTTTCGAAACGTGTATTGTTTCCCTCCCGTAACCTTTCCAATTGTTTCTCCATGTTTTCGACCTTCCTGTCACTATCGACCTTATTATCATCGATCCTTTTGTTTACTATTTCGTATTTTATGCTAATTTCTTTTTTCAGGGACTCTATGCTTCCTTTTATTTCCTCCTTATCTTCCTGTCTGTTTTTATTCAGGGATTCTATATTTTTGTTCATACCCTCCTTTAAAGATTCTATACTTCCTTTTATTTCCGCCTTATCTTCCTGTCTCTTTTTATTTATATCCTCTTTCAGGGATTCTGTATTTCTGTTCATATTTTCTTCTATCCTTTTGAACATCATCATTAGTATATTCGCGTCAACACTTCCTGTTATTTTCTCTGGTTCGGGATTCTCTGTTTGTTCTACCATTTGTATGGGTTCTTCTCCCGTTTGTTCCTCTAATTCCTCTGCCGTTTGTACCGGTCTTTCCATTTCTAGTGTGGGCGGTTCTAATTCCGTTTCCTCGACCTGTACTGCCTCTCCGTCTTCCACACTTAACTCGGGTTCCGCAGTCTTCTTCACCTTTTCTCCCTTTGGTTGCGGCATTTTAATATGTTGGTAGTTGCCGGGCTTGTTCCGTCTTTTTCAAGCCTCACTAGTTGGGCTGCCAATTTATAACAAAAAGAAAAGGGTGATTGGGTGTTGTTGTTGTGTTGTTGTGTTGTAAACTGTCGGGCGTTACCTCCGCGCACTTTTGTTACTTACTCTGTTGACTGGATCCTCTGCAGCGATGTAGTCCTGTAACACAACTTAAAACTATGCTTTTTGTGGGCGCCACTTGGAAACGTTTGTTCCAAGAAAAAAATTAAATGTGATTGATAAAATTTTTAAATCTACGAAAAAAAATTTAAACAAGTCAGTTTAGCTTTGAAAAATCAGTTAATTTTAATGGTTCTTTAAAAACAACAAACAAATCGTCTGAAGGACTATCATTCATAAAAATTATAAAATTGCAGAGAAAAAATTTTACAAGTTATTATTATTGACAATTTTTTATATGTCCAATCAAGTATCGGCTAGTATTTCAGATTCTGACTCAGTTGACAAGCATGAGTTTAATATGTGAAAAAACTTTAATCTCAGGACGTGACTCCTTTGAACTACCAAGACATATCAATTAGATGCCTTACAAGAAAAAACCAAGTGATTTGAAGGTGTATGTGTGGCGTGTAAAGTACAACTGTGTGATAAATGTAACCAGGTAACAACTAACTTTAATTTTGGTAACTCACGTTCCAACGGTCGTTTATTCTCTCACTGGACACTTCCTTCGGGTAGTTTCTCGATCTCGCCTCTTCGGGTGTACACTGAATCTATTTAAAGTCAATTTTTTCGATCGTTACTTTTTCCGCACTTTTTGTCAAAACGTTTGGCAGTAAAATCTCGTTCAAACGCCGCCACTACGAATCATCTGTTTAGCGTTGATTCAGAAATCTGCCACCGCAGCGCTGATCCCCATGCAGTTTTGAGGAAGGCTAGTGTATTGTTTGTTTCGTTCGGGGGAATTATTTGTCACGTTAGTCAGTCAATGCGGACACAGCAGAATTCGTTCTCTATTAAATGTATGGGACCCTCCTGGGCCGTCGACGTTCTGGCTGCGTGCTTTCTATTAGAATTTGCCGTATCGCTGCTCTATTTCAGCGATACTTTTTGGCGACTCTCGTTGAGGTTAAGTCAGTCGGTTATGTCTATGTACGGGAAAAGCCTTCGTGCCGTGTCTTGTCGATTTTTTCGCCTCTCGGTTTCGCCTTAGCTGCGTTGATCAGTGTTGTGTGAGATGCATCAGCTCTGGAGTTCAATCTTCAAGTGTTTTCCGGTCAAATTTTGTCTCGCTTTTATACTAAATCGGGATGACTGTTTTCGTCGACTTCCGGTATATTTGTGTAAAAATTCTTTCTAGATTGTTCGAGAATAAACGAAATGGAATGTCATAGAACAATTTTCACTTCCGTAGAAGCTTTTAGAACGAATTTCTTATTCTTCATACAATGGATATTTCAAAATGTACACTGGTATTTATCAAACAGTTTCACATTAGTACTTACAACTTGTATGCCATTAATGTATTTGGATTCCTTGTTTTTTACTGAATCTAGCGATACTAAATATGATTGGTATCTAATTAACTTAAGTCTAAAAACATTACAATTTACAACCCTCACCTTGAGTTGTAGTCATTAAAAACTCAATATTTATAATACAAATTGTTGTGGAGTTATAAAGTTCCCTTCACAAGCTGGACATCTACTACTACTACTCTCCTACAACAAAATAAACAAATTTTAACATTAATAAAACACAAATAAATACAATTTTATATGGCCTCTGCTCATGGCCTAGGTTCTTGTCAGTTTTCTAATACAATGATTAGTCTTTTTCCTTAATATATGTGTTATTTCACCACTATACACACCGAGTTTATTATTTTGTCTATCTTTTGTGATACCTGGTTACTTGGTACATATATTACATTTATCACAAGATGACATAGCATCATTGATTGTCTTGAGATGTCATTTTCTATGGTGTGACAAATCTCACTCTAAATAGTTAAATTCCTTTAGAATTGATTTTACTTTCAATTGAGTTTATTTCTTATTAAGGTATTCTGATGTATTGTACCTTTCTATCTTATTTTTGTTAGTATTATGTAAGTATTTTAGCCAGATCTGATTATTTTTGTACTGGATAATTGGCTTCAGCCATACATGGTATTAGTAAATATTTTGCTGACTTGACTATTACAATGTTAAAGTTGGTCAGGTATATTAGTATAGTTGCTTTATATCATATTACAGCTTTCTAATACAGTTTGGTTGCATTTTGGCAACATTAAATTCATAAATTATACAATATTAGATGCCTATTACATGTTTTTAGTTAACACTGTTTTTGGCTATTTTGGCTGCTTTTTATTCATTTGACAGCTTCCTTTATTTAAGATAAATTGTTCACTATTGTCTGCTTGACAATTACGTATAGTTTTTATTTAAATCTGATAATAATTAATTTTTTCATGAAATCTTGGTGTATGGTCTCAAATCCAACACATTAATATTTTTTTGTCATTGCAAATATACAATTTTTATTTTAACTTAAACTCTTTCTAATAATGTATTTAAGTCATTTAATACATTTATTTTATTTACATCACATAATATAATAATGGATCATGTCCATTTATTCACAAAAAATAGTTTTTAATACTATATTCATAGTTATGAAACTTAATAATTATTGACTTTATTCTGGTGGATTCTGACATTATTTCTCTCTCTTATAGTGTCTTATGGTTTTTTTACTCTTATTCACTTTAATAATATGTATGGGGTTTTGTCTTAGTCATAGTTTGGTCGTTTTTTCAAGTTGATAGAAATAATTATTATACAAAATTACACAATTTTTTGGGACTACTTGGGTTCGATACTGTTCACTTCACTTTCCTCTTATGCTAACTTACTATATAAATGATTTCTTTTTATGGAACGTTCTGTGACGTTACAACGTTAATTAGCTGCTTCACACTTCATTCTACAACAGTCATTGAATAATACATCTTGTTTCATTATCTTTCATTAACTCAACACATATTTGGTATAACATAACATAAACTTTATCATAACATTTGTTGTCACAAAATAATACCTCTTAACTCAAAATTCTTATTTGCTATTAGTAAATTATTGTTTCATTTTTTGTTTGTTTTTCATTAAACATATATCATCAACTATTGTCTAACTTACAGGTTCGGTTATTCTTGTTAATATTACCTTGCATCCTTATTTACCTTTATCTATGATTATAAATATAATTATTAGATCTTTGTTCTACCATGGGGTTAAATATTGACTTGTTTATTATTCTGTGAACCTTGTTTTTATGTAACTTGAGTGCTAGCATTTCTGTTGCGTTACAATATTGGTCATCTCAGTTAGTCAGTTCTTGTCCATCTCTTCAATCTGTAAGTTGTTCAGTCATTGCATATACGGGTAAGATGTTCTATAGTTGACTGGCTCTTGGAATCTATATTTTATACCATGGTTGTTAGGTGTCTTTCTCGTAGTATGTTTCTTCCTTGTCTTCATTGGTTCCTTACTGACCGAAAACTATTGGGTTGTTGGTTCCTGTGGTACAACCATTGTTCGGTGCATCTTCTTTTTCTTATAATGTTATTTCACTTGTTAGTTACCATTAGTTTTATTAACTCTTATTGTTGTGAGTTTATCCTTGGTGATGAGTAGCTCATGTAGTTTCATGCTTGGCCTTTTAGAAGAAACACTTGGTTTGTCTCTTTCACTCAATTATTGACATGTGTTAATATTTTGGGTTACTGAAATATTTGGGCTCATATGTCTCGTTACAATATTAACTGGTTGTAGGCATATAAACTTATACACTGTTGTGAGAATTGTACATAAGTACCTTTAAGCTAATTTCAAAACACAACATTTCAGAATTAATCACATTATTTTCACTTTATAGGCTATGTCACACCAAAAGAAAATGTACAGGTCACTTTCAACAACAGTTGACAACAGCTGACTGAATATTATCCGATGACAAAATACTAAACAGATGGGAGATAGTCACACCAACCAACCATTTTGTATATAGTCTTTAAAATGAGATTTTTTTGCTTGTACACGGAAAAACTGGATCACTGTATTAAGATATATATTTTAGATATGTAGGTCAATTTATTAATTTTGAGCTATTAATTTAGCTAGTGCTAAGCTTTAAAACACAGTTATTTGTATGAAAGAAAAGTACAATTTTGTAGGCCAAGTAATAAATCCAACTATGATTCTGAAAAATTGTCACGGGTAGGAAAATAAAAATAATAATAATTCACCGATCTGAATGACGTTTTACAGAATCGTGATAAACATAAAATTACTTTTGATAGTGATCCCATGCTCATCCCAAGCTGAAACTTTCAGAATATGTAGAGGAAAACAATATCTTTCACATATATTTTTTTGAGAATTTTAAAAATACAGTTTTTCAAAATTCAGTAAATGCAATAATGATGTGTTTATAAAAAATATATATATTTTCAACTAATTATGTTTTATATCATATGAAAGCCCTTTAAAAGAGCTTTCAAATGAACTCGATGTCATTGTTCTAGCTTAATTAGAACACAAGTTGTGAACAAATCAATATTTAATAATATATATATACTTTCACTTATGAATTTACTATTGTCACTTCCCAAACGTTTCAAGATGTTGTTTCTCTTCTTCAGTGGGTTGAGTACTAACTGTCGATTACAGAATAACCGTTACGGAATGGAGTGTGTGGTGGGGGTTGATGGTGGGAAGGGGTTGGCGCTGAGGTTCGAATTATGTGTGTGGATCAGTGTGTCAAATAGTGTATGTGATTTGTAATCTATCTGTTCATTTAATATGTTGTTTGGTTGTAGTGTGTGATATACAACCAAACAACATATTAAATGAACAGATACATTACAAATCACATACACTATTTGACACACTGATCCACACACATAATTCGAACCTCAGCGCCAACCCCTTCCCACCATCAACCCCCACCACACACTCCATTCCGTAACGGTTATTCTGTAATCGACAGTTAGTACTCAACCCACTGAAGAAGAGAAACAACATCTTGAAACGTTTGGGAAGTGACAATAGTAAATTCATAAGTGAGAGTATATATATATTATTAAATTTAATAAGTGAACGAAGAGGATGCAACAACAAGATAATTAAATCAATATTGTTGCGCAAGTCAAAAATTTTATTTATTTTTTTCATCTTTGAGCACTCATTACTCAGTAACCTTTCGTCAGAAAAATGTGAAAAAATTGATTTGTGTTACTATTTATGAATACTACATGCATACTTAATTTCAAATAAATCTAAGAGGGTCAGGTTGTAGCACTTGTTGATTTGACACGGAATATCTCTTAAATGTAACTTGAAGTTTTCATTTTGTTGTAAACATACCAGTCTAGTTTTTCTATTTATAGTTTATGCTTTTTTTTTTTAATAATTTCAACTAATTGAACCCCTAATCAATCCTACACTCCCTCGCAGAAAAACCTATATTTAGTTCATTTATATTGTCATCTGAGTTTAGTTATGTTTGATGTAATAAATAAAATGTTTATTTCATCAAAGGTGTTTTCACTTTTTGTAATTATGTTCTTGTAAATAAATATTCTATGTACTTTATGAATGTAATCTTATAGTTACTGATAAAGTAACAAAGCCCAAATGTCTGTGTGGTATTTTTGTTGTAATAATATTTGTCTGATATGTATTATTTTTGCAATGTTTTTATGTATCTTCTATGAAGAAATAATTTGTTCATTATCCTTAATAATTATTAATTATTGATACCTTAGAATTGAAACTGTTTTGTATAAATTTTGTAATAAAAATCAATGTACTTGTAAGTCTTTTTTTATCAATAACCTATTGAAAATAACACATTCCTTGTGCAATGCAAGTAGGCCTACCAAATACCTACCAAAAATGTATATCCCCAATTTTTGATAGAATATTTGATTTTTGTTGCCATCAGAATTTTACTTTGATTTTACTTTCATGTTCCATAAGGAAATGGAAGTATGGTGATGGCAAAAATCGTGTTAGAGATTTTTGCAGATTCTGATTATACTACCCTCAAAACATGAAAAAAAGTAATTTATCGAAAAGTGTCTGTGTGTCTGTCTAGATTTTTTATGGCAAACGATAAGAGCCGCAAATTCAAACAGAATCAAATATTTTTTTGCATACAGAACTGAATTGTAGAGTATTCAAGACCTATTGTTTTTTGTGAAGATCGGTTAAGATAAAGGGGTAGTTTACCTGGAATATTTTATGTTGTAACAAGAGAAATTTTTTCATGACGGACGATAACTGCCTTAAATTCAAACAGAATCAGATATTTTTTTACATATGTGCCCGAGTTATAGAGGACTCAAGGCCTATTGATTTTGGTGAAGATCGGTTACGGGGAAAGGGTAGTTTACCAGAAACATTTTTTTGTTGTAACGTAATAGTTTACCTGATAATTTTTTGTATATATGTACTACGTTATTGACAACAAAGAAGCAGTTTGTTTTTAAAATTCCTTCCCGGCCTGTTTGGCCGTAGACCAATGTTTTCTGCAAAACCAGACGTTTCGCCAGTGCCATCGACTTCCATCATCAGTGAAAATCAAGTGCGATAACGTGAGGTGGTATACGTTAGTGCCCACAGTAAGTGGCTGAAGCAGTAAGTAGAAAGAAGTAGTTTCAATGGAAATATTTCATTTAGAAAATGATTTTAAATATAAATCTTAGAACATGGAAGTCGTGTATGATTCTCCATACCAATATTTTGTTCTTAAGTGTGCTATGAAGTATTAGGAATCTTCTCCATGTCAAGGTATAGGATTACAGCCTGTTTTGCCTTCACTGAAGGCATCTCTTTTTTTTGCCCTACCTATATCTCGTCTTCCCTGAGGTCTGTATCTTATTACTTGTTTAGGTAGTCCCATGTTTTCCATTCTCTTGATATCCTGCCTCTATTTTATTTGTCCTTCCCTTATTCTGCCGGCTATAGAATATACATTTTACTTGGTACTTATATTTTCATTTCATATTTGATATCTAAGGGTTTGCATTATGAATACTCGACACAATATTTTTCTTGTTAGATTCGAAGTTTTAAGTAATTTTCTCTTAAAAAGTGTGTATGAACATTTTAGCACGACGAGATTGTCTGTTTTATTATTATTCTTAACGTTTTGGTTTTTATTATTAATTTTTGGTTTATTGATTTATTCTACCCAATTCAATCTATTATTGAATCCGATATGAATAAATCGGTTTACTTACTCTTTGACATCGTTTATTAATTTTGTTTAAATAGTTTAGAATGTTTTTTGTTCCATTTCATGAGTTCGATTCTGAAGAAGTTGCGTTGACTCTTCTATTATTAGCTGCGGTGAGTTGCTCTGTACTTTCCTGTATAGACACTAACATAAACACAACATGTACATGATACTTAATATTATTATAACATTAATAGTTAATAACATTTTATTATGGCCTATGCATACTGCATTGGTCATTGTCACTTCTGATAGTGTCCTTTTTCTTCATCTTGTGGTTTTATTACCTTAACTATAGTTTGTTAAGTGAGTTTACTATACTTTAGGAAGTTACCTTTTTATATGGGTTGTAATCCTATCAAATTATTCTCGTTATTGCTTGAATATCTCTTATCATTGTTTTGATAGCACTGTTATTATTGTGCAGTAGTTCATTCTGCATTTATACTGAAAATTGCTTTGGTTTAAAGTAACCAAGATTACTTGCATCTAGCTGTCAACATGGTTTATTTATTATTATGGTTATTATTAGTATTTGGGTGGCTATAATCCTTGAATTTACTTATTCGAATAGTATTCTGCCTCATTCAATGTTGTTGGTTTAGTTCCTACTCTTTTATGATAAGTTTACAAGATAATTTTGTTCGTCATGCATCCATTCTATGGCAAGCATATAGTTATAATATACAACAATGGATTATTGTCGGTTTTGTGTTTCTGTATTACATTTGATTTATTTGACTTTATGTAGTACTGGTATATCTATTGGTTATTATTAGATTACATTTTGTTTATCTTTTACAGTCTTTACTATTGGTAATTAGTGGTTATTTCTAATATCAATTCCTAATTTTAAAATTAAAGGTGTACCTTCAATTTCACCAGAAGGAAAGTGGTATGTTGGTACAATGTAAGTAAAACATTTTGTTCTGTTTTCTTTTTTTCATATTTGGTTCAAACATATAGTTATAATTACAACAATGGATTATTGTCGGTTTTGTGTTTCTGTATTACATTTGATTTATTTGACTTTATGTAGTACTGGTATATCTATTGGTTATTATTATATTACATTTTGTTTATCTTTTACAGTCTTTACTATTGGTAATTAGTGGTTATTTCTAATATCAATTCCACTTTACAATTGGTCATTGGTGTTTTGGACATAGCCCGCTTTTCATATCTACACATAATTAGCTAAGAACTTATTATTATTCATTCTCTTTCTTACTTTTTATGTTCAATAATTCATTCTTATTGATTATTGTTTGTATTACATTGTCAAGGAAGGTATTCACTTAATAAGTTTTGGTCAAGTGTCAATTTGTTTTGCAGCTTAGGGGTTTAAATCATGTTGTTTATTCCATTTATTCTTTCTTCTTTTATAATAATTCTTTTATTGCCATATGTTAGTTCATTATAATTCATGTTATCTCCCTTTTTTGTGTTTGATCTGGATATTTTCTTCTTCTCTTCACCGATTTCCTTCCTCCTTCTTAATAAGTTCCTTCATGGCGTTTTCACTGGTTTCCTTCTCACGGTTAATAGGTTTCTTCTTGATTTTGTCTTTAATGGGTTTCCTTCTCACTGTTTGATGTATTGGGTAATTATGTATGTCGTCTCGTCGTTAGTCTTGCTTTATCTTCTTTAGTTGCACATTTACTGGTAATTCCTTCTTCATTTTAATTCACTTGGTTTTGGCTTATGATACTTCCTTTTTTATCCATGATCGTATGCTTGACCTTGTAGGTATCCTTAATTGTAATGGCTTTCAACTTATTTGTGGTACGCTGGTGTTGGTAGTGTTATATGTACCATTACAACATACAAAAATTTGACAGATATTTTTGTCGCAAAAAACTTTTATGATATATTGTGTATAAATACACATATAAAGGTATTTTTGCCACAAAAAACGTTTATGATATATTGTGTATAAATACACATATAAAGGTATACAATACATTTGATTTGTTTAACAGTCGTTATAAGACAGTATTACCATATAGGGGAGAGCAGAGAGACATAAGTTGATACTTTGTACTTCTTCAAGTGTCCCTTAGTCGCAGCACCTCTGCAACTGTATTACGTTTTTGTTATAGCTTGTAGTACATGCTCCTCCAGTCTGATTATAGCAGTGTACAGTAAAATGAGTCTTTGTTCCCTTTTGTATTTTAGAACGTGTAAAGCAACCTTTTTGTCACTAATTTGCTATGGGTGTTTACAGCTACGTACTTTGTTGGATCCATGGTAAGTGTACAAATGAATCATACTAATACAAAAGCAATGTGGCAACATGAGGGCAAGATATGTTTCTCTATAACTTTTAAAAGAAAATTAATTCATAACCTAACAGATCTCAGAATTAATTATGTGTCAGTTACTTGTGATCCTATAATGAAGATTACGTGTTTATTAAATCCTAAAAAACTAAAATTTTTAAAATGATAATAGTAATAATGGCTCCTTTTTATGCCGCCAAGGAAATTTAGGAGGTAGAATAGGTTGCCTAAAGTGAGTGTTCGACACACGCACTAAAGGTAGAGTGGCCAGCAGCACTACACTTCAGCCACTAATTTTAAAATTAAAGGTGTACCTTCAATTTCACCAGAAGGAAAGTGGTATGTTGGTACAATGTAAGTAAAACATTTTGTTCTGTTTTCTTTTTTTCATATTTGGTTCAAACTTGCAAGTGAAAAACTTTCTGGGGCGATGTAGCTCACAAACCCTACAAAGACTCGGCGTTTTCCACAACTTGTATTTAGGAAAGAACAAAAAGAAAAATCAGATTTCTGTGTTATGATCTGCACTATTCTGTTAGTTATTATGGTTTGTACCCTAAGAATATTCGTATGTTAGCCTCCGAATACGTGTTTGCAAATAATGTCGATTTTCTGGTGAACTGGGCCGGTAAAAGTTTGTTTTACTGGCTTCATGCAGCGTCTTTCAAGGTTGTCTTTTAGAGAGGCTGAAGCAACAAGTTTTGCAATAGCATTTAGTTTTAATAAACATAACATAAAACTTTCTTCAATATTGGAATTCTGTGATAAGTCGCCTTCATTTTTACTGTCACAATATTTGGAATGTGAAGGAAACCAGGCAGCATAACGACAGTGCACTGTCCTAACAAAGTTGTCAGTTTGAAGGGAAATAAACAAGTCAGCAGGGTTACCCCTTTGGAAAAGGGTGAAACCAGTGGTATTTTCATAGATGGCAGCTGGAAACCACCACTTATCGTTATATCCACAGAGTGTTATGTAGATATCACTTTGATTATTTATGGACCAGCAGGTTGTATTGGAGTAGCACATCCATCAAGATAAATTACAGCCTCTCTTTTTTTACTATTTATGAAACAGTTTATACCTCATACCCGTTACAATCTGACTTCAGCCATTAGACAAGTGTTTATATGGCCTGTTTCGGTGCAGCCGCTGAGAGCTGGATGACAATAAACCCAGGTAAAACCATGACATACCTGGGCTAGCAAAAGATGCTCTTTCAAAGGCAGCTACACCATCTAACTGACAGCAGGTTTTAGTTCAACTGGAATTTGGCCATTAAATGAAAATATATTCAGTATCGAAGAGTTTCTGTGTTCACCTGTAATTGACAGAGAGATAGGAGACAAAAGTAATTATGAAGGAAGATTAACACCAACAAAAGATTGTCAAGAGACCACAGTAGCCGGACCTCCCACGTCGGAAATAAACGAGACATCTGCTAATACCTTATCACAATTGACACCAGAATAAATTCACCCTTATCCGAAAGCGACTGCAAAAATAAAATAGAAATGCGCCAAGAAGAAAAAGTCAAGTATTCTCACTGACTCCTATTAAAAAAGCAATTCGTATTGAAGAGGAGGCATGGCAAAAGAGAGAGCGATCAAAACGGAAACTAATCATGAACGGTAAAACGAAGGCGATTTGTGGACTGTATAGAAACGATCAATCAAACTCTCCAAGACTTAAGAAATTGTAACAAATTAGTGGGTAGCGTAACATTTGTTATTTCAGAGGATTCTCGCTAGAGATTACCGGTAACTGCAAGAGGAACCCGCGCTGATATTGTCTCAGTGTGTTTAAAGCCCTCGGCGATGTGGAATGCTATTCAGACTAAATTTGCAAAGCAATATGAGAGCCCATTTAGGAGGAGGAGGAGATGGTGATTTTTCTACAAACTTACTGCACCTCGGTGACGGTAGTGTTCCTAATGACGATAGCTTCACAGAAATTGACGAAAAACTGGGACATAGTAAATAGTACAACACTGTATTAATTGCTAAATTCTGTGCAAAACGTCAAGTGTTTACTTGATAAAAATTACAAGTGGTTATTCCCAAAGAATCGAATCTGTGAAGGAAAATAATGAAACAAGTTTGGAAAAATTTTCTGGGGATAATAAAAAGTCCGAAGAATCTATTAACACCGTATTTAATATTGAAAATATAGTGTACTATCTCCAAGAATTTTTGAATTCTTTAAATCAATCTTGCATTCCGCCACAACGGTTCATTCTAAAGGTTGGCACTCCAACAATGTTGTTGAAAAATTTACATCCTCCGAACGTTTGCATAATACAAAATGCAGGTGACACGGGAATTTCTGTGTCAAGTAGGTAATAGCGTTATTATCGACTCAAAAGCCCTCTTCACACACACATTCGAATCAGTAGGCTACTGGTTGTTAGCATTACCTGGTGTAATTACCAACTTATAAATTGTAACATTCTTTACTTTAGTACACACTTGAAGGAAATTAACAGTTTCGAAATTACATCCGTTCCATTTACATAATTTTCATTAAACCTACTTAATATGTAGTAGTGAACGATAAGCTTTTCCAGGTTTTACTAGTACTTGACCTACAACGGTCTGATCTCCTACACTCAGTGCCTCTGTCTTTAATGATCACTGCTTTTTTTTACATAATAATTTTCCCATTCCTGCATAGAATTTACCCGCTCGTACAGAAGGCAACAGAATTTAGTGAATCCAAGCTGCAATCGAAGTAAAGCTACGTTACTTTCACATCTCCGTAGGTATGCCACGAATATCCGTCATACTGAATTCTGCTCAATAAAAGTTTCATACTATCACATGACTCCGACATGTAAGCAGTAAGTTATAAACTGAAGGGATTGCTGAATTATTAAAAATGGAGTAAAATCAATAGGTTAAAAAAAGTTCGTAGAAGTCTTTTGAGTGGAGGGAACGTTAGAAAACTGTTTATGTTATGAATGCTTAAGCCTACAAATCGTGGTAGTTGTTATTATTATTATTATATTATTACTATAAAACAACATTTGTATTATTTTAATACAGACAGGAGTGAATACAGCCTTCGAATGAATTAGTAGTACGAACGCGTCAGCCTGCCAACACACATTAGATCTGTATATTTGTGTCGTGACGACGGTAGTAATTTTCGTAAACAAAGACTGTTATGTCATTACGACATTAAGAATGTTGTTGGCGTGAGTTTAATGCGACAGATTTTTTTTACCTCTGCCCATGTTCTCTCTTTCAGTCCTCTCACTCACTCACTCACTCACTCTCTCTCTCTCGCGCGCGCACACGCACGCGCGCCAACTCGTACAGTTTCTTCTTTTTCTTGTCAACAATTTCAGTGTTACACACAATCCTTCACTGTTTGTTTGTGCCTGTTTGTTTAATCATTCATTGTGTTCGTACAGACTACACATTCAAACTTGAGTAACCTGTTTGTAGCAGTGTAACATTTCAACAAACACTTAAAGAGGCGCGCTTTGGGTGCAGTCGCAGAAGGACCTGCCGTTCTAACTTAATGAAAATAAAAGGAAATTAATAGTGAGGTAGTCATGTTTAATTAAAGGTAGTAGTGAGGTTTGCCCCTATTAGTGAGGTAGATGGGGAAAATTGACAGAGAAAGAGTGAGGGGGAGAAGAGAGACGGGGAAGAAGAATACGAATTTTTAATTATTCTCATTCATACCGAATATCATTTGTAAGAATATAGTTATGCAGTTATTGGTATACAGTAGTACCGAAGCAACATGTTTCAAGTTGACTCCCATCCGTTGGAAATTTATTCACCATTCTGATTAATAAAAATTTCTACAAGTACCAATAATATAAATAACAACCTGCAGAAGCAGAAGAGTTTATATCTTACAGAGTTGAAGAGTTGTAATGTTACATTAATTATATTTTTGCTTTTCGTATATCACAGTGAGCAGTAATCTAATTTTTTTGAAATAATACGTGAAGGCTTATATATTAAGAATTAATTTTTTTTATAGTTTCCGTAACTTGCTTGTAAAATAATTAGGTATCCAAAAGGTAAGTTACATATTTTAATAGCAACTTATAAGTTCCTCATCCTCGGTTTTTTCCTTTCTTCAAAATGTACCACTTCTTAATTGCGAATAAATTATTTAACGTAATAATCGTTTCACCAAAGGCTGTTTGGATCCTGTTAATAAAACTGTTGAGTCTGCTGCACATAATCCTCGCTTTTGGTTCATGTTTCGTTAACTTTCTACATTACAATAAGTTTAATTATTTTCAAGTTCCTTATAAGTAGCCAACTGTAGTAAACATCATGTACTTTGACGTCTCTCTCACTCTCTCTCTCTTTCTTTCTGTTACTCTTGTTCTTCTCAATAACTGTATCTCAGGAAGTCTGAACGTAACAGGTTCTTAAGTAAACTTCATATGACTTAACGTGCAAAATCTTAAACATCATTTGGGCTTCAGTTATGTTATAATTTTGTAAGAAAGCTTTACAAAATACTTTTTACACTGCTTCTGTATACGAAACTAGGTGCAGGTATGTAATCAAATTTTTAAGTAGGCCTATTTATTCTAACACTGTTACAGTTTCTTGAAAACGCCGTATGTAAACAAACATTAAAACTTAGTAATAAGGTTTATCAAACTACTATTTTTCTTGGACGCATTAACGCAAATCAGTAATCTAGAGACCAATTTTATATTGAAAAATCGATGTCTAATAAACGGAATTTGATATGCAAAAATCCATCGGTTAAGAAAATAAAGTAAACTTGGTTAGTAACAAATAATTTTGGCAAAAATTTTTAATTTGATATAGGCTATAATTGATTCCAATTTTATTACAATCTGAGAAATGAAGCCAAATAGATTTTCATAAACGTTGGTCTAGTAACAAAAAAAGTTTCATTCTTAAGCGCACAATATTATAATTTCCCTTTCATCCCGGAAAAAAGACTGTATTAAGCTACTATCATACTTGTCTAGTCTACACTATTTAATGGGTATATTATAGGTTTCACAAAAATTGATTATCTTACACATGGTTTTAATATATCACTAAACTTTGTGAAAAGTCTGAGTGAAAAGAATTATATACACAACGGTTGATGTTAATACAGGTCTTAATTCGTTTCAAAATTTATAGATAAATAAATAATTAAAATTATCACATATATTGTGTGGTGTATAAAATAAATTGTAATAATACTTTCTAATATGATTACTTAAGCCATAATATCCGAAGTTGGACCGTTCCTTTATTCTTCTGTAGCCTCCTACATTCTTGCGTCTCTGCTGTCATATTCGCGTCTCACAGTCATAGTAGACAGTAGGCTATAATATTATACCTTTTTTTGCGTTGTCTGAGACTTGTCTCAGAGGATAAGACTCAGGCTGATCTGGGGCAAGCACCCTTCCGCCGATTGGAGATTTAGAGGAGTCGCACGCCAGCGCAGCGCGGACCGGTGGCGAAGTAGGTGGAGGCATTCAGGATAGAGTGTAGTGTATGGATGTGTATTTGTGTGTTTACGTAGTGTGCAGAGCCAAATGGGTGATGGTAGAGCCATAATAAAAGTATAAGTCAAACGACAGCCAAGACGAGGTCGAGTAACGCAGGACGCCAAAGCTGGAGGGAGGTGTCAGAGAGGCGTCAAGGTAAGGCGGGGAGGCACAAAGGAGAGGGATAAAGACCGGATAGGTAGATAGGAAAACTTAAGATGTTAAGTTATCAATAAGGAAGCCAGGTGTAGTAAGTATGACGAAGAGACTTAATTATTTCTATTTCTCCGTTGGCGGGGGTTTCTGGGAGGAGGTCCATCGGGAATGGTGAGGAGACGGTTTATGACAAAGGAAGGTCTGCGGTAGTTACAGGTAGTATTAATATTATACAATACCTACTTCACATTTAAGTTGAGGAATTCCAATCAGCCTTCCGTTGCGTTACTTCTCTCTTGAGCCCTTGATATAATTCGTTGCCTGCTCTTTATTGCAGCTGTAATATCTCCTTCGTTTTATAATTCGTAACGTTAAATATTCTTCCTCACCCTGGAATTTTCCATTCTCTTTTACTAATTTCTTTTCACTTCATAAGACTTTTCTATACAAAAGCAAGTATATAAAAAAGTTATAAGGTCGGGGATTAGCAACCAAACGGCATTGTTTAAAAACATTTATCTACAAGTTTCTTTTCTATAGTTCATCGTACACACCCTTGCGAGATATAAATAACTACACGGTAGTTTCTTTCGCAATTTTTCGCATTATTTTGAGACAATCGACTGGTGATTTAGAGATAAATACTTAATATTAATGGGGTCTCATACATTTTATATTATATCTGTTTTCTATCCTACTGATAGAATTAGAAAAACGGTAGCTATCTCTCTTTTCCTTTTAAAAGCACAATACATATTAATTTACCAAGTAGCAGTTTCCTTCTTCATTTAAAATTTCTATCAAATCTACTGTATATTGGACAAAACAGAAGGGGAAACATACGTGCTTACAAGGTAGTGTAAACATCCTGTAATGCTGTCAAATCAAAATACAAAGGAAGGGGAAGTGAATACTGTAATGAGTAGCCCCTACATTCATATTTATGCAGGTGTAGGTGATGATTAAGGCCCGGATTTTTATGTACTTACATATTTGAATGCTGAGTGCACATTTACACGGAAAAGCCAGATATCGGCGAATAATACCAATAGGTGTCTTATCCGCGAGTTTAATTTTACATATTTTTACATATTTTGTTCATATTACATATTTCACTCCATCTTACATATTTCTACATATTTTAGCTATTTTACTATACTTTACTTCAATTTGAAAATTGAAATGGCAAAAAATAAGTAGGCCTATAACAACATTACTCAGATGCGCAAATGTGCAATTAATCAGAATCAGGTCCAATTAAATTTATTACAAGAAAAGGCAAAATATTGCATCTGTTACAATTGCACACATAGATTCTACTTTCAAGAAGTAAAATTTTTTACGAGCTCAAGCGACAAATAAGGCATTTTGCACGGGATGTTAATGAGAATGGTATGCGCGGCCGCACTCCTTATTTACGTTTCGTTCGCACGTTCAGCAGGCTCGATGGGGAAAGAACGTGCTGTCCGCGGTAAATAAATACTCTTCGCAGATCTTGCAATTCTCGCAAAGGATTCCATCTACCTAAACAACCAAATATCCATATAACTCTATGCTATTGTAGGGCACAATGTGATTTTTGACGCCTGTATTATCGACGCTCTCGGAGTGTAAGCCTACACGTAAATAACAATCTGGTGTGCAGTGTGGTGTGTTGATGTTATTGTCAAGTCAGTGTTTTGTCTTTCGCCTACACTTCGCGCTTGCTTTTTCTTGCCTTGGCGGATGCTCGTTGTTGGACAAAAGACGTCTTAAATAATATATTGTGCGGTATTGTTCAACGCAAGTTCTTAAGAGTTTTAAATACAAATATCCTTGTTTTATCATGGCACCGACCATGATATTTTGCCAAGTTTGTTATGGCCAAATGGTGTTAAAGAAGAGAAGGTACTGCTGTTGTATACAGATGCAGCAGCATACATGTTAAAAGCAGGTAATTCTTTAAATGTGTTTTACCCCAACCTACTACATGTTACATGCCTGGCTCATGGATTGCATCGAGTAGCTGAAACTGTCAGAGACCTTTTCCCCGAAGTAAATACATTAATATCAGCAACAAAAAAGGTGTTCTTGAAAGCTCCTTACCGTATCCAGTGCTACAAACAAAGGCTACCTGACACACCTCTGCCTCCAGAACCCGTAATTACAAGATGGGGAACCTGGATCGAAGCCGTAAATTTCTACAGTGACAACTTTGAAGCTGTGAAGTATGTGGTGGAAACATTATCTCCCGATTCTGCAGTGTCAGCGAGCGAATCCTTGTCTGCATTCAACAACTCTAAGGTGATTTGTTCAGTTTCGTACATCAAAACGCATTTCAGTTGTATCAAGAAACTGGAGACTGCAGGTCTGACTCTCCAAGAGGCCATAGGAATAGTTGAAGAAGCAGTTAACAAGTTAAATGCTGTGCAGGGTGAAGTCGGTGACAAAGTTTCTACTAAATTAAATGCTGTGCTGAATAGAAACCCTGGTTACTCAACTTTACATACCATTTATCGCATATGTAACGGCGAAACTGTAGAATCGATTGAGAATATTCTTCCAAGTACGATTCCTCTATTTAAACATGCGCCGGTGACAACATGTGATGTCGAGAGATCCTTTTCTATATATAAAAACATACTCTCAGACCGAAGACAGTCCATGTCAACAGACAATATAGAAAAGTATTTAATAATTGATTGTGCAACTAAACAGTGGAAAAAAAAACTTACATGGACACTTTATTCTTATGCAGAGTTATAGTAGAGTTTTATATATATATATATATATATATATATATATATATACAATATAGATTTTCAAGTCAAAAATCTACCTTTAATTTTATAGTAATTTCAACTCTCCTAGTAAAATACTTTGTTAAATAGTTAATAATTCTCAATTTTTTACTTTATACTCATGTCCTATACTACAGAAATCCATAGGTAAAACACTTTGTTGTTGTTAATTTTATAATATCAAGGTTTCTTTTTTAATACTGTTTTCTAAAATATGTTTTCATAAATTTTCTAAAGTACAATAAACAATTGAAAAGTAATTCATTTCTTATGCATGCTGTCTTATTGTAAACTCTTCAACAAGGAGTTGAACTTTCAGATACTGTGTATTCTGAGGGTTAACTTATTTTCTGTAACAGAAGTGGTAATCTAACTGGTGATTAGTGTCAGCCCCGAACTTGATTAGTATTTTATGGATTACATTGACTTTGCTCAAAATATATTTGCATGTTTTGAAAGTGATTTTA
This sequence comes from Magicicada septendecula, assembly GCA_034769895.1. NCBI lineage: Eukaryota > Metazoa > Arthropoda > Insecta > Hemiptera > Cicadidae > Magicicada > Magicicada septendecula. The sequence goes on along the minus strand of CM068375.1, from coordinate 332,255,493 downwards.
AAAAGTTTAAAATGAAGCACCTATTATTTTCAAAACATTTCAAAGAGGGCACTGTTATGTTCTCGTAAAATGTAAATTATATTGTTGATGTGAAAGTATTTTAATACTACATATTTCTTAAATATTACATATTTAGCTACATATTTTCCTTATTTTTCCTACATATTTATGTACATAAAGGGAGACTGTGCGCTGCGCCGTACGCTAGACAGAGAGGGTATAATAGCAACTATCTCGCTCTACTTTCGTCAGTGAAACACGCGGCGGATGAGTAAATTTTAGTCGATTCATTTTTGCAGTTCAACCTGCGATAACTTCAAAACCAATAAATATACAGCAATTCTGAAAACTGCATTGTTTTCAGTAATTAAATCTCTATAAGTAGCCAAAATCTCAATTAATATAATTAACAATTACAGAATTGCAAAAATTAGTTTGGAGATACGTCCGGATATGGGAGGTTCCGGATATCACAGGTCCGGATGTGACAGGTTGTACTGTATTTACCTTATAACAATTCCCCCTAAATAAAAGGGAAATCCCCAAATTCATATTTCGAAGCCACCTGTTGTAGATAAAACGGTATTTATCTTGGATACATACGTTTAATCTCATACAAACGTTTTTATGTGTGTTCCCATCAGCACCGACACACCTGTACAGGCTTCTCCATATTTTTCTACACCTGTCCAAATATGACTATACTGATTACAATAGTAATTTCTTCTACGGTTTGTTTATGACCATAAGATATGTCTTTATAGTTCCTTTTAAATACCATTATTTTCTGCTCATTCGTACAAAACTTTTAATTGTTGAATGTGCCAATTCTGATAATCTTTGCCAAACCCAAATTTTAATGTTATACGGCGTCACCTTATTATGTAGCAAACAAAATTAGAACAAATCACTGTTATTTTAGCAGTAGCTTTTTTAAGGAGCCCAGAGTAGGCCTATACCTACCCGACACGCACACATTTGAAGGATCAGTATTTTGTCTTGGAGTTCACTCTCCCAGCTGAGATACCCATGTTTTTAGGGACCAGGAACTCGCATTTGAACTTCTATCATCAGGTACATAATGTAAATCCTAGATAAATGTACAAGCCTATGCTCTATAAGCCTAAGCTATGATACCCACAATCATCTACGTTTTACTAAAATAATGGTTGCAAGTTAAATTATTTGATTCATGTTGATGCTTTTGTCTCGAAGAAACCAGGTAAATTAATCTGCTTTTCGTATCCGGCCGACGATGGTGTGCTCCCACTTACGAACAGTGGCACTTGCAACTCGTTTCACTTGCGAACACTCAAGTAGATAAGACACGTAATTAATTTTTGATACGTGAGAGTACCTCCCACTTGCGAACACACAAACAACGATGTATGTACATCCACCCTGTATTGTGTTTATGTTTTTATAATTCGTTAAATGTATTTTTTGTTACCAACTACGTTTACCAAGTTACAATTTTTATAAAACTCACACACACACACACTTGCATAGCCGCTCCCTCACTCTCACTCTCTCTCTCTCTCTCTCTCTCTCTCTCTCTCTCTCTCTCTCTCTCTCTCTCTCTCTCTCTCTCTCTCTCTCTCTAAATTAAAAAGGAAGTTATTTTTTATTTATTTTTATTAGTCATCTTGTAGAACGGACGACGTGATCTTGAGAAACATCCCAACTTCAGAATCATTTTCATATCTTTTAGTTTATCCAATTCAGTATACTTTTTCGTCCTTTTCATAGCTTAAAAATTTCACTCCATCGTTACATCGTGTTCTGAATACATTTCTCTGCCTCAGATTATAAACATTTGATAATGTTTTTTATTCTTGGATGTGGTCTTCCAACGTGGCTGTTTAGTTTCTGATGCGTGCTTGTACGGTATTATTCATTGTATGACGTCGGAAGTAGCAGTTCCGTAACTCCTGTGGCACTAATCATTGTCTAGCTATTGTTCTACGAAACAATTAAAGAATTAATCGAGTTTCTCTTCCTCTGGAACTTGACCATGGATATACTACCAGCCACATTCTACATCTTTTCGAAGGAAAGCAAGTGTAGCACACATTAGGATTTTTGTGCTCCCTAAGTCATTTGAATGTGTATACTCGTGCAAAGTGACTACTGCAGCTTTTGAATTTTCCATTCATGAAAAATTACTTTTAATCTTTCAACCTCTCTATTCTATTGATTTAACCAAAAATCGGGAGCTTAGCTTGCACAACGTCTTCGCCCGGACGGAAACTACTCTCGTCAATTTTCAAACCGGGACAATTGACAAACTGGCCGGGACCCCGGGATCAGGTCGTCAAACCGGGACAATCCCGGTCAAACCGGGACGTATGGTAAGCCTATTTATACATGTATTTATCGGTTTTCAATATTGATGTGAGCATTGTACTGTAGAATTAGGAAGCGATTGTATTGAACGAATCACGATTATCAAATGATATACGGTATTCCTTTTAGTTCAACAATTCCGTCATCTCGTCTCCGGTACTTTGGAAAACCATTGTTATTTTCAATTGTTTAACGTAAAATGTTGCTCGGTTATTATGTGTACATATTCCATCAATCATGCAAGGAACATTAGGATTACGAGCTCTACAAGATCCATGTATCATTCGAGATAACAATTTTATGAATCCTTGGAAAAGTGATACGGCACAAAACTTAGGATAAGCAAGAGGTAGTGTATTAACTTTTTAAATTGTATATTATTATTATTTTTATTATGTTTTTACTATAAAATATTCATATTATTTTAATATGATTTTCTGGAACAGGTTTGGTGGAAACGTAAAACCGGCCAGCTGATAAATAAGAGGTTGCGAGTTCAGACGTAGATGTGTATATATGTGTCAGCCAAAACAGTGTTTTGTAAACGTACACGTCTGTCATTACAATATTAAGAATGTTATTTGACCTTGAGTAGGTACTCATGTTGACGGGAATGAGAAATCTTGTGGTGTTAGCGCTGAATAGACACAACACAGGGGGGGCCATTCCGGCTTCCCGCGCTAACCTAGCGATCAGCTGTTTTTGCCGCGTGACGTCCGACTGGTGGAAGAAATACGCGCGAGTCTTGATTTACCATGCAATCTTACCTGAGACAATGTCCTACTTAGCATCTCTCTGCTGTTTACACGAAATATTAACAATAATTGTAATGAGCTATTCATATAGAAAAAGGATTAATCAACAAGATTAAATGGTTTGCGGCAAAAAATAATGGTAAAATCTATTTCTACATTTAATAGAAAAGTAAGCAAGTCTGTCCACATATAACATTGACAAAATGGCACAAGATGTAAAATTAAGTCGGAATTTTTTATTATTCGTTAATTTTATATTAATAGAATTATTTCGATTGTTATTAATTTACTTAGAAACCTCAGATGATACTGATATTTTTCAGTGAAACGTGCGTCAGGTGTTAAAAAGAATATACGAAATTATACTACTTGCAGAAGAAACAAATTGAAAACATCACAAATTTTATATATATATAATATGCCTGCGTGGGTGGGTGCGCGTACGTGCACACGCGTGCGCGCATGAGTGCGTGTATAAACATTTCTATGTAATATAATATATTTGAAACAAGCTTCCAATTATTATAATTATAATCAATATCATAATCATTTTCTTTATCTACATTTTCTACATTCTACATTATCTACATTGAAATTTATTGACATTTAAAAGATACATTAAATATACTGTATTGAAAGGGACACTGTGCGCTGCGCCGTACGCTAGACAGAAAGGGTATAATAAGCAACTATCTCGCTCTAACTTCGTGGTCAAACTCGCGGCCGCATGAGTAAGTTTTATTCAATCCATTTTTGCAGTTCAACCTGCGATAACTTCAAAACCAATAAATATACAGCAATTCTGAAAACTGCATTGTGTTCAGTAATTAAATCTCTATAAGTAGCCAAAATCTCAATTAATATAATTAACAATTACAGAAGATACACAGAAGAAGAACGTGTTTTTTTAGACGTTTCTATTGGTTTAGCATTTGCATTTGTACACTGTACTCTTTAAAATACAAAAAGTAAAATTGGTTAAAAAGTTTTACTTACAGTACGCCTACATCAGTTTTTGAAAAAGTTTGTGATTCGGCTGCTTCATACAATGCACACGTTTTTTGGAAGCCATGAAGCCAAAATGAGTCGACCTAACGCCGCTGCCCCAGATTCAGTTGCCCCAAATAAAGTATTTCAATTGTAAAAACTTAAATATTCAAAAATAGTGAACCATATCGCAGAATGACGTAAGTGTAGTGAAGAAAAAGGGGTGATCATCCAAAACATCAAGAGTAGTATCTTTACATCCCTAACCATTCGCTAACCAAAATTGCAAAAATTAGTTTGGAGATACGTCCGGATATGGGAGGTTCCGGATATCACAGGTCAAGATGTGACAGGTTGTACTGTACTTTTTAACTACATATTATACTAATGTACAATGAAGATATACTTATTATATCTTTATTTAGTATATAGTTATTTACGTGTCAAGAAAAGACCGTGTGAATAAAGTGATCACAACATTTTATACCTTATATGTTTTCTGTCATTGAATGATTAACCCACTTTTTAATAACAGCGTTGAAAAATAGTTGATTACGTCTTTCAAAGATTATTTTTACTACGGTACTGAAATTAAAAATAACTAAGATCGTATACAGGAATTAAACGTAGGCGACTGGAATACACAGCCGAGACACAGCAGCTGCAGGAATTGCTTACGTTCAGTAGACTTGGCAACGTTGTGACCTTCGTGACTTTATATACATTTTGTGGCAACACTGTGCCTATTTTTCGTCACTAAAAGCTAAACCGATATCCGTGATAAAATAGTAATGCATTTTTTTAAACGTGTGAGTGGTTTGTAACGATAAAGTTAACAGGGTAATTATTATTCAACTTTTTTCAACAAACTATCTTGAAACGGATATATATTTTTACGGTTTTTTATGCTGATTACGAATATGTAAGAATAAAATGTCTAAGCTTACTCGTAACTTTTATATATGGGGTCTCAAAAAGATGAACTTCTCTGGTCAGAACTTGCATGTTTAGCTAATGATGGATAAACGTGATTATATATATATATATATATATATGTTGTAGCGTCACAGAACGTTCCATAAAAAGAAATCATTTATATAGTAAGTTAGCATAAGAGGAAAGTGAGGTGAACAGTATCGAACCCAAGTAGTCCCAAAAAATTGTGTAATTTTGTATAATAATTATTTCTATCAACTTGAAAAAACGACCAAACTATGACTAAGACAAAACCCCATATATATTATTAAAGTGAATAAGAGTGAAAAAACCATAAGACACTATAAGAGAGAGAAATAATGTCAGAATCTACCAGAATAAAGTCAATAATTATTAAGTTTTATAACTATGAATATAGTATTAAAAACTATTTTTTGTGAATAAATGGACATGATCCATCATTATATTATGTGATGTAAATAAAATAAATGTATTAAATGACTTAAATACATTATTAGAAAGAGTTTAAGTTAAAATAAAAATTGTATATTTGCAATGACAAAAAAATATTAATGTGTTGGATTTGAGACCATACACCAAGATTTCATGAAAAAATTAATTATTATCAGATTTAAATAAAAACTATATGTAATTGTCAAGCAGACAATAGTGAACAATTTATCTTAAATAAAGGAAGCTGTCAAATGAATAAAAAGCAGCCAAAATAGCCAAAAACAGTGTTAACTAAAAACATGTAATAGGCATCTAATATTGTATAATTTATGAATTTAATGTTGCCAAAATGCAACCAAACTGTATTAGAAAGCTGTAATATGATATAAAGCAACTATACTAATATACCTGACCAACTTTAACATTGTAATAGTCAAGTCAGCAAAATATTTACTTATACCATGTATGGCTGAAGCCAATTATCCAGTACAAAAAGAATCATATCTGGCTAAATACTTACAGAATACTAACAAAAATAAGATAGAAAGGTACAATACATCAAAATACCTTAATAAGAAATAAACTCAGTTGAAAGTAAAATCAATTCTAAAAGAATTTAACTAATTAGAGTGAGATTTGTCACACCATAAAAAATGACATCTCAAGACAATCAATGATGCTATGTCATCTTGTGATAAATATAAAATATGTACAAAGTAACCAGGTATCACAAAAGATAGACAAAATAATAAACTCTGTGTGTATAGTGGTGAAATAACACATATATTAAAGAAAAGACTAATCATTGTATTAGAAAACTGACAAGAATTTAGGCCATGAGCAGACGCCATATAAAATTGTATTTATTTGTGTTTTATTAATGTTAAAATTTGTTTATTTTGTTGTAGGAGAGTAGTAGTAGTAGATGTCCAGCTTGTGAAGGGAACTTTATAACTCCACAACAATTTTTATTATAAACATTGAGTTTTTAATGACTACAACTCAAGGTGAGGGTTGTAAATTGTAATGTTTATTAGACTTAAATTAATTAGATACCAATCATATTTAGTATCGCTAGATTCAGTTAGAAACAAGGAATTTAAATACATTAATGGCATACAAATTGTAAGTACTAATGTGAAACTGTTTGATAAGTACCAGTGTAAATTTTGAAATATCCATTGTATGAAGAATAAGAAATTCGTTCTAAAAGCTTCTACGGAAGTGAAAATTGTTCTATGACATTCCATTTCGTTTATTCTCGAACAATCTAGAAGAATTTTTACACAAATATACCGGAAGTCGACGAAAACAGTCATCCCGATCTAGTATAAAAGCGAGACAAAATTTGACCAAAAAACACTTGAAGATTGAACGCCAGAATTGATGCATCTCACACAACCCTGATCAACGCAGCTAAGGCGAAACCGAGAGGCGAGAAATCGACAAGACACGGCAGGAAGGCTTTTCCCGTACATAGACATAACCGACTGACTTAACCTCAACGAGAGTATACGCCAAAAAATATCGCTGAAATAGAGCAGCGATACGGCAAATTCTAATAGAAAGCACGCAGCCAGAACGTCGACGGCAAAGGAGGGTCCCAACATTTAATAGAGAACGAATTCTGCTGTGTTCGCATTGACTGACTAACGTGACAAATAATTCCCCCGAACGTAAACAAACAATACACTAGCCTTCCTCAAAACTGCATGGGGATCAGCGCTGCGGTGGCAGATTTCTGAATCAACGCTAGACAGATGATTCGTAGTGGCGGCGTTTGAACGAGATTTTACTGCCAAACGTTTTGACAAAAAGTGCGGAAAAAGTAACGATCGGAAAAATTGACTTTAAATAGATTCAGTGTACACCCGAAGAGGCGAGATCGAGAAACTACCCGAAGGAAGTGTCCAGTGAGAGAATAAACGACCATTGGAACGTGAGTTTACCAAAATTAAAATCATTGTTACCTGGTTACAATTATCACACAGTTGTACTTTACACGCCACACATACACCTTCAAATCACTTAGTTTTTTTTCTTGTAAGGCATCTAATTGATATGTCTTGGTAGTTCAAAGGAGTCACGTCCTGAGATTAAAGTTTTTTCATATATTAAACTCATGCTTGTCAACTGAGTCAGAATCTGAATTATACTAGCCGATACTTGATTGGACATATAAAAAATTGTCAATAATAATAACTTGTAAAATTTTTTCTCTGCAATTTTATAATTTTTATGAATGATAGTCCTTCAGACGATTTGTTTGTTGTTTTTAAAGAATCATTAAACATAACTGTTTTTTCAAAGCTAAACTGACTTGTTTAAATTTTTTCGTAGATTTAAAAATTTTATCAATCACATTTAATTTTTTCTTGGAACAAACGTTTCCAAGTGGCGCCCACAAAAGCATAGTTTTAAGTTGTATTACAGGACTACATCACTGCAGAGGATCCAGTCAACAGGGTAAGTAACAAAAGTGCGCGGAGGTAACGCCCGACATATTACAACACACAAACATTACTTCACACCCAATACTTGTGTTTTACTATAATGTATATATATATATATGAATATTGCATAAAAATTTGTAATATTTTTTGGACGTTAAAAATAAAATGGGTAGTCTTCAATTAATTTTTTTATCTTTTTAAATGTTCGTCTAAGAACTTTGAAATGAATACATTAAATATTCTTTCAATATTCAGATTTATAAGTAACTGGTAACAAGGTATACTGTAGATCTTACGCAGCGTTTCTAACTTAATCACTCTGCCATTTGTTGTTTCTATGCTAACATATCCAATCAGATTTAAAATACAGGCCTATGACACACTGGTACCAGATAATGACTAAATAAGGCAAAGAGAGAGATTGCGCGAGCGCGAGCGTGTGTGGGTTGCTGAGGTTGCAGTGAGACAAAAGGTAAGAGAGATTAACAATACATTACACATTGCTATTCAAAATTGTTGTCACAGTCTTCAACAGGTGCAAGAGCTTGATTTTCCATAGTCAATAGTAGAATATTTGTGATGCTGAGATTTGTAGACATTGAGTGTACTTTGACATAAACTAGAAAATTGTTAAAAGACAGAAATCAGTAAACCCAATAGAACATAATAGGATGACGTTTTATTTGGTACCATTTAACATTACAACGCTGTTACTTTTGCTGCTTATAATAAGAAATGAGGTTAACCCAATTTTTTTTCAAATTAACATATCAATCATAGATTCATAACATAACATAATATGTTATGTTAACATAACATAGATTCATAGCATATTAGGAGCATACCTACATTTATTTGACAGGCTCTGTATAACTGAAGGAAATGTCCAGTACAATTACCTGGTGACGTACGTTATCAGACGTTTCGGTTCCACCTCTGGAAGCCATTTTCAGTGGAACGGTTTTAAAACGAATGACATGGTGTTCGTCAGTAAAGCCACAGTATTATGGTAAATAATAAATTGTCTTAAAAAGAACCGTCTTATATAAACTTTTAGAGTTGCACTATGTTAGCTGGAAACCACTGTCAGCCAATACGAAACAAGCGAAGCCTTTCAGGCTATATGTCGATAAGCACAGAATGGCAAACTCTATGTAATGCTAGGCTAGGCTCTTTCTTAGCCTTTGCCACAGTACTGTGGGTTTGTTGACAAACAAATTTTATTCAAAAATTTAGGGACGATTTAAATAAATCAATCAAGGCAATATCTATAATATAAGATGGCAGTACGCAAATAAAGGCATCCGCAAAAAATAATTCACAATAACCACTTTACAATAATTTGCTACACGTCAAGTTAGAATAACAACTACGGTAAGGTAGATTAAATTGCTAATTTAAAGCTCACTCGCTAGTTCCTGCTTATGTGCTCCTTTTATTGGTTTGTGATTCAGGCATCAGTGATTTCTTCTGTCCCTGTCTTTCTAGTGTCAAATTTCTAATCTTTTCCTATACCAGTATCCGTAACTGGAACGTTTTTCCGGGGCAAGATTGTTAGTGTCACGCCCAACCTTCAACCTGGAGGACCAGGTATTTTGATTTCGGGGTTTTCTTCCACTAGTCAGGCTGGCTTCACCTTGGTTGTAGAGTCTTGTCCACCTTTGCAAAGTGCGAGTAGAAGGAGAGCTTACACAAGAATTGCATAATCAAAGAAGGCTTAGACAAGGAGATTTATTGTCTACAATTGTGCTTAACTTGGCTCTTGAAAAAGCGATAAGGGAAATACCTATAAACTAGGGGCACGATAGTTACTTACCTCAAGAAGCCAACAAGGCCTGAAAGAAAGTTTCTTGAGCCTGTAAGAGGCAGCGAAGAATTTAGGGCTAAAATTAAAGACTGAAAAGCCCAAATACCTGTTAACAGGCAGTAAAATACAAGAGAGAAAGCACCACTTGTAACTGGAGAACACAAAATTCAAAAGGACGACAACATTATTGTTGAAGAAATAAAAGAAGGGATATCTGCTGGAAATTGATGTTACTTCACCCTAAAAGGGATATTTAAAAATATAAAAACGTAAGCAGAGCAACCAAGATTCTTCTCCATATAACAGTTCTTAAATCAGTGGTCATGTATGGGTCACTTGGACAGTGACAGTAACAGAGGAAGATTGGTTGCGCAGGTAAGAAAGAAAATTCCTCAGGACGATATTTGTTGAAGTAAACGTCTAAATAACAATTATGCCTTCAGAAATCTAGCAAGTCTATTGAAAACCAAAGAGACATTCACATTGAAGGAAATTTTTGCCGGGATACCTGGTGAAAGAAGGAAGAGATGCCGGCTCAGAAAACAATGGGTGGATGATCTTGAAGACGACCTATGCAGGCTCGGTGTAAGAAGATGAAGACTAAGAGCAAAGGATCGAGACGACTGGAGGCTAATTGTCCAGGGGGGCCAAGGCTCTCCAAAAGCTGTAGCGCCAATTAAAATAAAAAAACTAAACAGTCTTTCTAGTAAGAGTGCTTTTTGTCGGTCTTCTGTTCCCGACAAAAGCAGTTTCTGTATTGTCTAAGTCCCTTCTCCTTTATACATCCGTTTCCCAGACTGGTGATTCTTTTACATTGTTTGCTTCCAGCCTTCGTTCTTTTTTCTTACTCCGTTTACATTAATCTCCATCATCTGAGTGGCATCCATTGTTGTATTCACTTGATTTACGTCATCTAATTGACGTCACTTGCACACGATATAATACTTCATGATGCGTACTATGTCTATTTCTTTCCGCTGTTGGACAGCGCACTTCGGGCACCAATTATATATTACAGCAAAGCTATAGAGTATAGCTTAGTAATACCGCAATAAGTATGTAGTCCGTAAAATCGAAGATGAATTTCTTCATAGCAGTTACTTACAAAATATACAAAAGTGAATAGGACAAACAACGCTACAATATAAAATGAGTCGAATGTGAAGACACAACAGGACGGGGACAGAGATATAAAGCAAATTGGGAGAAACACCGGACCATAATGGATAAAAACAGCCACATTGCTGATGGGTCATTAAACGCCACACGGAGCCACAATGTTTGACGACCGTTAAAGCGGAACAAGTCGACGACAAAACAACATTTAACAGGTTACTGAGTATTCTCCTAAATATGGTATTATTTTTAGCGGATTTGTTATATTTACGCCTGTCATTTCTTTGGCTGCGTATACAGGAAAACAATTTTAACGCTGTTATATGATTGGTCTGCTTTTCGCCAATCAGAAACTACCGCCAGTTTGCTGAATCACAGTACAAACTCATTTCAAATATGACGGGTTTCACAGGGAAAATGATGTTTCCGCAAATATGTTGCAAAGCAACAGATTTGAATCTGACTTCACTTGCAGAAATACATTTTGATTGACTGATTTAATACATATACTAGTTATTTCTTTTTTTGTATAGGCCTAACTCACACAGTTTGTATATGAAAATTATAAATTTTTAAAAATATAAATTTTGTAATATTTGACGGTTAGAAAATTAAAAAGGGTCTTTATTGTTCTACATTTTATAAAAGGTTTTTATAATTTTACTTTCCTGGAATTTACTGGGTTAAGTCGGGTAGCTCCTGACGATCTCACGGGCCTGCTCCTGCTTTCACACCGGCCGTTTTCCTCCGAAGCTAAGGTGCCGAACTCAGAGATTCCTCGTAACCGTTGTGCCCATCAAAGTTGAGTCTGGTTCAGTCCTCGTTGACAGGCATCAGTCGTTGAAGATCTCACACGCCGTAAATGATTTCGTGGTCTGATTCAGTCGCTCCTTCGACGATAAACTCCGACTTCCCAGAGACTACAAGATTCTCTTTATTAGAGACTGAAGAAACTGCCATACGGAAGACTGCGTAAAAGGCTGACTAACTCACACCTCACCAGGGCTTTTACAGATCTACGCTAATGACGTCATTTTTACCTAATAAAACGTTTTAAGATTTTACAAGAAAATCGACAACATTCTGCTGAACACGCATTACCTGTTTCTAGACCTTTCCGAAATATGTGTTTTAGCTCTGTATGCTTTCATATCTACTTAGTTTCTCAGTTTAATAAATATTATATAAATGTTTTAACATTAAAATAATTAAGTATTAATAGTTATTCTAATCTGGACTTTTATATAAATTACTGATAGTGTATCTGCTAATTACCCCTTAATTATGTTCACACAATTCGTTACGTGCACAAGACTTATTCACTTTCTCTCTACACCCATTGCTGTATTTTATTGTTTATTATCATCTTCAACTACGTTAACATACAGTGCTTATCATAATAACAATAGCGTGTTATATAATTTACATTTCTTTGCACAGGACACGAACTAATTCTTATTGTAAATATGTGCCCATATATTCAAACGTAGTGTGAATGTTTCTCTCATTGCAACACACGCGTGCGCGCGCATTCCGACCTGAACCCATTATTTCTTATGTATATTTTGTTATAATTAGTATAGAATAGTAATTAGGCTCCACGTCACAAATACGGTATACAGGAAGTCCCTCAATCCTACATAATTGGCAATTTATTGAAATTGCGTTTTTTAAACGGATACGTGAGAATTATAAATTACTTTAAATTATGTTGATAATACACACATCTCTGTTAGCGAATACAAACATTTGTCTTTTACGTAAAAAACTGTAATTGGATGCCCGTGTTTACAAGGAAATCAAATAGGAAAAACGCTTCCGTGAATTTAGAGCCACAGATTTTTGCCGAAAAGTAAATTCAGTTACTAACAACTAACGGATACGGTTCTGAGGTATGTATGTAACTCCCTATGGAAAGATTAATTTTATTGTGACTGTTTTTTACAAAATATACAAAGTGGCGATGTATTTTATTGAAAACATTTCTTCACCTGAAAGCACATGGAATTAACGGTAATGGACTGCATTCAGTAAATACTTTGCTAATAAGCATTACGCCAATTACCGTGTAATTGAATGCGTATATAGGAATTTATAAAGGTAAAATGCTGCCACTTTAAGTTAGTGCACTTGATGTAGCTTGAACGCTTCACTAAGTTACTTACTTCGTCACGTACTGAAGGTATGGATCAATGTGCTCTAAGAACCGACAATCGATATTAATGGACTACAGCGTACTCGTGGCTGAACGTCAATCGGAGGGATACAAAATAAGTATTTAAACAATTATTATTCTAAAATCAATCATTTAAATTATTTTGGCGTTATAGATTTGAGTGTGTGTTTGTGTGTGCGTGTGCACGCGCGCGAGTGTGTACTCTGTTTTAGGGTTCCGAAAAATAAGTTAATAAAATAATTTGTCCCGATATTCCTACATACACACACGCCCGCCGGCGTATACGCATATATCTGCCACAGGCACACACATTATTTGTGTATGATTACACACACACACACACTTTTTGATTAGTATATTTCTTGATGCATATATAACATATTTAATATTTATAATTACGTTTCCTCAAGATATTTTTCACATATTTGGAACATTTTTCGGGAACCATATTGTTCCCATCCTCAGCCTTCTCCACAAGGCTGATTTGTGGAAACAATGTTTGATGGGAACAATATGATTCCCGAAACATGTTCCAAATAAGGGAAAACATCTTCATATAAAGTAATTATACATATTATATATATGCAACGCCTATACATCCCCATCTATCTATCTATCTATCTATCTATCTATCTATCTATCTATCTATCTATCTATCTATCTATCTATCTATCTATCTATCTATCTATCTATCTATCTATCTATCTATCTATCTATCTATCTATCTATCTATCTATCTATCTATCTATCTGTCTGTCTGTCTGTCTGTCTGTCTGTCTGTCTGTCTGTCTGTCTGTCTGTCTGTCTGTCTGTCTGTCTGTCTGTCTGTCTATCTATCTATCTATCTATCTATCTATCTATCTATCTATAGATAGATAGATAGATAGATAGATTGATAGATAGATAGATGGGGATGTATAGGCGTTGCATAAAATAAGTATTCCAGATATACGTTATTGAAATGAAATAAATGTACAATGTTAATAGCGCTATTAATTTTCTGTCAATCTACTGTATTTTAATACGGTTTTTAAAAATTAATTAATCGGTCTCTGTTGACCTTCGTAGCAGAAACTAAAATTTACTTTCCGCACAATGTAATAAATTAATATTTAAAAGGTTATTTTGTCTTACTTAAACTATAGTCTTTACTATGTAATAGAGTATTTTTTGTAAATAATTTTTTTTTTAAATTGTACATAAGTAAAGTAAGTTTAATTCTCTTTAATGTAGATTGCAGATCCTTCAGACGACGAGTTGATTGTAACTAGATGAGCTCGTAGGTTGATTAACTCTGTCCGGATTCAGGGTCGCTTTCGGGTGTGTAGATATTTCCCACGGGCACAGTTACATACACTTTCACCGAAAACGGATACTGTTTCTTGTGTATTGAAGTTTCACTACCAGTCTGTTGAAGTGTCTACTTACCCTAATCGAATATAAAACCTTGCACTTTAGCGGAATAGCAGAATTATAGTAGTTATCGCAGTAACTCGACAGGAATTCTCTGACTTTCGTTCGTCGCGACTGACTGACCAATCGTCATGTATCAGTGCGGCGTCTTTCTCGTTGTCGATTCAGAAGGCAGACTGATCAGTGTGTTGGATTCCTATATTTGATTACTAAAATTTTTGTAATCTGATTGGTTCTTCAGTTACCTCTTCTCATAGTGTTCTTACAGATAATAAATTTGCTGTGCAAGAAAGCTTCAGAACAGAATAATGCTGTTTAAAACCTTAAATATTTTACAACCGATTTCATAGGTTATAAAACATTTTTACTTAAAAAATTCATACATTGAGTTACTGACTTCTAAAGTAACAATTGTCATTAGATAGGTCATATTATTATTAATATTCCGAAATAGTTCCCGTCTTTAAAAATAACGTATCCCAAACGTCATTTACATTAGGGTTTTTTATGAATATCGTGTGAAATAATTTTTTACCCTCACACACGCGCACTCTACACGCGGCTACTTATCCTTACGCACCATCTCACTGTACTTAAATTTGTTTTACTAGTATAAAAATACTTAAAACTAACATTCTTCACAATGTTCCCTATCAACTGAGTTACAATGTTCAAACCTGCAATCTCTATTTATTCATAGAGTCTTTTATATGCTTTATTCTCTGCTACATTCCATAGGCAATTACAATGTCCATTGCAATATATACGTACAAGCGCGCGCGCGTGCACGCACACAAACGCTTACACTCTTGTATATTTATTTATTTATTTAAGCGCCAGAAGTTGCAAATGTTTTTGTTACGCTTAGACCAATACGTTACAATTTGGTTTAGAAGTCATTATTAATAGCTTAGACATCATCTTACACCTATGATATTTAAAAAAAAAACATATGTATTTAATAAGCTAGCAAGCTCACTAACTTTCAGAACACCTTTACTATTTCAAATAAATACATTTTAAAGAGGTCAGTTGATATTAGGAACTTATTGATTATCCAACAATTATAAAAATTGCTTTTACTGTAACGTGTTTTAGTATATTAGCAATTTTAAAGGAGGTATAGATGCAAAAATATTGGAATTATGCATTGACTCCATGGCGTCAAAAGTATAAACAGAATCCCTAAAAGGAAAATATATTAATTTTGTATTTTATATTTATATATGTTTTCACAAATATCGGTGGGTATACATACATAATATTTTTTACTAACATACATACATGTTACCAACATGTAAACAATTTAGTAGCATACATTTACGTCACCATTTGAAGGCAGTCCGGTCCAAATTTTCCAGGAGTTTTTGACATTATTAATTTTGTAAAATTAGTTTAGTCCTGTACTTTGTGTTTTGAATAAGGACCCAGAAGCTTGAGTCCTCTGTGTAGACTTTTACAATGTTCTATAAAATCTAGTTTTTATTATTCGTTGTGCTCTTAAAGTTAAATCATTTTCAGAGTACACACTATGCGAAGGTTTTTCTTGAAATTTTTTAAACGTGATACCTGGAATAGATTGTTTACGTTTTTCTAATTTTCTATCCATTTGTTAGGCTTTATTATTGAAACTGTGGTTAAAATTATATTCAGTTTGATCAGCCACAATATTTTGTAATTTGTAAAAATATCATACACTTTAGTGACCTAAGAGTTCTAAATATCCAGACTTGTATACTATATTTTTTTTCAAATTGTTGTCAGCTGCAGTTTTGTCTCTATCTCATTTTATTAAGGACCAATCTCTAAAACAAAATGGCTCTGTGGGATAAACATATTTACACTCGTACTGCCGTTTCATAATAATCGTTTTATGAACTCTATTGTTATAGTAAGGCATATCTCAAATAGGCACACACACAGATAGACAGCCAGACAGTTGCCAAATTATTGACTTGAAGTGAGAACGAGCTTTAACTAAATACTTTTAATCTGTTATTACACGAGAAACGTGCTATGTCATATGTCAGTATACCAAATTTTGCTTTAAATGTTTTGTATTAACACAAATGTACACGAGAGGTTGGACTTTTACCTGATAAGCTCAACACGTAAATTCGTATAAACTGGACATTGATGGAACAGTGCTGTTTGACACGGCCCGAGTGAGAACTGTGCACAAGCTCAGCTCACCGTTACGAAATATTAACGTTTTAGGACATTATTATTGAGGAAAAATTGTAGTTGTTAGAGTACATCGTTTGGTTGTTGTCAAACAAACTGTTAAATTGTTTTTTCACTTATCGTTATTAGGAAGGCACCCTTTTAATAACTGGAAAGCATGTTCTTGCTAAATTTAGAGTTAAGTTTATGGGTTGTAATTTTTTAATGAAAACAGTCATCATTTTGTATTTTAAGTGCACTGGGAAGTAGAGTGTAAAATTGTAGTGTGTTTTATACACAGTACTTAAAAAACCTTGCCATTAAAGCATGGAAAAGAACAAATGATTTACGTTTGCAAACTTAAAAGATTACTGTCTTAGTTTTAGTTTAATTAATTTCCATTATAAAACAGATAAAATTGTGCATAGAATCTAAGCAGTAGGCTATTTGTGGAATTTTGAATACTCACTACCTATGATCAATCATTTTCACTTATATTAGGCCTATAATTACACTATATTCTTGACTTTTTCAAAAAAATGTACAATTGACATTTATAATTTGCTAGTATATAAAATATAGAATTATATTGAATTTTCATAAGGATTTTAACATTGATACCTAAATAATAAAAACATTTTTGTAGTCATTTGAAAACATTTTTGTCTTTAAAATGTAAACAATATTCTAGTGCACCGGTACATTGCTGACGTAATGAGAAATATCCTGTAGAAACTAACAAATATCTCTGAACTATCGTTAAAAAATTTGTAACAGCTGAAAAGTACGTCACTATGTAAGTAATATTATACATAATTAACACAAGTGATTTCTTCTTAGAAACGTTCAGGACATTGTCGGATAACATTATTGTTTTACAATAAGAATTATAAAATCATAAAATCACTCACATAAAAAAAAACGTTTGAAGTAATACAAGTTGATGGCGCTCCGTACACTTCCCCATGGGTCTCAAAATTGGACTTTAATGAAATCACATGTCAGTCGTTTTCAAGTGGCCGAAATGAGATTTCTCAGGCACGTTGCAGGGTATACTCTCGTAGATCGTAGAATAAACGAAGATATACGACAGCGACTGAATACTATGAGTATACTCGATAGAATTTGCCAAATGTTGCCTAAAATGGCTGAAAATGTTAACTGAATGGATTACTGCCGCATCCTCAAACTACTATTCAATTTAAAACCTCTAAGCATTGGGTGATTTCGAACATGAAATCCACTATAAGACTGTTTTCATCTTAATATCTACCTTGTTTAAAAATATTTTGATCCCTGGAATATGGGATGGTCCTTATATGCTGTGAGTGGCGGTTGGAAAACCCTATTGTAAGGCCTAACAAAGAAGAAAAAGAGGGTTTACCCGTGACTATCGATTTACTAACCAAATCATTGGGATTACTAAATCTAGTCTCTCAGCATGGGACCGAAACACAACATTTCGATTTAATCGTTGTGTAAAATGAAGTTGATGGCTTATATTTATGTAAATACGAGATACTTATACTTAGAGATAACATTCAAAACCCAAACGTATAATTAATTTTTACTGTTTCATCTCTATCACACCAATGACCATACAGTTTTATAACAAATAAAATTATTGTTTAAAATTCAGAAAGAGGTACATGAGTGAGCTAATCTATCTTCGTTAGATTATGTACCAAATAACATAATTTGTTAAGTTTCAAAAATGTTTAGTAAAAAAAAATGTTATAAAAAATGATTGTTCGGCAGTATGTTTGAAGGTATTCTGAACTGACTTGACTGGGGTCGAACAGAGCGAATTCTTAAAATACTGTGCACAATTGAGAATTTATATTTACTTGGGGTCCCCCGAGACGTAAATGGGAATTTCTAAGTTTGAATATAATTTTCAATTGTTAACGAAAACGCTAATCGAAATTCAATATATAGCATATTTACATTTATTTAATGTAGGCAGAGAAGTATGTTCTACATAATATTTAATTAAGAAAGTTGTGTTAGTGGTTATAATTACAAACAGAATTATTACTTCGTTATTGTTTAAATTAGCAGCCATCCTTACTATTTCTTTTATGAATTTGCTAACTGCTATAATTTTTTATTGTTCGACTAAGCTTTTCGTCATTACTGACATCTTCAGGTCTTAAACAACGACCTGTTTAAGACCTGAAGATGTCAGTAATGACGAAAAGCTTAGTCGAACAATAAAAAATTATAGCAGTTAGCAAATTCATAAAATAAATAGAATTATCACTGTTGCACACTACTATAGAAAAATTATTCCGATTAGCGCTTTCATCCGATCTGACAATGAGCTGATAAGCTTGAAAGCGCTAATCGGAATAATTTTCCTATAGTTGTGTGCAACAATGATAATTCTGTTTCTACATAATAAGTTAAACTTTAAAATGGTTAAGAAAAATTTGTTAAACTGTTATATTACGTAAAACCTCTAAATCGTTTCGACACGTGTTTAAATTATTTAGTAGGAGACGTCAAAGAATTTTAAGCAGAAATAATTTATAAAATTAATTTATAGAAGTACAAATATTAAATTGATTGTTTGTTAATTTATAATTTAATCAAAACGAAATACATGAGTTAAAAATACAACAATAATAATTTAACAAAACCTAATTGCAGAAATACTTACTTTTTATTTAGGCTGGCAAAGGTTATCAAAGTTTTTATCAACTCACAAAAATTAAAAAAATCCTCCTATACTCCTGTATACCGTCTGGATAGTCTTTGCATTCTTACTAGAATTACGAGCACGTAAAACCGTATTAAAATTTAAATAAAAATACTTCTAATTGTACAATTATTTATTGAATAACCATCAGAAAAAGATAACAATGGGTGTACAAATATTACGTTTTCTTTTTAAAAATATTAAATTACAAAATTGGGAAAAATGTTTTAATTTTGCAAGTCAATTAATAAAAACCGATCGGTTCCTATCTATGGAACATCATTAATATTCTATTTTAACAGTGCTAAAAGTCATTTTATTAATAAAATAAAATCTTTCTATTATAGATTTAAAACTGAGGTTCTCTAAATGTAAGGGTACAAAATCAAATGTAGAAATTCTAATCAAGTTTCAATAAGAAACACGTTTGAAGGTAAAAGGGAATTTTGGTGCTTTGCCATTTGCCATTTGACGTACCATAATTTGCTTTAGGCATGCGGTGTGTCAGCTATCACTGCTAACTGCTCTGTTGAGGAACGGATAATGGCCATTAGAAAGTTAGGTCAATGGAAATGGATTCCTGGCGACAATACTATGTAATAACGAAATTGGACGGATTCGCTGGAATGGAAATAAAAAAGATATAATTTTGAGAAAATATAAATCCTGGAAGCTAAGCGGTGAATATGATATGGAAACACATCGAACGGATGTTAAATGGAAAGCAGTCTCCACTGCCAGCGAGATGGACACAAGACAACTGCTGTTTTATGGTGGATTGACTGAAACGATGGCGGATCACAGAGAACAACGGGAACACTGGAGAGACAGACCAAAATAAAAGCTACGCTGGAAGGGTAGACTCAATTCGAATAGAATAAGAGAACGGATTCTTCTTATTTACATTCGTATTTCAAAGGCAAAACGCTTTATTACTTTTATAGATTCGATGTCACCGGTGCATAGGCATCGTTTTTTATTTCTGAAACTTGTAAAACCTAAAGATAAAGTTTCTGGTTATGTGAACTTTAAACTCAACACGTTTTTTGGTAATGTGCATTTGTGCATATGTGCAACTGTGTGTGTGTGTGTGTGTGCGCGCGCGCGCGCACGTGAGTTTCTGCGAGTATACTGTGAGATTGAATTTATAACCACGTCCCGGCAACGAAAGGAAACAAAATCATTGACCGCACATTGTTAAACATTCTATTGTTGAATTATTCACTCTGTGGGCATTTCATCGGCCATATATCTACAAGTAGAATTTTTCATTTTGTTTCAGCCCACTGAATAAAGGTAGTAATTGGCTTTGGTTAGATTTTAAATTGCTTTCCAATATTTGAGGTATTAAATTGAAGCTGTTCGTTCTCTTGTCAGCAAAACATATTCAATCTTTCTGATTTTATTTCTCAGCGAGGACGTGCCTAGAATTTTTAACAATTTTGTAGAAATTCTTTTGCTAATAAATTTTGTTTTGTATGACTGGGATATCAACTTTGTGGTTTTTGAAGTAATGTCTATTTTCTATTGCGACTTATAAAAGGCTAAATTTTTTGTTAACCTTCGAAGTTAGGTTTTGGATACGCACCTTAACTATGTGGTAAATCATAACACGGATGACTGTAAAACGCTGTTAAGATTTAAATCGGTGGCACATGGCTTTTAATGATACCGTAGTTAACTACCTTCGCAGAAGCTCCCATTTGTGAATTTCTAATTGTGTTTTGATTTCATCTTTCCATCAGTTTAACGCAAACGTAATGCGTAAAAAGCAAATGGTAAAGGAATATTTATAGTGAACGTATGTGACGCGTGTGAATATTATTAAAACACGTAGGTTTTTCTATAGCACCTACCTGATATGCTGGGAGGAGTTTAATTTCTTGCTGCACTTCTCACTGATTTCATTACATGAATATAATGTAAACTATTGACGAATTTTATGAATTTTTGAAACAAATTTTTTTGAGAATTGTACGTTTAAGTTGTT
The DNA here is from genome assembly GCA_034769895.1 of Magicicada septendecula. NCBI lineage: Eukaryota > Metazoa > Arthropoda > Insecta > Hemiptera > Cicadidae > Magicicada > Magicicada septendecula. Next base: position 332,234,197 of record CM068375.1, on the reverse strand, counting down.
TGAGTATTAACAGACGAGAAGCGAGTGATGCCACTTGGTGGAACCTTTTTTTAATTAGAGCAGATTTATGTTATGTCTATTTGTATAAATTTTAGTTTCGCTGAATACACCTAAATGCACTAATAAACGTTGCATTATTATCTAGAGTCATAATATAAAACTTTAAATCCACAGTGTTTAAAGGACTTCATAGTAATCAACTTTCTAAAGAAATGCACGTGTTGTCTAACCTAGCATTGTTCTCGTCAAAATTGTTTTAAATATATAAGTGGTTATTTCCACATAATTTTAGCTCCTTTCACGTACTTTTTGTAAACAATTGTAGCGTGTGAACTCCAGTTGAGTGGTAAAATTTGACTTCTGAAACATAACTACCAGGGCAGCGAACACAGGGCTTAAAAATATTTAATGTACATCTCCAGGTTTCTGAAAGTAATTCAAGGGCAAGGTATGCTAACGATAGCTGTACTACTATGTTGAAAGAACCGTATTTTTTAGCTACAATAATCACAAAAACGTACACTTTTACTTATTCTTGTGTTGATTACTTAATAATTGTACATAATTCCAGAGTAGTTGTAGTATAATAGCTACACTATTATAGTTCAGCCGTCAGTATTGGAGTTACTTCAGTTTCCTTTATTGAATGGTTTCATTATCTTCCAAGTGACATAGGTATAATATTTTAGTTAACTACACATTATAAAATTGTACAAAACGGGAATTCCCAATTGTATTAAGACGAATCCTATGGGGTTTTCCAAGCTACTTTCAGTCGTAATTAAACAGGCAGTAAGCACAGGCTTTGAAGAATATTGTAATGTTACATACTGTCGCGACCACCAGGATTCCAAACAACCAATAATCCAACAATAACAAAGCATAAAGAATGCTACATACAACTTTAATGTTAATAACCATGACAAGTAGAAGGTGATTTTAAATAAATAAAGAATACAGCTTTAACACACTGATGAAGATGATCAAGGAAATAATGACAATGACTTAAACGAAATGTAATTAAATGACAACTAACCCAATAGGCTAGGTGAAAAAGTAAAAACCAAAGACAGAGAGAAGAAACTATAAATGGAGTAAAGAAGAACACTACAAAGCCCAACTAGATACCAAAACAGAATGAAGAATAAGATATGCCCTACTCAACAAGACAAGATGAATGGATCATGACAAGAAAGCCAAAGTAAAGGACAGAGTAATAATGATGCCAGATGAACTAATGTAAATAACTATACCGACAAAGAAAGCTTACAAAATAATGAAATGAGACAATGAACAAAGGTCAGGAGAGAGATATAAAATTAGTAAAGGTATAAATTGACTGTATATCTGGAAGAATAACAGACATGAATCATATAGACCAGCCTTGTAACTAGAGAAAATGTAGGGATATTACGTAGCGAATGATGTGTATAAATACTGTTTAAAATGGGTAATGAGACAAAAGGGTGTACAATAAACCTAAAATCATAAATAACATTAGCAATCATATAATAATGTGAAATGAAAAGACATTGAAATCATTATAAAACAAACACATTTTTGCCAAACCATGATAGTACCCTTAACCTCGCTATATGTGAATTATGCACCTAAAACAGGAGAGTTAAGTAACTAAATGCCTAACAATCTATTTTCTGTTGGAGGGTAATTAACCTAAATGTTAAAAGGGTGGTACCAACACAGAATCAATGTATAGAACCAGTAGAATTGTATTGCAATAGTGTTTTGACTATAGGTGTACCAAAGGAATATAATTCAGAGAATAATTATGTCAAAACCACCCAAAGTAACAACTAAAGGTTGTTACTGTTAATCTATATAAACCAATAGCAATATTCAAATGTAATCAAATAGTAATGTACAGACGACTGTTAAAACTAACTTGTGTGGCAATAGGCCTAAAGGAGCTTAGAGTCTGATACTAAATGTTGAAGTTATACATGGTATCAGACTAAACCAAAATAGTAAAATAATAATATGTACAAACACCAACTAATGAATGAAGTGTAACCAGTTTTAAACAATGTATTGCATGATTAAGACAGTATAAAATTTAAGGCGTAGGTGCCAAACACTGAATATGACAGTAACCAAATATTACAAGAAGGGGTATTGATTAAGTCAGCCCATGATAGCCAGCAGTTGGAGGGGAACTTTAAGAACAGAAGTGAAGTGTAACTGATTCTTAAAATACCTTCAATAAATAATATAAGGTAAATCCAAACCATAATGCTACCTATACAGCAAGGTTTATGCTCGATTTTAGAGTTGTTATCACAGATAACTGGTTTATAATATGATTAAAGGACATAACGAGACTGAATGATCATCAATAAACCTAATTGTGAAATTGAATTGTTAATAATAGAAAGTAAGATAGTTTTAATGGAAAAATGTAATAGGCCTAAGTGGTGAAATTAAGAAAGTGTCAAACATTAACAGAATTATGGCTTGAGGGGTATCTAATTGATGTGGAGAACAATTAAAAACGATTGAGATTAGTCAATTAGAACTCCCGAGTACCATAATAAAGTTAAATGCCTTTTTAATATTTGTGTAAATTAATGGAAATATTTTCGTACTCTCCAAGCCAAAGACCCACGCGACAGGAAATTGTCAGTGAGGTGTCATCGAAATTAGAACCAATCAAATTACCTGTACCGAGGTCTGACGAGCAAGGGGACGCCAAGTTAAGCGTCATTCTTATTGTATGATCAACGGAGGAAACACGACGAGAGTTCTCGACGAATTAAAAGTAAACTTTTATTTAACCTGTGCGGAGAGTAAACGTATGATCCAGTGCAATTACGAATCAAATGTCTAAAAAACATTTATAAAGTGAATTAAGTGAAATAAGAAAGAAAAGTGTAGTGCGTACACGATTGTCAGTGTATAATCCCAGACAATCGCGGTATTATATAAATAAAAGGGAGTATGGTGATAATATCACTCTTGTAGACTAAGAAGTGAACATAACTTGACACTAAGTAGAATTAAGAATAAATAAAGGAACTTTCAAGAGGCGTGGAACCTCATAAAGTCAAATAAACATTAACGAATTTATTGTACCTAATTATAAATGAATGATTATTAATATTGCAAGGACAGTAGGTTCTACTGGACCAAATAGGTTAAGTCGATGTACCACCATTTGATAAACCGTGGACATGCCAGTATTTAATAAGCAAAGTAACTTGATAAAAGATGTCTTAATTACAGTCGGTACCAACGCCACCGAAAATATCTACGAGAGAAGAGGAAACCAACTCTGTCCGATACTCAACATTCGACGAACGATGAGCTGGCTAAACCAGAAAATTTAATCGTGAACGCTTTAAAACAGCGACCTTTAATAATAGCTAAAACCACAACAAAATATTAAATTAATTTATAAATAATTAAATTAATTAAAACAGACATAATTAAAATTAAATAAAAATTACTACGAATGATCTAGTTACCTTAGGAAATAACGCTAACAACGTGTGGCTTTTAAAATACGACGATCCAGTTATCTTACAATATATATTGTAAACATCAGTAGATTCCTGAGAGACAGTAGAACATGGGTTACTAATGAAAGACTAACTACGCTGAGCAATAGGACTTACTTTTGTTAGTCCTGATACAACATTCGTCTCGGTATACATGTTACGACAGTCTCATGGATCGTCATATTTTACAGTGGAAACTAAATGAAGTATTTACACACACCAATGAAGTCATTAATTACCAGTTTTATTTAATCATAAATAACAATACTGAAATTAACAGAAGTACTCTGTTGAATTTGAATGTAATAATCCAAATTAAATTTGTCGACACGCAATAAAAATGTCTTTTTATTACAATATCGCACTAATTAAGTCAAAAATCATGATCATTTCCCACTAACCCGCAACAATCACTTCATCCGCACTAAATAAATCTCCAACTGTAACTAAGTTCTAAGTCGACTTTTGTCGTTTACACGCGCGCGCGCGTACACACACACACACACACACACACCGCGTAATTTCCAGATTAATTTTCCATTCTCCTGGTGGATTGCCGACGTAATTTTCATGTACTTACAAGAGCTCGAGCAGTCTCTAGGCTATGTAAGTGCACGACCTTGACACTAACACTACACGCACTGGTCTAGTAGAAAAGCGTGTCGCAATGACGCTCTGGAATTTCCGAGAGCGTAATGTAATTGTTTTAGCAATCATTTGTAATTATGGCAATTCTGGACTACCTGAGGTGTTACTTCATATTACTCTAGAGTATCGTAATTTATATATGTATATCTTCAAAAAAAAAAAGTTGGAAGACGATGAGAAATAATTGTTTTAGAATTGCCTTTTTGTGCGTATAATCTCGAATACACTATACTTTTGTTCAATTTTGTTAATTAAGCGTAAGTACTTTATTAGATTTAGGACAATGTTAGTCGCATCAAACTCTAAATAATTTGTTCCTGTATCTATGTATGTGCAGCCCTAGTGGGCTGGAATAAATTAAATTGAAGGGAATAATTCTGTTATTTTTTGACGAATCAAAACGAAACTTCAATTTATTATAAACCATATTCTGTGCTACAGCTTTCTAATGCTCTACAAACAATTCAGCACGTTTTAGTGTTTTCTATACAGTTCTATTTGTTTTGAATTTTAATGAGCTCGATATAACGATCGCATATGGTATAACGTTTTTGTGCAAAGCTTAACCAGGACATGTCATTATCAAACTTTTACATAAGGTAGAAAGACATTTGAACCAATCAGTGCCTTCAATATGTCACTCGGTTTTCGGTTTTGCGTGGTGTTGCGGTCAAGTGGGCATTATACGGATGTCCCATGAAAGTAACACAGAGCTCACGTTTACAGTTGTTAGTTCCTTATAATTTTTAAATACCGGTCTGAGACAGCCAGATAACGTAAAATCGTACATAAATATTGAAATATTAAAAATATCGTTAAGTAAATCCTTAAATTCCCAGTGATCGTCAATGAATGAATTTTTCGTTGAAGGTTTTGTGAGGATCGGCCAAAACTATAACACAAATTTTAATCTATTTGTGTTGACGTTTCGAAAATATTTATTGTCATAATCAGGACAATTGTTACTGACGCCAAACCGATTCATGGTTTTTGACCGACCCTCACAAAGCCTTCACCAAAAAATATCGTTAAAAACACGGGTCCGTGCCATATACTAAAAACAGATTTATTCCTACTATAATATGAATACAGCCCTTACCGGACTACCTATAATCTTTCATTTACGTGGTCATGTTACTGTATCGCAGATCAACTTCCTATTCGTGAAGTAACTATTAGCTATTCGCATGAGATACTACAGTACTCTGAAGATGTGTGTGAGGGCGTAGTTCCTATCACACCACCAATCAGGTTTAAAGGCATTTTTGCCGTTCAATGTTATAAACAAACCCGTTCATCTACAGAAGTGGTTCTCCATTTAGGCCCCCCCTAGAACATATATATTTTCTCCACAGGTCTGATCGTTGAATGTCCTCTTCTAAACCCTTACTGCTTCTCGGCGAGATCCCATGCACTCTCAACGGCTACCAAGAGTTGTAGCTTTAGCATCTTCTCCAAAGATTCACCTGCTTTTTGTACTTCGAAGGGAAGCCTGTATGATGATGAAGAGTATGGATTGCTTTTATCCCTTGATGATTAGCATGAGACAGTACCTTTTCTCATTTTCACAGAAGATAATATTCCTTAGACATGTGTTGCACACATTGAGCAACAACTGGGGCTGGGTCTCGAAATCGCTTTTAACAGTTTTTGTCGTTGCAGCCCGTAGTTGGTTGAAACAAAAAAGTTATAACGGAATTAAAACGATAAAAAAATTAAAATAACAATAAAATATTGGAAATGACGTCATTATTTATAAAATTAATCCGCTTTTTGTGTTGCGGACTGAAATAGCGGAGTGAGTTAGATTTTTCCTTAATATTACTATTTATAAAGCGACATTTCTTTGTAATATTACCATAGTCAATAATACGCTTTATATACTGAACTGCGTATGGTATGAGGAAAATATTGAAAAATGATCCTCTGAGTCACACGCGTTGTGCAGGGGTTTTTTGTGTCTTTGATGTGCGACAAGCAGGAAACATCCGTGCCATTGTCAAAAAATATTAATTTCCATCAAAAAGCGTTATTTAATTTTAAATTTATGATTGTAAATATGGAGTTATTAAGATTGTTTTCTATTTACATAATTTTTTTTTGTTTTAATAGAAACAAGGTTTTATTCATCTTTTGTTCATAATTATAACGATAGGTCAGAAACAGAATTTAATGGTTATTTCTGTTTATTGTCTCCTTTCTGTGAATCCGCGGGTCCCTAGAAATAACGTCCACACACGGAAGCTTCCTAAAGTCTTCCTAAACGTTTCGTCCAATAGGCTTGTACTCCCTGTTTCCTCCAGCAATACAGTGCGGAAATCACTACTCAATACACTTTTATCATTTTAGTAGCTACAAATGTTAATCTCGGCCGTTTTTGCAGAATACGCGTCAGACAAAACGATTTTTTCCTTGGGAAAAAATGAATTAATAACACTTTTGTAATAATAACGTATTAAAATATACTAGAAACGAATTAATTAATTATTGACATTCTTAATTTGTGGTAACACATTTTCACTTGTCTTAGAGTTGTACTGTGCTCCAGGTTCCAAAGCATCCTATTGTGTTTAAAAGGTTGAAAACAACAAACAAAATAAAGGGAACAACGGTGCTGTCCTTTTGTAAGGTAAATACACCCCAAAGGTGTTTCATAACTAGTTTTCACAATTTTTTCGACTCAATAAACATAGTTTCTTTGGTAGACTTTGCATACAATTTTACACTGAATCTTCGTCATACTTTACGGCTTAGGCTAGTAGCCTGTTCCAATTTACACCGAATCCTACTACCTTATAAAGGACATCCTTCCTTTTTATTAATAGCCTGGACACATATTATAATTATTTTGGTTTCTTCTCTCTTTTTCTTTTGGTTGTTATTTTTTTTTTCTTTTTGTGCCTCTGTGTCTCTCAGTATCACTGTACTCTCACTCTCCCAATCGCTCTTCCCTAACTACAACCCTTTCCTCTAACGTTCTTTCAGTCTCTCAGTACATACTCTTCTCTTCTGCGTCCGTCTGTATGCCTCTGTACCTCTCTCTCTCACACTCTCTCTCTCTCTCTCTCTCTCTCTCTCTCTCTCTCTCTCTCTCTTTCTCTGTCTCTCTCTCCTTCTCACTCCTTCTCTCTCTCTCTCTGCCTATTTCTCACCGGCTATCAGTGTGTGTGTCCGTGTTTCTCTCTCTCTCTCGCCCCTCTCGTTCTCTTCCCCTCTCTTTTATTATGTACCTCTCCTCTTACTTTTAAAACGTTGAGAACCTTGTAACAAAATAACTCTTTTCCTTAACATAAACTAGTCTATTGCAAGAAGATCCAATTTTTTCTGTTTATAACTTTTCCGATTTCTTAACTTTTCCTTTGCTATTTTCTTTTGTATGTAAATTGACGTTAGTAATACTTACTCCCGTTCAGAATTTCAGGAAACATCTACCACATAGTTTGCTTTGTTTGATGTGGCCCGAACGATGTAACTTAGTTCATAATCTCTTAGAAAAACTGAAGGGTCTATACTGAGTATTGATATGTCCTACTCGATAGGCAAGTTACATATTCAAATTAAACCGTCCTTTACACATGGTCGTAATATATCGTCATTTGTTGTCACTTGTATTCAAAAACCTCATATTCATTTTAGAGTTAAAATGTAAAGTCTTTGTCTAGTTATTACAAAACATAGCAGTATGTGTGTGTTTGTATACTTGAGTTAGATTTTAAGAGAGAGAGAGAGAGAGAGAGAGAGAGAGAGAGAGAGAGAGAGAGAGAGAGAAATGACAGATTACAAATTGTTATTCATAACTGATTTTAAACTTATATCAGTAAATCGATACAATACGAGATACTTATCTCGATTCAAGTAAGATTTGATGTTTACGCGGTCAGAATTAGTATATTTCAGATGCTGGGCTTTACAATACGTAGACGTACATTAAAGAATTATTAAAATTTAATAGCAGGAAATTCAGCACAACATAACGGAAAACTAGCAACAACTTATACTAGGACTGCCTTATTTTTCCTACTTATAGTAAGTAATGTGACAGAGACAGTTTTCCCAAAACAAAAATGTAACTCACATAAACATAAAGTCCATTAAGAGCGTGTTTCATCGGGATTAGTGGTGTTGAAGACGTCAAGTCTTACAGAAAGGAACGGTGAAAACTGACACAGAAATGCGACCTGACGCCAAAGAAGGTAAAGCCACTGAGTTTAAGACAGCTGTCCAATTGTTATTAGGTATTTCAACATGCTATTTCACCCGCTACTCACAGATAATAAAGATTCAGTTTATTTTTTATTATTTTTCAGTTTACTCTTAAATTTCTCTTCTTATATGTTGTGCCTAATTGTGTATGTCTTTTATTGTTATGAAAAATTTTATTAACCTTAGTTATCTATATATTCCTAAGATTTTTTACAAATGTTTTATTGTAAGTTTTTTATCTTGTTCAGCTTCTAAGGACGATCCCAGATTCCAGAGGTTGAAAAGTGAAGCTACAAAGAATTACAATAAAGGTAATCCGGGTAGAGGACTTACTCGTAATAATTGAACTTGCCATTATTCACGATTAACAAATCACAAATATAGATAGCGTACTGGGATGAATAGGTTGAAGGTTCTACTGTTTGCTACAAACTATTGTATACCTTTTCCTGTCTCCACCTTGAAAAAATCTATTATCTTCATCGGAACTTTTTACGGAGGGCAGTGTACTAAAGTAGTAGAAAAATAGTTTAGGCGATGAGTATGTTAGGATTGCTACATGTTAGTTAGTTTGTGTATCCGGGTGGTGTGTCTTTCGATTGACAATATAAAGGGGGTGGGACTGAGTGCTGTCTGTCGTAGTTTGCGGGTGACCTTGACTCATGTGTGTTCACGTGAATTTGTGCGTCTTCTGTAGCGTGTTTAATGTGTGTGTGTGTGTGTGTGTGTGTGTGTGTGTGTGTGTGTGTGTGTGTGTGTGTGTGTGTGTGTGTGTGTGTGTGTGTGTGTGTGTGTGTGTGTGTGTGTGTGTGTGTGATAAGTTTAATGGTTAGTATTTTTTATTTATTTACTTTTGTTATTTACCAATATACTATGTAAATACATGTACTTTAGTGTGTTTTGACTCTCTGTCGGTTGTAGGACAGAGAATTGTTTAGCCTGTACTTTTGATGTTTTAGTTTTGTGTTGCCTGAAGATGGCTACCGATTTGTTCTGTAGCAGAAACATGATGAAAATGCAGTGATGAGAAAAGTCCGTCTTCCCAGTAGGGCTAACTTTAATAACCCATCGCTAAAGTTTAAAAAAAAATTATGTCTTTAGCTGAAGGCAAACTGGTTGAACAGCAATTAAGTGGATCTGGTAAGTTCTTAATAAGCCTTTTGCTAATTACTGTGTAATCGAACGCGTGAATAGGAAACAGTATAATGCTGTCACTTAAAGTTAAGTGCACTTTACGTTGATTGAACGCTTCACTAAATTTCTTGCGTCGTTACATACTGAATGTATATGGGTTAACCTATTCAGCGAACGGATAATCGATAGTAATTTCCAATAAAACAAGTGCTCATATTCGTCACTAAAAGTCAATCAGAGGAAAGCTGTTTCAGGTCATAGAGAGGAATATTCATTTAACAAAGTCATTATTTCTACTAGTAATTTTATAAAAACCACTATGTTGTCTTTTGGTATTGACGAGCGCTTTCGGCAGTCAAGCCACCTTCAGGTCATTTACCAACCTGAAGATGGTTGGTAAATGACCTGAATATGACTTGACTGCCGAAAGCGCTCATCAATACCAAAGACAACATAGTGCTTTGTATAAAATTATTAGTAGAAATATTTGAGACCACTAACACTCCAATATAACAATAAATTAAAAGTCATTATTGTATAAGCATTTAAATAGTTATGGCATTGTACTGATATAAATGTGTGTGTGTATATATATATATATATATATATATATATATATATATACATGTTTGTGGGTGTATGGGCTCGCGCGCGAGTGTGCGTGTCTTTAAGGCTATGCCTTTATATTGGTCTTCGTAATCGTAATCGTAATTATAATCGTAAAGTTTAACTCATCTTCTCTTTCCCACTGGACTCTTAATTTGTAACTCCACGCTGTCTGTCATCTCTTCGCTATTTACGGGCGTCGTTCAGCAAGTAAGGTTCCCTGCCGTAAATGTTATCAACTCTCAGTGACTTTTACGCCACTTGAGAGAACGTTTTGTTAGATTCTTCAGTAAACGTTACAGGGTTGTTCACTAACACACGCCCTGGTGATAGTTTTCTAGTTACAGCTACATGCTACAGCATTAAAATTAAATGTTATCTCCGTTGTTGATCTCCATATTCGTACTGGGGACTGTCCAACCGTTTTACTGGTAAACTACCTGCAAGAAATTTATGATCTTCAACACTGAAGTATGGTTCCAAACATTTCTAAACTTTAAAAAAGGTAATGAATCGAAAAATACTATCATTATTCTAAAAGCATAATTTTTCAAGCACACCAGTGTTTTGTCTTTATGCTGCACTTTGGGCTAAGGATTGTCTGAACAAAATTTTATTCTGAGATTTTGTAATATCCGCTTTCTATTATGTTTATCTCGCTATGGAGACTTCCAATTTTTCCCCATCTTGAAGTTTATTTGGAACAAAAATGTTATATCGAAAATCTGTTGGGATGTTGGAAAAGTTGATACCAAGCTTTTGCATAATGTATTAACACAAATGGGAACTATGTTTGGAAGCAATGTGCACATATATAATTGCAATTTCATTTAATTAAAGCTGTTTGTATTCCTTTAAAAAAAAGGAAAATTACATTCTAGCCACACGTAGTACTACTGTCGGCTCTTCTGTAATGCTCAAACCACGTCAATGTCTTTCCTTCAATGAACCTTAATCTATCCACCGGACACATCGCGGACACACATTGTTTGTTGGTGTGTGTTTTATAACAAACAGCATTACCAAATAGAAACATTTGTACACCAGCTAAATTTACTGTTATCGTTTACAACTATGCGATGAATATTTATAAAAGACTACACTGTGATTATGAATCTTTAGAACTGGTGCCGATTCTGATAACCAAATATTCGATGCTGTCTGTGTTCTCAAATTTTTTAATAAGGGACTGGATAACATTCGCAGAATACACTTCCAGCTACTTTGAATTCTTATCAGACAAAGTCTGAATATATAGTCCGCTGCATCATTGCCAGTAGACAAGTCAGTAGGTATTAAAAAAGAATAATTGGGACAAATATATAAGTGATATAGAGCACGATGTGCAAGGTAGATAGGACGAGGCTTACAGTATATTACGGCAGAGAGTAAGAGATAACCTAAAGTTCAGGAATATCAGAGAAAAAGAATACCTCGGATATTATAAACGGCTGTAGGCTCCACTATAATTAAGCCATAAATATTATTATTTTTTTAATATCTCCAATTATATATAACAAACGTGGATATATTTAAGCCTCCAGAAATATTTTGAAATGTAGGTCAATGTAATCTTGAAACATATGAACAATGGGTCATAAAAAAGTGATTTAAATGAATATATTTTTCTCACATTAAATGAAAACGTATTGTATGATATAACACTAGTTTTAGAACTTTGTTTCAGATAAATTTATCTAGCTTTCTGGGATTAAGAACGTATCCATATTACTTGTCAATTCATATAGCCTTATTATCAAGGTAAATTAAAATTTGTTGTTGGCGTATTCACTTTTATTTACGACTGTCATAATCTATTTGCAGCTGTTAATGAAACTAGTTCCTAATAAACGCATACACAAACGTTGGTAATAGGGAAAGGAGGACGATATCAGACCGGTTAGAGCAGTAAATGAAAGTGTGCCTTGGGGAAACAATGTCAGTGTGTAGAGCTTACGTGACGCGGAGCTACGGGTAGTGTTTCTCTCTTTAATTACATATAAACAATATCACTGAGGACCGCAACGCCACCATTGTAGTGTAGGGGTCATTATACGTCCTACAAATAAATATGTTTGCTACCGATTGTTATAGAAACTTTACTAAACACTCTCGATGCTGAACACACTCGTACGGGCGCGCACGTACTCACATAGGCTGAATGTGGACACCTCAGCGTCCACAGCTGAAATAATATTTCGTTCGTTTTTTGTCTGATACTATACTTCTGTCTTCCCACTCTATACGCAAATTCGTTTTTATTGTTACAAAATATATATTTAAATGTTGCAGTATTTTACCGATTCTAGGTTAATCTTTTTTTGTCTCGTATTCCCGTTTGGCTACACTGGATTGCCATATTTTATGTTCGCCAAATGTCTAGGTAACCACTCGGATATTCCTTCTTAAAAGGCTGTCTTGAAATTTCAACTTAAGCCGGCAGTACGTTTGAAACCTGATCCGTCGTGGCAGGTGTTAGCTCAGTGTTATGTTTGAGGTTAAAAAAATGAAAGCCAAAGGTATTGAGAAATTGTTTGTTTAGGCAATATTGGGAAAACCTGGAAAGTACAGACTACGGAATGAAGATACCAGATAACAGATGGCAGTGAGCATTTCTCTAAAGGCATAATTTGGTATATTCGCTGTAATGCTACAGACACGTTCCAAAAATAGGACATGTAAATCTCGAGTAAGAAATCGTGCTGGGATTAGGCTATTGACTAAATATATTTTAAGTTTATTTTTGTTGAGATTTCAACATTTGATTGCAAAGTTTGAAATTTATTGCCATCACGGTCATTTGTATTCCGGTGTGACAAAGGTATGTGCAATATTGCAGTTGAACAATATTTATAGTTGTTGGAAAAGTATAGTTATTACAGTTGAACGTCACAACACATTTGTAGTACAGGAAGCATGCGAAACCCAACAGATGATGATTGATGCCGTGTATTGACTTGACAGTACTTTGCCTGCACATCGATGTTCATGTTATATACATATATAAATCTCACGCTCAACAATGTTACAATGTCGTTTCACTGTGCTCAACAATGTTAAAAGTAAAATAAATAAAGTAAAGCAATCTATATTTTTGTAAATTGTCTTTACTAATTCTACAGTTGTTTGGTAAAACAGTATTTAGAAAATTTGGGAAGACCACTTACCCGAGAATTTAAGAAATTTTCAAATTTTCTTTTCCACAATTTAAGAAATAGAGTAATAAAACTAATAGAACGATATAAAGGAAAGTCCCAGGTATTGCTTTTCTTATTTGTAATGCGGAATATTCTAACATTCCTGCGGCTTGCTCTCTTCTATTACTGTTTGACTGCAGTGTGTATTGGACAATTGTTTAACGAATTGTTTGTACGTAGGAAAACAATTGGAAGACGAATGTTGTTGAGTTAGATATATTCTAAAAAATATATTCATCATCATCATAGGTTCATCTGCTCTATAGCAGGTTTTCTTTATGAACTCCTCCACTGTTCTCTGTCCTCTGCCAGCCTTTTCGTGGTAATGTAGTTTCCTACCTTGATGTTGTACATCAACTGTCGTCTCTTTCTTCCTCTTCTTCTTTTTCCACTAACTATGCCTTCTAGACTCTCTTTTATAATAGACTTTCTTCTTCAAAAGTGTCCTATCCAGTTCTTCTTTCTTTTCCTTTTTGTTTTTAATAATATTAAATAATAATAATAATAATAATAAAATATATTGTGTACACCTATTTAGCAAAGCAGCTTATTCTAAACCACCAGTTTGAATTTTCGCATATACACTCAACTATTGAACAAGTCGACGAGATTGAACGAGGGCATGAGGGACTGATATACAAGATGAAAATAAACCTGCCTTAGCAGACCCGACAACTTCTTAAATCATATACCTCAGGACGTCAGTTCAGAGTTAAGTGTGCAGATGATAATTCTAATTTAAAGGATATTTCAACTGGTGTACCACAGGGAGTGCCCTTGGCCCAATTTTGTATTTGTTGTGTGTATGAGATATTCCTAAATGTGATGTGGTGACAACAGCTACATTCGCTGATGAAACTGCTTTACTAGCTACTGGTGTTAGTATAAGAGCAGCAACAGACGCTCTATAATCAACAGTTGAGTACGTAACTAGATGGACACAAAAAATAGCGCATCAAGCTGAGCGAAACCAACTCTACTCATATCAGTTTCTCCAACCGGGAAACCCATTATTTATCAATCGTAATCGATCAGCAAAAAATTTCACACGCAAGCTCGGTGAAGTATTTGGGCATGATCGTGGATGCCAAACTTAGGCGGAAAGAGCATGTTAAGAAGAAACTGAAGAACTTGCATTAGAATTGAAGAAAACGTGGAGGATGCTTGGAAGACACTTTGAGCTATAGCTTCAAAACAAACTGTTGCTATACAAACAAGTCTTGAGACCAGTTTTGGTCTATGGTGTAGAGCTTTGAGGTTGTACTAATAAATCTAATATTATAATAATTCAGACTTTTAAAAATAAGATTCTTTGGAGTATTGTTGATGCACCATGGTGCGTAAGATATGATGACATCCGTCGGGATGTGAAATAGCATAAGGTTGTTGATGAAATTAAGCGTATTGCGTGGACGCAACAAAGTTAAATTAGACAAAAACTTAAAAGTACATTCAATAACAATAAGCAATGTTTATATTGGTGGAAGGAAAAAACGCGGTCCCTGTGGAGGATGCTCCATCCAACACTCCTCTCTCTCGTAATTTAATTTAAAATGGCGACGGAAAGATCTCTTTGATATACCTGGTCATTTTAATTGTTTTGAGTGTCTTGCATTATCTAATATCGTTATTGAAAGCTGGTTGAGGTGGGCTGTACTCTGTTCCTGTACCCCGTGTATTGACGTTTAATTTCTAATGGAACAGACGGCACCTTAGGCTTTTGTTGGTTAATGTGGCTTGACATAAAAAACACGGGCCGTTGACAACCGACGTATGTACCATGTTTTATTGGAAAAATTGTAAAATCTCTATATTTAAGTTACCTGTTTTAAGTGAATACTAGACGTCTAGATAGGTTTGAGACTGTCTTGTTGAGGAGAAGGGTACTTTCAAGGGGTATCTGCGAACTCCTTCCCGGACAAACAATTCGTATGTCTAAAGGTATGAACGAGCAGAGTTCTCATAAAAGCACATGCCTTTACTCACAGTACAAGTAAAGGTTATTTCATATAACATTTTTTAAATTTATTTTATAAAAATCTATGCGATCGTCGTTACAAATATCTACACAACACGTATCAAGTGTACAAAAAGGTATCATGTTTCTCCTGACAAGTAGACATGTTTCGATTTAAATACATTATCATAACAAACAAGGTCGATGATGCATTACAATAGATGACACTTTGATGCACTCTGAATAACAGTTTGTTGACGTGTCAATGTCGATGGCTAACATTACGTAATATTATAGTCGAGTGACTGCAATTCTCTGTATATCTTGCACGTACAATACATGTGTGCACCTTGGGGCAGCTGATGGAATTGAATGGACGATCCCAACAGTCGATTATAATATATGGTAAACCCTCAGGTTAGGAGGTAAACAAGTACGTATTACTTCGTCGTAGGGTAGAGTGACAACTTTACAGTAAAATACTTCTCACCTATAAAACACTTGAAACACAGATGTTAATGAGACATTTTACATGACTACGTATGTATTGGTAACGTGGTTAGAAAATGTGGTAGTTAGTCGTTTGTTTATCTAGTAACTCTAAAACTGCAGGGATAATTTTTATATATAAACTGTTCACTTTATCACCTTTGAACTGGTAGTGTCAATACACAGCTGACATTTTAGAAAATACAAATGGCGTAGTGTGTAAAATATTTCAAACTTCTATACTTTTAGAATGCCTGAGTCTTCCACAGCCGGCGTCCACATAGTTCTAAACATCATTGGTCGGGCTGTTAGCCGTTGTCTGGACTCAATGTTGACAGATGTTTCGGCCTCACCACCGGAGGGCATAATCAGTGTCCCAAAAATTCCCACTGTGTTACCCGGTATATACATGAATAAATGTAAAAGAAATTCAGGCAGAGCATATGGGACTACTCTGAGGGTGACCAGGGGCGCGTTAATTTGTGCCTTCTCGAATGCTGTTGGAGCAGTCTAGGGGATAGCCGTATTGCAACGTTGGTATTTTGTCTGCTGTACTACACCTAGGCGGGATTTGCTGATACCCCATCGGGCGCCTTCCCAGGTGGTTCGTAGATAGAAATTTTTCTGGTTCTCATAGGCTGGGGGGTGCCGGTGAAATACAATAAACAGGTTGAAGCAAAATTAGCAATAGGAAAATCGTCGGCCGTAGAGAAAACAACCTGTTTAAGGGTTGTGCACCCCGAAATCAAAGCACCCGGTCCTCAACGTTGATGGTTGTGCTAGGGCTGCTAATCCTTCCATGTAAAATTTAGATTACACGGATATTCAGCATACGGAAAAAGCGGCTGGATGTACAAGAACCTTGCATGCAATCTGCCAGAAATACAACGGCAGTCTGCAAGACACCGACCATCTATTGGTCCTGTCCAAATAAGCCATTTACTTGGCCACGAGAATATATGGCGATGCAAACAAAGAAGATACCGAAATCGCCCGATTTGCGGCACAGAAGTCGTAAATATGTCCGGATAAAAGAAAGTAGAGGTAACTAATTAATTAATCACTAGTAATTTAAAACTCCTATATAGTAGGCATACATACTGTAAAGTGTGTTAGACAAAACAAGTTTGCACTTGATAATACATTTTTTAATATCATTGTCGTAACAATAATCTATTTAGTTGTGCTGGAAACAAATTAAAATTAAAATAATTAATTATCGGCATAGAAAGTTGTGTTATTACAGTTCCACGTGTTGTAGAGTCTTCCTGCCTTTTATTTCCCATCGCAAACGTTTAAAACGGTTCAAGACAACAAACTAAATAAACGGAAACACTGTTGTTCTTTGTAAGGTGAAAACACCCTAGAGGTATTTCATAACAAGTTTTACGCCTTCATTTTTCGGTTCAATAAATACAGTTCCTTCCCGAGAGCTTTTATGTGGTTCTAAACTGAAACCGAGCCCCTGAATAACAACATTCCCCGCTCTTTATTAACAGCCTGCAGGCGGATTTTAATTTTTCCCTTATCCTTTTGTTTTCCTCTCTTTCTTTCTGCCTGCCTGTCTATCTCTCATTCTCTCTCTTCGCTATCTTTCGCTCTATTTCTCTACTTCCAAAACGTCTTCTCGCGCTTTCTCTTTCCTTCTGTTGGTCTGTCTATCTGTCTGTGTCTGTTTGTCTATCCGTCTACTTCTGTCCCCTCCTTCACTCTCTCTTATCCCCCTCTCTCTCTCTCTCTCTCTCTCTCTCGCTCTCTCTCTCTCTCTCTCTCTCTCTCTCTCTCTCTCTCTCTCTCTCTCTCTCTCTGTACTGTCTGTCTGTCTATCTATTTCTCTCTCTTTCTCATGACGTACCTTTGCTGCTTATTCACAGTTTCAGTAACTCACAAGACGTAAGTAAATTTTGCCTATTTGTCCTTATAATTATCTTGTCTGCTGCCAAATAATGGGTATACTTTTACATTTAAAAATCTGTTTTTTGTTGTTTGTCTAAATTTTTCTTCAGTAACAGCTTTCCACGTTTTTACATTTCAGTTTCGAGAATTCCTGTAAGTAGCTGTCTAACCTAAGTGCATAGATCTGGTGACGTTTAGTTTAGATAAATTTCTAATTTCTATGTCCTCTCAGTGACAATGCAGCGGAGGCAACGGGCACAGTAAAAGGCGTCTTGAAATCGTCCTGTAATGATGATTATTTTATTACTTTCTTGTAGTATACGTCACAAAATATTAGTCAAAATGTTATTGGCTTTATTATTCAACCTATATTGCTTGTAACCAGTATAAACGAAATGTACTGACTACCCGTTTGGGGCAACCGGACAATGATTTGAGTACCAAAAGAGATAGTCGTTAATAAAACGCTATTATACTGGCCAGCACATTACAAAATTACAATTTTTAAAATTATTTTATCATTTTCTAGTTTAAATATTGGGTTCTTAAGCATTATGAAATAATTCTCTTGAATATTCTGTCAAGGAATGCGACCGCCCGGTTCTGTCACAGTATATTCGACATTACCGTTTTGTCGCTTAATTTTGCTTGTGTTTTTTACATCTGAAAAAAATGAATTTTGATAAAACTAAAGACAAACTCTTTCCTGGTTGTGTGTAATATCACACGCGCAGTCTAAAGTCAGAGATACAGAAGCTCACTACCATTCAAACAGAATCCAAAATTTCACTTAAAAATGGGTGATGTTGTTTATGTGATGAAAAATGCCATACTACTGACACTGATTTCACTATATGAAAAATGCACTTTGACTTAAACTTGAAAATCTTGCTGATGTAAAGCCTGTTATGGACATGCATGTAGTTACTCAAAGACTGTAGTTTTTGTATAAATGAGATTAATGCCAGTAGATTGTCATAGGAAGAATATAAACCCTCGAAAATTGTGCGAAGAATCACTAATTGTATATATTACGACAAATGTATGAATATAGTGCAGCAAATACGAGTATATAGATCGGATCATCGGATGAGGCGTTTGGTAGAGATAAGAGATTTAATCTCAAGGGTATTATTTGGAAAGAAGAGCTTATCCTATATGCCTTATACACGTTATAAAAATTCTATATTATTGTACTGTTGGGTATAAGAAAGGATTTGGCAGGGAGAATTACAATAATCAATAAATGCTCTAAGATAGTAGCAGATTTTCAACATTGTTTAATATATTGCAACAATACATATATTTGCATATTTGCCCAGGCCGGTATGTGTGTATTGTAATTAGGGAAAAAATAATAAGACGAACAGTTTTATACAATTTTGTGCAGGAAAATGCAGGCTCTGGCCTGTCAAAAGTGACACCTGCTGTACCAGCGTAAGATACAGCATGTGTGTGTTTGTGTGTGTGACACCAGCTGCGACACGAAAATATGGGGTGACGCGTACGAATTGTTTGTTGTCAATTAATCAGGTTGTAACAGGATTAAAATAAATTAAGTATACGTTTTAAACCTGTGAACAAAGACTTACACCAATTATAAAGAGACCATTACATAAAGGAATTTTGGTGAATATAGTGATATAAAAATTATTGCCAAATGTGCAATTACTAGTGTAATTGAATAGTAATTAATATGGGTAGTATATGTGAGTGACCAGAAAAAATTACGCAAACAATGATATCCCTCGTGGGACGAGTATATTCATGAGTTAGCGATAATTAACATAAGATTGATTGTAAGTATAAGGACGCTTTGCATGAATTGACAATATTTGACCTGTCCAAAGACAGTCCTGAACTTGTCAAATCGCCTCCAGTATAAATACCACTGGCAACGTTGGGCGATCATACACTCAGACTCAAGGAATCTACACAATACATCACGCTGCCCCTTTGCAGATCAACCAGGACACACACACTAAGACGTATGGAGGAACTCTGGAGCATCACCAACAGCAACAACCCATAGAGACAACGAACACCGCATAGTCATCATCATCGTCATACTCTCAGGATTCTGGACATACACACACACACACAACGATAACGGAAGATATACGCAGGTGATAAAAAATAACTATATTTTTTTCTTGTGAAGAGAGCTCTCGAAAAAATTTAATATATACAGTTAATAATTAGAGTTTTAAAGGTAAATAATATTTAGAAAAGAGAGTTTAATTTGACAAGCAAATTTAGAAAAGAAATACCAATCATTTGTTCTATGTAAAAATTATGGGTGTGTCAGTATAAATAAATAATAGATTGGATGTAAATGGTAGATTATTTTCATTTTGTTTAAGCAACAATTAAAGTTTATTCTTGAGTTTTGATTTTATTTTGTTTGTAGATGAGTTGCTAATATTATTTAAAATTTGAGTTAATTTCAGACACACAAAAATAAAAAGAATTTAAATAACTTGTTTAACATGTTTTTTTTTTAGTTAGTAAGATTATATGGGTGTTTATTTTTGTTGTATGTTATGAATAGCGTAGCAGGTTACAGTATATTTGTAAAACTTATAAAGAAGAATATTTATTTGTCTAACGTTGGAATTTTTGAAATTTTAATATTTAAATATTTTTCTATAAATTAATAAATCTTAGAATGATTATTTTGAAACGGTTATAATTAATTATTTCATGTCAACAACAATCTCACTCCTCTTCAAAAATTATTTAATTATTATGCAACTACATATACTTGACGCAACGAGAAAACAAAATCCTGCGTCCTGGCCGGTGTAATACACTTAATAGTTGCTTTGAGTACATGGTAATGTATTTGTAAAATTGTTGTAATGTTGCAATATGTACACATGACATGATTGGAGAATGGAAATTCATTAATGGGTCTAGGATTAAAAATAGAAAATACATGAACACAATGTTGTTTTCGGATAATCAGGTAATCACCCAAAACCAGAACTATTTTCCTCTCACAAGTCTGCTAGAATTACGTCATAAAAAAATTTAGGAGAAGAAGCAAAATATGGCTTTGCAGGCAAATATCACTTAGCCCTTAGTTTGTGTTTGATAATAAGGGTATTAAAATTGCATTTTTGGGCTTAGTCCGTGGTCTACTGCTTCTAATGATAACAGACCTTATGGCCCTACCATCGAAGGCCATCTTGAGTGTAAAAAAATCGACAAATTGGCGTGGTTTTCGCCAATCGAACCCAGTACCGAGGTCACTTGTAGTCGCACACACATACCCTCATAACACAGTATCTAACTCAGTACTGGGGTGAATTGGCGAACGCCGTGCCGATTCGTCGATCGCTTTACACTGAAGATGACCACTGGTGGTGGAGCCAAAACAACTGTTACCGATGGATGCAGTAGACCACGGCCTAATACCCCAGCAGCAAGCAATTTTAACAGTATTTACGCCGATCGTGAAAGCCTTGGATGTACAGCTTGTTTCACATTTGCGCTATCTGGCTTGTCATGTTACTTACGGCGAAGGTCATGATGTTGATCACACTTTTCCCGTGTTTTAATCAATATGCAGCCCAACTCGTCAAGTGCTATTAAGGAAAACAAGGAAAAAGGCTCGAGTAAAATTTTATAAGGCTAAGGCTGTGCCAGTGTTGTTGAATAGTTCTGAACTTGTGTTCCGGTGGAGAATCATATGAGTAACATACGCGCATCAGAGATGGGATTCTTGCCATCTGGTAAAGACTGTACACAAAAAGACAGACTCTACAACGAAAACATGTGCAAAAAGTTGATATTATGTAATTTTTACAATCGTGTTTCTTATATAAATAGGATGCCACAAGGCAGTTTGCCTAAGAAAGATCGCCAGTATTAGCCAATTGGACACAGGAGTTCAGGCGACTTAGGAAGCGTTGGTAAATTGGATGTATTTTCTTTTAGGCTCAAACAGGCGTTTCGCTTACTCTTTGACGGAAAAAGAATAAAAGGAACATGGGAGGTGAATACCCTTAGAAGAATGATATGATACACAAAAGTAAATAATATAAGGAACGCGGCAATACAAATGCTGGTAAAGCGGAAAAGTACAGCGACCCTAAAAACAACGACGATGACGACATTAATAACAGCGTATCTTACTGGAATATCTTATGTTCATAGTACAAGATTTTAAGGACTGAACTGGTAATTTCTCCTTGGGTACAAACAGGGAAAACAATTCTAATGCTAAAAATAATTGACCTCTCTTCCCTCTTTCCAGTTTGTTTAATCACTGTAAAAACCAATGCGAATCGATGCGTTTTAACGAGGTAAATAATGTTATCAGTTAAAGTTTGACCTGAAAACAATTTTTTTAGCGTAAATTCTAATATAATTGGACATTAAACTGTGATCGTCCCACACAAAAAATTACTGTGCGCAACGTAATGTACAGGTTCCGTGTATTTTTATAACGATGCACGGTGAAGTCAAGTTAATACAAATAATTTCAGACGGAAAGAGGCTGTATTCAGGTTTCAAACACTCATTGTTACGTTTTCAGGTATAGGCTTTATTATGGGTTAACAAAGAAGCCAATTACTAAGTACGCTTCCACGAATGAAGCGGCAAGAATTATTTGGCTGAAGAGCAAATTTAATTACTGGACAAACATGCAGTTAAATTTAACTGTAAACAGGCGACTAATTAATAACGCACTGTATTGAGTGAGTTGTGAGAATCGGATTTTGAAGACGAAAGAATTTTAAAACATTTATTCCAAAGTTTTGACAAAAGGTATTACAATGATCATCAGGACCAAATATATGATATATATGATATATGATATATATGATATATGATATATATGATATATGATATATATGATCATCAGGACCAAATATATGATATATATATATCATATATGATATATATGATACAGGAGTACAAAATAATAACATACTATAACGAAAACTGACATGAGACAGTCAAAGTAGTACGTAAATAACAGCTGTAAATACACTCAAAAATACAATCGTACCAAAAATTGTGAATCGTGAATCAAGAAATTTCAGCAATGGAGAAAACTTTTATGAATCAAACCAAGAGTTGCATGAGTAGTTTGAGAAAATGTTGATTCTAACGAAGATAAAGGCGATTGTATACTTATGGACACATAGAAGGAATCTGTCGATGAAAAACCAAGTAGGAGAACCAAGAGGGAACCAAGAGGGAAACCAAGTAGAAGAAGAAGAGTGAACAATAGTATGTCAGACAATGTAGCAATACTGACGACACGGGTACAAAACGTTTTCTCATCACAGTTCATACGTGGGTGAAATTAAAACGGGAGAGTGGAATGAAAATTAATGTGTATGGTATATTATAACTATTTAGGCCTACTGTGATTTAAAAATAGTAGGCAAACATATGTCTGTCGTATCTTTTTTACACATACGTATACACTTTCTCTCAAAACCGATCGTTATTAATGTTTTAAGTTATTATTTTTGTATGTTCGTATAAAATTCAAGTCATAATAATAGTATTAAAATATGTCGGAACGTGGTTACAAATATTTTAAAATTTGTCAAGTTAATAACTAGACCGCTTGACTACTTTATCATTCGTCATCATTGCTAACCTAACAACAACTTCTGGTGTCAACCGAAGCACAAACTCTATATTGCTTGCAATCTCAGTTTTACGTGTTTGTAAAAAAACAAAACTAAGTCGTTTTCAGATATCAAAATAATCTAATTTTAAATTAAATTTTCATGACTGCCATAAAAAGCAACTCAGATATTCACTGCTCTGCAATTTAATCTTGAAAACATTTCTTCGTTGGAAAGCAAATTGATTTAACAGCAATAGAGTGCACTCGGCAAATACGTTGCTAATAAGCATGCCGTCAATTACCGACTAACTGAACGCACGTATGAGCATTTATTACGGTATAATGCTGGCACTTAATGTTAAGTGCACTTCATGTTGCTTGAACACTTCACTAAATTACTCGCGCCGTTATGGAATACTGAAGGTACGGATTAATGTAGTATAAGAACCGATAATAGATATCAATAAAATTCATTCATAGCTCATATTCGTCATTGAGAGTGGAGGTTGTAGGAGTTCATTTGGCTGGAATGTGCGTTTTAAAAATATTGTTATTATTATTCCGGCTTAAGAATATTTACACATTTTCCGGAACCCAAGATTACAGAATTGAATAAATTCTTATCTTCCACTGCTGTTTGTCTATCCAAAGTTCTTCTTTAATTTCTCTTTCCTTCAATATAGTCTGAATTTCTTCTATCCAGTTAATAAATGGGTCTCATTTATTAACTGAGTCAACTGTTGTGTGCGTACTTTGTGTTGTGTAATTGTGTTTTGTGTTATGTGGATTTTAATATTTTTAATATATTGACGACTGTGCGATCGTATGATGGTATGAAGAGACTATTTTAAATATTCTGAGGATGGGACAAGTGTCCCGAAACATGTCAATTGTATAAAGACATTTACTTAAGCCACAGACGGTGAGTTACATAGCGTTTAGTTGATTATAAAATACGTGGCTTGGACTATAAGCGGATTTATTCCATTAACAATAGAAGTTAACAAAGCTTACTTGACATGGAACAGTTTTAATCCTTATTCTTGAAAATTATTAAAGTAATTGGTTCACATTTATGTCTAAAACCATCCAAAAACTTCAAGGAAGACGGCTGTAAAAGCATTTGTTATTATTGTATCAGTAATTTCTGAGGTTAGCCCAGACAACGATTCAAACGAATTCTACCTCTTTATAATAGTAGTATAGACGACATGCTTACTCTGCCACTGATTGTAGAGCACTTGCAGCCTATTTTTACTACCCTGCAATTAGTTGCATGTAGTCTTGAAATCAGTTGTATGCAATCAGTTGCGTAGTGTAACAGAGGTCTAAGACACAGCTAGGAAATTATATAGTATACTGTATATTGTATATTTTATGCGGACATCTGCAATCCGCATATGAATTTGTGATTTGTATTATTTAGTGGAACACTGTTAATGAGATGATATTTATTGTTTATTACTTTAATGTGAGTTGGACAAACGAAAACTTGAAGTAGCGTTTCCTTTATTTATTTCTTGTATAGTTCTGATTGGCTTAGTAGGTTAGTAGTGCTTTAACAACATTTGTTCCTTTGATGATTCACGCTCGTTAGTGAATGAATCTCGTTTAGGCGTATTTTAGTACTTAATGTATTAGTCAAATTTGTAAGTACACTTTAAGACAAACACAGTTTGTAAGTGGTCAAAACGCTGTGTAAGCAACTTTGAACGAAAGTAATATTCCGATCAGACACTTTCGACAAACTTGTACAATGTTTTATACGACAGTGTATTGTAGCTTTTATATATTTAAACAGTAACTAAAGGTATTGCCTTGTAACCTATTTCTAATGGTTATACAGTCTGCGATATAATATTGTTGAGATTAATATCCGGGCTATTCGGCCGTGGCCTATTATAGTTATCATTCTGACAGATGTTGGTCTGGAGACCATCTGTAATGAAATATGGTTTTTAATACAACAGAAACGGTGATCGTCAAT
This sequence comes from Magicicada septendecula, assembly GCA_034769895.1. Classification (NCBI taxonomy): domain Eukaryota; kingdom Metazoa; phylum Arthropoda; class Insecta; order Hemiptera; family Cicadidae; genus Magicicada; species Magicicada septendecula. Next base: position 332,208,969 of record CM068375.1, on the reverse strand, counting down.
GATCACAATACTGTGGAAAAGAACAATGCCTCTGAAGATGGCCTCCTGATTTGAGGCCGAAACGTCTAAGAACAACATCTGCCGGAATAATAACTATAGTAGACCACGGCCCAGTAGCCTGGATCTTAATCTCAACATTTATTGTCCTGTGTATGACAAAACTCGAAGAGCAAGATACCTGTCTTCACCGGAATATTACCTCTGTAGGGACAACGATGCTGGAGACCGAGCAAGGAAAATACGCGCGAGAAAAAGTCGTCGCAGCTAGCAGCTGATATTGTTGTTTTTCCGCAGAGTAAGAAATGAAACTGTAAAAAAGTTGATAACTGTATTACTGAAATGAAAGAAGTTACTCCGACAGTACGAGGGACATGTTAACCATCAGATGGATGCCTGAAGACCGCTGGCCAGTGTTTGGCTATTCCTGCACGCGACGATGTGGGAGACGACCAATCGACATTTGGATGTGAGACGAGCAAGAAGTTGGGAAGTTGTCAGTAGTCTTGTTAAAAGACCACGGCCGTGGCTGGAAGACTACACAATATAGTCCAAAGTTTCGTCGTGGATGGGATGCCTATGCACAATCACTAGGCACTCCCTGCGCGATTGATCAACAGTTGATGTTCTTGTGTTTCACTAACTTCACCTGACGTTCACGCTTATGTACCATCACACTGCGCCAGTATTAGAAGACTGTACAAGACGGTGTTCAATCCGGATATGGAACGCTAATAAAGACGCCGCTGTAATAAGTTTGAAGGTTGTAATTGGTGTGGAACAATTACCCGCTTCCGGCCAGGATTACGTGGTTGTCCATTCTGATTTTTAAAAACGCACTAAGCGTGAATAAATAAATGAAAAACAGCACGAACTGCCAAATAGCAAATTGAATTCTTACTCGGGAAAACGGTAAAGTAACCGAAGAGATGAGAATACACAGGACGTAGCTACGAGGGTATATGACGTCAAATCGTACAAACATCTCTAACCAATGAGGTCCAGCAATAATCAGGTGGTGTCTATAATATACTACATGGTTTATACATGTTAAGAAACGATTTATAAATATTCAGAAACTTTAAGGAAAATTTTATCTGGATAACGTGTTTGCATTCAGGACAAACGGTTATACTTAGCAAATTTGCGTGGTGTCAGTTATTCTGTATGCAGTGTTTAAACACGTCGCTTCGTGCCACTGTGGCATCCTAAAATATTAGTATAACTTACAGTATTCTGTTTCATATTGTTTCATCTATTCAACTCATATTAGCAATATTTTCACATTTTGCAGTAAGCCTAAAGTTGCATCATTATCAATCAAATTTAAATTTTTGTCAGGACGTGATATTTTATAACGAGGAATGTAATAGTTTGAACATTGTAATGAAATTTGTTTTTAGTGACGTATCCGTATACACAGGTCTTGGTGTTAAGCGAACGAGAAAGATATCAGAACGGTAAGGGCGGTAAATGAATGTGCGCTCTGGGGAAACAGTGTCAGTGTGTAGAGATTACGTGACGCGGAGGTACGGGTAGTGTTTCTCCCCTTAATTATATATAACCAATCTCACGTTGGAATCTAACACGTGGGGTCACTAAACGTCCTAAAAATAAATTTGTTCCCGATTGTTATAGGACATTTAGTAAACAAACGCCGTCCTAAACACACTCGTGTGCGCGCACACGTACTAACATTAACTTAAATTTTACATCTAGTAATTATTGTATGTTTGTTTTACGTCAATTAATTCATATGTAAAACAAACTACTAAGAGAAACTGAAAGTAATAAATACAGATGAAACAAATTTTTCACAACATATTACATCACAAATATATACACAACATCCCAATAGATAAAACAATAGACATAGTCATAAACAAACTTGAAAAACAAAATGAAACATACATTATATAACCGAAATACAAAATAGCCTCCGACTAATACTAAAACAAAATTACTTTGAATTGAACAATAAACTTTATAAACAACGAGAAGGTCTGGAAAGGGGTTCCCCATTATCAAGTATAATAGCTGAAGTTTTCTTATAGATTATAGACACCAAAATACAAAAAAAATTATAAATTCATTTTATCTAAATGGCATATGGGTAAGATATGTAGGCAGCAGACTATATGTAAGTAATTACAAAAACACAAATGCAGATACAATGTTAAAATAAGTCAATAACATACACACAAAAGCACAATTCACAGAAGAAAAAGAAAAACCTAACCAAATCGAATATTTACACATAACCATCAAAAGAAACAATAACCAACTACAGTACGTAATATACAGCAAAACAACCTTCACTGACATTACTACACTTAATCATTAAATTACAAAGTACCCCTAAACAAACAGGAAATAAGTTTAAAAAGAAATATAATTTACCAATTGCTGATGAAAATGGATACAATAAAAACACTATATACAAAATAGAAAAATAACATCAAATATAAAAAAATTAACATTTAAAAAATTATTAAATTGAACAACACGTAAATAATAATAAGGACAATAATAATAATAAATGGGCTAATTTGCATACGTAAACAATAGGATTACTAAGCTGACAAAAGTATTTAAAAATACAGACATGCATACAAACAAACAAAAACTAAATAAGATAATAGTCTGTTTGTTTATCTTATTTCAGAAGTCACAAGGAAGGAAGATAATTCAATGCCGAATGGAATATTCAATTAAAAGCCAAGATTTCAATGGATGTTACGTAGACCACGAAAAAAAAGAAAGAACTGAAAAAACGTTATGTTGAAAATTTAAATGCATACAAAAACCAGAATTTTATAAATCCAAATTAGCCATACACGGAATAAACACAGGACATGAATTCCCAGATATAACTAACATGTCACTAACAAAAAACACACCACACAAAGGCACAATAATGAAAATTAGAAATATACAAACACAATATATAAGCCAACAAATGACTGAAAAATATAAGTCGACACAAAACATAAGACAATTTTCAAAATACTCAATATTAAAAACACTCACACACACACACACACACACACACACACACACACACACACACACACACACACACACACACACACACACATTAATACCAGATTAAAATACCAAAACCCAAAGGGAACACAAATACTGAACAAAACCCAAAATTAAGATGGCTGATGATGGAAAAATAAATTTCCCGAAACATGTTCCAAATAAGGAAATAATATATCTTGAGGTAACAAGGTTATAAATATTAATTAAATAATACTTGCATCATGACTAGGAAAAAGTGTTTGAAATGTATATGTGCGTGCGTGCGCGCGCACGTTGTGTGTGAGGGAGAGAGAGAGAGAGAGAGAGAGAGTGAGAGAGAGAGTGAGAGAGTAATAGAGTGGCTGTCTGTCTGCTAGATGCGTGGGAAGCGTTTAAAATATTCTGCTTGTTCAACTGTAAATTCACCAACTTTGTCACTACTTATTGCCACGCTGCTAAATACTTCGTTCTTGACGAGGCCTTTCTGTGTCTCCACCATCTTCAGGTCTTAATCGACCTGCTGTTTATGTCTTTTGCTGTTTTGTCTTTTAAGACCTGAAGATGGTGGAGCACCAAAAGACCTCGTCAAGAATGAAGTATTTAGCAGTGTGGCAATAAGTAGTGACAAAGTTGGTGTTATGATGGCTGCTAATAAAACTAACAAAATTGAAACTGTAAATTGTTCAGTGTTACAGGGACAGTTGTCTCGTCTCAAGCCAAGTAACTTGCCTTTTTTCACTTGTCTTTTTCACTGTCTCTTTAAGCTGTTTATGATTTTGTTAATGTTGTGTGGTAGGTTTTCTGTAGATATTGCAGCATTAATTTGTTCCATAACTATCTATGCAAACCTCGTGACATTGTGTGTATAATATACTGTGTTGACGTGTGGCAGAAGGACATTGTGCTTTGTGGTGACAAGTAGATGTGTGGCTTTAAATACATTTTCATAACAAACACGGTTTGGCTGCATTACAATAGATAACATTGTAATGTACTCTGAATTAAAGTTTGGTGACGTGTCACTGTCCACATCTGACATTATGTAACAATATAGTTGTGTGACTCAGTGCCTGTATTATGTACATTCTGTGTGTGTGTGTGTGTGTGTGTGTGTGTGAGCGAGCGAGCGCGTGTGTGCAACCTGACACTTATAATGGAATTGGATTGACGACCTCGTAGTCTATTGTACGAGTAGTAAGCTATATGTTAAATGGTCAGGATATGCAAACGCATACATTTTACCTAGCCGAGGCGGAAGTTTACATACGTAACACTACTACGACGGCGTCTTTATCACGTCGAATACACTTGTAACGATGCGAACTTCCAGATTAATACAGAACAACTGAAAAATCAAATACAACACCACAGCACATTTCAATTGTGTTGTTTTAGTTTAGTTGTAGGGGTATTTCTGTTAAGGGGGTTTAGCCCAAATACGGCTGGCAATTGTTTGTCTAGTCACAATATTATGTTATTTTTCCGGCCGTACAAGGTTTACCAATTTTCCTCAAACAAAGATTACAGAAGTAATTGAATTCTCATCTTGCACTGCTGCTTATCCATCCAAAGGTCTTCCATAATTCTGCATTCCATTAGTACATTCTGAATTTCTTTTATCCAGGTGATAGGTGGCCTTCCTGGTGGGGTCCATTCCATAACTCTCCCTGGCAATCTTTCCTGTGTCACTCTTCTCATATGTCCATACCATTGTAATATTTTTGTTTGGATACAATATTTTCCATACTCATTCTGTCCCTAAAGACTTCAGTTACAATTTCCTCACGTCTGGATATTCAGACCAAACGTTTCCAAAACGTAGTCACAATATCACTTTTTAAATATTTTAGCAATGAGAAATTCATACATTTTTTCTCAAATATACAAATCCTGTTGGCGTATTGACAATGAAACGTATGGTTCAGGATGTAATTCATGTTTAATTTAATTTTATTGTGGTGCTGGTTTTATTAAAACACCAACACAATGTAGATGTCTCTCTCAGAAGCGGCTCACAGTTCAACAGACTGGAGTAGTCCTTTCCGGGACGATTTAAAGTGTGCCATGTACTACAGAAGCTTTTAAACAAATTTATTTCCTGAATACAGTCTGACACATTTAAAACTGAATTCGAAATTACATTCAGTGTAAACAGTTAGAATGAGGTTTGTCCTTTTAGTCCGCAAACTGCTTCTTTTGTTAAACAGAATTTAATTAAAGAAACTGTGTCAACGCAAAAATTTGGTTTGTTTGACGCAACACTTCATGGCAGAAGTGTGTCGTTTATTTTAGTCTTTAATTTTTATGCGCAAGTAAAGGAAAGCTTAATTACTGTTGTCAAATTTACTTTTATTATTACAAATTTTATTGTAAAATTAAATTTTAGATACAGACATAGATATTGAATTATAAGCTTATATCATATATTAAACCCACTGTGAGAATACAACGTTAAAACGAGTAAAGAGGTGTCTCGATAAATTACGAGAATTGTCTTTTTTCTTGTCGTCTTCTATAAATTAATTAATTTGATGTTTTTGGAATACAATTGTGTTGAATTAAAACTTGCTTAATTTGGCCTGTAAGCAGGAATTTAGTAGTTAGTATTAGGTGTCTTGTTCAAGGAAACGACATGTTGAAAATGAATTCAATTAAATTGTTATTCATCTTGAACCTGTAGAAATGTTTTATTATATTCGTGCACGCTTTCCCTAAGCGCTGTACAAGAAAAGCGGCAAGATATAAAGTGGGAAACACAACAACGAAACCACGTTTTCAAAGCTCTAGTCTATGATACTGACATTGCTCTATTTGCAAAGAGTAAGGAAAAATATTGGTAATTCCAAAAAAATATTGGAAACTGTATGATAAAGTGCAATTAGGGACAAAGGGATAAAGGTAAACCGGGAAAAAAGCAATGGAATAATCACACGTAGGCAAATGGAATAAGAGTGATTGGATATTAACTGGAAAGGAAAAGCAAGGATCGTAAATGGTTGAAGCACCTCGAAGATTCACGACAAACAGAGATGGAATAGAAGAAGAAGAAGTAGTAGTAAAAGCGAAGAAGCAGAAGAAGCACCTAGGGATAGTTGGTGATGACAGCTAGGGATATTTGAGTTGTTAAGTTCATTATAGTAGTTTCTGAGCTTATATAGAAGATAATAACATTACCTAGTTATAGTAAAAGTATGAAGAGTGTGAAAGTTTATTTGTGTTGAAATATGTTGTAATTATTAAATTTTATGACATTTATTACATGTTGTAGGGGACTTAGTAGACCGGTTGTTATGGCACCTGGCTACTAATTTACAGATCTCAACTTCGGGTCTCTTGCGCCCTATAAAGAAAGATGTGTCAGCAGCTCCTAGGAATACTTCACCGGTAAGAACTGGTAACTACTATACTGTCATAACAAACTGGAGAAATAATTAGCGACTGAAGAAGTGTGCTGCCACACTACCTTCCACGCTGTATGCGGGAAAACTCACACCTGACAGCCAACCCCGGCCAAACCCTAGATAAAAGGATACATTAATATTATTACCGGTTGTGTAAAAGACATCTTGACGAAACGCGTATGATAACTCTCCTTAAAGGTGTATTACATTCTTACAGAAGTGTTTATGAATATAAATATCCCTCACTCAATACTCTGTCACTGTTACTGTTTTCGTATGACGGTACATGCGAAAGTTGTAATACTGTGGAAAAATATATTCATGTGCAGTATGGCTATACTTACGTTTTTCTGTTCTCTCTTGTCAGAACACAATTATTTATTGCACATTGAGCACCTAGTCGCTCATATTGCAATTAAGAAATTTTTCTGTACACAATCATATGTGTACCACATTCGTCATCTGAATTTGACTAAATAGGTCTTCGTTGAGTTCTGGGTTTCAGATCTACGCAGACTTGGTTTAGCCTTCATTTCAACGAATATCTGTATTCCTTTCGGAGGTGTTTTTAATAGTGTAACAAAGTGTACAATTCCCTTGCAATTGGATATTACTCTTTTGTTCTCTTGTAAAACATTTTACTTCCATTTTCTATAAGGAAATGGAAGTATGGTGATGGTGAAAAAAATCGTGTACGAGATAAGGGCTGATTCTGATTGCACTACTCTCAAAATATGAAGAAAAGCCATTTTCTGAAAAGTGTCTGTGAGTCTTTCTGTGTATCTGTGTGTAGAATTTTTTATGGCAAACGATAACTCCCACATAATGAATCAGAATCAAGTAATGTTTTGCATATGTGCCCGAGTTACAGTATAGAGGACTCGAAGCTTATTTATTTTGCTGAAGATCGGTTGAGAGGGAAGTGTAGTTTACCTGCAACCTTTTACGTTTAAACAAGAGCAAAGTACTTAATTCCGATAAAGTATCCTGTAAAGAAGGTAATAATAATCCACTGTAGGAAAGTAGATAAAATATTTTTAAATGAAGAGATCTAGAGATGAAGGTTAATTTGTACTGTACTGCCAGAACAAAATGTAAGTACAATAGTATCATAACATAAAAGTGAGTACTTTATTATACCATGTATTGACAAATTAGCTAGCAGTAATACTTAAAACCTTACAGCGTTAATCGAGGGACAATTTACAGACAAACATCCACGCTTGCACACATATACAAAATATATGACCTAATAGATTCATGTTGATCAGAATTCAAGTCACCTGTATGCATAAAATAAAATAAATACTTACCCTGTACCTTTGTATTTGCCCTGTTAGTGTATTCTTCCATCCTTAGCGCTATAGTCCACGTAGAGCTTGAGCTTCTTTCACTACAAGCCATGATTCCCATCTGTCATCCATCATTCGTCTACAACTACGAACACCAAGACTTTTGAAGTACTCCTCGAGTCTGTTAAATCACCTTCACTTTAGTTTCCATTTTGCTTTCTCCCACCTGACTTAATCTCCAATATTATTTGATGAGTTCTTTCTTCGGTTGTCTTCTGTAGGCGACGTGCCCACCTTATCCTTTCCATTCTCCTCCTATCCTGCGACTTCGTGTTGTATAAATTATAACTCCTTTCAAACATATGCCTCTTCATTTGGTCTAATTATTCCTCATAGTTCGCAAAAATAGTTAACAAAGACAACGTAATTTATCGTAGGTTTACACGTAAGAGAGGACGCGGAAGTCGTAGACTATGATTAATTGATGTAATTTTGGAAGATGTGAAAGTACTTGCAGTGAAAAATTGATGGACATCTGCTAACGATAGAGGAGTCTGGTGGAAAATCCTGAGTGAAGCTGAGGCCCATCGTGGGCTGCGGAGTACTGATCAATGAATGATGATAAGGTACACACGGCCGGTGTCAACGTTATTAAGTTGAAACGATACCAGGCTCTTAGGCCGTGCTCGGTTGGTGATAACTAGCCGCATAATCGGCTTACGTTTCTATCCTAGCCACTGCTCAGTATTGTGTTTACCTTTACAATCATAATGTAATTGAAAATAAAAGAAAGAACACTAGTTAAAATAGAAGACCGTTTATACTGAATGAACAGCTAGACTTTTATTATCGTACAGTGATGCATATTACCCAACCATAAATAAGATGAGATCCACAGTACATGTACAGTAACAATTTACATTAATAATCGTGTAGAACGCTCTAAATGGTGCCCAACGTCAATTCTGTACCGTATATGGCGTTTGTATTTCTGCAGGTGACATTGAACTGTACCTAAAATTATTATTTTTAATGTTTTGACGAACGCTACGGAATGATTATCCCTGATGATAAGGCATATACCCAAAAACTAGATTTAACTAGTACACGACGAAATAATGCGAGGCGTAAAAACGATAAACTTATACATTTGTTAAGTGTATTGTATATTTTATTGATTATTGATGCACCGTTGTTACTTCAGACTGGGAGAACAACGTGATTTTAGCTTATTAATTTTTAGCACGTCTGACACCCTACAGATTGAATAATATTCAATTAGGCAATGTTGTGGATGTTACGCTGTAAAGGCCGGTGTTCCCAAAATTTGCAACTCGTGTTGAGAAACATTGACTTTATCAATCTGTTAAAGACAAAGAATTGGTCTTAATAGAAATATCCTGCATAGGACTTTGGAAGGTTTTTACAATATTATTAAAATTTTGAATTTAATTACTGGTTCTTAGACCCTTAAATTTAAAGAATTTTTTTAGTAATCTGCAAATTTGGATTAGGGTTACATTTACTTTATTTGATATAACGATACAGAGTTAAAGAATATTTTATGTCTTTTTAATTGGTACTAACATTTTAAACATAAATTTCTCTTTGTCGCTCTCTTCTCCTCCTCTATTGTTTCCAAGTTCCCTGACAACATGACACAGCCTGTGGTCATCTTTGTACAATTAATCACCAAAACGTGTCCTCCATGCATCGTCTTCTTTAATAGGCTATATCAATAAAAATCCGACAAGGTATTTAATAATTAAATGTAGGGCAGAAAAAAGAGATTATTCACTAAGCGAACAACAATCAAAAATACTTAATAAGCAATTTCTACTAAAAAAAAACCAAAACCGCAATAGTTAACAACATTCTTCTTCTTCTTCTTCTTCTTCTTCTTCTTCTTCTTCTTCTTCTTCTTCTTCTTCTTCTTCTTCTTCTTCTTCTTCTTCTTCTTCTTCTTCTTCTTCTTCTTAACTTCATGGATTAGTTACACTGCCTGTGCCGTCTTACTATTATATCTCGCCATCGTACACTTGGTCTGTTTACAATCCTTGTACAGAGAGCCGTCATTGCCGTCGGGCCAAAAAACTGTTTACGGAATCGCTGAAGTTAACACTATCCACTTGTACAGTCGGGCAGGCGTTTCAAGAAGCAGACCATATATCAAATTTAGCCGAGGTTTGGGAGTCCGTCAACAACAATCATCGATAGGATCTGATAACGTGCCTACAATTTGAACCAGGAAGAAAAGACCATATAAAGGTTTTCATTCCGTACTCTTCTAACGGTCATGAGGAACCGCACACGATATTCTTTCTAACCTTAGAGGTTACAAAATTAGATCATGTATGGTGTCTTAATCGTTTTGCCTTAATAGTAGCGTCTTACGATTGCTACCTGTTATGTCAATGCAAACAGGCCACTTTTGTTCAAATTCAAGACTCGAATGAAATTACATCAACCATAAATTCACGTGCAAAGGAAGCAAATGTCACAGTATTTAAACTGTATTTCATACTTGGGTCCGACAATGGCAAAGTGTATTCAAAGCAACCGTGACAGTGTTGACCAGTCGTTTCGTGTACAGCAGACAGGTACCTCTTGTTTTGAACTGTTCACAAGGTTTTGGTAACAGAGAAGCCAGTGCTTCTGCTGTCCGTATGATTTACATACCTTAGATGTACACAAAACATCATGTTTTATTTGCCGCCACGGTCGCACACACACCGATCACATTACGCTCCCTAACTAAACACAGCCAGTAACTAGTATTGACACGGCTGTACAAACACTGGGCGATGGTGATTACTTCCGTGTCCAGTAATCAGCCGTGTCCTGTCGTAGTCTGCAATGGTTTTTGTGCATGCGTCACAAAATACCGACGGTACAACTTGCATACGGTAATCTTTAATTGACTACTGGCAGTCTGCATGCGTAGTTAGCTGCAGTAGGTTTATATACATCTAGTTAATGACGTATTAAAAGCACAGTCAGTAGAAGTCGCGTTACCTATTGTAACACTTGTTTAACTCTAGTTATTAGGATTAATATAACAATATTAAAAGACTTGTCTCGATGTTTCTCCAAATATCCAGTGCCTAAGGGCACTCGTAACCGGCAAAACGACTAAAAATTACTCTTTTTTTTTTCTTCAAACAATCATCAATAATTTCAGAGTAAGTTAGTATCAAATTTATTTGAATATGCTGCAACAGAACACAGGATGATAAGATATGCTGTGTATATCAGAGTACATGAATGACGAGCATTTTCTTATTTAAATTTTTTTCGTGTAATATTTTGTCTTTTAGTCATAAGTTTTGTATTTAAAAATTGATAAGCATATAGGTTACACCAAACTGTTCATAAAATGATGTACTATATTGTCATGTATTTTTTGTATGAATTGGTGCGCGTGTGCTGGTGTGATAATCTGAGATCGCTATAGCGGCAGTGGTAGTTAACCGATTTACATGAAAGTTTGACAAGGAATTATTTAAGTAAATAGCTTCGATTTGTGTATACTCTGAGGTTTGTAACTATTTTAGAAATATGGGTTTTTAAGTAAAGAAATACTCAAGTGTAACTCTTATCAATGATAGGGTAATAAAATTTGTAGATAATTTCCATGCAGGACTATGGTAAATTATACAAAGTTTTTCATGAAATTTGTGTATTTGGTCGTTTCATCAATCATGTGACTTGGGCTTGGCCTATCAAAATACACCAAATTCAGTGAGATTCATACGTTGCAGAGCTAGGATGGGACAGTCTATCTGTCGACGTTGCTAGGAGAAGTTGTGCCCGGGTAAGAGAGTTGTTCTCTTACAAACGTAGAAATATCTTATATAAAGAAACTATAAACCTTAAAATTCTTAACGAAGTTTTGCGGTAAGAACCAAGAAGGAATAGAGGAATATCTTGTATAAAATAAACTATAAACCTTGAAATTCTTAACAAAGTTTTGTGATAAGAACCGAGAAGGTAAATAATTAGATAAAATTTAAAATATAATACAGTGTTGTTTCGTGTAAGTTAAGATATCCGCTTAGGGAATTTAAAGACTCACAAAGATATCGTGGAAGCAGTCAAACATAACTACGAGACTCTGTGAAATATCGCCGCTGGAGCCGCTTGCTGTAGAAGAGGACGACGAGTAGAAGAGGACACCAGGAAGGAGGGACAGGAAGAAGAGGACGCCAAGACGGGACCGACGAGACGAGAGGAGGACGTTGCATCAAACAAGTAAAACCGATTTATATTATGGAACAATAGAAACAATTAAATATATTATCAATACATGACAATTTGAAATACATTATACATCTTTATAAACAATATTTGTATATAATAAATAATTTTCCATCTCCTCCATAATAGACTTGTATCGATTTTTACACACTCAAAATATCCTTATTAGAATAATAAAATTTGATCTGTTGCAATGCCTAATAATAATTTTTTTTTATTTTTAAAATGGTTTAAATCGTAGGAAAAGTTTTTGCAAAAGTCCAAATAAGGTTAACATTTTGTACAATTCTGTAATTTCCTTATAACAAATCGTATTAAAAGCAGTGTTTTACCATTTGAAAAAATATTTCACTAAACATTTTTTACCAATGTCTGTCATAAAGCCAATATTTTCTAATTTTCAGTCATCCAAATTTGTTAAAAAAATGACTTCATGGCAGTACACAGAATGCAACGATTTGCTGAACCATTTTATTTAGAATAGTTTGGCAAAAAATTTTGTTGGTTTGGATACTTTGGTTTTGGTTTTCATGATGCTGTGTTGACCTTTAATGAAGGTAATATAGGTAAGTGTCAGGTCTTAAGGTAGTGAAAAAATTGACTTGCAATGAATCTTTGAGGCACAGACAGTAGCAGATGAATTGATGGAACACGCTAAATCAGAAAAAAAATATATGTTTTAAAAATTGTAATTGCATTTTTCTAAAAATCTATTTACTTTTATAAAAGACCAATTATTTCATAAACCAAGTGAACTATCAAGCTGACATTTTTAATCGTTTTTGGGTTAATGGAGGTTTAACTGCGCTACTAGAACTGCACAGTTTCGCCGAAAAACAAAAATTTTAAAAATATTATAATTATGCTTTTTGTTTGCCAAATTTTAGAGGAAACATATAAAAATTATAAAAATAAGAATACTGAGATATCTTCACAATTGTAGTGGCGTTTGCAGTTTATAAGCTGCTTACAGGCGTGTTAAAATTTCACACTTCATTCTTTTACAGATTCTAAGATAATGGCTCTCAAATTTGATAAATTTATCATGGTAAGCGTAGCAGGTTACTAGTGCCTTTAACTAATCACCTAATCATTATCATTAGTCCAGCTGAACCGGCGTCCGCTAGAATTATCTCTGGCGGTAGTGAATTCTGGGAGAGCTGGCGCTTCACACCACAGCCAAACGGGCGCCAAAGCAGACAAAACTGATAGCGTATCAGGGACAATACAAATTGTTAGTCAGTAGGAAGCCAATGACCATAGACCATAGTCATATGTATAGTACTTTCCTTAACAAAATCTGTCCGTCATAAAATATTAAGGAGGAATCAGCCCTAGATGCCGTAGATGTAGGTCTGTCTACCGAAATTTTGAGGCAAACGTCTTGAATAAAACAAGGTGACAAAGTGACAACGTACGTCTCACCAAATCATGATTAGAGTAAAATTTAAAACTGAATTTAAGGACTACAGTTTCATTTATACGTGCAGTATAAGTAACCAAACATTTGATTGTCTGGTATTCAGTAGGACATTTGTCTAGATGTGTGAACAGTCGTTAAGATTTAAAAAAAATAATTTTACTAAATTCTTGTGTTGATAACTATTATGTTAGTTCTTATGATATATATTAGTATTATTAGTAGTATTCAAAATATGTCTGTATTTACTATTTATTTTGTGATGTACTTTACTGCCAGAAGTATGTAGGATCAAATAAACAAAATAAATTACCGATATTTTTACAGCCGGAGCGTAATAATCTAGTCGTTCTGTAAGATTTCCGATCTTAATAGCTGTGATGTATCATTAAAATAATTATTTCCCCAAGACTGACGTTATCTGTCACTTTTTAAGTGTTGAGGCTTGTTCCTGTCAGCTTTACGTCCCTATGGCTGGCTAGAATGCTGCAGAACATTCAAGCAGGAACGACATTAGCAGTTTTATGCATGGACAGCGGCTATTGAGCCCGCGAGATTTAATTAATAACAACATAAATAAGCTAAAAAATTTACACTTAATGTCAGTATTTTTTTAAATGTTCTTACTAAGTAAGTACATGATGGAGGTAAATAAAATTAAAATGTCGTCATCATCTTCACAACACGGCACAGGCAAGGTTCTGCCTGTTCCGCTTTCAAAAATCGTCCAGCCATCTCTTCGTGGGACTGCACACACACACACGTGTGTTTTATAGGTTTGTATTTTCAGACTTATTTGGCCAATCTGACAACCCTTCTAAGTATTAATTCACCCTTGATTGTAAAATTTTAATTTTTTGTTTAAGATAAAATCTTGTAGCTCTTCTCTTATGGCCTCATTTCGTATACGTTCAAGTTTAGGCCACCTTTTAACTCCTTTTAAGAATGCAATTTCTAAGGCCTGTAGGCTATTTTATTCCCTTGGTTTTTAGTTTTTGTCCATAATTGACACCCATAGAAGATTACAGGGATTTCCATAACTTTGTAAAATATTAATTTTTATTTGAACATACCTTTTTCATAAAAATACGGCTGATTGTTTCACAGATAGTCTAGAACTCACCTAAAAAAACATCAATATCATAGTTAATACCACAGCCAATATCATTTCCCAAATTACTAAAGTGGCTCACCTGTTCTAGAACGCAATTACTAATATTATTTTCGTTCATATTTGCTTCTTATGTTTAAATGTTATTAACATTGTTTTTATAGTGGACATTTTTATGTTTTACTGTTTGCAAATCTGATGAAGTTTAAAAACAACATTTGCAAATGAGATCAGGTAGTTTGAAGTACAAGCAAACAACAGCACATTTATATATCTGTCTCGTGATAACTTATTACCAGGGTTCACTATTTCCTTACTTGATCGTCAATATAAATGTCAAAAAAGTAGGTGCTATATTGCTTCCGCTCTTAAAATTCAAAATTTAAATTTAAAAATGGTAATAAATGACAATGTTTACATGACATCTTTCCTAACAGTCCTGATATGATTACTTGTATCCAATAATGACATCACATGTATGAAATACATTGAGTAGCTAATGTAAACTACACAATAATCATTTACTGTTAACGCTGATAAGTCACGTAGCAAACTGTCAATGTCTGCCAGTTTACATCTGTTTCCAGTCACGAGGTAGACTTCCGTTGATCGAAGTGACAAGTTGATGTCACAAGTAACACAGATTGCCATTTTATGGACAACAGCATAAGAGGACGACTAAAGTTGAACTTTATGGGCTTAAATATAAGTGCTTAAACATTTATACCGTTTAATAATTACCATTATTGTCATCTGCACTTTAGAGGCAGATGTGTCCTACAGAGGATTTAATATTTGTCATTCTATAATTGACACTTTTTTGTTTTCGGACAATGGCTATTCTGTCGGACTTGGAAAACAGTTTGCAGATGGGTATACAATTGTTAAATTGAATCTGCAAACAGTGTGGATTACAAATATCTACACTTAAGACCAAGGTAATGGCTTTTCGTCGAATTGATCATATAAAGGGAAAAATTGTTAAGGATGGTACTATCCTAAAACAAGTCAGCAATTATGAATACCTGGACTACAGTGTGTCTATTAATACAAGCAACGACATTATGTGCGGAACTATCAGGTGAACTCCTAAGTTAACAAATAGGCCTAAAGGAACACGCCCAAAACTCTACAAGGTGATGGGCCCTTCCCACACTTTCTTATGGGTCTGAGAATTGGACTTTAACGAAAGATCAGGCCAGTCGCATCCAAGCGACTGGATGAATGAGATTTCTTAGACACGCGGCGGGATATACTCTTCATGATCATGGAAGAAACACAGATCTACTGCAGGAACTAATTATGAATACACTCGACAGGTTTGCCCAGTATCGGCTGAATTGTTGAGAACATCTTTGCCGAATGGATGACTGCCGCATACCTACACGATTATGGAACTATATTAGATGGGACGGAGAAGAGTGGGAGGTCCGAGGAGGCACGGGAATGACCAGCTCTAATCTTTGCTTGTTTGAGACCGGAAAAAACCATCCTTGGTTTTATCCTTGAAGATGACGTTATGGTGACTTTGAAGCTCCTATGGTTTCCATCTTTCTGAACCTACTAATTTATAAAACTTCTATTCCTTTTATATCTTCTTACGTTGAGCCACAACCTCTGTTTTTTCCTTACCAGTAAATGCGCATTTCATGGCTGACAGTCTTGTTCAATGAATTGATAAAAGATGAATATTGTCAATTCTTTCATTTACTTTCTTAACGTATTTTATCTCAGATGACTTCACCTTTTTATTATTTGGAGTAATTTCACATCTTGAGCCTATATTCGAGTTTCGCTCTTATATATTTGTTATCCACATTTTGCTCCCATTTACTAGTAGAGTATAATTAAAACAAAATTACGGACTCTGGTTTATTATGTACTTCAAACATCTAAGCAATAGGTGATTTCTTATAAGAAATCCTATAAGAATCCTATAAGAGTTCTAAATTTGTTCTATAAGGGTTCTTTAAGAATTTGTTTTATAAACTGTTGTTATTTCTTTCAACATTGTCTTTGAACTAATAGCTTCTGAGGACTATCCCGGATTCAAGGGACTGAAACGCCAAGCTATAAAAAAATTACGAAGCAAGCAGTCCGAATAGAGAATTTACCCGTATGGACTATTACTACTGCCAGTTCTATAAATTTCACAAATCGTAAGTCGTCCTCAAGTACAACGAAAAACTTAATTCATAATCACAAAACCAGTAACGTTAGAAAACCAAATTCAGCAAAACACAACAACCAAGAAGCAAAACACAGCATAAGAAAAGTTATAAGCAAGAAGAAAATTACATTAAAATAGAATAAAAATTAAAATAAAACCTTTTAAACATCAGAACAGTATTCCCCTAACCCTGGATTAGCAACACATTCTGCTCGCAGTAACGTTGTATATCGTAGATTTGGCCGTTGATTATTGTTTTAATGAATTTCTAACTTTTCCGCTGGATAGTTGTAATGAAATAGTGCAGTCATTGCAGTCCTTTTATAGAACTTGAGCAGTGTTTCTTTCCAATCTTTATTCTTGAAAATTTGTGTACCGGTCTGAAAATACGACTAATCCAGTTTGATTGACGCATACTGTAAAACTTGCTTTAGAGACTTGTAAGTGGTTAATTAACATGAACGGGTTACCAGCGCGTTGCATAACCCCCACCTTGTTGAATCAAGTAATTTGTACTCAATATTTTCTTCTCTAGCCTTTGGTGATCCAACACCTAATTTTAAGGCAGTAAGATTGCCATACCCTGGCAGTGGCTCCATATTAACCCTAAAAGCTGGGTTGCCAATTCCGCCGGATCTGCCGGACCGAAGTTCTTCTTCCCCGCCTTCACCGCATTTGTGGTCACCGCCCGTAACCCTGGACAAAGGAATAGCGTTATACCCCGCTATATTGGTTCTCAGCAGAACTTATCCGCCGACTCACTAGTCCTGACCAACACCCGCAACGTGGACGCGCCTGCTAACAATTTTCTAAGTGGAACAGATGAAGTCTTCTGCCTTCACTTAGGCCGGGTTAATGCCTAAATTCAATCCCAAGGGCATTAAATTTAATATTTTTTAAAATATTTTTTACATAGGGAAACTTTGGAGAATAGGAGGGTCTGCACTCCCTCGATATGTGGAACTCTCATCCACCTAAACCACAGACCCGTACTTCTTGACGTCAGTCCACACCATTACATTGTTTCACCGTCGTGTTTGACATACTTCGCCTAATAAAGCACCGTAATATTTATTCCTCGTTCTATAAACCGGTACTCAATGTTCGAGTGGCCTGCGTTTATTTGATTTCCTATTATTTCCTGGGGCGTAGAACACCTTCTACGAAGGCAGCCATGTTATCCCATCGTCCCACTCTACTGAGCATTACCTCAATAATGATATTAGGACTAATGTTCCTTACTTAAGTTTCAAGGCGTTCTCGTTGTAACACCTATTTATCGCATTAAAAAACTAAATAAAATTAGATTTACATTTAATATGGACAACTTAACATTTTAAAGATTGATAGGTTCAATCTTAAGTATGCAAAATAATTGAATAGAGAAAATGATCAAGCAACATTGGCTATAAGAACCCCAACATTTTACTGTTTTAAATGAAAATTTTTTTTTGTAATTATTATAATACAATCATTTCGTCAGGATTTTGTATAATATAACACTTTTGCTTTATAGGCAAGGTGCACAAAGCCAACCTGGCAAAACCATTGTCAGCTGGATGACGTAATTCAGAACAGGCTGGTGAATTTTCGCCTTTCAAAACACTGCCGTCTTATCTCTCAGGCATCAGGAATTCTCTCAGTATACACTCTGACACACGAGTTATTTTCCTGCTATACATCGGGCCGTGTTGATTTTGTTTTAGTAATAGTTGTATTACAATCAAATTAGCAAGTGAAGTCTTCATCTACCTGAATTTACTAGTAGGCCTATATATTAATAGACATATTCAGTATACCTTTTTAATATGGTAATTGCAACAGTTAGGTAAACCATTTGTGCAGGTTTATTAGGAAACCTGTAAACCCTCACTATATGCCTTACCAAATTTGGATAGTTTTAATTGTCAGTATAATAAATTAAAATATTTAATTACTACCTAAATTGTTAGCTTGCGAAGGTCCATAAAAGTGAAGTACTTCTAATAGCATCTTGCGTTGGCAGTAAGTAATAATGTACGTAGTATACATTGAAGTTTTCCTCACTCGCCACAAAAACACGGAGAGATGAAACAGAAATCGCCACGAGCTATACAAGTATTGGATGACCGACAATTCCGCTCAGCAATACGCCAGCGCCCTCTAAGCGTTTTATTGCAACTGTATCCCGTCCACAATAATCCAATAAAATCGTGCTTTCCGGTTTCTCGATAACAAGTGCATTGAACCACAGTAATCCCCACTCAATCACAATCCTTCTTCCTGACAGCTTTCCTCCATCAACTTGAAACGACCAACAAAACGTATATTTAAGTTATCACTGTCTGCCTCAACTTCACTGAAAACTATGTAAGAATACATGCATCATTTACTTTCTACCAGTAAGAATAAAGAGTATACTCCTTCTGCTTTACTGCGAGTCTTTGGATTAATATAATTCAAATACATTAATCTAATTTAAAGTAGAACTTTGTGTCTTAAGGTTCCATAAAACTTTATGATTTATTTTAATGAAATCATAATTTATTAATAAATATTACAGAAATACCCGTCTGGGTTTGTTGCGAAGCACTTACAGTAAAAAGCATAACCGAAGACAGTAGTGTTCTTTGCAGAACTTAGGTTAAAGTCACAGAGTAAAGCGTAATCTGAAAGAAGACATCAAAAACGAACAATTACCGACAGACAAAACTCTGTCTTTCCTAAACTGTGTCGGCTCTGAGAACTGTTTTGTCTCTAATTGTGAATTAATTTTACTTTTTTTGAGATAAGTAAAACGTAAGTAAGAACAAAACATACAGTCGGGCAACACTCCTGGTCAATGTCATTTGCCTAATGGCCGTAGTCGGCCAAACTTATATAATATAATGATATTGTTAAATAGACGTTTGTATGCTCCCGTGTAATTTTGCCACACGTTGGATGCGTCAATTTGTTATTTGACGAAGCTCTCTCGTTTTTAATTATTATTCTCAGGGTTATTTATTTAATATGGGGTCTTGTAGTTCATTTATTATTATTATTATTCAAAAGCTCGTTCTTTATTATTAAGTTGTGGGGTAGTGATATATTCCACCCAATTCAACCTATTGTTGAATCCGGTAGTGAATAAATCGGTTACTTACACTTTTTATCGTCGTTTTAATTATCAGTTTATTTGGTTTAAAAAATGTTTTTAATTCACTTCTTCGAGTTGATTCGCTTGAAGTTCCGATGATCCTTCGAATATCAGCTATGGTGAGATGATCAGTAACGTCCTGCCTGTACACTAACATAAACATACACAAACCTGATATTTACTATAATTTATACTGTGTAATAATATATATAGGACGGTGCGGTTGGAAAAAATCATTCCATTTGAATGTCCGCTCTGAAAGTCTGGTACCAACTGTCTCGGTTTTCTCACTAAGCTGTATCTACTGATTACAATAAAAGCCAACTCTTTTAAAGGTTCATATGACAATAATGGTTTATTCAACTCTAGAACAATAAAATTTGGTACAATAATATAATTTACTTTCCTTTAAATTAACAGTTAAATTAGAACATGGACTCTAAAACATTTATAAATATCAGGTTGGTATGACTGCATTTGGCTAGTCGAATAATTTTTGTTGGTAAACAAATAGGTTATAATGTGTTATTAAACTTGTAATGTTAGTAATAGTAGTAGTAGTAGTAGTAGTAGTAGTAGGTTCTTTAAGTCTGCAAAATACACATATCTAATAAAATTGCTACTGTTATAATAAGTAGATAAAACATAAACTCATTGATGATTAATTTGAAATTATATAAAATATGAACAACTGTTCATGGTTAATCATTGAAATTAATACAGGTTCACGTAACCTTGTTTGTTTAAAATTTATTAATTATTTTTTATTGACTCATTAATTAGTTAACAAGTGATGATAATTATTAGAATCCAGTGTCATGGATTATTATCATCTCCTATATAGGATGTACATAACACAGGTATTTGTAATTCATTTGATTTATTTATGTCACCCACTGGTGTAACTCTTAGTTAATTATTGAAATAAAATATAGAACATTCTTATCTTCCTAATGGTTAGGGCACATGTTCCCTTCATTGGTTATACAATGTTTTTGCTTATACTAATACATTAGAATCATATAAATAGTTAAAATTGTCGTTAATGAAAGCGTTCAATTTTGCCATTGTTTATCTATATTACAGAGTTCCCTTCCATTTGGAATTCGGCATTTAATCGATTAACTGATGTTAATTCAATTCGCTATTAGCGTTCTGTTACTTATATGTTATTAGACAATCATAATATAATAGTTGTGGGTATTTGATACTTGCGTAATTGGTCGTTCGTAGAGTTTACACTTTTTCGTAAATTTTTCAATTAATTAAAATTCTTTAATTAATTAATTAAACTTTTATAACTGCACTACACTCACACCTATGGACATATACTCCGAATTATTTCACTTTAAAACATACTGCACTATTTTCTTCAGTAGTCATAACCTCCACTCATGGTTTGAGGTTAGCTTATGTTTACAGCTGACCGCTGTCAAACGCACGTTTTTCTGGATGAACGGCGTGCATGTAGGTCGTCTCGTTGCTGGTAAAAGACTGTGTTTGCTTCCCCTGTCGGAATGATGCATTTCGCATTTTTTATAGGATCTTATTGGTCAATATTTTTTAATTCGTCTATTCTCGGCGGGCTTCGTTAAAATAGACGCTTACAACCGCGTCACTCGTTGGTTTTGAGATTATGAATTTGTGGCCTACATACCCACGTGCAAGGGCTAAAGCATCACACAATTATTTTTATAAGTCAAATATCTTACTTATAACTGCACTGGTGTCATTTTAATTACCCTTATCGTTTCTAAATTTTAATGACAATTATTTTGAATCCCCTCATCATATATTTCGGATTCGGGGTTGCTGAAATCGCACTTGGTGTACACACTTAGTGTCCATTAAGCTATTAATTATTTTTAATACATTGTTTTTATTCCATATTTGATGGTAATAACGTATTCTTATCTTACTATACACTTTTCCCTTAAAACTATGCCTTAATATTAATACTATATCTGTTTTCATAGGTTCAATCCTAGGTCTATGGCTTTACATATTGCTTTTTACTTACATTTTAATAATACTAACATTTAACTAATTTCTAATAGGGCCTATTTACACATTATTGGTTTTAGTCACTATTGATAGCGTTCTTTTTCCCTATATTATGGGTTTATTGCCTTAATTATAGTTTGTCAGGTAGGTTTGCCATACTTCATCGAGTTACCTTATTGTATGCTTGGTACTCTATACATATTATTCTTATTGTTATTTAAATGACAATTATAATGGTTTCAATGACATTGTTATCAGTGTGTTGCAGTTAATTCTGCATTTGTACTGGTTATCACCTTGGTTTAGTAGTTATCAAAATTGCTTGCAGCTAGTTGTTACTATAGTTTTGTTGTCATTATTGTTATTTTGATTATTTAGATAGTTATCTTGGTTGAATTTATTCATTTGAACAGTATTCTGTCCAACTTCAAGTTGTTAGTTGAGTTACTACTTTTTTATAATAAGTTTATAACATAATTTGGTTGCATCATGCATCTTTGTTATTACAAGCATATAGTTATATTGGATTACATTAATATAGCTTTTATATTCATTTATTATATCATCTATTGTGAACGAAACATTTCTTATATCATCTAGTTACTTCCCAGCTTAATACATTTTAGTTTGATATTATTTTGGCTGTTTTTCTTAAGTTTCAGTGAAAACTGGTTGCCCAGATTAGGTTATGTTGCATATTGGGTAAGCAGTAATGTGTTGCTGCTGGCTTTGTATTTCTGCATTAATCTAGTTGATTGGCTTTCATTCAATGTTGGTACATTGGTTGTTGGTTATTATTATTGTACTTTTGGTTTACTCTTTTATTGTCTTAATTATGGTTAATTAGTGGGTTTTTACTAACATCAATCCCACTGTACAACTGGTTATTTATATTATGGAACCTAGTCTTCTTTTTATGTCTACACATCATTTAGCTAAAATAAACTTATCCTATTCTTATTGACTGTCTTGGTGATTCTTCATTTACAATAATTATTCCTCATTGGTTACAGTTTATCTTACGTGGACAAGGAATGTATTCATTAAATGAGTTGTGGTCAGTGTTGATTTTACCATATAGCTTAGGGATTTATATCATGTAATTAATTAACATTTCTCCTTTCTTCTTGGCACAATTATTCCTTCATAGGTATATGTTAGTTTGTTATACTTCAATTCTTTTCCTTTTTTCTTGTGTCTGGTCTGGATATCTTCCTTCTTCTTTTCTTCACTGATATCTTTCTCACTCTTATTTATTTTATACATGTCATGTTCTTTTCACTTGTCTCCTTCGCATTGTTTCTTCTTTCTTCTTTCTTGAGGTCGTTACCGTTGTGTTCTTCTCACTGATTCTTCATTCTTCTTTTGTTGGGATTTCATTGTGTTCTTCTCACTGATTCTTCATTCTTCTTTTGTTTCCGTTGCGTTGTTCTCACTGATCTATTGGGTAAGGTATGTCAGTCGTCTCGTTTTTATTCTTCTTTTCTTCTTTATTTACTAGTAATTACTCCTCCTTTTAACATATGATACTTTCTCCTTCTGTATCCATGGTGGTATTCTTGACCGTTTATGTATTCTTAATAGTAGTGGCTTTCAGATTAATTTTCGGTACGTTGGTGGATGTAGTGTTATATGTACCGTTACAATATTAATAATAATAATAATAATAATAATAATAATAATAATAATAATAATAATAATAATGATAAGTCTGAAATAAGTTCTCATTCATTATAAAATAATGAATATTTTTTTTATATTTCTAAAAAAAGTTGCAAATTCAAGGCAACATACTATATTAATAACAAGTCACACAGCAAATGCTTTCACATTAATCAACTGGTTCAAGATTCAACAAGATAATTATATATTGCAGTAATTATTTATTCACCCTTATGAGGCTTCTTTACCTCTTATTTTTAGAAATGGATTAAAAATTA
Source organism: Magicicada septendecula (assembly GCA_034769895.1). Taxonomy (NCBI): domain Eukaryota; kingdom Metazoa; phylum Arthropoda; class Insecta; order Hemiptera; family Cicadidae; genus Magicicada; species Magicicada septendecula. The sequence goes on along the minus strand of CM068375.1, from coordinate 332,185,232 downwards.
TTAATTATTAGAAATGAATTACAAATGGATTACATTGTTTAATAATTTTGCATGAAAAAGTATTAAGGAATATGATTGTTGAAAAAGGTAATTGAACGAGAAGCAGAATGCATTTATCTGCCGTCTTGTCTTCCAATAAAGGGTGGATTGAATAGCATTTCATGTAGTGTTAAGCGACACTTCAAGTACGTATAGTGCATTACAGCACTTTGGCGTTTTGTGAGCACTTCCACCAATTACCTGCGTAACGTACTGAGCTCACGACGCAAGTGCCTACGCTTAGAAAGCAAAGATAATTTGCATGAATCTAAAGTATTGAGTAATATGTTCGAGTACAAGTAGTTTGCTGGGCTATTCACTCTTCATCGTCGCTGAGAATGGGACTACACTATACACCATCTCTTGCATGCTCGGTTCAATTTTAGTTTGCCTTTCACTCTTCTTACGGTTCATCCCCTATCGCGTCGTCTAAGTTAATTATGGAAATGTTTTTCCGTTCTTCCGTCTGATGCAACTCATACAATTTTCCATTAATACATTGGTGTGTTACTGCTTGTGTCCTGCACACCAGAAACGTCCGTGATTCCAAACATCACGTACATCTCTTTTTCCTGTCTCATTGTCAACATCGCACATTCACGATCTGGTGTCGTCTACTATGATACCGTCGTCTAGTTACAACCCTGTATAACAAGTTTTAGTGCCAACAAACGGTGGCGTCCTTTCCGCGTGGCTAACATACTAGGTCCCTAATTTTCCCGGTGTCTAAAATTTTTTGTCAAAATATATTAATTTCTGTTAAATTGTAATCTGAATTTCTCTCTGCAAAGGCCACAACAAAAATTACTTGTATTAAGCAATGATGTTAGCTTTGGTAAAGCTTAAGTAAAGGTTATGAAGGCATGAAAAACATTTTAATTGTTTCTGGTTCCAGAAAACAAAACTCGTGGATTGAACATACATTCAGACGCAGTATTACTCACATAACTATAATTAAAGGATCTTGGTTCAGATCTTGGCTATTAAAATTATGTAATTTTATGTCAATTAAAATAAAACATAAGATGAATATTCAATAAGATGTCAGTAGTCAATGGCAGTGGGCACATTCGACATTGTGGGTAGTTAAGCGAATACTATTGATGGCTCTTTGATTGTGTCCGTTTCCTACTTTAATATTGTAAAATATAAAGTTATAAGTAGGGGTATTTTGTGTTTACGTTGACGTGTTTCTGTGACGAGTGTAAATGCACAGACAATAATAGGAATCAACAGAAATTTCTTGTGTTAAGCAACGATGTTAGCTTTGGTAAAGCTTAAGATAAAGTTATGAAGGCAACAAAAACATTTTAATTGTTTCTGGTTCTAGCAAACAAAACTCGTGGATTGAACATATTTCAGACGCAGAATTACTCACATAACTATAATTAAAGGAAAGACTGGAAGGAAAATAGCCAGGTGACAGATGACCAGAAGAACGAGGGCGTATAGAAAAATGAACGATAATTCAAAATACAGGGGCATAGTGTCTGCGGTTCTTTGTTGTCGGTCAGTATATTGGTCTACTCGAAAGTTGCTACTCTATTTACGTTAATTTCTATCAACATACTAATTCAATTAATTTGAGTTCTCAAATTTTTCTTGCTTTACCGTGCTATATAAAATTGTTAGCTAGATTAGGGGTAAAATTCTCTTTAGTTTGGTGCCCACCTAGAATTGAGCGATTTTTCAAAGATATTGAACCTCAACAGGTTTTAACCTTTCCCACTTACTTTGGAAAATCAATATAAAAACTAACTGACTCTGTGGGTTAAAAGTATATGTATACATGCAGATGTTTTACGAAAACCATTGGATGCACTTAAAAGTTATCGTCAGAAATATACTAAATAGGCAGGCAAGCAGATAGACACACAGACAAATGTCAAATGATCTAGTTGCGCTGAGAACTTGCTTTGCTAGTTTAATTAAACATTTTAATAGTACTTGTTGCAATACAGGCATGGCATATTGTAACGGTGTTTGCAAAAACATTCACTTCTACAATTTTGTCGAAATAAACACTTACTAGATAGGTAGGATTTTTACATGAGAAGCTCAACACGTATTTTTTACAAAATGGACATTCATGGATCAGTTCTGTATCAATGTTGACAGTGCTAAATCCGAGTTCACAAGGGCACCAAAGCAACATATTTATGTTTCAGCACACAATAATTGGGAGACACTTAACTCAGATTAACTGATGCCGTTAAAATGCATTATTCAGTTAAGTCAACCAGTAGATTAAACATTTCGTTTCATGGCAGCAACATTTTATAACTGGGAAAAATCTTACTAAACTTACGTTTGAAATTAAGTGTTGTATTTTTATTCAGAAGGAAACACAGTTGCAAATTTTCTTTCTAATAAACTTTTAAATAGAATGTAAAATTATAGACTACCGTGTACAAAGTATTTAGAACTTAACACTACGTATAACAGAAAAAGGAATAAATCACGTTTACAAACTTAAATAAATATTGTCCTTGTTTTTGTAGATGGAAATCAGTTTTACCTACAAATTCAACTGCGTTTAATAAGAATATATGTTTAACTTTTTCAAAAAAGAATACCACTAATATTTCTATTCTTCTGGCATATAAAATGTAAAATTATAATATATTTACATAAAGATTTAGACCTGGATACCCAGATAAAAAACAAATAATAATGATTTTCATTTAAATTTGCCTTTAAATGTAAAAATAGTAGTGTGCACAGTAACACTAACATAACGACAAAATTTCCCGTAAATATCATTGATAAAATCTTTTCAAAATTATTAACTGTTACATAAATATAAGTGACTGTTCAGATAATAATACAACTAGTAAATTTATTTGATTTACTTTTAGAAACGTCCAGGATATTGCCGAATAATATTTATTGTGTTATCCTAAGACCCATAAAATTGACGTGTAAAAAATACCTAAAGTTCTACAAGATGATGTCGCTCCCCAAACTTTTTTGTATTTTGAAATTGGATCGTAAAGAGATCCCAGGCCAGTCGTATTCACACTGCCGAAATGAGATTTCTCAGACACTTGCAGTGTAGAGTCCTTAAGATACTCCTTGCCTCTCAGGTTACACAGTAACATTACTGTTGACCATGGAATATTATTGCAAAGAAATGTAAAGTTTTGAAAATATTTTAGTAACAAATTTCTACTTAAAAAATGAGTATTGATCGTCTAACAATATGTCTGATGACAATCTGAAAAGTCTTGTGTTGTGTCGAAAAGGGCGTATTTTCAGAAGACCGCTCTGTATTAAGACTTCACTTCTACTTGGGGTCCCTTGAGACGTAAGTGGAAGCATAAGATTCAATATAATTTCCAATCTATAACTGGAACGCAAAAAAAAATTCTATATATATATATATATATATATATATATATATATATTGTACTGATGTTAAAATGCACACAGTACATAATAGGGAGATAATAAATTTTAAAAGTGAAAGGATGCAGATTTTGTATTGAATGCAAACAAAGAAACATTGGGAATATCGACTTACTTGGTCAACATAGAGGTCGATTCCTATATGATATAAAACCATATTTAGTTATATGTTCAGAAAATAATATATGAAATTGGAATAAATGGTATAAGAAGAGTAAAAAGTAATAAAATTATAATTTAATAAATAACCAATAGAATTAAGCATATTAGAGGTAAAATAAAGATGTTTAATAAGAAATAGAAAAATAATATATGTTTTAATAGGTATATGATAAACAGATGTAAAGAAATTAGGGAATTATCATAGGGGCAATTTTGTAAATTGTAAAAAAATTGTATTGTATAGGGAGGAAGAAAATGTTTATTAGTCTAAAATTAAATGCATTAAGAGTAACGTTATTAGTCTAAAATTAAATTCATTAAGAGTAACGTTATGAGTCTACAATTAAATTCATGAAGAGTCTTAAATTATATTAAATAATATTTGTACATCATCAAGTTAATGTAACAAGGAAAAGAAAATACAGTAAAGGAATTTAAATTGTGATACCAGAGTTTTGATTATAATATTTAATAAATAAATAATAATACGAGAAATATAACAATATCCTTGATAGAACGACGACAGAAGAGGAAAACCTTGGACTGAAGCAGAGTTTAAGTGGCCATAAAGGATAGTTAAGTGTTCCGAGGAGACATCTGTGTTGCAGTAGTCCTGGAGAGCGGCATTCAGCGGTGAGAGCAATAAGAAATTTGTGTAAAGGAACATATTGCCAAGCCTAATATAGCTTTCGAAAAAAAGTAAACAACAACCAGAAGTGAACCCGTGGCAGCTGGAAGAATTCAGAGTCGGTTAAGTTACATTAGTTTATTATTTATTTCTTACATGGTTAATTATCAAAATACTACATATTAACTGAATCTGGTTTGGTTTAAAGAAAAGAAAATAATAGATACAATCGTAAATACGATCAAATAACTTAATAATCATTAACCCTGAGAGAAAGAGTTTCTGTACATGTACTGGTAAATAAAAAAAAACATAATAGCAGTAGGGACATTTCTTAATTACCATACGTATAAATAACTACAACACATAAATGGCTGATCCAACGTGGAGCAGATCTTAATTACAATACCTGTAATTAATGTACAGTACAATATATATATATATATATATATATATATATATATATATATATATATATATATATTGTAACATGACATTTAGAACAACATAATATCTTACCTGATTTAATGAAGACTTTGATTAAGAAGCTGACAAGGAGAACAATATCTTCAAAGATGATAGTGAAGAAGAACGACTAACAATTTTAGACTGACTAGTAAGACAGCTGACCGTACCCAAATTAATGATTTAGGCTAAGTGATGCAGATATCTTTAACCCCAGCTATGACAATAAACTTTCAGTATTGACCAAACAAAGAATTGTAAAGACAAACAGTTTATGAACCAGGACTATAAAGAAACAAATGGTTTCAATTGATGTATCATTAAATCCAAATAATCAAAATACAAAGTGAGGGATAATAGACCCAAACATATAATATTATGTAAGAGAAATATTGTTAAATAATTAAGTTAATTGATGTAACAAAAATATAAATACACCTGGTTATAGATACAAGAACCATACAAAAAGTGTCACATATAGAGTTCATAGAGTTGTCCTGTAAACAACAAATTATAACATGGTCACAATTACATTCATAACAAGAGTAAAACCCAGATAAACAATAAATGTAACCAGATTATTAGAACTGTGTGGGAGGTAGAGCAACAGTGTTCACTTTATTGTAATTTTTGTAACACAAAACATCAGTAAGTATACGGATGTTTAAACCCATATGAATAGTCAATATGACATGGACAGTGTCAGAATAAGTCATAAATTAGCTGACAAAGGACTAAATAATTAGTATAGGATTTGTTTTGTTAAATGTGCATGTTTTATGTTATAGCACAGTGTTTTAGATAATAGTATTTGTGTTGTGTTTTTTGTGTGTACCAGGGGATACAGTTAGTTTAAAGGAATGCCAATTTTATGATATTAATTCCATTTTTTGTTTATGTTGTGTTAACAAATATACCAATAGAGCTGATATTAAGCCATGGTAAATAAATTAATTAAACAAGCAGAATGGACAATACAAAGATGTTTTGTTAAGTGTCAAACACCTATACAGTTTGAGTAGAAAACAACTATTTGTGCAAGGAATTGGTATAATCATAGTCATGTGGACATGAATTTAACTATTAGAATAATATATACTTTGTGTTGTCAAAATAACGTTATATGTTAAACCATTTTGATGAATGTTAGAAGTTAATTTAATTGTTAGAGATGTTAAAACATGATGATGAAAATAATACTATTACATAGGCCAGGTGAAACCAAATTTAGTAAATTTTGAACAATTATGTTAGAAATTTTGTAAAGCAAATGTGAAGGGATAGATGTATTTATAGGTAATAATGTATACAAGGAATATAGAAACAAAATAACACATATCAAGTTATTTAAGAAAATTCCAAATAACAAAATTGTAACATCCATAGTTCTTAAGCAAAAACAGGCATGTTTGGTGTCTAAATATAACACATGTGAAGATCAAAATAATGCTGATAATGGTTTTAAAATCCCATTCAGTATAGAAAAGTTACGTTATTTTAAAGATTTTGGACAAATTTAGATTCTGAAATAATAAAAGTTTATGACAATGTCTATTCGGATTGACCAACCAGGTTCCAAGTTTACCCATAGCAACCAGAAATTTCGGATAAATAAAATGAGACTTCTTTGACAACGATCTTAGCAGATAGACGCGTTCTTAAATCGTCTTACATTATATGTTATAAAGTGTGAAAAAACAATACCAATAGATAAATACTGTTAGAAGTACACTATACAAACATTTTGCAACAACAGAAGACTACCCATTAGATGGATGAGAAGGAATAATCACCAGAAAGAAGATTTGAAGTGGACGAGAGTAGAGGGAAAGTGAGTGTTCGAAAACACTTCCGGGTTCCGAACGAAAACACTACCGGGTTCCAGTTCATGACGTCATAGAGGCACTGGCAGCTGGTGTCCGAGCTGTCCATGTGACGTCACTGTTTTGTGTGTGTGTATGTATGTGTGTGTATGTGTGACTGAAACACTTCCGTGTTCCAGTTCATGACATCACACAGAGGCCCAAGTCGCTGGCGTCCGTATGGCTAAAACCTGTTTCAAGACGTCACGGAGGCCGTGGTTTCTGCATGTCCAAAATTTGGTAGCCGAAAACAATGTGTAGCGGATGGGGGTACCCGGAATTCGGCGGTTGCCCGGACGCGCAGAGGCGATGTCATCGGGTACCGTTACTCGAAATTTTGGGGGTATCGGGTACCGTTACCCGAAATGTTTAAATCAACGGATGGGGGTACCCGAAATTTGTGGGTACGCCCTAACCGGGTTCCAGTTCATGACATCACACAGAGGCAGCTGGTGTCCGAATGTTAAAACACTTCCGCGTTCTGGTTTATTTTGATGTAACAAAATAATCGTTCTCTCTCGAAATTTTTAATGTCAGAATTTTGGTACCCTAAATGATTAAAACAACGGATGGGGGTACCCGAAATTTGTGGGTACGCCCACGCGACGACGACGTAGAGGGCGTGATGTCTGAAATGTTTAAATCAACGGATGGGGGTACCCGAAATTTTTGGTGTCTGAAATTTAGTACCCGAAATGTTTAAATCAACGGATGGGGTTACCCGAAATTTTTGGTGTCCGAATTTTAACACCCGAAATGTTTAAATCAACGGATGGGGGGGTACACCCTAAAACATGTTTTGTATGTCAAACTCTGGGCGGGGGGGGTACCGTTACGCGAAATTGATCGGTTAAAATTTGGGGCAATAGGTACCTGACGGGTTCCGAAATTTGGTGATTAATGACATCCCGACGCGGTTCCTCCGGTAATCAAAACCGGATATTGTATTATTATAATGTTTATATTGTGTTAATATAAAACAGATGCATCGATTTCAATACTGTTTAGAAAACATATATTCTTATTATGCGTTACTAAAATTGTTAACTGAATAAATATATTTACTCCTGTGACGATTCGCCTGTAAACCAGTCAAACAGCATCTAAGCTGGTACAAGCGGTGTGTGTGTGTGAAACACTGCCACGTTCAGTTAATGTATTCAAAGAGGAACTGATAGCTGGCGTCCGTGTTTTATAAAGCTGTGTGTGTGTGTGTGTGTGTGTGTGTGTGTGTGTGTGTGTGTGTGTGTGTGTGTGTGTGTGTGTGTGTGGTTGACGTTGAGCTGCATCAGGCAACCTGTTGAAAGTTGCAGCGCTCTTTCTCTACTATAAAAACCGGTTTCTTTGCTGTTACATTCCATGTGAGAGACATACATCTCTACTGCTATTGCGCTTATTCAAGTATGATAGGAATAATTGTTTTGTATAAGGGGTATAATAATAAAAATAACATAGGTTATGGTTTATATATAAAAGTTTTAATAATATCGAAAGCTTTTACAATCAAATCATAAGCTATAAGTTTTTTCTCTCTCTACATAGACACGTTCTATATTCACAAGACAATTATAATTGAGCAAAACATACGCGCTCTCTCTATATACATAACTAAACAAAATAGACACTTTATCTATATAGGCTATATATATATATATATATATATTTACATAATTATACAAAATAATCTTTTCTCTCTCTCGCTTTCTCTCTCTTTTGCAGCCTTGAAGGTTCTCTCTCTCTCTCTCTCTCTCTCTCTCTCTCTCTTTCTCTCTGTCTCTCTCTCTCTCCCTCTATATATGTACACACACACACACAAACAGACACACACACACACACACACACACACAATTAACAAAATAATAATTACATTTACTACAACCAAAACAAGCCTTATATGTCTAACAATAATAATAATAATAATTAATAAATTACAATATTACAATGTTGATGTGTAATATGTTAATAATAACATACTAAATGTAGACACACATCAAATGATAATTAATATGGTGTTAGCTACATGTGTAAAATGGTACACCAAAACCTTGAATTCAACTCTTTTTAGTATTTTAGATAATAACAGAAGTAACACGCTTATAAAGCGCACATCCAGTGGAATTATGCCTTAACCAATTACATTTTTTTCGTCAAAATAATTTTTTAAAACAATTGTTCTTCAGAGTGTAAATTCTCTCCACTCACAAGCACTCAGAATGTTACAGTGGTCACCATATGGTGGTGAACGACATACATCTCCCTCGCATTCGCACAAACACATAACATCGAAACAAGGTTTCTGTAACTATGAGAGAAATCTTTAAAAAAATTTAATTACACATAAAATTTAATTAACACTTTAATGATTGTTTATCTCAACTTTTTATGTTATAAACCACATACGTTTTTTAATAATTAAAAACAGAATATAATTTCCTACAATTAATAATACTTGATCAAATACAAAAGAATGTAGACACATCAAATGATAGTTAGTGTGGTATTAAAAAAAACATGTATTCTGAATTAAAGTCATTTTGATATCTTAGATAACAACAGACGCGACAACGGTTACGAAGCGGACATCCGCTAGAGTCATGCCTTGACCACTCATATTTTTTACCATCGAGGTATACGCTGTACCAGTAAAATTATACATCATATAGTATATCTGATTAACCAGCTTTGTTTTAGCAATTAGCAAATCTTTTATTTGAAGATATTCAATATTATGGTTGTTACAATAACTAATTGATGTTTTGAAGAGTTTGAAAAACTCTTTACGAATAAATACTTTCATTTTGTAAATATTCTTTTCGTTTCGTATTGATATCCATCTACTCAGTGTCTTACGATTATTTCTAAAATTATAATCGAATTTAATCATGTCGCATTGACAATATAATTTATTATTACCATTTATTTCTCTGTTCAAAAGTTTTTCTACAATATTAGATCCAAGCAACACCTTGTTCTTTCTCTGAAAATGAACAGTTAACATTAAAAAACGACAAAAAAAATAGAGAAGTCTACTTCATCATTTAAAAACATTTTACTATTAATGTTATTATAATACTATTATTATTATAATAAATCAATCCTGTTCTCGTTTATTTGGTCTGGAAAAAAAGAGAAAAAAATTAATACATAACCACTTCTGTATAAGTAATTATTAGTGGTACTGAAATATCATACTCACATAATCAATATCCAACTGCACGCTCACTTTCTCGTTCGCCAGCGGAGTGTGTGAGGTTACGCATAGTGATAACACACAAGGCTTCACAGCTTTCAATTGCTCCTCTGTAAATACGTCACACCATCTTTTAGGTAGGTATACATAGAACAGTTTATCCTCCGGCTGAGGACAGGCTCCGGTATCTTCCAAATCTACCACAACTGACTCCCTGAATTTCGTTTTCACAAATTTCATGTGAATTATATGATACTTTACTCCTAAAGAAAGACTTGACAAGTCTCTTTTAGGTAAAAAATTTTCAACTGTCTTCGCGTTCGCAACGATTCCTTCCATGGCGAGTACTGATGACTGCACAGGGAAACACTGGCGTATTTATTCTGTTTCCCCCGACCACGTTCCTTCCTTCTAAAGCGTCATCTCCTTCGGTCACGACCGGACGACGACACCCTACCCCGCACCCCGCACCTCCACCGCAACGGTAACGGCTATAATTTTGCTTCCTACCCCACCCCGCGTCGTCTCGGGCCACCATCTGCTTTCGGTCACGACCGGACGATGACATCCTACCCCGCACCCCCACACCGCATCCAGAGCATCACCACCACCCAGCACCTCGCCTACATATTTTGTTCAATTACTTTGTCTGTCGCTCCGCAACGACCGGGTTTTCCCCCCCTCACCCCCACCCCGCACCCCACTCGAGTCCGTCGGTCACGGTCACCCCGCACCCCACCCTGCGTCGTCTCGGGCCACCATCTGCTTTCGGTCACGACCGGTCATACAACCCAGCCCCCCGTACCCCGCACCCTACATCCCGCGCGAGGCGACTCAACGAGCGCGCTTCGGCCAAGGTCGCCGGCATCCTGTACCCCGCACCTCGCCTACCTCTCGGTCACGGACACCGGCTGCAACCTATCTCCCTACCCCGCACCACCATCCCACACCTTTACCCCGCACCCCGCACCGCATCGGTCACGGACGTCGGCTTCCTACACCGCACTCCCCACCCCACCCCACCCACCGCAACGCGCGTCGTCGGTCACGACCGGACGACTACCTACCCCGCACCGCTGCTCCTCGCGAGGCCGATCGGTCAAGGGCGCGCGGCGACAGAGTCACCGGTTACCGGACTGTCTATATAGGGAACCGACGACGCGAAGCCGGCCTCACTCCTTTCACAATGACCGACAGCAGCAGCAGCAGCAGCAGCGGCAGCAACAGCGAACACCGTGCTATCAATGGTAATGTAATTACTATAAAATTTATGATACTTGACAATACACTAAACACACAAACAGTATTATTAGATTACAAACACACGGTTGTTGATAAGATGTGTAGCGAAGCCGTAGCATTAAATAATTATATAAAATGGTATTTAGCAGTTCGTGTATCTTTTAAAAAATTAATAAACACCGAAAATATTTATTGTAATGCGGTATTCAGATCGCGTACAGAACTTAAGTCACAGTATGACGATATCGATGAACAGTATTCGATAGCTAGCGAGAAAATAATGGAATCCGTTGACAAATTCACGCGTGACGGAAGCGGGTGGGTCGAAAACGGTGTCGAGTCGGTGGAATTAAATATTACAAAATACAACCCTCTTGTGGGGTCGAGCTTTCTACCTACAAAATCGAAATTATCAAACAGTAAGAAAGGAATTATCAATATAAAAAATGTAGACGATGAAAAGTGTTTCTTGTGGTCTGTGCTCGCTGGTATACACCCGATCGCGTGTAACCCGCATCGCGTTAGCCATTACCTTCCGTACGAAGAAGAAATAAACATGAAGGACATTCCTTATCCCGTCGCACTCAATAAGATAAAACGGTTCGAAAAATTAAACGAAAACATATCCGTTAACGTTTTTGGCTATGAAGGCGAGGTATATCCTTTACGTATCACTGAACATCGCGGTAGAAAGTACCACGTAAACCTACTGCTACTGTCCGACGCGAACACTACTCACTACTGCCTCATACGGAACCTTTCGCGTATGCTTTCGTCGTTGACAAAACGAAAGGGCACTTCGTTTTATTGCAACTACTGTCTACACAGATTTGCGGACAATAAAGATACTAACGCGGCGCGAAAACGAGTTGAAGAACACGAACGCAACTGTTCTCAGCACGGAGTACAGAAAGTAAAACTTCCTGACGAGGACGAAAAGTGGATGTATTTTAAAAACTTTTCACTTTGTCACCGCGTACCTTATACGGTATACGCTGACTTCGAATCGTTTATTGTTCCGACCACCGGTAAAAACGTGGCACATCATACACCAGCCAGTTTCTGCTATGTGATAGTTGACTGGATGGGAAACGCCGTCAAGGAACCTGTAATATACCGCGGTAAAGACGTGGTGGACACGTTCCTTCGTGTGCTTTTAGCCGACGTTCAACGACTCGATAGAAAGTTTAATAAACCGATCCAAATGACAGCGGCCGATGAACGGTCATTCCGAAACGCCACTCACTGTCATCTGTGCAAGCAGCCGTTAACGGACGACACGGTTCGAAATCATTGCCACATAACGGGTAACTATTTAGGCGCTGCTCACAATGCGTGTAATATAAATTACAAAATACCAACACACGTTCCGGTTTTTTTCCATAATTTAAGTGGCTATGACTCGCATCATTTGATGCAAGGTTTCGGAAAGTACAAGGAAGATGAAATAACGTGTATCGCTACTACAAGCGAACGTTACATCTCCGTTACACTCGGTCAGCTCCGGTTTCTCGATTCTCTGCGGTTCATGAACGCGTCACTTGAAAAACTCGTCTCCAACTTATCCGCGGATAAATTTAAAATCCTTAATCAATTTTACACGCGTAATGTTGATTTACTGTTACGTAAAGGTGTGTACCCTTACGAATACGTTACGGACGATTCAAAATTTGACGAGAGGCAGTTACCGGACCGCGTACATTTTTACAACGGGTTGACAGAGTCGGATATAGACGAAGAAGATTACGCGCACGCTCGAACGGTTTGGTCGGCTTTCGACATGCAAACGTTCGGTGATTATCATGACCTTTATTTAAAAACGGATGTACTACTGCTTGCTGATGTATTTGAAAACTTTCGAAACATGAGCCTGCAGTACTACGAACTCGATCCGTGTAACTTTTTACCACCGCCGGTTTAGCGTGGAACGCGATGCTGAAAATGACAGGAGTCAGGTTAGAGTTACTCCGCGATATAGACGTACACCTGTACATCGAAAGAGGTATCCGTGGCGGCTTAGCAGCAATTTCTAATAGGTACGCCAAAGCCAACAACCCGTACATTCCCGATTATGACGCAAGCAAGCCGCACAACTATTTACTTTACCTCGATTGTACCAACCTGTACGGAACGGCTATGACACAGCCTTTACCACTGTCCTGTTTTCGATGGTTGGAACGTACAGTGATCGATACGTTGAACGTGCACGCGTTACGCGACGATGGTGACACCGGTTATATCCTGGAAGTCGATCTGGGGTATCCACATTACCTACACGACTTACACAGTGACTACCCTTTAGCACCTGAAAAGCGTACTATTACGGACAGTATGCTTTCACCGTACTGCTATCGCATGAAGCTGTTAAAAGACTTTGTGTGTAGTAACGGTAAGGTAGAGAAACTGATAACGTCCCTCGAGGACAAGACAAAATACATTGTTCATTACAGAACACTGAAACTCTACCTCGAACTAGGAATGGAGTTGAAAGCGATTCACCGTGTGTTAGCATTCACACAGTGCGTATGGTTGAAACCTTTCATCGATTTTAATACGGAGCGACGAAAGGAAGCCAGAAACACCTTTGAAAAAGACTTTTTTAAGTTAATGAATAACGCACCGTACGGAAAATCGTTGGAAAACGTACGAAAGCGAATCGATTTCAAGTTAGTTCCAAACGAGAAGAAACTTCACAAACTAACCGCTAACCCCAGGCTACAACATTTCTTCATCTATAACGAGGACCTGGTAGGTCTCAGGATGAAAAAAACATTCATTACACTGAACCGACCTTTGTACGTTGGGTTCAGTGTATTGGATATTAGTAAGCTGATTATGTATCGGTTCCATTACGGATTCACGATGAATACGTACGGGTCACGTGCACGTCTATGTATGACGGACACTGACTCTCTGTTGTACGACATTCGCACCGACGATGTGTACAAAGACATGGAGGAGCATCTCGAACTCTTTGACACGTCGGAGTACCCTAAGGCACATCCGTGCTATAGTGAAACAAACAAGAAAAAGTTGGGTACTTTTAAAGACGAAACAAATGGAATACCGATACTTGAATTTGTCGGGTTGCGCGCAAAATGTTATTCATTCGTTACGGCAAACGATAAAGAGAAAAAGGTAGCAAAAGGTGTGCCACGTTCCGCGATAGCTACACAGTTGAAACATCAACTTTATAAACAATGTGTAAAGACCACTTCTCAAACTTATACTACGGCGCAGACTATCCAAAGCGAAAAACATAACATATACACAAGAAAGCTTACAAAATTTTCGCTGTCACCATACGATGACAAACGATATGTCTTGGATGACGGTGAAACAACACTGGCGTACGGTCATTATAAACTCTGTCAACCCAGACGCGAGATAATTCAGCAAGCGAGAAAATCCGTTATAAATTATGCGTTCGATATACGTTGATATAAGACTCGCTTGCAGGAGCAACACACTGTCAGTAACGACGATGAAGTCGGTGAGGTTCAGTGAAAACGTAACGGTATATCTCGTACCAAAATTTTGCGATTCGCGTTTCGGGTGGCGATATGGAAAACGTACGCAAAACTATTGCAAAAGAATTGCACAGACCGGTGAGAAGGAACTTTCCCAGACGTGCGGTGGAGGTGAAGGGGTTACACGATCTCTACCAAGCGGATTTGGTGGAAATGATACCGCATGCCAAGTTGAACAAGGGGTACAAATATCTAATGACGGTAATAAACGCATTTAGCAAGTATGCATATGCGATTCCCTTAAAAACTAAATCGGGTGTTGAAGTAGCACATGCTCTCGAACCAATAATTGTAAAAAATAAAATGAAATACCTGCAAACGGATAAGGGGAAAGAGTACTTTAACACTACCGTACAAGCTTTACTAAAGAGATTCAACGTCAAACACTATTCAACGTATAGCGAGAAGAAAGCGTCCATCGTAGAGCGATTTAATCGTACGTTGAAAACGAACATGTACCGCGCGTTCAGCGAGCAAGGCCATTATCGGTGGTTGTTGCTTTTGCCTAAACTGGTGATGGAATACAACGACAGAGTGCATAGAACTATAGAGATGAAGCCGCGACAAGTCGACAAGAGCAACGAGCAAATTGTGTTGGAACGAATAAGAAAAAATACCGTACCGCGGAAAGTGAGCAAGAAACATAAGTTTAATATAGGCGATCGAGTGCGTATCAGTAAATACAAAATCACATTCGCTAAAGGTTATACACCAAACTGGACGAACGAGATATATACAGTGCACAGAGTTCAGCCAACCGTACCGGTTACGTACTTGTTGAAAGATCATACGGGTGACGTTGTGGAAGGTGGGTTTTATGAACAAGAATTGAGTAAAACCAGCGTTGGTGATGTGTATCTCGTTGAGAAAATATTACAACGTAAAGGTGATCGCGTGCGAGTGCGCTGGCTCGGCTTTGACGGTAAACACGATTCGTGGATACATAAAAAAGATCTGATATAATAGCATTACCACAGTATTTAACCGAACGTAAACGAGTTAAGATGAAGATTGAACAACAATCGTTAAAGTTGAATGTTAAGAACGTAGACTCTGCTAAGTACAACGGTGAAGTTGCATATAATAAACACAGTCCACTGTTTCCAAACACAGTTCGATGTATCGTGTGCGGCGGGTCATGTAGCGGGAAGTCAAACGTTGCCTTTAACATGTTATTCGATTCAAACGGACTGCGATTTCAGAACCTGTACGTGTTCTCCAAATCATTATTTCAACCAAAATATCGTATGTTGGAAGACGTTTTTAACGCTCTCGCTGACGAAGGAATGACGTACTTCACATACAGTGAAAACGATAAAGTACCACCTCCGCACGAAATTGTACCTAATTCAATCATGTTGTTCGATGATGTGGTATGTGAACGGCAGAATAACATACGAAAATATTTCGCTATGGGACGGCATAGCGGTGTGGACACTTTGTACCTTTGCCAAACGTATAGTCTGCTGCCAAAGCAACTGGTGCGTGATAATGCCAATTTCTTGGTTTTGTTCAGACAAGATGATCTCAATTTACGTCACGTTTACAACGATCACGTTAACACAGATATGAAATACGAAGAGTTCAAAGCGATGTGCGCCGAAGCGTGGAAGGATCGTTACGGATTCATAGTCATCAACAAGGACTCACCGATAAACGCAGGTAGATACAGAGTGGGTTTCGATCGTTTTATACATAAATAGAATAGTTTGTGCAAGAAAGTCATCAGTGTCAAGATGGATGACAAGCAATTGACACATGAAGTCGATGCAATTAGCGATAACATAAGACAAAAGTATCGCGCGTTGAAACATGACATCAGAGAGAGCGATGAAGCGTTAACGAGAAAGTACAAACCTCTTTTGGAACCGTTAACCCAGATTTCGGAAAAGTTGAATGACTCCAGTGATAAAATAAAACAAAAAATAAAAGTTGAAGATGAAGATACGAAGGCAGCTGTTGAGACGAAAACACCATCACAACCTCGTTTCCTCAGAACGGAAGTGTTGGCACAAACGCCTGATGTCGAAACACCGAACGTAACTCTTGAAGAGTTTTTAACAACACCCGAAGGTCGACACGAAGCACAAGAATACGTTGAACAATCTGTCGAAGGTCCGCTCGCGAGGAAATACTTACTGCTCGCGTTGTCTGATGATCGAGATAAGAAGATGGATCATACGTACGGTGTTCGTAACGTTGAAGACAAATGGATGGTAGGCAATTCGGTGTTGGAGATCAATCAAGACGATAGCTTCTACATAGCTGGAAAACGATACAGAGGCACACCGGGCCTCTACGAACTTATGTTTATGAAAGAACCCGACAAGAGCGTCTACGATGAAAACGATTTAGCAGCGTACAAGTCTATACTGTCGGACACTAACGCTTATAAACGTTATTATTTACCCGGTGCTAAAGTAAATACAAACAAAGGTTTAAAGTACAGAGAGATAATCGCTCGATTGTTTCCACCACGCAGCGGACGTGGTATCGATTACGTACACTGGAATGATCCCAACGAACTGGTTGAACGGTTAAGACTGCTGGTAAGTTCAAAACGCGTCGGTCACACCGGACACGACAACGAAATCATCTCAGTAGTAGAGGAATTACGTGAAGCCAACATTATCGTATAAATTTTATGAACGTCGGTGTAACAACTCATTGTTGTCAACACTGTCGACATGTGCGGATTAGATTTGACACCTGACTTTGAAGTCGAAAACGAGAGACTGAAAACCTTTACATCATGGCCTGTGCATTTCATCAGTCCGACCGCTATGGTTGCCGCAGGCTTTCATTACACAAATGAAATTGACAGGGTTCGATGTTCATTTTGCGGTATAGAAATCTTTCGTTGGAAAGAGGGTGACGATCCGATTGTGTTACACACGCGATGGTCACCACAGTGTCGTTACTTAAAACGGTTAGCACATCATTTGTAGCGTGCAGTTGTACAATGGTTGTGGACAAGTTCGGGAGACATCAAAGCGCCGTGAGCGTGCGACGAGAAACAAAAAGACAATTACGCGACACTGTAGGATTTAAGATTACGAATGATGGGCATATAGATGTTGAAAACAAAAAGATCCGCAATCTGAACGAACCGGATGCAGCAAAGGATGCTGTATCCCTGAGTTATATGCAAACACATTGTCTGCTACTCGATGATGAACGTAAAAGCGTGGACGTTAAAGGGTGTAGATTGAAAAATGTTGATACTCCTGTAGACGTTAAAGACGTAGTCAACAAATATTACGTTGAAGACAACTGTATACAACACTCGAGTCAAGAGAGAGGTGAGGTCATCGATGCACGAGATCGATGGGTAATCAACGTTCGAAGTCCGGAACAAGCGACCGATGCGGTCAACAAAAACTACGTAGACTCGAATGTCATTAAAAAAGTATCGAATAGCTATTTGTTTGGACAGAGCTGGTTGTCGGGAGTGAGTTCACCGATTTTTGCAGATGACGCGGTTAACGTAAAATACATGTTGCAGAACACCGTTAGCTTGGGCGAAAATGGTGTTTTCAAAGCAGCGGAAAAGAGAATAACAGACGTAGCGGATGGTTTTGCGGAGAGCGATGCTGTTAACTTACAACAATTAAATGACGTGAGACGATACGTAAAGAGCGAGATGTATAAAGTCGTTAAAACATTTCAGTATCAACTGGATTACTACTTATTGAAATCGTCTAAGCCACGTAGTTCAGAAGACGAGTGGACACTCGACACGAAGGAAATAAAAAGGTTAATAGATGAATACGATAAAAACACAGAAGAGAAAGACTGGAGATCGGTTTACGATGTACAACAACGTTAGGAGAAAAAAGGGGTGGGGCGTCGGAAACGTGCTTAAAAACGTTGTACCGTCCGTTGTTTCGTCAGTTATCAATCGAGCGGTGGACGCACTACCTGTCGAATTACATCTGCCGGGTTACAGATTCTGTGGACCGGGCACGAAACTCGAAGAAAGATTAGCGCGTGGTGATCGCGGAATCAACCAATTAGACGAAGCCTGTCGCGAACACGACATCGCTTACGCTCAATACAAAGACAACGAAAGTAGACGTATTGCAGATCGTAAACTCGCGGAAAAAGCGTGGGGACGGGTAAAGGCGTTGGATTCGGGTATCAGCGAACGAGCTTATGCGACAGCAGTTGCAGTGGCCATGAAAGCAAAATCAGCAATAGGAAGCGGCCGACGTCGTAAAAATAAAAAGAATGTGAGTAGTCGTGGTCGTGGTGCTGGTGGTGGGATGAAAAAGAGGAGGAAGAGAACTGTCCGAACCGTTAGGAAAAAGAAGAGAACTGCGTCCGGATTGTATCTACGTCCGTACCGAAAAAACTAATTCACATACCGCTCCGCCCGTTGTCCGAAGATGAATTACGTGTATACGCAAAAAAGCTAAACATACCGTATTTTAGAGGTGTTTACATGCGTAACGCATTACCGGATACAGCGCCGTGGAAGAACGAAAGCGTCATCGTAAATTTGGACGACGAGAGCGGACCGGGAACCCACTGGGTATGTTACAAGAAGCGTGGAAATCGAGTACACTATTTTGACGGGTTCGGTAATTTACGTCCACCTCTCGAGCTGATGCAATATTTTGGTGATACAGCCGACGTTCGTTACAACTATGAACGGAAGCAACCTCCTCACACGGTCATCTGCGGTCATTTATGTTTAGACTTTTTATCGTCTTCTGATCAGTAAACTTCAGCATGTCGTCGCTAACGGTTACCGTGACGGGTACCGACGCTGCGAATCTCGTGTGTAACTTTTTCCCACCTCTCGAGTTATACGGTGAATGGTACGTTGGACTATTGGATTTTACATCGTATAATTCAATACCAAACGTTACTGAAGGAAAAAATAATGCATTTCCAGTAAAAATTTCCAAGGATCAGTGGTCCGTCATCAAGTTGCCTACCGGCACCTATGAAATCAGTGATATCGAAACGTATCTGCAGAAACAGTTAGGCGAGAGAACAATCAGTTTACGTCCAAACAACAACACATTAAAGTGTGAAATTTACTGTAAGCATGTCATCGACTTTTCGCATACACCGAATACCATTGCAAGTATGTTAGGATTCAAGGAGAATCAGCAGCTGGAAGCGTATAAAACACACGAGTCGAACGTACCCGTCGACATAATCAAAGTTAACACCGTTCACGTACGGAGTAATATCGTACAGGGTGCGTACAAGGACGGTCAGGAACAGCACACGTTGCATTCGTTTTATCCGACCGTGGCACCAGGTTTCAAAATAGTTGAAACACCGACAAACGTAATATACTTACCGGTAAACGTACAACGCGTTGACAACATCATATTGTCTCTCGTTGATCAGGACGGGGATTTAGTTGATTTTCGCGGTGAAGTTATCACGATACGACTGCATCTGAAAATATGGGATTGTATTTCGGACAAACGTCACCTGTAAAAAGGTAGTGTGTACGAAAGAAACATGGTAGTCGGTGTTCAACGTTGAAGCGATTGACATCAAGGAACAAGCGTTTCTTACTTTCACTTGGATTCAAATTATACGATTAAAATAATGTCGGGTGAAATTCTAGCTATCGAACGAGGAGCGGCTTTCGATAACAGAATCGTTGAGTTCGAATATCGTACGCACACACCGTATGCTTCCACCCGATACGGTAACAACGATGAAATACGTATACCCATCCAACAACAGGATGTTTTCACTTTACCGGCGGAGAGTTTTCTGTACATCGAAGGAACATTGACCAAGGTTAACGCTACCGACACAGCGTTGAACGTGAAATTAATCAACAATGCAATGGCTTTCTTGTTTGAGGAGATCCGTTACGAAGTGTGCGGTGTGGAAGTAGATGTACGAAAAACGTTGGAATTACGAGCACTGTGAAATTGTTACTATCGAGCAACGAGCATGAAAGAAAGCATCTAATCAATGCAGGATGGGTGACGACAACCGACGAGTCGTTGACAGTACACGAGAGTACCGGTGATTTTACGTTTTGTCTTCCGTTAAAAATGCTACTCGGTTTCAACGAAGACTATACACGCATCATGCTGAACGTTAAGCAAGAATTGATTCTGTTGCGTACCTCTACCGATCAGAACGCAATGGTGCTAAAAGAATCAGGTGCAACTGCAAACGGTAATCTCGTAATAAACAAAGTACACTGGAAGATGCCCTATGTGCGCGTGTCAAACAAGTACCGAATACCGCTATTGGAGCACATCGAGGAGGATCATGAACTGGTGATGCCGTTCCGCAGTTGGGAATTGCACGAGTATCCCGTTCTACCGACGACAAATCGACATTCGTGGACCTTGAAGACATCGTCACAGTTGGAAAAACCACGGTATGTGATACTAATATTTCAGACGGACAGAAAGAACAATATAGCGAAAAACGCGTCGGAATTTGATCACTGCAATTTATCGAATGTCAAGCTATTTCTGAACGATAAATACTATCCGTACGATAACCTGAACCAGGATATCGAAAAAAAACGTTACGCACTGTTCTACGACATGTATACACGTTTTCAAACATCATACTACGACCGTCGCAACAGAACGCCTCTTTTGACACCTAATGAATTTATAACGAAAGCACCGTTGTTTGTCATCGATTGTTCCAGACAAGAAGAACCAATCAAGTCGTCTGCCGTTGATGTGCGTTTAGAATTTGAATCCAGTAACAATTTTCCAGATAAAACCACCGCTTACGCTTTGATTATTCACGATAGGATAGTACAGTACACAGCGTTGTCGAATACTGTTCATCGTTTGTCATAAAAAACTTGTTCTCCCCTCTACCAGTTTATAAAGATAGGTATTAGCGATCTCTAGCTTGTAACAAGATCAGTCCGTCTCAACAATGGAAGGTGACTGTGGTAGCGGCGCCAGCAGCAGCGGCAGGCATTGTGAGTATAACGTTTACTTATCTCTTGCATATCCTATTAACTCTTACACTAAGTTCGTTACCGTCGGACTGTTTAACGAACTCAACTATGAACCGGGTGTTTTGTTTACAAACGGAAAAAAGAAACGTATATTACTTGACTTTTCTGAGTGGAATTACTTGTTGATCTTTCGTGAACAGCTACTATCCAGTATGTTATTGTACGAAGAAGGTGAAGACCGTGAAAAGAAGAAGAGTGTGATGATCAGTCGTAACTTTGGGAAAACGTTTGTTCGGATTAAAGGTAGTAAGACCGAAAAATTTGTTTTCACAGAACCCGAGTGGATCCGTTTTGGTTGTTTATTAACAGTACTAAAGAAATATCTTGTTCGCTTGTTTTATGATCAAGATCACTTCAAGTCGTACATTAATCAGGTAGTAGCCAAGGGGTGTTATGTACCACCATCCTTCTTTTTCCCCTCGTTTTTTCGATTGGAAAGCAGTCGTCACGACCAACAGCTAACATTTGATCGTCTTTACGATGAACTGGTATTGGAAGGAAAAGTAGAGGGGGAATTTGAAAAAATTAACGTATTCGATGCGAACAAGTGTCACTCGGAAAAATGAACTTGAATAGGACGGTTATTGCCGAGTTTGAAGCGTTTCGTGGTGACAAAAATGAATATGTAATCAAAGAGTTCGTTGCAGTTGATATAACAACCGGACGTTTTGTTATCGTGTTGTTCGCTCCACCATACGAACGTGCACGACTGCACCTGAAATTTCAAAAAATCAATGACTGGTTGGAAACACATTATCACAGAATTCGGTGGAACGATGGTAATGTACCGTACAAGAATATGGTACGCATCGTTGCAGACTTTTTTTCAGACAGTTCTGTTGTCTATACAAAAGGGTTTGAGAAGGCAAATTTCTTACGACAGATGTATCACCATGGTGAGGTGATTGACTTAAACGATATTCAAGCACCTGTAGTTCCTAGATCCTTTGTACCCACCATACAATGTCCTGTTCCTCATCGTCAACCCGTTACCACTCCCCCCTTACACTGTGCATTGCGCAAAGCTTTGTTTTATGCAGAATGGTTGCGGCAACGAAATAAAATATAGTCGGTTGTGAACATGTTTTCATCATGGTGTTAGTGTGAATGCTACGTGACAGAAATGTCCATAAACGTAGAATTAGGTACCGTAGTGTGTGCGTGAGTGTTAACCTTGACTACGTCACTGTCGCGGTAGAAATACTCATAAACGTAGTCCTGGTAGTTCGAGACGGGTCACTGGCACGGTAGATATACCTGTAAACTCGTCGAGGACCAGTATGGGTGTGAAAATTACTCATTACGGTACAGCAAATGTGAATACGCATCATGTATGAACAACATATACAGCCGATAAAAAAATAAAAATAAAGTAAATAAATAAAAAATATATGTACTGCTTTTATACATTGACTTAGCATTGCATAGTGTATCTTATCATTATCTACGACTGTATTAGTCAATAGTACAGCGATAGATAACGTGGAGTAGGCCTGCTTTACGAATCTGTAAAGTTGGGGAAACCACGTTAAAAAAAGCGTAGCGGTCTCTCATTCGCCTCTGGCCGCTAGGAAGAGGATGAGAGGTAAAAAATAAAAGTATAAAAAATGTTTATTTATTTTTAATAATAAATAAACTTAAATATTGTGCTTTTATGGTTTTACACATAGGACAACAGTAGATATCACTCGTCCACCTCATAGTTGCAAGTAAGAGACGAGAAGTATAAGTACAAAAATAATTACAGTTAAACGACAACGGCCCCTTGGTGTAGTGGATGCATGCCGGTTTGGAGTACCGGAGGTCCCGGGTTCAAATCCCGGAGGGGCCATAATTTATTTTTTGCGGAAACCAACTGTCTCGCCTCGCAGTCGAGCACATGCGTCATGTCGGGTACCCCCATCCGTTGATTTAAACATTTCGGGTGTTAAATTTCGGACACCAAGAGATTTCAGGTACCCCCATCCGTTGTTTTAAACATTTCGGTTGTCAAATATTGAACAACAAAAATTTCGGGGTACCCCCATCCGTTGTTCTAAACATTTCGGGTGTCAAATTTCAGACATCACGTAGTCGTCGAACCAGCTAGCATATCCACCCAGCCTCCTGCTTCGTCATAACCAGTGTTTTATACATGCATCATGTGGGCGTACCCACAAATTTCGGGTACCCCCATCCGTTGATTTAAACATTTCGGGTAACGGTACCCGATACCCCCAAAATTTCGAGTAACGGTACCCGATGACATCGCCTCTGCGCGTCCGGGCAACCGCCGAATTCCGGGTACCCCCATCCGCTACACATTGTTTTCGGCTACCAAATTTTGGACATGCAGAAACCACGGCCTCCGTGACGTCTTGAAACAGGTTTTAGCCATACGGACGCCAGCGACTTGGGCCTCTGTGTGATGTCATGAACTGGAACACGGAAGTGTTTCAGTCACACATACACACACATACATACACACACACAAAACAGTGACGTCACATGGACAGCTCGGACACCAGCTGCCAGTGCCTCTATGACGTCATGAACTGGAACCCGGTAGTGTTTTCGTTCGGAACCCGGAAGTGTTTTCGAACACTCACTTTCCCTCTACTGACGAGAGACGAGGAGAAGATCTGACGTGTACGTGGGACCTATTTACGACCTAAAAGGGTACAAGAAGAGGATTTGGTGATCTGACATCTCATTATATCGTACTTCAACACATACACTTGTATACACGTATTTTAAGCAATAATCAACTGAATTACAGACACCATATAACACGAACAGTAGAAACAACCACTAATAACACCATATAAGACTAACACCTTTTACACACAACAAGAACTTTTAATTCACATAATAAATATCAAAGCCTGATTTAGACATAACCTTTTTAAAACTGGCAACCACTATACGATTTCTGTGTGCACCTATCACTCTAACGTTGTAATATCCCACGATTGTGAACTTGTATTTTGATTAATAGTGTAATATTTTGTATAATTATAAATCCCCGAACCATATACGCCCTGAGATAATTGACGTATTTTTATTTAAAACGTTAACAAAAAGCATTGTTTTGATCTCAAGAAATACTGAACAGCTACTGCTGCCAACTGATAAAGAAGACTTATATTTTGTACTACAATTGCGATTATTCTGTCTAAAAATTATTAAAACAAGTTAACCAGTGTTTTTTCCAAATAAAGGATTCCACAAGGATATATGTTTGATGATAATTGTGAGTCATTATTATTGCCGTTACATTTAGTAAATAGAATTCACAGGTTGTAGCTGACCCGATAGTTGGCATCGGTGAGTGACGTCACGTAAAAGAAGCAGCGTAGTGGGAGTAAGCGGCAATTTACGAAATCATTCGCCGTTCGACATAATACATTTATCATTTACATCGACGACTCCAGTGCGAGTTTGTCGCTACATCATTTATCCATATTACAAGTCGACATTTCTAACGGACGGTGTATTCAAGTGCACGCTACATAAATACAAGTAAACTGATCAACAATAACATTGTATGTAACGAAATATTCTCTGGTTACAAATAGACGAAACCGAGGTGAGGCTACGTCTCGATCGTAAGACGAACAATCACCCCTTTTATTATCGTTACAAATTGGCGCACCAACGTGTGAGGCGTGTAATTTAATATAAATTAAATTATTATTAATAGACAGATAAACCAAAATAAACAAGATGAGGAAGCGAGAAACATCGCGAAAACGAGCGGTCGAAGCCGAGAAGGTAGACGAGTTAAATATGGAAGACAAAGAAGCGACACCGGTCGAAGAAGTAGAAGTAATAATAAGAGAGGACCGAGGAGATGAACAAGAACCGGACAATGTTACAGAGAGCGTTGACCTGAAGAGCATTATGGAATATTTAAAATAAAGTACCAGTGAGAACCAGTAGTAAGAGAACGGAGGAGAGCAATAAGAAGAACTTAGAAAAATTGAAGGAAGAATTAAATGAGAACAGTAATAAGAACTTAGAAAAATTGAAGGAAGACTTGGGTAAGAAAATAGAGGAATCAAAAACGGAAAATAAACAGTCTACGGAGGAATTAAGCCGAAAATTGGAAGAGACTAATAAGAAAATTGAAGAAAAAATGGGAGAATTGAAAGAGAATAGCAAGAAAATGGAGGAAAAAATTGACGCAAATAACAAAGCATTGAGGGAAGAATTGAAGGAAAATTACCAGGAAATCATGAAGAAATTTGACGAGAACTTTAAGAAAAGGGAGGAAAAGATGGAGGAAATGACCGAAGAAATAAAAAATGATAGCGAACCAGAAACAGAAGAAAAACCAAACGCCAAAACAGAGGATCCAGTAGTAGTATTACCTGAAAAGAAAACTAACGAAAACAAAGAAAATACTAAAGACAAGGAAGTGGAACCAATGAAGAGAAGAAGAACACATCCAAAGAAATTAATGAAAACAAAGGAAGAAATGGAGATGATGAACCAGGGTTTATTTGATGATGATAATATCCATATTACCAACCATGAAGAAATCGTGAGTTCCGGGAATAATGGAAGTAGATTAAGGGTAATCTCAGAGATGGTTTACCAGCAGACAGTATTTTACCACTGGGAAAGGACCAGAGGCAAACTGAATAAAACATGGGGACTAGATCAGTTTCAGCGCAGGACTGGACAGTGTATTCCAGAAAGATGGAAGTATGACATCTTACCAGACTGGGATGACGGCACAGATGAATCACCAGAATGTGTTCCATTAGAGTACCATCCAGGACAGTTCCAGTGTACAGGTGCACTAAAATGTATTCCTTCAGGGTGGATGTGTGATGGTGAACCAGATTATGGGGCTTCAGATAAGCAAATAATTAAGAATTCAGATGAAGATCCTCACAGATATTTTTCATGCAATACCACATATGGACCAGAGACGTACTGGTGTATAAAACACTATGATAGAGGGAGCCGAATAAGCTTAGCAGCCAACAAAGGAATAGCGGCTAGAAAAATGAAATACCAGACAAAGGCCAGAGAAGTCACTAGTACCGGAACGATGATGAAGACTATGGTCATCCGGACAATGAGAGCAAATGAAGTGACAGACTACGGTTAAGTCTAATACCATACACCTCCACAAAAAGGGACTGATGTTATGATAACCGGCAACGGCAAAAAACCATGTCAAAGGAAAAGAAATTATGAGCAACTGACCGACATAACGAAAATTACCAAAAGATCATCAATGCTGGGTACAGAAGGACATATGACGATAAGCACTATAATAAGAAGTATAGAAGTTGTGATAAAACCACAAAATTCTAAAGAAATAGTAAGAACAACTTACAACTAATTATTTATGAGAATTAATTTAGAAGTGAAGAATTTATTATAGTAAAACCTCAAAACTCAAAGAATATAGTAAGCTCATCTAACCAACTTTGATAATCCAAAATATAACTTTAAATCAAGCCAAATAAACAAATTTGAATATATCAGAATTCAAATGAATATAAGGACAACTTACAGTACAGTTTGATAATGTTATAATGAATCAAGCAGATAAACAACTGGGAATAAGTTTCCAAATTCTAAACAAAACAAGCACCTCTTATTAAACACAGATATGAACTCATTATTGGAATATAAAAGAAGGATGCAACATCCATAAATTAGAAGAAACCATAGTGCTATAAAATGAATAAAAAAGGACAAGTGTAGGCAGTCGACGATGAAAATAAGACAAGACTAGAAACAAATTTACTACAAATAACCTATCATGATTGTGAGAGAATCAACAACAACTGAAGATGCAAATACTTGTTATGTTTTAATTTAAATGAAGATAGCGAATGAAAAATGAAGATTAAGCAGTACTGATAAAGAAGGAAGGAAGATAGTACCAATTGGAAATAAAAAATGTTATTAATATCGCCACAAGAAAATAAACATCTGAAAGAATCAATGGAAAGAAATATTTAGATCTGAGAAGTTAGACTGAGTGAACAATCCCAAGAATATATTATATTATTTTTATTTGATTTAGTCGTGAATAGACTAGTGTGTATTAAATGTGATTGACTGACGAGATAGCTCCAGCAATCGATATTATTTATGTATTATGTATTGTAAGGACAGCGGGGTATTAGGTCAAGAGAGCCCCCCGACTGATTCCAGAATATATGGTGATTAATTTGTTAGGGAAGTAACATGTTCCAGGGATAGAACACTTATAATTAAAGACAAGTATACCAGATCATAAAAAGAATAACAAATGATAATATGAAAAAGAAGGTAATTGATAATTTCAACAAAAACAATATTTTATTAAAATGATCAAATTTGGTGGCAGGGAAATATGTAACATGACATTTAGAACAACATAATATCTTACCTGATTTAATGAAGACTTTGATTAAGAAGCTGACAAGGAGAACAATATCTTCAAAGATGATAGTGAAGAAGAACGACTAACAATTTTAGACTGACTAGTAAGACAACTGACCGTACCCAAATTAATGATTTAGGCTAAGTGATGCAGATATCTTTAACCCCAGCTATGACAATAAACTTTCAGTATTGACCAAACAAAGAATTGTAAAGACTAACAGTTTATGAACCAGGACTATAAAGAAACAAATGGTTTCAATTGATGTATCATTAAATCCAAATAATCAAAATACAAAGTGAGGGATAATAGACCCAAACATATAATATTATGTAAGAGAAATATTGTTAAATAATTAAGTTAATTGATGTAACAAAAATATAAATACACCTGGTTATAGATACAAGAACCATACAAAAAGTGTCACATATAGAGTTCATAGAGTTGTCCTGTAAACAACAAATTATAACATGGTCACAATTACATTCATAACAAGAGTAAAACCCAGATAAACAATAAATGCAACCAGATTATTAGAACTGTGTGGGAGGTAGAGCAACAGTGTTCACTTTATTGTAATTTTTGTAACACAAAACATCAGTAAGTATACGGATGTTTAAACCCATATGAATAGTCAATATGACATGGACAGTGTCAGAATAAGTCATAAATTAGCTGACAAAGGACTAAATAATTAGTATAGGATTTGTTTTGTTAAATGTGCATGTTTTATGTTATAGCACAGTGTTTTAGATAATAGTATTTGTGTTGTGTTTTTTGTATGTACCAGGGGATACAGTTAGTTTAAAGGAATGCCAATTTTATGATATTAATTCCATTTTTTGTTTATGTTGTGTTAACAAATATACCAATAGAGCTGATATTAAGCCATGGTAAATAAATTAATTAAACAAGCAGAATGGACAATACAAAGATGTTTTGTTAAGTGTCAAACACCTATACAGTTTGAGTAGAAAACAACTATTTGTGCAAGGAATTGGTATAATCATAGTCATGTGGACATGAATTTAACTATTAGAATAATATATACTTTGTGTTGTCAAAATAACGTTATATGTTAAACCATTTTGTTGAATGTTAGAAGTTAATTTAATTGTTAGAGATGTTAAAACATGATGATGAAAATAATACTATTACATAGGCCAGGTGAAACCAAATTTAGTAAATTTTGAACAATTATGTTAGAAATTTTGTAAAGCAAATGTGAAGGGATAGATGTATTTATAGGTAATAATGTATACAAGGAATATAGAAACAAAATAACACATATCAAGTTATTTAAGAAAATTCCAAATAACAAAATTGTAACATCCATAGTTCTTAAGCAAAAACAGGCATGTTTGGTGTCTAAATATAACACATGTGAAGATCAAAATAATGCTGATAATGGTTTTAAAATCCCATTCAGTATAGAAAAGTTACGTTATTTTAAAGATTTTGGACAAATTTAGATTCTGAAATAATAAAAGTTTATGACAATGTCTATTCGGATTGACCAACCAGGTTCCAAGTTTACCCATAGCAACCAGAAATTTCGGATAAATAAAATGAGACTTCTTTGACAACGATCTTAGCAGATAGACGCGTTCTTAAATCGTCTTACATTATATGTTATAAAGTGTGAAAAAACAATACCAATAGATAAATACTGTTAGAAGTACACTATACAAACATTTTGCAACAACAGAAGACTACCCATTAGATGGATGAGAAGGAATAATCACCAGAAAGAAGATTTGAAGTGGACGAGAGACGAGGAGAAGATCTGACGTGTACGTGGGACCTATTTACGACCTAAAAGGGTACAAGAAGAGGATTTGGTGATCTGACATCTCATTATATCGTACTTCAACACATACACTTGTATACACGTATTTTAAGCAATAATCAACTGAATTACAGACACCATATAACACGAACAGTAGAAACAACCACTAATAACACCATATAAGACTAACACCTTTTACACACAACAAGAACTTTTAATTCACATAATAAATATCAAAGCCTGATTTAGACATAACCTTTTTAAAACTGGCAACCACTATACGATTTCTGTGTGCACCTATCACTCTAACGTTGTAATATCCCACGATTGTGAACTTGTATTTTGATTAATAGTGTAATATTTTGTATAATTATAAATCCCCGAACCATATACGCCCTGAGATAATTGATGTATTTTTATTTAAAACGTTAACAAAAAGCATTGTTTTGATCTCAAGAAATACTGAACAGCTACTGCTGCCAACTGATAAAGAAGACTTATATTTTGTACTACAATTGCGATTATTCTGTCTAAAAATTATTAAAACAAGTTAACCAGTGTTTTTTCCAAATAAAGGATTCCACAAGGATATATGTTTGATGATAATTGTGAGTCATTATTATTGCCGTTACATTTAGTAAATAGAATTCACAGGTTGTAGCTGACCCGATAGTTGGCATCGGTGAGTGACGTCACGTAAAAGAAGCAGCGTAGTGGGAGTAAGCGGCAATTTACGAAATCATTCGCCGTTCGACATAATACATTTATCATTTACATCGACGACTCCAGTGCGAGTTTGTCGCTACATCATTTATCCATATTACAAGTCGACATTTCTAACGGAGGGTGTATTCAAGTGCACGCTACATAAATACAAGTAAACTGATCAACAATAACATTGTATGTAACGAAATATTCTCTGGTTACAAATAGACGAAACCGAGGTGAGGCTACGTCTCGATCGTAAGACGAACAATCACCCCTTTTATTATCGTTACAAATTGGCGCACCAACGTGTGAGGCGTGTAATTTAATATAAATTAAATTATTATTAATAGACAGATAAACCAAAATAAACAAGATGAGGAAGCGAGAAACATCGCGAAAACGAGCGGTCGAAGCCGAGAAGGTAGACGAGTTAAATATGGAAGACAAAGAAGCGACACCGGTCGAAGAAGTAGAAGTAATAATAAGAGAGGACCGAGGAGATGAACAAGAACCGGACAATGTTACAGAGAGCGTTGACCTGAAGAGCATTATGGAATATTTAAAATAAAGTACCAGTGAGAACCAGTAGTAAGAGAACGGAGGAGAGCAATAAGAAGAACTTAGAAAAATTGAAGGAAGAATTAAATGAGAACAGTAATAAGAACTTAGAAAAATTGAAGGAAGACTTGGGTAAGAAAATAGAGGAATCAAAAACGGAAAATAAACAGTCTACGGAGGAATTAAGCCGAAAATTGGAAGAGACTAATAAGAAAATTGAAGAAAAAATGGGAGAATTGAAAGAGAATAGCAAGAAAATGGAGGAAAAAATTGACGCAAATAACAAAGCATTGAGGGAAGAATTGAAGGAAAATTACCAGGAAATCATGAAGAAATTTGACGAGAACTTTAAGAAAAGGGAGGAAAAGATGGAGGAAATGACCGAAGAAATAAAAAATGATAGCGAACCAGAAACAGAAGAAAAACCAAACGCCAAAACAGAGGATCCAGTAGTAGTATTACCTGAAAAGAAAACTAACGAAAACAAAGAAAATACTAAAGACAAGGAAGTGGAACCAATGAAGAGAAGAAGAACACATCCAAAGAAATTAATGAAAACAAAGGAAGAAATGGAGATGATGAACCAGGGTTTATTTGATGATGATAATATCCATATTACCAACCATGAAGAAATCGTGAGTTCCGGGAATAATGGAAGTAGATTAAGGGTAATCTCAGAGATGGTTTACCAGCAGACAGTATTTTACCACTGGGAAAGGACCAGAGGCAAACTGAATAAAACATGGGGACTAGATCAGTTTCAGCGCAGGACTGGACAGTGTATTCCAGAAAGATGGAAGTATGACATCTTACCAGACTGGGATGACGGCACAGATGAATCACCAGAATGTGTTCCATTAGAGTACCATCCAGGACAGTTCCAGTGTACAGGTGCACTAAAATGTATTCCTTCAGGGTGGATGTGTGATGGTGAACCAGATTATGGGGCTTCAGATAAGCAAATAATTAAGAATTCAGATGAAGATCCTCACAGATATTTTTCATGCAATACCACATATGGACCAGAGACGTACTGGTGTATAAAACACTATGATAGAGGGAGCCGAATAAGCTTAGCAGCCAACAAAGGAATAGCGGCTAGAAAAATGAAATACCAGACAAAGGCCAGAGAAGTCACTAGTACCGGAACGATGATGAAGACTATGGTCATCCGGACAATGAGAGCAAATGAAGTGACAGACTACGGTTAAGTCTAATACCATACACCTCCACAAAAAGGGACTGATGTTATGATAACCGGCAACGGCAAAAAACCATGTCAAAGGAAAAGAAATTATGAGCAACTGACCGACATAACGAAAATTACCAAAAGATCATCAATGCTGGGTACAGAAGGACATATGACGATAAGCACTATAATAAGAAGTATAGAAGTTGTGATAAAACCACAAAATTCTAAAGAAATAGTAAGAACAACTTACAACTAATTATTTATGAGAATTAATTTAGAAGTGAAGAATTTATTATAGTAAAACCTCAAAACTCAAAGAATATAGTAAGCTCATCTAACCAACTTTGATAATCCAAAATATAACTTTAAATCAAGCCAAATAAACAAATTTGAATATATCAGAATTCAAATGAATATAAGGACAACTTACAGTACAGTTTGATAATGTTATAATGAATCAAGCAGATAAACAACTGGGAATAAGTTTCCAAATTCTAAACAAAACAAGCACCTCTTATTAAACACAGATATGAACTCATTATTGGAATATAAAAGAAGGATGCAACATCCATAAATTAGAAGAAACCATAGTGCTATAAAATGAATAAAAAAGGACAAGTGTAGGCAGTCGACGATGAAAATAAGACAAGACTAGAAACAAATTTACTACAAATAACCTATCATGATTGTGAGAGAATCAACAACAACTGAAGATGCAAATACTTGTTATGTTTTAATTTAAATGAAGATAGCGAATGAAAAATGAAGATTAAGCAGTACTGATAAAGAAGGAAGGAAGATAGTACCAATTGGAAATAAAAAATGTTATTAATATCGCCACAAGAAAATAAACATCTGAAAGAATCAATGGAAAGAAATATTTAGATCTGAGAAGTTAGACTGAGTGAACAATCCCAAGAATATATTATATTATTTTTATTTGATTTAGTCGTGAATAGACTAGTGTGTATTAAATGTGATTGACTGACGAGATAGCTCCAGCAATCGATATTATTTATGTATTATGTATTGTAAGGACAGCGGGGTATTAGGTCAAGAGAGCCCCCCGACTGATTCCAGAATATATGGTGATTAATTTGTTAGGGAAGTAACATGTTCCAGGGATAGAACACTTATAATTAAAGACAAGTATACCAGATCATAAAAAGAATAACAAATGATAATATGAAAAAGAAGGTAATTGATAATTTCAACAAAAACAATATTTTATTAAAATGATCAAATTTGGTGGCAGGGAAATATGTAACATGACATTTAGAACAACATAATATCTTACCTGATTTAATGAAGACTTTGATTAAGAAGCTGACAAGGAGAACAATATCTTCAAAGATGATAGTGAAGAAGAACGACTAACAATTTTAGACTGACTAGTAAGACAACTGACCGTACCCAAATTAATGATTTAGGCTAAGTGATGCAGATATCTTTAACCCCAGCTATGACAATAAACTTTCAGTATTGACCAAACAAAGAATTGTAAAGACTAACAGTTTATGAACCAGGACTATAAAGAAACAAATGGTTTCAATTGATGTATCATTAAATCCAAATAATCAAAATACAAAGTGAGGGATAATAGACCCAAACATATAATATTATGTAAGAGAAATATTGTTAAATAATTAAGTTAATTGATGTAACAAAAATATAAATACACCTGGTTATAGATACAAGAACCATACAAAAAGTGTCACATATAGAGTTCATAGAGTTGTCCTGTAAACAACAAATTATAACATGGTCACAATTACATTCATAACAAGAGTAAAACCCAGATAAACAATAAATGCAACCAGATTATTAGAACTGTGTGGGAGGTAGAGCAACAGTGTTCACTTTATTGTAATTTTTGTAACACAAAACATCAGTAAGTATACGGATGTTTAAACCCATATGAATAGTCAATATGACATGGACAGTGTCAGAATAAGTCATAAATTAGCTGACAAAGGACTAAATAATTAGTATAGGATTTGTTTTGTTAAATGTGCATGTTTTATGTTATAGCACAGTGTTTTAGATAATAGTATTTGTGTTGTGTTTTTTGTATGTACCAGGGGATACAGTTAGTTTAAAGGAATGCCAATTTTATGATATTAATTCCATTTTTTGTTTATGTTGTGTTAACAAATATACCAATAGAGCTGATATTAAGCCATGGTAAATAAATTAATTAAACAAGCAGAATGGACAATACAAAGATGTTTTGTTAAGTGTCAAACACCTATACAGTTTGAGTAGAAAACAACTATTTGTGCAAGGAATTGGTATAATCATAGTCATGTGGACATGAATTTAACTATTAGAATAATATATACTTTGTGTTGTCAAAATAACGTTATATGTTAAACCATTTTGTTGAATGTTAGAAGTTAATTTAATTGTTAGAGATGTTAAAACATGATGATGAAAATAATACTATTACATAGGCCAGGTGAAACCAAATTTAGTAAATTTTGAACAATTATGTTAGAAATTTTGTAAAGCAAATGTGAAGGGATAGATGTATTTATAGGTAATAATGTATACAAGGAATATAGAAACAAAATAACACATATCAAGTTATTTAAGAAAATTCCAAATAACAAAATTGTAACATCCATAGTTCTTAAGCAAAAACAGGCATGTTTGGTGTCTAAATATAACACATGTGAAGATCAAAATAATGCTGATAATGGTTTTAAAATCCCATTCAGTATAGAAAAGTTACGTTATTTTAAAGATTTTGGACAAATTTAGATTCTGAAATAATAAAAGTTTATGACAATGTCTATTCGGATTGACCAACCAGGTTCCAAGTTTACCCATAGCAACCAGAAATTTCGGATAAATAAAATGAGACTTCTTTGACAACGATCTTAGCAGATAGACGCGTTCTTAAATCGTCTTACATTATATGTTATAAAGTGTGAAAAAACAATACCAATAGATAAATACTGTTAGAAGTACACTATACAAACATTTTGCAACAACAGAAGACTACCCATTAGATGGATGAGAAGGAATAATCACCAGAAAGAAGATTTGAAGTGGACGAGAGACGAGGAGAAGATCTGACGTGTACGTGGGACCTATTTACGACCTAAAAGGGTACAAGAAGAGGATTTGGTGATCTGACATCTCATTATATCGTACTTCAACACATACACTTGTATACACGTATTTTAAGCAATAATCAACTGAATTACAGACACCATATAACACGAACAGTAGAAACAACCACTAATAACACCATATAAGACTAACACCTTTTACACACAACAAGAACTTTTAATTCACATAATAAATATCAAAGCCTGATTTAGACATAACCTTTTTAAAACTGGCAACCACTATACGATTTCTGTGTGCACCTATCACTCTAACGTTGTAATATCCCACGATTGTGAACTTGTATTTTGATTAATAGTGTAATATTTTGTATAATTATAAATCCCCGAACCATATACGCCCTGAGATAATTGATGTATTTTTATTTAAAACGTTAACAAAAAGCATTGTTTTGATCTCAAGAAATACTGAACAGCTACTGCTGCCAACTGATAAAGAAGACTTATATTTTGTACTACAATTGCGATTATTCTGTCTAAAAATTATTAAAACAAGTTAACCAGTGTTTTTTCCAAATAAAGGATTCCACAAGGATATATGTTTGATGATAATTGTGAGTCATTATTATTGCCGTTACATTTAGTAAATAGAATTCACAGGTTGTAGCTGACCCGATAGTTGGCATCGGTGAGTGACGTCACGTAAAAGAAGCAGCGTAGTGGGAGTAAGCGGCAATTTACGAAATCATTCGCCGTTCGACATAATACATTTATCATTTACATCGACGACTCCAGTGCGAGTTTGTCGCTACATCATTTATCCATATTACAAGTCGACATTTCTAACGGACGGTGTATTCAAGTGCACGCTACATAAATACAAGTAAACTGATCAACAATAACATTGTATGTAACGAAATATTCTCTGGTTACAAATAGACGAAACCGAGGTGAGGCTACGTCTCGATCGTAAGACGAACAATCACCCCTTTTATTATCGTTACAAATTGGCGCACCAACGTGTGAGGCGTGTAATTTAATATAAATTAAATTATTATTAATAGACAGATAAACCAAAATAAACAAGATGAGGAAGCGAGAAACATCGCGAAAACGAGCGGTCGAAGCCGAGAAGGTAGACGAGTTAAATATGGAAGACAAAGAAGCGACACCGGTCGAAGAAGTAGAAGTAATAATAAGAGAGGACCGAGGAGATGAACAAGAACCGGACAATGTTACAGAGAGCGTTGACCTGAAGAGCATTATGGAATATTTAAAATAAAGTACCAGTGAGAACCAGTAGTAAGAGAACGGAGGAGAGCAATAAGAAGAACTTAGAAAAATTGAAGGAAGAATTAAATGAGAACAGTAATAAGAACTTAGAAAAATTGAAGGAAGACTTGGGTAAGAAAATAGAGGAATCAAAAACGGAAAATAAACAGTCTACGGAGGAATTAAGCCGAAAATTGGAAGAGACTAATAAGAAAATTGAAGAAAAAATGGGAGAATTGAAAGAGAATAGCAAGAAAATGGAGGAAAAAATTGACGCAAATAACAAAGCATTGAGGGAAGAATTGAAGGAAAATTACCAGGAAATCATGAAGAAATTTGACGAGAACTTTAAGAAAAGGGAGGAAAAGATGGAGGAAATGACCGAAGAAATAAAAAATGATAGCGAACCAGAAACAGAAGAAAAACCAAACGCCAAAACAGAGGATCCAGTAGTAGTATTACCTGAAAAGAAAACTAACGAAAACAAAGAAAATACTAAAGACAAGGAAGTGGAACCAATGAAGAGAAGAAGAACACATCCAAAGAAATTAATGAAAACAAAGGAAGAAATGGAGATGATGAACCAGGGTTTATTTGATGATGATAATATCCATATTACCAACCATGAAGAAATCGTGAGTTCCGGGAATAATGGAAGTAGATTAAGGGTAATCTCAGAGATGGTTTACCAGCAGACAGTATTTTACCACTGGGAAAGGACCAGAGGCAAACTGAATAAAACATGGGGACTAGATCAGTTTCAGCGCAGGACTGGACAGTGTATTCCAGAAAGATGGAAGTATGACATCTTACCAGACTGGGATGACGGCACAGATGAATCACCAGAATGTGTTCCATTAGAGTACCATCCAGGACAGTTCCAGTGTACAGGTGCACTAAAATGTATTCCTTCAGGGTGGATGTGTGATGGTGAACCAGATTATGGGGCTTCAGATAAGCAAATAATTAAGAATTCAGATGAAGATCCTCACAGATATTTTTCATGCAATACCACATATGGACCAGAGACGTACTGGTGTATAAAACACTATGATAGAGGGAGCCGAATAAGCTTAGCAGCCAACAAAGGAATAGCGGCTAGAAAAATGAAATACCAGACAAAGGCCAGAGAAGTCACTAGTACCGGAACGATGATGAAGACTATGGTCATCCGGACAATGAGAGCAAATGAAGTGACAGACTACGGTTAAGTCTAATACCATACACCTCCACAAAAAGGGACTGATGTTATGATAACCGGCAACGGCAAAAAACCATGTCAAAGGAAAAGAAATTATGAGCAACTGACCGACATAACGAAAATTACCAAAAGATCATCAATGCTGGGTACAGAAGGACATATGACGATAAGCACTATAATAAGAAGTATAGAAGTTGTGATAAAACCACAAAATTCTAAAGAAATAGTAAGAACAACTTACAACTAATTATTTATGAGAATTAATTTAGAAGTGAAGAATTTATTATAGTAAAACCTCAAAACTCAAAGAATATAGTAAGCTCATCTAACCAACTTTGATAATCCAAAATATAACTTTAAATCAAGCCAAATAAACAAATTTGAATATATCAGAATTCAAATGAATATAAGGACAACTTACAGTACAGTTTGATAATGTTATAATGAATCAAGCAGATAAACAACTGGGAATAAGTTTCCAAATTCTAAACAAAACAAGCACCTCTTATTAAACACAGATATGAACTCATTATTGGAATATAAAAGAAGGATGCAACATCCATAAATTAGAAGAAACCATAGTGCTATAAAATGAATAAAAAAGGACAAGTGTAGGCAGTCGACGATGAAAATAAGACAAGACTAGAAACAAATTTACTACAAATAACCTATCATGATTGTGAGAGAATCAACAACAACTGAAGATGCAAATACTTGTTATGTTTTAATTTAAATGAAGATAGCGAATGAAAAATGAAGATTAAGCAGTACTGATAAAGAAGGAAGGAAGATAGTACCAATTGGAAATAAAAAATGTTATTAATATCGCCACAAGAAAATAAACATCTGAAAGAATCAATGGAAAGAAATATTTAGATCTGAGAAGTTAGACTGAGTGAACAATCCCAAGAATATATTATATTATTTTTATTTGATTTAGTCGTGAATAGACTAGTGTGTATTAAATGTGATTGACTGACGAGATAGCTCCAGCAATCGATATTATTTATGTATTATGTATTGTAAGGACAGCGGGGTATTAGGTCAAGAGAGCCCCCCGACTGATTCCAGAATATATGGTGATTAATTTGTTAGGGAAGTAACATGTTCCAGGGATAGAACACTTATAATTAAAGACAAGTATACCAGATCATAAAAAGAATAACAAATGATAATATGAAAAAGAAGGTAATTGATAATTTCAACAAAAACAATATTTTATTAAAATGATCAAATTTGGTGGCAGGGAAATATGTAACATGACATTTAGAACAACATAATATCTTACCTGATTTAATGAAGACTTTGATTAAGAAGCTGACAAGGAGAACAATATCTTCAAAGATGATAGTGAAGAAGAACGACTAACAATTTTAGACTGACTAGTAAGACAACTGACCGTACCCAAATTAATGATTTAGGCTAAGTGATGCAGATATCTTTAACCCCAGCTATGACAATAAACTTTCAGTATTGACCAAACAAAGAATTGTAAAGACTAACAGTTTATGAACCAGGACTATAAAGAAACAAATGGTTTCAATTGATGTATCATTAAATCCAAATAATCAAAATACAAAGTGAGGGATAATAGACCCAAACATATAATATTATGTAAGAGAAATATTGTTAAATAATTAAGTTAATTGATGTAACAAAAATATAAATACACCTGGTTATAGATACAAGAACCATACAAAAAGTGTCACATATAGAGTTCATAGAGTTGTCCTGTAAACAACAAATTATAACATGGTCACAATTACATTCATAACAAGAGTAAAACCCAGATAAACAATAAATGTAACCAGATTATTAGAACTGTGTGGGAGGTAGAGCAACAGTGTTCACTTTATTGTAATTTTTGTAACACAAAACATCAGTAAGTATACGGATGTTTAAACCCATATGAATAGTCAATATGACATGGACAGTGTCAGAATAAGTCATAAATTAGCTGACAAAGGACTAAATAATTAGTATAGGATTTGTTTTGTTAAATGTGCATGTTTTATGTTATAGCACAGTGTTTTAGATAATAGTATTTGTGTTGTGTTTTTTGTATGTACCAGGCGATACAGTTAGTTTAAAGGAATGCCAATTTTATGATATTAATTCCATTTTTTGTTTATGTTGTGTTAACAAATATACCAATAGAGCTGATATTAAGCCATGGTAAATAAATTAATTAAACAAGCAGAATGGACAATACAAAGATGTTTTGTTAAGTGTCAAACACCTATACAGTTTGAGTAGAAAACAACTATTTGTGCAAGGAATTGGTATAATCATAGTCATGTGGACATGAATTTAACTATTAGAATAATATATACTTTGTGTTGTCAAAATAACGTTATATGTTAAACCATTTTGATGAATGTTAGAAGTTAATTTAATTGTTAGTGATGTTAAAATATGATGATGAAAATAATACTATTACATAGGCCAGGTGAAACCAAATTTAGTAAATTTTGAACAATTATGTTAGAAATTTTGTAAAGCAAATGTGAAGGGATAGATGTATTTATAGGTAATAATGTATACAAGGAATATAGAAACAAAATAACACATATCAAGTTATTTAAGAAAATTCCAAATAACAAAATTGTAACATCCATAGTTCTTAAGCAAAAACAGGCATGTTTGGTGTCTAAATATAACACATGTGAAGATCAAAATAATGCTGATAATGGTTTTAAAATCCCATTCAGTATAGAAAAGTTACGTTATTTTAAAGATTTTGGACAAATTTAGATTCTGAAATAATAAAAGTTTATGACAATGTCTATTCGGATTGACCAACCAGGTTCCAAGTTTACCCATAGCAACCAGAAATTTCGGATAAACAAAATGAGACTTCTTTGACAACGATCTTAGCAGATAGACGCGTTCTTAAATCGTCTTACATTATATGTTATAAAGTGTGAAAAAACAATACCAATAGATAAATACTGTTAGAAGTACACTATACAAACATTTTGCAACAACAGAAGACTACCCATTAGATGGATGAGAAGGAATTATCACCAGAAAGAAGATTTGAAGTGGACGAGAGACGAGGAGAAGATCTGACGTGTACGTGGGACCTATTTACGACCTAAAGGGGTACAAGAAGAGGATTTGGTGATCTGACATCTCATTATATCGTACTTCAACACATACACTTGTATACACGTATTTTAAGCAATAATCAACTGAATTACAGACACCATATAACACGAACAGTAGAAACAACCACTAATAACACCATATAAGACTAACACCTTTTACACACAACAAGAACTTTTAATTCACATAATAAATATCAAAGCCTGATTTAGACATAACCTTTTTAAAACTGGCAACCACTATACGATTTCTGTGTGCACCTATCACTCTAACGTTGTAATATCCCACGATTGTGAACTTGTATTTTGATTAATAGTGTAATATTTTGTATAATTATAAATCCCCGAACCATATACGCCCTGAGATAATTGATGTATTTTTATTTAAAACGTTAACAAAAAGCATTGTTTTGATCTCAAGAAATACTGAACAGCTACTGCTGCCAACTGATAAAGAAGACTTATATTTTGTACTACAATTGCGATTATTCTGTCTAAAAATTATTAAAACAAGTTAACCAGTGTTTTTTCCAAATAAAGGATTCCACAAGGATATATGTTTGATGATAATTGTGAGTCATTATTATTGCCGTTACATTTAGTAAATAGAATTCACAGGTTGTAGCTGACCCGATAGTTGGCATCGGTGAGTGACGTCACGTAAAAGAAGCAGCGTAGTGGGAGTAAGCGGCAATTTACGAAATCATTCGCCGTTCAACATAATACATTTATAATTTACATCGACGACTCCAGTGCGAGTTTGTCGCTACATCATTTATCCATATTACAAGTCAACATTTCTAACGGACGGTGTATTCAAGTGCACGCTACATAAATACAAGTAAACTGATCCACAATAACATTGTATGTAACGAAATATTCTCTGGTTACAAATAGACGAAACCGAGGTGAGGCTACGTCTCGATCGTAAGTAACCCGAACCCGATAAAGAGAACCCCATCACAAAACTATACCCCATTAAATATCGTTACAATATATATATATATATATATATATATATATATATATAATGCAACGTTACAAGTATTTCAAAAATTCACACAAATACATTAACCATGTACTCAACGCAACTATGAAGTGTATTGCACCGGCCAGGTCGCAGGATTTTTTTAAATTCTTGTTGCGTCAAGTATATGTAGTTGCACAATAATTAAATAATTTTCAAAGAGGAGTGATATGTTGTTGACATGAAATAATTCATTAAAACCGTTTTAAAATAATCATTCTATGATTTATTAATATTAATATAAAACATGCAAATATTAAAAAATTCGAATCTTAGATAAACAAAAATATTTTTTTTATAATTTTCCACAATTACAATGTAACCTTCTATGCTGTTCATGACATATAAAATAAACAACCATATAATCTTACTAGCTAAACAGACATGTTAAAAAAATTATTTAGATACTTTTTATTTCAGTGTGTCTGACTTTAACTCAAATTTTAAATAATAGTAGCAACACATTTACATACAAAAATAATATTAAAACTCAAGAATATAACTAATTGTTGCTATAAAGAAAAAATAAAATAACATTTAATTCCAACCTATTATTTATTTCTACTGCCACACCAAAATTTTAATATACATCAAAAGATTAATATTTTTAAAGTTTCTTGTTAAATTATAATATTTTCTTTGCCTACCATTTAAATTTAAAACTTTAAGTCTTTAGTGTTCATATATAAGTTTCTTTTGAGGGTTCTTTTCAGAAACAAAAATATAATTGTTTATTCATCACCTGCGTACTGCTTACGTTACCGTTGCGCGCGCGCGCGCGCGCGTGTGTGTGTGTGTGTGTGTGTCCTGAATCCTGAGAATTTGATGATAATGATGATTATGTTGATGCTGTGTTCTGTATCTCTACGGGTTGTTGTTTGTCATGGTCCGGGTTGTTTGTGATGGTCCAGAGTTCCTCCATAAGTCTTGGTGTGTGTGGTAAAGATGTCCTGATCGATCGGAAGACCAGCAGCGTGACGTTGTGTGAAGATTTCTTGAGTCTGAGACCGCCCTAAAATTGCCGGTGGTATTTATACTGGACTGCAATCTGACAAGTTCAGGACTGTTATCGACCTGTTAGATATTGTCACTACGTGCAAAGCGTCCTTTTAATTACAAATCACTTTTTGGATCATTTTCGCGATTTTGTAAATATACTCGTAGGATGAGCAATATCATTGTTTGCGCAATTTTTTCTGGTCACTCACATATAACACACATATTAATTACTATTGTAGCATGACAGATAATGCCAAACATAATAAATGGTAAAATGATCATAAAAATAAAATAATAACATTGTTTAAATCTGAAGAAAGCAAAATAATATAAAGAATTAATTAAAAACCACCATGGAGTACAATCATAGATTAAAATAAAAGTTCATGTAAAACAAATGTTACAACGAGTGATGAATCATCAAAATAAATTTAAAAACTAAATATGAAAAAAGGTAATACCCAGGTTGGATAGGAGTAGGTAAGGAAGAAACCCAGAAAATGATTAAATCCACAACAAGAAGAGAAAATAGGTTGTAAGAAACAAGAAGAGTAGGTGAGGAAGAAACCCAAAACCTGATGACATCCACAAGAAGATGAAGAAAATACATTTGTAAGAAACAAGAAGATGAGGAGGAATCAATGAAGAAACGAGAACAAGACAGCATCCACAAGAAGAAGGAGTGCTCTTATATAAAAAACCCAAACCCCAAAAGAAACTGATAAATATAATA
Source organism: Magicicada septendecula (assembly GCA_034769895.1). Lineage (NCBI taxonomy): Eukaryota > Metazoa > Arthropoda > Insecta > Hemiptera > Cicadidae > Magicicada > Magicicada septendecula. The sequence goes on along the minus strand of CM068375.1, from coordinate 332,141,697 downwards.
ATAAAAAATGAAAGTATAACAACCTATCAAATGTAGAAACCACATGTAAAATAAATGTAAGCCAAAAAGTGTAGAAAGTAAGAATTGAAAGTGAACCAATGCGAGATTATAACATAATACCAAAAAACAAACCATCATTATATTCTATAAATAGATTTCTTGATTTTAACAAAACTATATAACTATTTAGAAATAAAATCAAGGAATAAAAAGAGAATCTGTGCAAGTTTTTGTGTTGTAGAAAATAAACTTTATGTTTCAATATTGAAGTTCACAAACTAAGTAGATGGTGAAATATTACAACTTTGAAGTGCTTTAATTTGTGTCCAAGAATAATGTAAAATAAAGTATTATCATGACCGATAATACACATGTTTTTTTAGATAACTGCCACTCTTTTTATACAACATTCATTAGAATGACCAAAATAAAACAAGAGCAGGGCATACATAATAAAAGTGAAGTGACAAAGAGTCATTACCGCATAAATATAAAACAGATAAAAACTAAAGTAGAATCTAAGGAGAAATAGAGTATAAGATTTTAGTAATTATGTTTTGTTTATGTAGAATAAGGTATTAGAAATAAGCAAGTTTAAAAATGTCTGATCCACTAACATTTTTTATTTATGAAATACTTATTATGTGTTATTGTTAATGATCAAGTATAAGATGTCAGAATTAAACAACATCCTTTATTTATAATATATCTATTATGTATTATTGTTAATCATTAAGTATAAAATGTCTGATTTTGGAAAGACAAATTTTAATTTGAATTAGGTGTTATGTATTAATACTATGAACCATATACTAATTCTTATTTTGCTTACAATAAGAAAATGTTAATATATGTCACAATAGCAATGAAAGTCAGAGAGGGTATAAATCAACATGTATTATTTAAAAACTTTGTATGTAAAAACTGTTAGAAATCTAGGCCAAATGTTAAAAATTAAACATCATCAAAACTGAGAAAATAAGTACAGAAATACAATTAAACTGAAGGAATTTATATAAGGTAAATCAGTAATAAAGTCATGTAATTGGAAATATAGTTAAGAAAGGTTATGTAAAATTATAGCCAGGATTATTGTTAAAAATGAAAATGTAAGAACTCAAAATTCAGAGAGGGGAGTCATATGTTACTGTATAATATTTTAAAACATAACCAATTAATCTAATTGCAAGAAATTAAGGGAAGATAAACCTTTTATTACAATCTGAGATTTAATATAATCATTAATATAACTTGTAAAATGGCATCAGTTTGAATACAAGGACAGGAAGTGATTTTTGAAACTTACACTTTACAAAATGAGGTAAAAATACCATTTTAGAATAAAAACTTATTAAAACACATTATTTGGTATCAAATTAAGCAGAATGAACTGAAGAAGAAGATTATGTATTTACTAGTTAATAAATTTGAAGAATTACAAAAATATAATCAGTTATATAATGTAACTTTCTCACATGCACAGGATGCAAATAAATTTGGAACAATGTATTGAATAATATTGGTTTGGCTAAGACTTTAGCCAACGACGAAGGAAGTAAATTAGTTGATTATTAGACGTTGAATAGCACACTCGATGGGAGCACTTAGTCACTCTTAACCTAATTGCTACTACAGTAATGGCGAATGTTTTATAAGCCAAAAGTAAAAAACGCGAGTTTTGTGAAAACACATTTTTAAACGGAAAATCAGTAAAACAAATACCTACAGACATTCAATTAATACTACACAGAACAGAACCCTAGTGAATATAACATTAAAACAGTAATTACACATCAACATACAAAAGTGCAAGTATCGGCCTAACAGACAAAAGTGAAATTGACTTAATACTACACAAGTTTACAAAGTAGAACACTCACACTGAACCAGAAACACTCCGACAACACAAGAAGGAAGAATTGCAGCTACAAGGACGAAAATTCAGAGTGAAAGCATCTTTTATTGGAAACTGAAACAGGGAGGTGTGATCGTCGTTCAACTGTACACGAGGAGCGGCCATTTTCTTCCCACAGTTCAATGCGAATCCAACTACGAAGCTGCTTTGGTCTGACAATTTCTATACTTAACATTATATTTTAAATGTCATATATGTACTTTTAAATTTTAAACTGATATATATTTTAATGTTATACTTTTCATCCTTTGCCCTTATTTCTCTGACTTTACCTAAAACAACTGCTAAAAGAATCCTAACATAAATAATTGTACAAATTAACGATACCCTGAGAATCGATTTATAAATCGATAAAGAGTCGAATAATAACTATTTGCTAATAAAATTGCTTATATATTACAAAATTGAACATTTTTCATTCCTAATAGATAATTAACGTAATAACTAATTTTAATTGAGTTAACTACCAGAACTTCACCACCTGGGAGGAAGATAACCTACAAATAAAAAAAGTTCACATATCGATTGTAGTAGGAGACAATTCTATCAAGTGGCGAGAGGAATTTAAAAATACAGAAAAGGCGTTGAAACAATTAAAACAATTAACAAAAGATTCGGAACACCACAGAACATAATTAATTAATTAATTTTAATTAATTATAAATAAACAAAAATTTTATAAACAACAAAAATTTTTGTTACACAAACATAAATTACTAAATATAAACAAATTATATATTTGTAATTATCATTACACTATTTAATTACACTAGTAATTAACATTAAATTACCTGGTGTCTTTATTATTGCAAATTGCTGCAATACTTTTACATCACTATATTCGTTAAAAATTCCTTAATATAATGGTGTTTTTATAATTGGGGTAAGTCTTTGTTCACAGGTATAAAAGTATTAATTAATTTGATTTTATCCGGTTAAAACCTGATTACAGACGTACGCATCACCCCATCTTTGCCAGTCGTAATTTGCGTTCACACACACAAACACAAGCGCTGTATTCACTCACGGGGCAGGTGTACGCTTTCTGACAATTCTTAGCCTGCATAATATTGTTAAAAACTGTTCATCATATATTTGTCTATGCTAATATTTAAAAACATACAGCCCTGGGCAAACATGAAAATATATGTATTGCTGCATATATTCCCCAGAAGAGTTTATATAAAATTTGATTGTTCTTCAAATTTTATTTTCACATATATATGTGTACTTCATAATTATAATTACATCTTACTATCTACATTACAATTGGTTTTTAAAACTCCTTATAAAAATAAATATTTCTTGTCGATATGTACGAACAAACCCCTTTGTGGTGAGCGACAAAATTCTTTCCCCCTTACCTATACAAACATAGCAACTGTTCACATCCTGCTTTCCTGTGTCCCATTGTTATACGTCGAGACACACTGGCTGCTGTACACATTGTTGTCGGCTTATTTCTACCTGTTCCCCTTCATCATATGGCTCGACTTTTGTCATAATAGCGGATAAACGTCCTGCGTTACACTTGTTTCTGTGTACATAACAATAATTATTGTACTCTTTGTGTACAGTTATGCCGCTACTTGTTCCCTTTTTCTGCCCTGCGTAAGGTGTAGTTCTCCCAGAACCTCTCTCTCACTGTCTCACTCTCTCTCACTCTCTCTTTCACTCTAGGCTGCACGACACCGACCACCTACTGGTCCTGTCCAAATAAACCATCAAATTAGACACGGAAATATATGGCGATGTAGACAAAAAAGCTATCGACACTGCCCATTTTGGAGCACAAAAGTCGTAAATATGTCCGGGACAAGAAAGCATGTTAAGAAGAAACTGAAGAACTTGCATTAGAATTGAAGAAAACGTGGAGGATGCTTGGAAGACAATTTCAGCTATAGCTGCAAAAGAAACTGTTGCTATACAAACAAGTCTTGAGACCAGTTTTGGTCTATGGTGTAGAGCTTTGAGGTTGTACTAATAAATCTAATATTATAATAATTCAGACTTTTAAAAATAAGATTCTTTGGAGTATTGTTGATGCACCATGGTGCGTAAGATATGATGACATCCGTCGGGATGTGAAATAGCATAAGGTTGTTGATGAAATTAAGCGTATTGCGTGGACGCAACGAAGTTAAATTAGACAAAAACTTAAAAGTACATTCAATAACAATAAGCAATGTTTATACTGGTGGAAGGAAAAAACGCGGGCCCTGTGAAGGATGCTCCATCCAACACTCCTCTCTCTCGTAATTTAATTTAAAATGGCGACGGAAAGATCTCTTTGATATGCCTGGTCATTTTAATTGTTTTGAGTGTCTTGCATTATTTAGTATCGTTATTGAAAGCTGGTTGAGGTGGGCTGTACTCTGTTACTGTACCCAGTGTATTGACGTTTAATTTCTTATGGAACAGGCGGCACCTTAGGCTTTTGTTGGTTAATGTGGCTTGACATAAAAAAACACGGGCCGTTGACAACCGACGTATGTACCATGTTTTTTTGGAAAAATTGTAAAATTTCTATATTTAAGTTACCTGTTTTAGGTGAATACTAGACGTCTAGATAGGTTTGAGACTGTCTTGTTGAGGAGAAGGGTACTTTCAAGGGCTATCTGCGAACTCCTTCCCAGACAAACGATTCGTATGTCTAAAGGTATGAACGAGCAGAGTTCTCATAAAAGCACATGCTTTTACTCACAGTACAAGTAAAGGTTATTTCATATAACATATTTTAAATTTATTTTATAAAAATCTATGCGATCATCGTAACAAATATCAAGATAACATGTATCAAGTATACAAAAAGGTATCATGTTTTCTTCTGACAAGTACACATGTTTCGATTTAAATACATTATCATGACAAACAAGGTCGATGATGCATTACAATAGATGACACTCTGATGCACTCTGAATAACAGTTTGTTGACGTGTCAACGTTGATGGCTAACATTACGTTACAGTCGAGTGACTGCAATGCTCTGTATATCTTGTACGTACAATACATGTGTGCACCTTGGAGCAGCTGATGGAATTGAATGGACGATCCCGACAGTCCATTATAATATATGCTAAACATTCAGTTTAGGTGAACAAGTATGTATTACCTCGTCGTAGGGTAGAGTGACAACTTTACAGTAAAATACTTCTCACCTAGAAAACACTTGACAAAGATGTTAATGAGATATTTTACATGACTACGTATGTAGGTTGGTACCGTGGTTAGAAAATGTGGTAATTAGTCGTTTGTTTATCTAGTAACTCTAAAACTGCACGGATAATTTTTATATATAAACTGTTTAATTTATCACCTTTGATCTGGTAGTGTCCATACACAGCTGACATTTTAGAAAACACAAATGGCGTAGTGTGTAAAATATTTTAAACTTATATAGGCCTACTTTTAGAATGCCTAAGTCTTCCACAGCCGGCGTCCACATAGTTCAAAACATTATTGGTCGGGCTGTTAGCCGTTGTCTGGACTCAATGTTGACAGACGTTTCGGCCTCACCACCGGAGGGCATAATCAGTGTCCCAAAAATTCCCACGGTGTTACTCGGTATATATATATATATATATATATGCCTAAATTTAAAAGAAATTCAGGCAGAGCATATTGGACTACTCTGAGGGTGACCAGGGGCGCGTTAATTTGTGCGTTCTCGGATGCTGTTGGAGCAGTCTGGGGGATAGCCGTATTGCAACGTTGCTATTTTCTCTGCTGTACTACACCTAGGCGGCATTTGCTGATACCCCATCGGGCGCCTTCCCAGGTGGTTCGTAGATAGAAATTTTTCTGGTTCTCATAGGCTGGGGGGTGCCGGTGAAATACAATAAACAGGTTGAAGCAAAATTAGCAATAGGAAAATCGTCGGCCGTAGAGAAAACAACCTGTTTAAGGGTTGTGCACCCCGAAATCAAAGCACCCGGTCCTCAACGTTGAGGGTTGTGCTAGGGCTGCTAATCCTTCCATGTAAAATTTAGATTACACGGATACTTCAGCATACGGGAAAACCGGCTGGATGTACAAGAACCTTGCATGCAATCTGCCAGAAATACAACGGCAATCTGCAAGACACCGACCAACTACTGGTCCTGTCCAAATAAGCCATTCACTTGGCCACGATGTTGTCACAAATATGTCCGGATAAAAAAAAGTAGAGGTAACTAATTAATTAATCACTAGTAATTTGAAACTCTGATATAGTAAGTATACATTCTGTAAAATTTTGTGTTAGATGAAACAAGTTTGAACTTGATAATACATTTTTTATTAACTTCGTCGTAACAATAATCTATTTAAATGTGCTGAAAGCAAATTAAAATTAAATTAATTAATTATCGGCATAGGAAAGTTGTGCTATTACAATTGCACGTGTTTTAGTGTTATCCTATCTTTCTTTTTCCAAAGTAAGCACCGCAAACGCTTAAAAGGCTTCAAGACAACAAACCAAATAAACGGAAACACTGTTGTTCTTTGTAAGGTGAAAACACCCTAGAGATATTTCATAACAAGTTTTACGCCTTCATTTACTCAGTTCAATAAATACAATTCCTTCCTGAGAGCTTTTATGTGGTTCCAAACTGAAACCAATCCCCTTATTAATAACATTCCCCGCTCTTTATTAACAGCCTGCCGGCGGATTTTTATTTTCCCTTATCCATTGGTTTTCCTCTCTTTACATCTGTGTGTCTGTCTGTCTCATTGTCTTCGCTCTCATTCGCTCTTTTCCTCTTCTTCCATCACGTTCCGTCCTGCTTTCTCTTTCCTTCTGTCCGTCTGTCTATCTGTCTGTGTGTGTTTTTCTGTCTGCTTGTCTGTCTATCCTCCTCCACCTTTCCCTCTCACTCTCTCTCTCGCTCTCTCTCTCTCCCCCTCTCTCTCTCTCTCTTTCTCTCTCTCATGACGAGGCTCTGCTGCCCATTTAATAGTTTCAGTAGCTCGCAAGACATAAGTAAATTTTGCCTATTTTCCCTTATATTCATCTAGTCTGTTGCCGGATACTGACTATACTTTTCAATTTAAAAATCTGTTTTCTTTTGTTTGTCTAAATTCTTCTTGATTACCCGGTTTCCATGTTTTTACATATACGTTTTGAGAATTCTTGTAATTCGCTGTCTAAGGTAAGTGTGTATACCTGGTGACGTTTAGTTCGGGGAAAACTCTAATTTGTATGTCCTCTCAGTAATAAGGCAACGTAGGCAACGGGCACAGTGAAAGGCGACTTCAAATCGTCCTGTAACGATGATTATTTTCCTACTTTCTTGTAGTATATATTACTAAAATTAGTTTATTTATATATAATAAAATGTTATTGGTTTTATAATTAATCTTTTTTGTTTTTAATGTACAGACTATTATAAACGCAATGTACTAACGAACCGTTTGGTGCAACCGGACAATGATTTAAGTATCAAAATTGCTAGTCGTTATTATAACGCTATTATACTGGTCCGCACGATACAGAATTATAATTTTTTAAATCGTTTTGTGTTTTTCTAGTTTAAGAATTCGTCTATTAAACGTTATGAAATAGTTTTTTTGAATATTCTGACAAGGAATGCTACCGCCCAGTTCTGTAACAGTACATTCGACATAATTGTTTCGTCGCTTCTTTTGTTTGTGTTTTGTACCTCTGAAAAAAATTAATTTTGGAACACATGTTTCAGCTGGTATCCAAGTCACTTATTGACAAAATCTGTACAATATTTACCGTATTTCTTCCGCCGTGTGACTAAATTTCAAATCAAACCCGCTCTACGATACCGCAATAAACCTGATTACACAATAGCTATTGACAGTCAGTGTCCGATCGGTCCGAATCGAGTGAGCACTCATGTAACGCGGATATGTGTGGAATTGTTTTCAATATTTGCAATTTTAATATTTAACGACCTCGTTTAGAGTGATATTTTATTTCTGAACACGAAACATATGTTTCGAAACGCGTAAATTATTCGAACACAATACGTAGTGAAACGGCCCCCAAAACTTTTACAATTTTTTTTTATTAAATTTTTTTTTATAAATTATATTTTTTATTTTATTTTTGTTGTGTCGTTACTTAATTTTTAAAACTAGGCACCTAGCCTAGACGGAAGAAAAAAGTACTGACCCCAGCGTGACAGGATTTGCAATAAAACAATCATATAAGTGTAACAGTAACAGCATTTTATTTTTATAAACATTATTTTATACCACATCACTTCATCTGAGAGACAACTTGTATAGATGCATACATATATTAATACTCGCATTGCAACAATGAGAATTAGTGAAATCCCTATAACAATTAGATACCTTTACAACAAATGAAATTAAATTACAATACATGTATATTCCCACCCCTTTTACAATAATTTGACTTAATTATTATGTAATTTGGAAGCTCAATTAGCTATGCACCTTCTTTCAAATTTTGAAACATGAATGCTTACATTACCCCGTATCAGCATCAGTCTTTAGCTATATCGAACGTTATAGACATATACGTATGTATACATAATATGCAGCCTGCCCCTGTATAAAGTATTATTAATGAAGTTTATCACTGAAGTTACAAACATGTTTCCATAAAAGGTCTAATGTCTCTTTTACCATTAAAATTTTACAAATTTATGATATATATATATATATATCACTAAACATAAAACATAACATACTCGTTAACATGTAAATAATGATTAATTAATAGAATTATAAGGTACAAATGTTAAACTTAGAAAATAAGTAAAAAGACATTTGTTAGTTCATAAGCATTAGATTAAAACTATGAGGAGGTCTGCGTGCCTCAGACAGTTGTTTTGTATCATTGAACTACAAACAGTGAATGTTATAAATTTTACAAATATAATAAATCAAACTATAATTATATAAGTTAGGTTGTGTGATAGTGCTAGAAAGTGAAAATAACAGTGATAGACTTTAAAAAGGAAAAAATCAGATATAAGGAAAGTCATTAAACATTATTATAATATGAGCATTGAATGAAACATATAATCTATATGAAACAGTTATGTAGCCCATATAGTGAGATTAAACCAAGTGTAAATAATTTAAAAGATAGAAACTCTTACGTTAAAAAACTTATAATAATATAGTTACGAAGGAAAAATAAAGTAAATGTCAACAGAATATTACTAATTAGAAATGATAAACCGAACCTGTGACCCATAGAAAATATAGCCATGGCCTTTAACTAATGAAATTAATGTTTTGAGGGAAGATGATTGTTGTTAAAAAAAATTGTGAATTGCAAGAGAACGTTTAAGGTGTGACTGCTGAGTTGATAGAAATTGAGGATCGGTGGAAGCTGAGATGACCAGGAGAACCAATCCGGGACCTAGAGGAGTGATGTATTGATAGAGAGAGAGCGAAAAACCAGATGTCCAGGAGCGGAATCAACGAATGAATCCATTGTGAAACCTGCAAAGTTGGTGAGATCATGCCACAAAAACAATAACTGAATAAACAATAAACAAATAAATAATAATAATAATTGTGACTTGCGTTAGTGCACTATTATGAAAATGGTTGTTAATTATAAGAGTTTTTTGTTCTAGTTAATAGTAGTTTAAAAGGACCCACAAACATTCAACAGACATTAACAACACTGTAATACCGAGTCTCATGCATCAAAGTTGTATTGTTTGTTCTATATGTAAATTGTATGTTGACCCTGAGGTTCAGATGAATAATCCTCTATTTAAAAATAAAACAGGTTATACTTTATTAGTAAGAGATACTAATTTGTTTTGATATTACATATTGACGCTCAGAAGTGGGGCCTTCCACATTCACTGCATACATAAGGAGGATTATATTAACTGAACGTTACAAATTGACGCTCAGAAGTGGGGCCTTCCACATTCACTGGATACATAAGGAGGATTATAACAACTGAACGTTACAATAAATATATATATATATATATATATATATATATATATGTCCCATGTTCCACGAAACGATGCTGTGTTGTGGTTAAGTTTAAATTGGAAATTTCCCACCTGGATTTGGAGGACGAAAGGCGCCTATGAATCCTATGATGGGCGGTGATAATGGTGCTGATGCGTGAAGAAGTAAGTGGTTAAATTTTGGATGGTTGTCCTTCGGGAACTACAGGTTCTTCCTCTGTGGCTGGCGACGTGGGGAGCCGTTCACTGTCGATCTTCTTCCGTGACGATGGCTGGTGTAGGTGCCATCATGTCAGCTGCTCCCCATCCCTCGACGGTTCGAGGACCCTGAGACCTATTAATAGTTTAAGAACTCATGTTGAGTCTGAAAGAGTAAGATTACGATTCAAGTCGCTAGACCACAAGAGAGCACTTCGGAAGCTGAAGACGAAATGGGGAGCGACACAGGTTCCACAATTCCACAATGGTACTGAAAAACTTGTAGCGGCAATGAAACATCTGTTACGAGGCTGCTTACTGAATTTTGACGACGCACACCGCATCAAGCTATCTCGCTCAGGTAGACTGAGTGGGACCGAAGACAGTGACCTTGGCGAGACTTTTCGAATATGCCCAGCGCTTCGGCACTGTAGTCACACGACGGAAGAAATACGTTAAATATTGTACAGATTTTTTATTCATTTTGATTAAAATACTAAAGACAAACTCTTTTTGGTTGTGTGTAATATCACATGCGTAATCTAAAGTCAGAGATACAGCTACTCACTACCATTCGAAAAGAATCCTAAATTTCATTAAAAAATGGGTGATGTTGTTTATGTGATCAAAAGTGGCATACTACTGACACTGATGTGACTATGTGAAAAATGCACTTTGACTTAAACTTGAAAACCTTATTTATTTAAAGCGCATTAGGAGCATGGATATGCTCAAGATTGTATTTTGTTTATAAATGAGGTTAATGCCACTATATTGTCATAGGAAGAATATAAGCCCTCGAGAATTGTGCTATGTCTTAATCATATATTAAAACCTATACCACTAAATATAGATTACGGCAAATAAGATAATATAGTGCAGTAAGTACGATTATAGAATTTGGATAATCGAATGAGGCGTTTGGTAGACATAAACGATTTATTCTCTAGGATATTATTTCTTAAGGAAGAATTATCGTAAACAACTTATAGACGTTATAAAAATCCTACATAATCATAGTGTTGTCTATAGGAGAGGATTTCGCAGAGGAGAATTATAATAATCAAGGTGTCCTCGTAGCCAGTAACATATTCCAACATTGTTTAATATCTGAAAAGATGACACGATTGGAGAGTAGAAATTCATTACTGGATCCAGGATTAAAAATAAAACCTACATGGACACATTGTTGTTCGCGGATGATCAGGTAATCATCCAAAACAAAGAATGAATTTTCTCTCACAACTCTGCTACATCATGAAATGTTTTGAGCAGAAGAATAAAGTATGACTTTGCAGGCAAATATCATTTACAGCTTAGTTTAGTTGGATACTATAGCTGTTGAAATTGCTTTCTACTGGGCTATTAGTCCATTGTCTATTGCTTATATTGATAATTGTATTTTTGACCCATCATCGGAAGCTATGGTCCGTGTAAAATGATCCACAAATTAGCATGATGTTTGCTAATTCAACCCAGTACACATGGTCTCGCACAGATAACGTCATAATCACTCATAGTCTGTAACCCACTGGGGTGAATTGGCAAACACTGTCCCAAATCGTCGATCGTTTCACCTGGAAGATGGCCACAGATGGTGGAACCACAACGTCTGTCAGCGACAGAAGCAGTAGACCACGGCCTAATAGCCCAGCAGAAAGCAATTTTAGCCGTATTCATGACGATCGTGAAAGCCTTAGGTATACAGCTGGTTTCGCTTTTCCGTTATCTGGCTTGTCATGTTACTTATGGCGAGGATGTTGATCACACGTTTGCTAAGTTTTAATCAATATGTAGCACAACTCGTCAAGTGTTGTTAACGGAAACAGGGAAAAAGGCTCGAGTAAAATTTTATAAGGCTAAGGCTGTCCTAGTGTTGTTGTACAGTTCTGAACTTGAGTTCCGGTGAAGAATCGTGTGAGTAGCATACGGGTGTCAGAGATGAGATTCTTGCTATCTGGTAAAGACTGCACAGAAAAAGACAGACTGTACAATAGAAACATATGCAAAAAGTTAATATTATTTAATATCCATGATCGTATTTTTTATTTAAATAGGATGCCAGAAGGCAGATTGTTTAAGGAACTCGCAAGTATTTCCCTATTGGACATAGAAGTTTAGAGCGACTTAGGAAACGTTGGTTAAGGGAATGTATTTCCTTTGAAGCTGGAACAGACTTTCGGCTTACTCCTTGACGGAAAGAAAATAAAGAGAACATCGGGATGAATGCTCTAAGTAGAATGATACGATATACAAAAGTGGATAATATAACAAACGCACCAATAAGAAATTTGTTTAATTTGGAGTCACGAGTGAAGTAACTACCGAGACACATGCCAAATTGAGAAAAACACTTGACCACAATTGATGTAAGCCACTTATCAATAACGCTTAGTCGTTTCTTTCCTCAGAGACGCCGTAGTCACCATAGTCTTTGAAGTAATTTGAAACGCTGGTAAAGCGGAAAATTACAACGACCCTGAACACAACGACAATGACGACATTCATAACACCGTATCCTACTGGAAATTTTGTTCATTCTATAAGGTTTTAAGGACTGGACTAATAAATTGTTCGTGGGGCACTATCAGGAAAAACAATTTTAATGCTCCCAAATAATTGGCCTCCCTTCCACTCTTCCAGTTTGTTTAATTACTGTAAAAAGCCAACGCGAATCTGTGAGTTTTAGTAAGGTAAATAATGTTATGAGATAAAGCGTAATGAGATAACATCGTTTTTTAGCGTAAATTCTAATATAATTGGACATCCACCATGAATCGCCCCACATAAAGTATACATATAAAAAATTGCTGTGCGCAACGTAATGTACAATTTCCGTGTATTCGTATTTATATAATGATGTACGAGGAAGTCAAGTTACTACATATTATTCCAGTCGACGGAAAGAGACTATACTCAGGTTTCAAACATTTATTTTTACGTTTTGGAAGTACAGGCTTTATTCTGGGTTAAAAAAGAAACCAATGATTAAGTCCGCTTTTACGAACGGAGGGGCTAGCAATATTTGGCTGAAGAGGAAATTTAATTACTGGACAAACGTACGGTTAAATTTGACTTTGAACAGAAGGCGACTAATTAATAACGCACACTATATTGAGTGAGTTGTGAGAATCGGACTTTGAAGACAAACGAATTTTAATATATTTGTGGCCAAGTTTTGACAAAAGGTATTACAATCTTTATCAGGACCTGTATACTGGAGTGCAAAGATAATAACATACTATGACAGGAGACAGACAAAGTAGTACGTAAATAGCAGACATAAATACACGCAAAAAATGTAATCGTAACAAAAGTTGTGAATCGTGAATCAAGAAACGTTTTAGCAATTGAGAAAACTTTTATTTGAACCAAATCAAGAGTTGTATGAATAGTTTGAGGAAATCTCATTTCCAATTAAAATAAAGACGATTGAATATTTATGGACACATAGAAGGACTCAGTCGAAGAAAAACCAAGTAGGAGAACCAAGAGGGAAGAAAGTAAAAGAAGAAGAGTGAACAATAGTAAGTCAGACAATGTAGCATTAATGACGAAACAGGTTAAAACTTCAAAGACTTTAAAACGTTTTCTCATCACAGTCCATAGGTAGGTAAAATTGTAACTGGAGGAAGGAAAGAGAATTAATGTGTATGGTATATTATAATTATTTAGGCCTACTTTGAATTAAGAATAATCTGTCTTTATGAAACATATGTCTGTCGTTAGTATCTTTTTTACACATTCGTATACACTTTCTCTCAAAACCAAATATTATTATTGTTTTAAGTAATTATTTTTGTATGTTAGTGTAGAGTAGAGGTCTTAAAAATGGTATTATATTATATCCGAACGTGGTTATAAATATTTTAAAATTTGTTTAGTTAATAACCAGATAACGCTTGATCACTTTATAATTTGCTAATTCGTCATCATTCCTAACCTAAGAACAACTTCTGGTGTAAACCGACATCTAGCACAACCTCTATATTGCTTACAATTTTAATTTTACGTGTTTGAAAAGAGACAAAACTAAATCATTTTCAGATATGAAAATAATCTAATGTCAAATTAAACTTTCATGATTGCCTTAAAAAGGAACTCAGACATTCAGCGCACTGCTGTTTAATCTTGAAAACATTTCTTCGGTGGAAAACAAATTGATTTAAGAGCAATAGAGTGCACTCGTCAAATACGTTGCTAATAAGCATGCCGTCAATTACCGACTAACTGAACGCACGTATAAGCATTTATTACGGTATATTTCTGGCACTTAATGTTATGTGCATTTCATGTTGCTTGAACACTTCACTAAATTACTTGCGTCGTTAAGGAATACTGAAGGTACGGATTAATATAGTATAAGAACCGATAATCGATATCAATAAAATGCATTCATAGGTAATATTCGTCACTGAGACTGGAGGTTGTTAGAGTTCATTTGGCTGGAAAGTGCGTTTTAAAAATATTATTATTATTATTACTATTATTATTATTATTATTATTATTATTCCGGCTTACGAATTATTCCAAGCATTTTCGGGAACCAAAGATTACAGAATTTATTCATCTTCTACTGCTTTTTGTCCATCCATAGATCTTCTTCAATTTCTCTTTCCTCCAATATAGTCTGAATTTTTTCTATCCGAGTGATTGGTGGTCTTTCTCTTTCCCTTCTTCGTGATGGGGTCCATCCCATAATTTCCCTTCGCAATATTTCCTATGCAATATTTTTGTGTGTCCATATCTATACTATTGTAGTTTTTTTGTTTTAATAAAATCAACAAATGAATATTTCACACCCATTCTATCCTTAATAATTATATTTTTAATATTTTTACGCCTGGATACTATTGACGAACATTTTCAAAAGTCCATCTCTGCTTGTGTGTTTACTGGTAGGCCAAAAGTCTGACCCGTAAGTCATGCTACATCTAACAATGGTTTTAAATATTTTGTTTTTAAAAAATGTATGATTATATAACAAACAACTGAAATTAATTTTGCCGTTCTTCTGATGTTTGATTATGTATGTGTATGTGTGCGAGGGAGGGAGAGCGTCATACATACAGACAGAGAGGCAGACAGGGTCATACAGCAAGCACATTGAATGCAGTAAATGCCATCAACTATTGACAGATATTTAAAGCCATTCCTCAGGAACATTGCGCAGAAAGTTGATTTATGGTGGTAACACTACTGTAAAATAACACACGCATGGACGGCGAATCATCAGCTTTAGCTACATACACGTAGCCATTGGAATAACATTCAATGTTGGGTCCGTTTTTTAACAGCATACTGGTAATGTATTTTGGAGACTGTTCCAAGCATTCTACTAATAGATTACGTAACAAAAATGTATAACTATGAACTCTGAAGGTTGCTGCTTTTTCAAATCTAGAAATCCTAACCAAAGGAAAAGATTAGCCTTATGCAAAAATCAGATTCATCTGCGTTTTTACTGCGTATTAGGAGAAGGAACATCTAACCAAAAGATAAAAATAAACCGCCATAAACAACGCCATTAACCTAAACTATTATTTGTATAAATACACAGATTACAAAGCAAATTGTTAATTAAGCTCTCAGGGATATTGCTACGAGGGTCTAACTGGTCGTCGTATGGTACAATGAAAACAAATACAGACACCAATGAAGTCACAGATCACTAGCTTTAATAAATCACAAATTACAGTCTGCAACCTACACGTTAATCAACAAGATTATACTCGTACAAAAATTTAAGTTAAATTTGTCCACACGCAATTATAGGGTCAACTAATAGAGTCCCCGACAATTATCACTTTTCACTAATAACCACTTAAGACGCATTGAGAAAAACGCCAACGTAAACTGTCTTGTCAGCGGCAGCTATCGCCTTTATACAGCCTGCAGGGTTCCAGACTAAAGTTATATAATATACGTCAACAAGCATTTGAAAAACCTAGAGGACAATTGAGTGCGGCCTTTGCAGAAACACAAACCTGTTGGGCTAGTCGAGAAACAGGTAGAACGACCCTCTCCATTGTTTGAGAACGGTCCGTAACTGCGCTGCCCCTTCCTTAAACCTGTTTGTCCCGAATTGGCAAACCGTCTCTGAAGTAATACCTGAGAAGAATAAATGGAGAAACGTCAGTTTAACATGTCAGGAAAGTAATTCAATTACAATCTGTTCGTTTTGACCAAGTGTTATAAAACTTTCAAGTATTTTCAGTAAATTGTTGAGCCCTTACATCAAATTCTACTTGAAACGTGGTTGCAAATATTTCAAAATTTGTCTATTTAATAACCGTACCGCTCGACTACTTTATCATTTGTTAATTAAACGCCATTGCTAAAATAAGAACAACTTCTGTGATCAACCGACATCTAGGACAACGACTATATTTCTTGCAATTTTAATTTTACGAGTTTGAAAAGAGAGGAAACTAATTCATTTTGAGATAAAAAAAAAGTGTAAAAATGAATGTGTATGTATACATTCACATACATATGTATTTGAAAGTGTGTGTGTGTGTGTGTGTGTGTGTGTGTGTGTGTGTGTGTGTGTGTGTGATAATTTTACGTACAAGAGAAAGATAACATTTGTTTCTAAGCGCCTTTTGCACGGAGTATGTGTGCGGCAGAATTACGCAATGTTTACGCGCTTTTTCCAGATATTTCCACACCAGCCTTCCAGAGTGTACTCGACTATTCTACGAACACTCAGGCCATTTTCGTTATTAAGACCTTTATTGCACTACGACACTAACTGCAAAAAGAGTTCTGGAGCATTATTTTAAATGTAGCGCATTACACTTAATGCAATTGGTTGCACGATCTGCAATCGATGACAAGACAGTTGCAAGCCTTGCAACTGCTCGACCAACTTTTAGTTTACGCACTTGTTTGGGAAATTGATTTAAATGTACCCTATTACACTACCGTATTACACTATGCAACCAATTACATGCATGAGTCCTGCGTGCATTCTGCAGACAACAAAAAAATTTAATGAAATAGGACAGACATGACATATAGGCTACAACTTTTTTACAAAACCGCAAATATCTCATAACCAAAAGAAAGATTTTATTAAAGCAAACACCAGGATAAAACTTGACATTTTTTTTCTAAATTTCACTTGCCGATATCATATAGTTATCTTTTACATAACGAGAGTTTATCGTATTTCAAAAATTTTACTACACAGAAATTAACAATCCTTTCATGACATGGAACAGTTTTAAACCTTTTTTCTTGGAAGTTATTAAAGTTACGAGTTTAAATTTATGTCTAAAACCATCCTGAGATTTCATGAAAGATGTTTGTGAAATCATTTTTTTTATCGTACCTGTAGTTTCTGAGGTTATCCCAGACAACGATACAATCAAATTCTACCTCTTTATAATAGTACTATAGACGACATCCTTACTCTTCCACAGATTGCAGAGGAGTTGCAGAATGTTTTTACTACCCTGCAACTAGTTTCATGTAGTCTTTAAATTAGTTGCATGCAATCAGTTGCGTAGTGTATTAGAAGCCTAAGACACACCTAGGAAATTGTAATGTATGCGGACATCTGGAAACCATATATGGATTTGTGATTTGTGTTATTTAGTGAAACACTGGTAATGAGATGATACTTCTTGTTTATTATGTTAATGTGAGTTTAACAAACGAAAATTTGATATAGTTCTTTATATATATAGTTTTTTTTTTACATAGTTCTTCTATATTTTGGGTTGGCTTAGTAGGTTAGTAGCGCTTTGACAATATTTGCTCCTTTGAAGTTTCACGCTTGTTAGTGAATGAATCTCGTTTAGGCGTATTTTAGTACTTAATGTATTAGTCAAATTTGTAAGTACACTTTAAGACAAACACAGTTTGTAAGTGGTCAAAACGCTGTGTAAGCAACTTTGAACGAAAGCAATATTCCGATCAGACCCTTTCGACAAACTTGTACAGTGTTTTATACGACAGTGTATTGTAGCTTTTATATATTTAAACAGTAACTGAAGGTATTGCCTTGTAACATATTTCTAAGGCTTTTACAGTCTGCGATTTAATATTGTTGAGATTAATATCCTGGCTATTCGGCCGTGGCCTATTATAGTTATCATTCTGACAGATGTTGGTCTGGAGACCATCTGTAGTGAAATATGGTTTTTAATACAACAGAAACGGTGATCGTCAATGATCACAATACTGTGGCAAAGAACAATGCCACTGAAGATGGCCTCCAGATTCGAGGCCGAAACGCCTAAGAACAACATCTGTCGGAATAATAACTACAGTAGACCACGGCCCAGTAGCCTGGATCTTAATCTCAACATTTATTGTCTTGTGTATGACAAAACTCGAAAAGCATAACTGTCTTCACTGGAATATTACCTCTGTGGGGACAACAATGCTGGAGGCCGAGCAAGGAAAATACGCGCGAGAAAAAATCGTCGCAGCTAGCAGCTGATATTGTTGTTTTTCCGCAGAGTAAGAAATGAAACTGTAAAAAATTGTTAACTGTATTACTGAAATGAAAGAAGTTACTCCAACATTACGAGGGAGATGTTAACCAGCAGATGGATGCCTGAAGACCGCTGGCCAGTGTTTGGCTATGCCTGCAATCGACAATGTGGGAGACGACCAATCGATATTTGGATGTCAGACGACCAAAAAGTTGGGAAGTCGTCAGTAGTCTTGTTAAAAGGCCACTGCCGTGGCTGGAAGACTACACAATAGAGTCCAAAGTTTCGTCGTGGATGGGACATCTATGCACAATCACTGGGCATTCCCTGCGCGATTGATCAACACTTGATATTCTTGTGTTTCACTAACTTCGCCTGACGTTCACGCTTATGTACCATCACACTGCGCGAATATTAAAAGACTGTACAAGACGGTGTTGAATCCGGATATGGAATGCTGATAAAGACGCCGCTGTAATGAGTTCGAAGGTTGTAATTGGTGTGGACCAATTACCCGCTTCCGGCCAGGATTACGTGAATGTCCATTCTGATTTGTAAATACACACTAAGCGTGAATATTAAAAAAAATCAAAAACAGCACAAACTGCCAAATTGCAAATTGAGTTCTTACTCGGAAAAACCGTAAAGTAACCGAAGAGATGAGAATACAGAGGACGTAGCTACGAGGGTATATGACGTCAAATCGTACAAACGTCTCTAACCAATGAGGTCCAGCAATAATCAGGTGGTGTCTATAAAGCATTACATGGTTTATACATGTTAAGAAACGATTTATAAATATTAAGAGACTTTAAGACAAATTTTATTTGGATAACATGTTTGCATTCAGGATAAAACAGTTATACTTAGCAAATTTGCGTGGTGTCATTTATTCTGTATGCACTGTTTAAACACGTCGATTCATGCCACTGTGGCATCCTAAAATATTAGTATAACTTACAGTATTCTGTTTCATATTTTTTCATCTGTTCAACTCATATTAGCAATGTTTTCACAATTTGCAGTAGGCTTAATTAAAATTGCATCATTATCAATCAAATTTAAATTTGTTTCATGACGTGATATTTTATAACGAGGAATGTAATAGTTCGAAGCTTGTAATGAAATTTGTTTTTAGTGACGTATACGCAGATGTTGGTGTTAAGGGAACGAGAAAGATATCAGGACGGGTAGGGCGGTAAATGAATGTGCGCTCTGGGGAAACATTGTCAGTGTGTAGAGCTTACATGACGCGGAGGTACGGGTAGTGTTTCTCCCCTTAATTATATATAAATAATCTCACGTTGGAATCTAACATCTGCGGTCACTAAACGTCCTAAAAATAAATTTGTGTGTTCCCGATTGTTGTAGAACCTTTAGTAAACAACCTCCGTCCTAAACACACTCGTGTACACGCACACGTACTAACAATAACTTAATTTTTTTACATCTAGTAATTATTGTATGTTTGTTTTACGTCAATTAATTCATATGTAAAACAAACTACTAAGAGAAACTGAATGTAATAAATATAGATGAAACAACATTTTTCGCAACATATTACATCACAAATATACACACAACATCCCAGTATATAAAAGAATAGACATAACCATAAACAAATTTGAAAAACAAAATGAAACATACAATATATAACCTAAATACCAAATAGCCTCCGACTAATATTAAAACAAAATTATTTTGAATTCAACAATAAGCTTTATCAACAACAAGGTCTGGAAAGGGGTTTCCCCATTATCAAGTATAAGAGCTGAAATTTTCTTATAAATCGTAGACACTAAAATACAAAATTTTATAAATTCATTTTATCCAAATGGCACATGCATAAGATATGTAGACAATAGACTATATGTAACTAATAACAAAAACACAAATGCAGATACAATGCTGAAATAAGACAATAATATACACGCAAAAATACAATTCACAGAAGAAAAAGAATAACATAACAAATTCAACTGTTTATACATAACAACCACAAGAAACCATAACCAACTACAGTACGTAATATACATCAAAACAACCTTCACTAACATTACTACACTTGATCATTAAAATATAAAGTACCCCTACACAAACAGGAAATAAATTTAAAAAGAAATATAATTTACCAACCAATTACTGATGAAAATGGATACAGTAAAAACACTATATACAAAATAGAAAATAAAATCAAATATGAAATTAAAATTACATTTAAAAAATTATTAAATTGAACAACACGTAAATAATAATAAGGATAATAATAATAATAAATGGGCTAATTTGCATACGTAAACAATAGGATTATTAAGCTGACAAAAGTATTTAAAAATATAGACATGCATACAAACAGCACACAAACAAACAAAAACTAAATAAGATAATAGTCTGTTTGTTTATCTTGTTTCAGAAGTCACAAGAAAGAAAGATAATTCAATGCCGAATGGAATATTAAATTAAAAGCCAAGATTTCAATTGATGTTACATACACCAAGAAAAAAGAAAGGACTGAAAAAACGTTATTTTGAAATTTTAAATACATACAAAAACCAGAAGTTTATAAATCCAAATTAGCCATACACGGAATAAACACAGGACATGAATTCCCAGATATACTTAACATGTCACTAACAAAACACACACCACACAAAGGCACAATAATGAAAATTAAAAATATACAAACACAATTTATAAACCAACAAATGACTGAAAAATATAAGTCGACACAAAACATAAAACAATTTTCAAAATACTCAATATTACAAACACTCACTAATACATACACACACACACACACACACACTCACACACATTAATACCAGATTAAATACCAAAACCAAAAGGGAACCATAGGAACAACCAACCGGAACACAAATACTCAACAAGACCCAAAATTAAGATGGCTGAAGATGGAAAAATAGGATTCCCGAAATATGTTCCAAATAAGGAAATAATATATCTTTAGGTAACAAGGTTATAACTATTAATTAAATAATACTTGCATTTTGACTAGCAAAAAGTGTTTAAAATGTATATGTGCGTGAGTGCGCGTGTGTGTGTGGGTGAGAGAGAGATAGAGAGAGAGAGAGAGAGAGTGATTGAGTGGTTGTCTGTCTGTCCAGATGCGTGGGAAGCTTTTAAAATATTCTGCTTGTGGCAACTGTAAATTCACCAACTTTGTCACTACTTATTGCCACACTGCTAAATACTTCGTTCTTGACGAGGCCTTTCGGTGTCTCCACCATCTTCAGGTCTTAAACGATCTGTCGTTTTTGTCTTTTGCTGTTTTGTCTTTTAAGACCTGAAGAAGGTGGGACACCAAAAGAACTCGTCAAGAATGAAGTATTTAGCAGTGTGGCAATAAGTAGTGACAAAGTTGGTGTTAAGATAGCTGCTAATAAAACTAACAAAATTGCAACTATAAATTGTTCAGTGTTACAGGGGGACAGTTATCTCGTCTCAAGCCAAGTAACTTGCATTTTTTCACTTGCATTTTTCACCGTCTCTTTAAGCTGTTTATGATTTTGTTAATGTTGTGTGGTAGGTTTTCTGTAGATATTGCAGCATTAATTTTTTCCATAACTATCTATGCAAGCCTCGTGACATTGTGTGTATAACATACTGTGTTAACGTGTGGCAGAAGGACATTGTGCTTTGTGGTGACAAGTAGATGTGTCGCTTTAAATGCATTATCATAAGAAACACGGTTTGGCTGCATTACAATAGATAACACTGTAATGCGCTCTGTATTAGAGTTTGGTAACGTGTCACTGTCCACATCTGACATTATGTAACAATATATTTGTGTGACTCAGTGCCTGTATCATGTATATTCTGTGTGTGTGTGTGTGTGTGTGTGTGTGTGTGTGTGTGTGTGTGAGAGAGAGAGAGAGAGAGAGAGAGAGAGAGAGAGAGAGAGCGAGCGCGTGTGTGCAACCTGACACATATAATGGAATTGAATTGACGACCTCGTAGTCTATTGTACGAGTAGTAAGCTATATGTTAAACGGTCAGGATATGCAAACACATACATTTTACCTAGCCGAGGCTTTGGTTTACATAGGGTCTACGTAACACTACTACGACGGCATCTTTATCACGTCGAATACACTTGTAACGATGCAAACTTCCAGATTAATACAGAACAACTAAAATATCAAATACAACACCCCAGCACATTTCAGTTGTGTTGTTTTAGTTTAGTTGTAGGGGTATTTCAGCTGTGGGGGTTTAGTCCGAATACGGCTGGCAATTGTTTGTGTAGTCACAATATTATTTTATTATTCCGGCCGTACAAGGTTTACAAAGTTTCCTCAACCAACGATTACAGAAGTGACTGAATTCTCATCTTCCACTGCTGGTTATCCATCCAAAGATCTTCCATAATTCTGCGTTCCATCACTGCATTCTGAATTTCTTTTATCCAGGTGATAGGTGGTCTTCCTGGTGGGGTCCATTCCATAAATCTCCTTGGGAATCTTTCCTGTGTCACTCTTCTCATGTGTCTATACCATTGTAATATTTTTGTTTGGATACAATATTTTTAATACTCATTCTGTCCCTAAAGACTTCAATTATAATTTCCTCACATCTGGATATTCAAACCAAACGTTTCCAAAACGTAGTCACAATATCACTTTTTAAATATTTTAGCGATGAGAAAATTCATATATTTTTTCTCAAATATGCAAAACCTGTTTGCGTATTGATAATGAAAAGTATGGTTCAGGATGTAATTCATGTTTAATTTAATTTTACTGTGGTGTTGGTTTTATTAAAACACCAACACAATGTAGGTGTCTATCTCAGAAGCGGCTCACAGTTCAACATACTGCAGTAGTCCCTTTCCGGGACGATTTAAAGTGTACTAAGTAGTACTTCCATGTACTACGGAAGCTTTTAAACAAATTTATTTCCTGAATACAGTCTGACACATTTAAAACAGAATTCGAAATTACATTCAGTGTAAACAGTTAGAATGAGGTTTGTCCTTTTACTCCGCAAACTGCTTCTTTTCTTAAACAGAATTTAATTAAAGAAAGTGTGTCAACGCCCAATTTTTGTTTGGTTTGACGCAACATTTCATGGTAGAATTGCTGATGAACACTACGTTATTGACATTGCTCTAATTGCAAAGAGTTAGGAAAAATATTGGTAATTCCAAAAAAAAGTTGGAAACTGTATGATAAAGTGCAATTAGGGACAGAGCAATAAAGGTAAACCTGGAAAATAGCAATGTAATAATCACACGTAGGCAAATGGAATAAGAGTGATTGAATATTAACTGGAAAGAAAAAGCAAGGATCGGAAGTGGTTGAAGCACCTCGAAGATTCACGACAAACAGATATGGAATAGAAGAAGAAGAAGTAGTAGTAGTTAAAGAGAAGAATCAGAAGAAGCACCTACGGACAGTTGGTGATGACAGCTAGGGATAGTTGGGTTGTTAAGTTCATTATAGTAGTTTCTGAGCTTATATAGAAGATAATAACATTACCTAGTGATAGTAAAAGTATGAAGCATGTGAAAGTTTGTTTGTGTTGAAATATGTTGTAATTATTAAATTTTATGACATTTATTACATGTTGTAGAGGACTTAGTAGACCGGTTGGTATGGCGCCTGGCTACTAATTTACAGATCTTGACTTCGGGTCTATTGCGCCCTATAAAGAAAGGTGTGTCAGCAGCTCCTAGAAATACTTTACCTGTAAGAACTGGTAACTACTATACTGTCATAACAAACTGGAGAAATAATTAGCGACTGAAGAAGTGTGCTGCCACACTACTTTCGTCACTGTATGCGGGAAAACTCACGCCTGACAGCCAACCGCGGCTAAACCCTAGATAAAAGGATACATTAATATTATTACAGGTTGTGTAAAAGACATGTTGACGAAACGCGTATGATAACTCTCCTATAAGGTGTATTACTGTCTTACAGAAGTGTTTATGAAACATCAATTTATGAATATAAATATCCCTCACTCAATACTCTGTCACCGTTACTGTTTATGTATGACGGTACATGCGAAAGTTGTAATACTGTGGAAAAATATATTCATGTGCAGTATGGCTATACTTACGTTTTTCTGTTCTCTCTTGTCAGAACACAATTATTTATTGCACATTGAGCACCTAGTCGCTCATATTACAATTAAGAAATTTTTCTGTACACAATCATATGTGTACCATATTCGTCATCTGAATTTGACTAAATAGGTCTTCGTTGAGTTCTGGGTTTCAGATCTACGCAGACTTGGTTTAGCCTTCATTTCAACGAATTTCTGTATTCCTTTCGGAGGTGTTTTTAATAGTGTAACAAAGCGTACAGTTCCCTTGCAATTGGATGTTTCTTTTATTCTTTTGTAAAACGTTTTATTTCCATGTCCTATAAGGAAATGGAAGTATGGTGATGGTGAAAAAAATCGTGTTCGAGATAAGGGCTGATTCTGATTGTACTACTCTCAAAATATGAAGAAAAGCCATTTTCTGAAAAGTGTCTGTGAGTCTTTCTGTGTATCTGTGTGTAGAATGTTTTATGGCAAACGATAACTCCCACAAAATCAATCAGAATCAAGTAATGTTTTGCATGTGTGCCCGAGTTACAGTATAGAGGACTCAAAGCTTATTTATTTTGCTGAAGATCGGTTGAGAGGAAAGTTTAGTTTACCTGCAACCTTTTGAGTTTAAACAAGAGCGAAGTACTTAATTCTGATAAAGTATCCTGTAAAGGAGTTAATAATAATCCACTGTAGGAAAGTAGATAAAATATTTATAAATGGAGAGATCTAGAGATGAAGGTTAATTTGTACTGTACTCCCAGAACAAAATGTAAGTACAATAGTATCATAACATAAAAGTGAATATTTTATTACACCAGCTATTGACAAATTAGCTAGCAGTAATATTTAAAACCTTACAGCGTTAATCGAGGGACAATTAATATGTTTACAGACAAAGATCCACGCTTGCATCCATATATAAAATATATATCCTAATAGATTCATGTTGTTCAGAATTAAAGTCACCTGTATGCATAAAATATACTAAATACTTAACCTGTACCTTTGTATTTGCCCTGTTAGTGCATTCTTCCATCCTCAGCGCTATAGTCCACGTAGAGCTTGAGCTTCTTTCACAACAAGCCATGATTCCCTTCTGTCATCCAGCATTCGTCTACAACTACGAACACCAAGACTTTTGAAGTACTCCTCGAGTCTGTTAAATCACCTTCACTTTAGTTTCCATTTTGCTTTCTCCCACCTGACTTAATCTCCAATATTATTTGATGAGTTCTTTCTTCGGTTGTCTTCTGTAGGCGACGTGCCCACCTTATCCTTTCCATTCTCCTCCTATCCTGTGACTTCGTGTTGTTTAAATTATAACTCCTTTCAAACATATGCCTGTTCATTTGGTCTAATTATTCCTCATAGTTCGCAAAAATAGTTAACAAAGACAACGTAATTTCGTAGGTTTACACGTAAGAGAGGACGCGGAAGTCGTAGACTATGATTAATTGATGTAATCCTGGAAGCTTTGAAAGTACTTGCAGTGAAAAATTGAAGGACATCTGCTAACGATAGAGGAGTCTGGTGGAAAATCCTTAGTGAAGCTGAGGCCCATCGTGGGCTGCGGAGTACTGATCAATGAATGATGATAAGGTACACACGGCCGGTGTCAACGTTATTAAGTTGAAACGATACCAGGCTCTTAGGCCGTGCTCGGTTGGTGATAACTAGCCACATATTCGGCTTACTACGTTTCCATCCCAGCCACTGCTCAGTATTGTGTTTACCTTTACAATCATTATAGTGTAATTGAAAATAAAAGAAAGAACACTAGTTAAAATAGAAGACCGTTTATACTGAATGAACAGCTAGACTTTTATTATCGTACAGTGATGCATATTACCCCACCATAAATAAGATGAGATCCACAGTACATGTACAGTAACAATTTACATTAATAATCGTGTAGAACGCTTTAAATGGTGCCCAACGTCAATTCTGTACCGTATATGGCGTTTGTGTTTCTGCAGGTGACATTGATCTGTATCTAATATTATTATTTTTAATGTTTTGACGAACGCTACGGAATAATTATCCCTGATGATAAGGCATATACCCAAAAACTAGATTTAACTAGTACACGACGAAATAATGGGAGGCGTAAAAATGATAATTTATATATTTGTTAAGTGTATTGTATATTTTATTGATTATTGATGCACCGTAGTTACTTCAGACTGAGAGAACAACGTGATTTTAGCTTATTACTTTTTAGCACGTCTGACACCCTACAGATTGAGTAATATTCAATTAAGCAATGTTGTGGATGGTTACGCTCTAAAGGCCGGTGTTCCCAAAATTTGCAACTCGTGTTGAGAAACATTGATTTTATAAATTTGTTAAAGACAAAGAATTGGTCTTAATAGAAATATCCTGCATAGAACTTTGGAAAGTTTTTAAAATATTATTAAAATTTTGACTTTAATTACTGGTTCTTAGACCGTTAAATTTAAAGAATTTTTTTAGTAATCTCCAAATTTGGATTAGGGTTACATTTACTTTATTTGATTTAACGATAGGGAGTTAAAGAATGTTTTATGTCCTTTTAATTGGTACTAACATTTTAAACATAAATTTCTCTTTGTCGCCCTCTTCTCCTCCTCTATTGTTTCTAAGTTCCCTGATAACATGACACAGCCTGTGGTCATCTTTGTACAACTAATCACCAAAACGTGTCCTCCAGGGATCGTCATCTTTAATAGGCTATATCAATAAAAATCCGATAAAGTATTTAATATTTAAATGTAAGGCAGAAAAAAGAGACTATTCACTAAGCGAACAACAATCAAAAGTACTTAGTAAGCAATTTCTACTAAAAAAAAACAACCAAAACCGCAATAGTTAACAACATTCTTCTTCTTCTTCTTCTTCTTCTTCTTCTTCTTCTTCTTCTTCTTCTTCTTCTTCTTCTTCTTCTTCTTCTTCTTCTTCTTCTTCTTCTTCTTCTTCTTCTTCTTCTTCTTCTTCTTCTTCTTCTTCTTCTTCTTCTTCTTCTTCTCCTCCTTCTCCTTCTCCTTCTCCTTCTCCTTCTCCTTCTCCTTCTCCTTCTCCTTCTCCTTCTCCTTCTCCTTCTGCTTCTCCTCCTTCTTCTTCTTCTTCTTCTTCTTCTTCTTCTTCTTCTTCTTCTTCTTCTTCTTCTTCTTCTTCTTCTTCTTCTTCTCCTTCTCCTCCTCCTCCTCCTCCTCCTTCTCCTCCTTCTCCTTCTTCTCCTCCTACTCCTCCTCCTCCTCTTCCTCCTCCTCCTCCTCCTCCTCCTCCTCCTCCTCTCGCAATTTCCTTCTTCTTCTTCTTCTTCTTCTTCTTCTTCTTCTTCTTCTTCTTCTTCTTCTTCTTCTTCTTCTTCTTAACTTCATGGATTAACCATGAAGTTGGACTGCCTGTTCCGTCTTACTATTATATCTCGCTATCGTACACTTGGTCTGTTTAAATCCTTGTACAGAGAGCTGTCATTGCCGTCTGGCCAAAGAAACTGTTTACGGGATCGGTGAAATTAACACTATCCACTTGTACAGTCGGGCACGCGTTTCAAGAAGCAGACCATATATCAAATTTAGCCGAGGTTTGGGAGTCCGTCAACAACAATCATCGATAGGATCTGATAACGTGCCTACAATTTGAACCAGGAAGAGAAGACCATATAAAGGTTTTCATTCCGTACTCTTCTAACGGTTATGAGGAATCGCACACGATATTCTTTCTAACCTTAGAGGTTACAAAATTAGATCATGTATGGTGCCTTAATCGGTTTGCCTTAATAGTAGCGCCTTACGATTGCTACCTGTTATGTCTATGCAAACAGGCCACTTTTGTTCAAATTCAAGACTCGGATGAAATTGCATCAACCATAAATTCACGTGCAAAGGAAGCAAATGTCACAGTATTTAAACTGTATTTCATACTTGGGTCCGACAATGGCAAAGCGTATTCAAAGCAGCCGTGACAGTGTTGAACAGCCGTTTCGTGTACAGCAGACAGGTACCTCTTGTTTTGAACTGTTCACAAGGTTTTGGTAACAGAGAAGCCAGTGCTTCTGACTGTCCGTATTATTTACGTACTTAGGTGTACACAAAACATCATGTTTTATTTGCCGCCACGGTGGGAGTGGTACGCACACACACCGATCACATTACGCTCCCTAACTAAACACAGCCAGTAACTAGTATTGGCAAGGTTGTACAAACACTGGGCGATCGTGATTACTTCCGTGTCCGGTAATCAGCCGTGTCCTGTCGTAGTCTGCAATGGTTTTTGTGCATGCGTCACAAAATACCGACGGTACAACTTGCATACGGTAATCTTTAATTGACTACTGGCAGTCTGCATGCGTAGTTAGCTGCAGTACCTTTATGCACGTCTAGTTAATGACATATTAAAAGCAGTCAGTAGAAGTCGCGTTACCTAATGTAACACTTGTCTGACTCTAGTTATTAGGATTAATGTAACAATATTAAAAGACTTGTCTCGAGATTTCTCCAAATATCCAGTGCCAAGGGCACTCGTAACCGGCAAATCTACTAAAAATTACTCTTTTTTTTTTAAAAAGAATCATCAGTAATTTCAGAGTAAGTTTGTATCAAATTTATCTGAAAACGCCTAATAATAATTTTTTTATATTTTTAAAATGGTTTAAATCTTAGGAAAAGTTTTCGCAAAAGTACAGATAAGGTTAACATTTTGTATAATTCTGTAACTTCCTTATAACAAATCGTATAAAAAGCAGTTTTTACCATTTGATAAAATATTTCACTAAACATTCTCTACCAATGTCTGTCATAAGGCCAATATTTGCTCATTTTCAGTCATCCTAATTTGTTAAAAAATAACTTCATAACAGTACACATTTTGCTGAACCATTTTATTTAGAATAGTTTGGCAAAAAATATCTTTGTTGGTTTGGATACTTTGGTATTGGTTTACATGATGGTGTGTTGACCTTTAATGAAGGTAATATAGGTAAGTGTCAGGCCTTAAGGTAGTGAAAAATTGACTTGCAATGAATCTTTGAGGCAGAGACAGCAGTAGATGAATTGATGGAAAAGGCTAAATCAGAAAAAAAACAATAAAAATATATTTTAAAAATTGTAATTGCGTTTTTCTAAAAATCTATTTAATTTTATAAAAGACCAATTGTTTCATAAACCATGTGAATTATCAAGCTAAAATTGTTAATGGTTCTTGGGTTAATGGAGGTGTAACTACGCTACTAGAACTGCACAGTTTCGCCGATAAACAAAAACGTAAAAAAATTTTAAGTTTGTATTTGTTTGCCAAATTTTAGAGGAAAATATATAAACATTATAAACATAAGGATACTGATATATCTTCACAATTGTAGTGGCATTTGGAGTTAATGCGCTGTTTACATGCGTGTTAAAATTTCACACTTCATTCTTTTACAGATTCTAAGATAATGGCTCTCAAATTTGATAAATTTATCATGGTAAGCGTAGCAGGTTACTAGTGCCTTCAACTAATCACCTAATCATTATCATTAGTCCAGCTGAACCGGCGTCCGCTAGAATTATCTCTGGCGGTAGTGAATTCTGGGAGAGTTGGCGCTTCACACAACAGCCAAACGGGCGCCAAAGCAGACAAAACTGATAGCGTAACAGGGACAATGACCAATTGTTAGTCAGTAGGAAGCCAATGACCATAGACCATAGTCATATGTATAGTACTTTCCTTAACAAAATCTGTCCGTTATAAAATATTAAGGAGGAATCAGCCCTACATGCCATAGATGTAGGTCTGTCTACCGAAACTTTGAGGCAAACGACTTGAATAAAACAAGGTGACAACGTACGTCTCACCAAATCATGATTAGAGTAAAATTTAAAACTGAATTTAAGGACTACAGTTTAATTTATAGGTGCAGTATATGTAACCAAACATTTGATTGTCTGGTATTCAGTAGCACATTTGTCTAGATGTGTGAACAGTCGTAAGATTTAAAAAAAATAATTTTACTTAATTTTTGTGTTGATAACTATTATGTTAGTTCTTATAGCATATATTAGTATTATTAGTAGTATTTAAAAATATGTCTGTATTTACTATGTATTTTGTGATATACTGTACTTTACTGCCAGAAATATGTAGGATCAAATAAACAAAATAAATTACCGAGATTTTTACAGCCCGGAGCGTATTAGTCTAGTCGTTGTGTAAGATTTCCGATCTTAATAGCTGTGATGTATAATTAAAATGATTATTTCCCCAAGACTGACGTTATCTGTCACTTTTTAAGTGTTGAGGCTTGTTTCTGTCAGCTTTACGTCCCTATGGCTGGCTAGGATGCTGCAGAACATTCAAGCAGGAACGACTTTAACAGTTTTATGGATGGACAGCGGCCATTGAGCCCGCGAGATTTAAATAATAACAACATAAATAAGTTAAAATTTTACACGTAACGTCAGTATTTGTTTTAATGTACTTACTAAGTAAATACGTGATGGAGGTAAATAAAATTAAAATGTCATCATCATCTTCACAACACGGCACAGGCAAGGTTCTGCCTGTTCCGCTTTCAAAAATTCGTCCAGGCATCTCTTCGTGGGCCTTCACACACACACGTGTGTTTTATAGGTTTGTATTTTCAGACTTATTTGGCCAATCTGACAACCCTTCTAAGTATTAATTCACACTTGATTGTAAAATTTTAATTTTTTTGTTTAAGATAAAAACTTTTAGCTCTTCGCATTTCGTATACGCTCAAGTTTAGGCCACCTTTTAACTCCTTTCAAGAATGCAATTTCTAAGGCCTGTAGGCTATTTTATTGCCTTGGTTTTTAGTTGTTGTCCATAATTGACACCCATAGAATAATACAGGGATTTCCATAACTTTGTAAAAAATTAATTTTTTATTTGAACATACCTTTTTCATAAAAATACGGCTGATTGTTTCACAGATAGTCTAGAACTCACCTAAAATAACATCAATATCATAGTTAATACCACAGCCAATATCATTTCCCAAATTAAGTGGCTCACCTGTCCTAGAACGCAATTACTAATATTGTTTTCGTTCATATTTGCTCCTTATGTTGAAATGTTATTACCTTTGTTTTTATAGTGGACATTTTTATGTTTTACTGTTTGCAAATCTGATGAAGTTTAAAAACAACATTTGCAAATGAGATCCGGTAGTTTGAAGTACAAGCAAACAACAGCACATTTATATATCTGTCTCGTGATAACTTATTACCAGGGTTCACTATTTCCTTACTAGATCGTCAATATAAATGTCAAAAAAAGTAGGTGTTATATTTCATCCGCTCTTAAAATTTAAAATTTAAATTTAAAAATGGTAATAAATGACAATGTTTACATGACATCTTCCCTAAAAGTCCTGATATGATTACTTGTACCCAATAATGGCATCACATGTATGAAATACATTGAGTAGCTTATGTAAACTACACAATAAGCATTTACTGTTAACGCTGATAAGTCACGTAGCAAATTGTCAACCGTTGTGACGTCTGCCAATTTACATCTCTTTCCAGTCACGAGGTAGACTTGCGTTGATCGAAGTGACAAGTTGATGTCACAAGTAACACAGATTGCCATTTTATGGACAACAGCATAAGAGGACGATTAAAGTTGAACTTTATGGGCTTAAATATAAGTGCTTAAACATTTATACCGTTTAATAATTACCATCATTATCATCTGCACTTTAGAGGCAGATGTGTCCTACAGAGGATTTAATATTTGTCATTCTATAATTGACACATTTTTGTTTTCGGACAATGGCTATTCTGTCGGACTTGGAAAACAGGTTGCAGACGGATATAGGCTACATTTGTTAAATTGAATCTGCAAACAGTGTGGATTACAAATATCTACACTTAAGACCAAGGTAATGGCTTTTCGTCGAATTGATCATATAAAGGGAAAAATTGTTAAGGATGGTACTATCCTAAAACAAGTCAGCAATTATGAATACCTGGACTACAGTGTGTCTATTAATACAAGCAACGACATTATGTGCGGAACTATCAGGTGAACTCCTAAGTTAACAAATAAAGGAACACGCCCAAAACTCTACAAGGTGATGGGCTTTTCCCACACTTTCTTATGGGTCTGAGAATTGGACTTTAACGAAAGATCAGGCCAGTCGCATCCAAGCGACTGGATGAATGAGATTTCTTAGACACGCGGCGGGATATACTCTTCATGATCATAGAAGAAACACAGATCTACTGCAGGAACTAATTATGAATACACTCGACAGGTTTGCCCAGTATCGGCTGAATTGTTGAGAACATCTTTGCCGAATGGATGACTGCCGCATACCTACACGATTATGGAACTATATGATGACGGGACGGAGAAGAGTAGGACGTCCGAGGAGGCACGGGAATGACCAGCTCTAATCTTTGCTTGTTTGAGACCGGAACAAACCATCCTTGGTTTTATCCTTGAAGATGACGGTGATGGTGACTTTGAAGCTCCTATGGTTTCCATCTTTTCTAAACCTACTAATTTATAAAACTTCTATTCCTTTTATATCTTCTTACGTTGAGTCACAACCTCTGTTTTTTCCTTACCAGTAAATGCGCATTTCATGGCTGACAGTCTTGTTCAATGAATTGATAAAAG
Organism: Magicicada septendecula; assembly: GCA_034769895.1. Lineage (NCBI taxonomy): Eukaryota > Metazoa > Arthropoda > Insecta > Hemiptera > Cicadidae > Magicicada > Magicicada septendecula. Next base: position 332,108,542 of record CM068375.1, on the reverse strand, counting down.
ATGAATATTGTCAATTCTTTCATTTACTTTCTTAACGTATTTTATCTCAGATGACTTCACCTTTTTATTATTTGGAGTAATTTCACATCTTGAGCCTATATTCGAGTTTCGCTCTCATATATTTGTTATCCACATTTTGCTCCCATTTACTAGTACAGTATAATTAAAACAAAATTACGGACTCTGGTTTATTATGTATTTCAAAACATCTAAGCAAAAGGTGATTTCTTATAAGAAATACTATAAGAATCCTATAAGAGTTCTAAATTTGTTCTATAACGGTTCTATAAGAATTTGTTTTATAAACTGTTGTTATTTCTTTCAACATTGTCTTTCAACTAATAGCTTCTGAGGACTATCCCGGATTCAAGGGACTGAAACGCCAAGCTTTAAAAAAATTACGAAGCAAGCAGTCCGAATAGAGAATTTACCCGTATGGACTATTACTACTGCCAGTTCTATAAATTTCACAAATCGTAAGTCGTCTTCAAGTACAAAGAAAACATTAATTCATAATCACAAAACCAGTAACGTTAGAAACCAAATTCAGCAAAACACAACAACCAAGAAGCAAAACACAGCATAAGACAAGTTATAAGCAAGAAGAAAATTACATTAAAATAGAATAAAAATTAAAATAAAACATTTTAAACATCAGAACAGTATTCCCCTAACCCTGGATTAGCAACACATTCTGCTCGCAGTAACGTTGTATATCGTAGATTTGGCCGTTGATTATTGTTTTAATGAATTTCTAACATTTCCGCTGGATAGTTGTAAGGAAATAGTGCAGTCATTGCAATCCTCTTATAGAACTTGAGCAGTGTTTCTTTCCAATCTTTATTCTTGAAAATTTGTGTTCCGGCCTGAAAATACGACTAATCCAGTTTGATTGACGCATATTGTAAAACTTGCTTTAGAGACTTGTAAGTGGTTAATTAACATGAACGGGTTACCAGCGCGTTGCATAACCCCCACCTTGTTGAATCAAGTAATTTGTACTCAAGGTTTTCTTCTCTAGCCTTTGGTGATCCAACACCTAATTTTAAGGCAGTAACATTGCCATACCCTGGCAGTGGCTCCATATTAACCCTAAAAGCTGGGTTGCCAATTCCGCCGGATCTGCCGGACCGAAGTTCTTCTTCCCCGCCTTCACCGCATTTGTGGTCACCGCCCGTAACCCTGGACAAAGGAATAGCGTTATACCCCGCTATATTGGTTTTCAGCAGAACTTATCCGCCGACTCACTATTCCTGACCAACACCCGCAACGTGGACGCGCCTGCTAACAATTTCCTAAGTGGAACAGATGAAGTCTTCTGCCTTCACTTAGACCGGGTTAATGCCTAAATTCAATCCCAAGGGCATTAAATTTAATATTTTTTAAAATATTTTTTACAGAGGGAAACTTTGGAGAATAGGAGGGTCTGCACTCCCTCGATATGTGGAACTCTCATCCACCTAAACCACAGACCCGTACTTCTTGACGTCAGTCCACCCCATTACATTGTTTCACCGTCGTGTTTGACATACATCGCCTAATAAAGCACCGTAATATTTATTCCTCGTTCTATAAACCGGTACTCAATGTTTGAGTGGCCTGCGTTTATTTGATTTCCTATTATTTCCTGAGGCGTAGAACACCTTCTACGAAGGCAGCCATGTTATCCCATCGTCCCACTCTACTGATGTAACGTGTTCCCGCGTTACAAATTCAGGGAACCCATCTTAACTGATCTCTGCCAATTACATGGGCTGCCTACGTTGTAACGAACTGTATTCACATCAAATTAACTGAACAAATTACTTACTAACTGTGTAAGGAAACAAGGGAAGGTATTGTACTGATTTACGCGCTCATTTTATGTGTGTAACAAGACGACTTCTCTTTATTTAACAACTGTTACTGACAGATCCCATTGCATCGCTAATTAAACTAAAGTATTTAATTTCTTTTATAAAACTTTGGGATCAAATTGACTCTATTTTGCTATACCTCGGATTCGGGTTAACTTTCTGTATTTGATAGTAAAGACTTTTAATTATTTCCAATTCATTATCTTAGCTTGCAAGACTTCTTTAACCATTTGAAGAATGGTACTATTACTTGGAATAATAATAAGATATTTTAATATATAAAGCGTTACAACGTATGATGTTTGAGTTTTTTTACAGTAAACACTTAGATTTACTCTTTTAATGTTTACATAAAATTAATTGTCTTTGAAAAGTCTCTTTTAGAAGTGTGTAGTGTAACAAATATTATTAACTCTCGATAGACAGGCTATCGAGTCACCTTTAGAATGGAATGTAGAAAACTCCTCCTGGGGTGTCCGTCTTGGGAATTCTTGTACGCGCCGTCATCATCTGGGTCGGGTCTTCGTCAATAAGGTGTCGAAAGTTCACAGAGGAGATTGAAGCTTCTTCGGTGTAATTATATGCAGATTCTCGGATGTCCTAAACAGCATCTCCTGCCGGGTATACGTGTCTTTAAGCAGTTCCTGCAGATCACATCTTTAGGAATGATGTTGAAATTTGAGTTACATCTTGAAGAGAGTCGTCATCTTGCTTGACACTATTACTTTTTGTTATTACATATTATTTCTTCTTGTTACCACATATTTATAGTTAATGGTACATGCCACACGCTTTTAGCAGTGGTAGTTACTAAACTACATTTAAATTAAACAAACAAACTGACAACATTTTATCAGAGCTTTCGCTCGTACATCTGCACTCTGTGAGGTCAACATAGCGAGAGAGAGTTTTTCTCCTCGCTTCAACTGGTACTTAACAAAAGGGAGAGGGGCAATTACTCCGCGAGAATATAGTCCCTAACTTTATTCAAGTTAAAATTTTTAATTACACAAACTATACCTTAATAAACATATATAATTTTAATGAGTTATTTTAACGACTATCTGTGTCTTCAGATTTTTAATTATTAACATTATGATTTTTATCTTATCCTAAATTACAGACGACTCGGTAGACATGTCGAGTCCGGAATTAACAGGTCACCGCCTGACAACAAGCAAAGGGTTAAATACGACAATAATAACTATTTACAATATGCCTTTTTATTAAAGTTTCCTTGAACTTCTTAATTACTACTTATTCTCATACTGAGTACATACAGGGGTTTTTAGTATTATAGTGAGATTTAAAATTGATTAATCGCTCGCAAACTTACTTTTTAAAATTCTTCCTTTTTTACAATTACTGTTACAATTTAAATCGTCACATACTCCACCGCTTAATTTGCACATTACGGTTTTTTTTTTTTATAACTGGGGACTTGAAGTATGAATGGTGTCAGTGTGTGTAATTTCTTTCACATAGTTATCGGTTAGCATTATATCTACTTGCTTCTTCTTCACAACACAATCTACTTTTATACATTCTTAATAACTACTCTTTTTTTTTTACACATAATATTTACAAAATAAAACACAAAACTCTTTCTTATCTCTCTTATCTCTATCACTTAAATCTACTACCGGTTTTTTCTTTCTGGTTGTCTTACTCTCTCTATGTAGAGTAACTTTCTAAATCTTTACTATTTAGAATTCTATCTTGTTTCCATTGAGTACTAGATAACTCATCGAGTTAATGAGTGTTAGTTCCCATCTAGTTAATGAGTATTCATTAATGTATGCTCCGCAGAACTGGATTTCAGGTTGATCAGGCCTCATTTCCAAACTCTACGTTTAACATTTTTCACGGTTTCAGAAGTATAATTTACTTCCTTACCTAGTATTCCCTTTTCTATTTTGGGTTATACTATTCCGTCTCTTCTTTTATACAATTTTAGCTGTGACATATGCGTTCTCCGCACATATTTTCGAGTCGCAGGTTCGCACAGGGCTACTGTAACTGGAGTTAGGTACTTCTGGATTCGGTAAGGGCCACACCATCGGAATGATAGTTTAGAGGTGGTCTTATCAATCGCACTACTAGTGGGGTGAGTCTTGTACATTACTAAATCACCTACTTGGTACCTAATTGAATTGTTATGATTACCTTTCTCGTGGTATCTTCTGGATTTGTCTAAGTTTGCTCTTAAATTAGAGCGGGCTTTATTCCATATTCGCTTTATCTGCTTATCCGTTATTTGCAGGGGCAGCAGATCGTGTATATTCCATCTCGTGGACAAAGGGTGGTTTGGTCGGTATTTGTACAGTAACTCAAACGGGGTCGACTTGTGACCTTCGTGATAAGCTGAATTAAAAGCATATTGAATCCAGGACAGGTTTTGGTCCCACGACGTGTGATCGTTCGCATGATAGGCGATTAGCGCAGATTTGAGGTTTCGTAGATACCTTTCAGCAATATTGCCTTGCGGTCGATACTCTGTAGTGGTTATATGGTCTATCCCTAACTTGAAACACATATTCCTAAATTCTTTTGCTTTAAATTGTGGACCGTTATCAGATACTATGCGTACTGGAGTACCGTAGTTTTTAAATAGTCTTTCCTGTAATATTTTTACAGTCGTCGACGCTAATGCTCGTCGCATGGGATACATCCAAACAAATTTAGTGAACGAAACTACACAGATGAGTAACATTGTATTCCCTGATTTCGATCGTGGATATGGACCTGAGAAATCTAGATAAAGTTTAGAAAAAGGGGTCTTAGGGATTTCTGAAATCAGTTGGCTTACTTGAGTATTCCTGGCTGGTTTACTGAGGCCACATAATGTACATTTCTTTACGAAGTTGGCTATTTCGCTGTTCATATTGTTCCAATGATATTCCTTTCGAACACGATGTATTGTCTTATTGATTCCCATATGGGCTCCTATGGTAGATGAATGGAAGTATTCCATCAGCATGGGCTTAATTACATCAGGGGCTATTATTCTTAATTCCTTTCCGCTCCTTATCTTGTGACATAGTACGTTTCTACTCAATACGTACTTCTCGGATTTAATACGTTGCGTAATTTGTTCTATAATAGGCTTCAGTGAGGGGTCTTGTTGTTGATACAGGGCAATGTTTGTAAAGGCAAGGGGGAATTCAGTAATTACGGCGTTAGCAAGTGCTATTTCCCGATTCTCTTTGTTTTCGGGAGTTTTAGTGGGCGACTGGAACATACGGGACAGGGTATCAGCGACTACGTTTTGAGTACCTTTAATATGCTGCACTCTGAATTTGTAGCAGTTTAACTTCAATATCCATCTTCCAATTCGTCCTAACTGTTTAGGGTGATTCAATAACCAAGATAACGCCTGATTGTCGGTTTCCAAAAGGAATTCTTTATGTTCTATGAAGGGTTTAAACTTCTCGAACGCAAAAACAATTGCTAGACATTCCAATTCATATGCAGAATACTTTCTTTCCTGATCGCTAAGTGTTCGCGATGCATAACTAATAGGTAGTCTACAGTTATCTATCTCTTGATATATCACTGCACCTAACGCTACACTAGAACTGTCGGTTTGCACTACGAAAGGTTTCGTGAAATCCGCTAGTTGCAAAACTGGGGGAGATATAATACTTTCTTTAAGTTGCTCAAACGCGTTTTGATGTAGTGAGCTCCATTCGAACTTCGTTCCCTTCTTTCGTAAGGAGTTTAGGGGTGCTGCTATTTCGGCAAGATGGGGAATATATTTGTGGAAATAATTTACCATTCCCAAAAATCGGGCTATACCTTTTGCATCTCGTGGTGGTGAAAATTCTCTAATAGCGCGGGTTCGTTCGGGGTCAATGCTTACCTTTCCATTCGCTTTCACGATGTGACCTAAGAAAGAAAACTGAGGGACGGCAAAACTTACCTTCTTTGGGTTCACAGTCAATCCTGCTCTTAGTAACCGAGATAACACTTCGCCTAGATGTTTAAGATGTTGTTCCATAGATTCGCTGTATATAACGATGTCGTCCAAATAGTGATACACATATTTAAATTTAATATCGTGAAATATCCTTTCTAACAGTCTACTACATACGGAACTTCCTTGAGATATTCCAAAGGGTACTCTAGTAAATTGGTACAAGTTAAAAGGGACTGCAAACGCGGTTAGACGTTTTGATTCCTCAGAAAAGGGTATTTGGTGAAAAGCTTGATTCAGATCCATCACCGTAAAGACCATAGCTTTAGTGAAATAATCAAATGCACTATGGATGTCTGGAAGAGGGATTGATTCAAATTCTATTCTTTTGTTTAATTGCCTATAGTCCACAACTAGTCTGTGTTTATCTTGTCCTTTTGGTACTAAAAAGGAGGGTGAAGAATATGGGGACGTAGAGGGTTCAATGACTCCTTGCTCCAACAACTTGTTGATATGGTTTCGCATCACTTCCATCTTGGGAGGCGACAACTTGTACGGAGTTAGGCGTATTACTTTCTGATAGCTCAGATTAATTTTATACTCTATTAGGTTTGTGAGTCCTAGTTTAGGTGTAAGAACCGAGGAAAATTCTTTTATTAATTTCAGTATTCGCACTCTATCTCTTTTTTCTAGGTGGGACAAATCTGAGTCTTGGTAGATAACATGTGCATTAGATGAACAATATTTTTCTTTATTACTATCAAATCTATATTTCCGTGTACGGTCAAATCGGAAATAATATACTTGCTCAAAGATGTCAAGAATCATTCCTGTCTTACTAATAAAGTCTGCACCTAATATTAAATCAGGTCCTAATTCCTTACATACTAACATTGTAAACATCCAGGTTAAGTTCTTGATTTTAACCTTAACGGTAATGCTCAGGTTTATGTTTATATTACGTTTATCAGCGGTAGCACACTTTATATTCACTGGTTGATTCCGTTTTACTAGATGGTGTTTAGCTAATATGTCCGCTAATTCTTGGCTGATTAAAGTTCTACTAGATCCCGAATCAATTAAGGCGATGGTGGATGTAACGCCTAAATCAACTCGTATTAATGGTAATAGATTTTTAGTCCAGTTACATTTATTAATCGCGTTACATTTTTCACGAAATTCTCTCACATAGGGATCGATTTCTTTCGAACTTTTTTTTCTTCCACGTTGGTTATAAAATATTTTATTATTATTATTATTTTCTTTGCGTTCACCTGGTTTCGAGTAGCTGCGGAAGACACAGGATTTCGGGTCTCCCTGCCTTACATGTTTTTTGAAGTGGGGTGATTCCGTTCAGTGTTAGGCGGAGGTAAATCAGTAGTGGGAGATTGTACTGGGGAGATGTGTAATTTCATTAAGGACTTCTCTATTTCGTCCATCCTGAATGAGTCGGATTTTCGTCTTAAGTAATTAATAATTGAAGGTAAGCGGCGTAGAGCTTCGTCAGCTAGGTTTTGTACGTCAACAGGTATTTCCGTGAGATTAGGCCAGATCGACAAATTTTTTATTCGCCTGGTTAAATGCTCTATTCTCTGGGTAGTCCGCAAAATTATTGCCGGAGATTTCTCGTCTTGGAGGGTTTGAGACAACAAGGTAAGCTCACTATACTTGGCATTACAAATTTCTTTCTCGCTTTCATAATCGAGTTCACGTAGGTAGTTTAATTGCACGGGTGTATCAAATCCACATTCGCGAATCGACCTACGTAATTCCGCGACTGTTACATTCGCATGGGGTAGTCCACGCAAAAGAGCTTCGTAAGACAGCTCGTCTTTTAATAACAAATCCGGGTTGAATTGGGCCTTTTTTTTTTAGTTCTAACACATTAAAACGTACTTAAAATTAATCCTACAACACTATACATATATTACACATATATAAGATAAATTCTCAAGTAAATAATTTACACAAATTAGACAAGAACAATTTCTCTTCTAAAGGAGAGACAGAAATTCCACACACATATTTTTCAAAGTTGAATACCGATCAGCTGTTTTCTGGAATGTAGGTCACCCTCTTTATTTAGTTAACACAGGTAGGCTGAGTGTGTCAGTGAGAATGGGGGGTTTTACTCTTATTGTTCTCTACACAATGCCAGCGATTACTTCCTGAACAGGTCCGAACAGGCGGAAGGGAGCACAGACGTTAGGGTGAATCTTATTCAACAAAACGGACTATTATTACGCTTTATAACACTTTGACTCTATTCATTCATATACTTTCCCCAATTAAATCAATTAGTTATTTTGTTCACAAGTTCAAATAACGAAATTCTTTTCACGTAATTAACTGGGTCTACTTTACGCAGGAGCATTATTACTATTAACAAGGTTTTGTTACTACAGACACATGTTAGTGTATGTCTTATATATACTATGCAGGAGTATTCAAGAAACAACAGGTCATGGATTGTCTTAAAACAAACCTGTTAGAGACTGATCAGTTGACCAAACATTACAAGTCATGTATGCAAGTAGGTACATGCATATATCTTCATACAATGAGATTTCAACTTCTACTGACTATCATTTACGTATTTTGAGATACGTAAGATATGAGATATGTTTTGAAAATTAAATTTACATTATTTACATTCTCTGAGTGCATAGATCAATAACATTCAGTGAGTTATTTAATTTACTAAAAAATTAAGAAAGCTACAGAGTGGCACAATTTTGTTTGGGTCACTCTGTACACAATTACTCTTATAAGATAACAACAACACAATACCTTTTATAAAAATTAGCAGAGTCGCGCAATTTTGCAACGTGTTCCCGCGTTACAAATTCAGGGAACACATCTTAACTGACCTCTGCCAAATACATGGGCTGCCTACGTTGTAACGAACTGTATTCACATCAAATTAACTGAACAAATTACTTACTAACTGTATAAGGAAACAAGGGAAGGTATTGTACTGATTTACGCACTCATTTTATGTGTGTAACAAGACGACTTCTCTTTATTTAACAACTGTTACTGACAGATCCCATTGCATCGCTAATTAAACTAAAGTATTTAATTTCTTTTATAAAATTTTGGGATCAAATTGACTCTATTTTGCTATACCTCGGATCCGGGTTAACTTTCTGTATTTGATAGTAAAGACTTTTAATTATTTTCAATTCATTATCTTAGCTTGCAAGACTTCTTTAACCATTTGAAGAATGGTACTATTACTTGGAATAATAATAAGATATTTTAATATATAAAGCGTTACAACGTATGATGTTTGAGTTTTTTACAGTAAACTCTTAGATTTACCCTTTTAATGTTTACATAAAATTAATTGTCTTTGAAAAGTCTCTTTTAGAAGTGTGTAGTGTAACAAATATTATTTACTCTCGATAGACAGGCTATCGAGTCACCTTTAGAATGGAATGTAGAAAACTCCTCCTGGGGTGTCCGTCTTGGGAATCCTTGTACGCGCCGTCATCATCTGGGTCGGGTCTTCGTCAATAAGGTGTCGAAAGTTCACAGAGGAGATTGAAGCTTCTTCGGTGTAATTATATGCAGATTCTCGGATGTCCTAAACAGCATCTCCTGCCGGGTATACGTGTCTTTAAGCAGTTCCTGCAGATCACATCTTTAGGAATGATGTTGAAATTTGAGTTACATCTTGAAGAGAGTCGTCATCTTGCTTGACACTATTACTTTTTGTTATTACATATTATTTCTTCTTGTTACCACATATTTATAGTTAATGGTACATGCCACACGCTTTTAGCAGTGGTAGTTACTAAACTACATTTAAATTAAACAAACAAACTAACAACATTTTATCAGAGCTTTCGCTCGTACATCTGCACTCTGTGAGGTCAACATAGCGAGAGAGAGTTTTTCTCCTCGCTTCAACTGGTACTTAACAAAAGGGAGAGGGGCAATTACTCCGCGAGAATATAGTCCCTACCTTTATTCAAGTTAACATTTTTAATTACACAATCTATACCTTAATAAACATATATAATTTTAATGAGTTATTTTAACGACTATCTGTGTCTTCAGATTTTTAATTATTAACATTATGATTTTTATCTTATCCTAAATTACAGACGACTCGGTAGACATGTCGAGTCCGGAATTAACAGGTCACCGCCTGACAACAAGCAAAGGGTTAAATACGACAATAATAACTATTTACAATATGCCTTTTTATTAAAGTTTCCTTGAACTTCTTAATTACTACTTATTCTCATACTGAGTACATACAAGGGTTTTTAGTATTATAGTGAGATTTAAAATTGATTAATCGCTCGCAAACTTACTTTTTAAAATTCTTCCTTTTTTACAATTACTGTTACAATTTAAATCGTCACACTGAGCATTACCTCAATAATGATATTAGGACTAATGTTCCTTACTTAAGTTTCCAGGCGTTCTCGTTGTAACACATATTTATCGCATTAAAAAACTAAATAAAATTAGATTTACAATAATATGGACAACCTAACATTTTAAAGATTGATAGGTTTAATCTTAAGTATGCAAAATAATTGAATAGAGAAAATGATCAAGTGAGATTGGCTATCAGAACCCAACATTTTACTGTTTTAAATGAAAAATTTTTTTTTAGTAATCCTTATAATACAATCAATTCGGCAGGACTGTGTATAATATAACACTTTTGCTTTATAGGCAAGGTGCACAAAGCCAACCTGGCATAACGATTGTCAGCAGGATGACGTAATTCAGAATAGGCTGGTGAATTTTCTCCATCGCAAACACTGCCGTCTTATCTCTCAGGCATCACGAATTCTCTCAGTATACACTCTGACACACGAGTTGTTTTCCTGCTATACATCGGGCCGTGTTGATTTTATTTTAGTAATTGTTGTATTACAATCAAATTAGCAAGTGAAGTCTTCATCTACGTAAATTTACGAGTACATTAATAGACATATTCAGTATACCCTTTTAATATGGTAATTGCAACAGTTAGGTAAACCATTTGTGCAGGTTTAATAGGAAACCTATAAACCCTTACTATATGCCTTACCAAATTTGGATAGTTTCAATTGTCAGTATAATAAATTAAAACATTTAATTACTAGCTAAATTGTTAGCTTGCGAAGGTCCATAAAAGTGAAGTACTTCTAATAGCATCTTGCGTTGGCAGTAAGTAATAATGTACGTAGTAAACATTGAAGTTTTCCTCACTCGCCACAAAAACACGGAGAGATGAAACAGAAATCACCACAAGCTATACAAGTATTGGATGACCGACAATTCCCTCAGCAATACGCCAGCGCCCTCTAAGCGTTTCCTTGCAACTGTATCCCGTCCACAGTAATCCAATAAAATCGTGTTTTCCGGTTTCTCGATAACAAGTGCATTGAACCACAGTAATCCCCACTCAATCCCAATCCTTCTTCATGACAGATTTCCTCCATCAACTTGAAACGACCAACAAAACGTATATTTAAGTTATCACTGTCTGCCTCAACTTCACTGAAAACTATGTAAGAATACATGCATCATTTACTTTCTACCAGTAAGAATATAAAGTATACTCCTTCTGCTTTACTGTGAGTATTTGGATTAATATAATTCAAATACATTAATCTAATTTAAAGTAGAACTTTGTGTCTTAAGGTTCCATAAAACTTTATGATTTATTTTAATGAAATCATAATTTATTAGTAAACATTACAGAAATACCCGTCTTGGTTTGTTGCGAAGCACTTGCAGTAAAACGCATAACCGAAGACAGTAGTGTTCTTTGCAGAACTTAGGTTAAAGTCACAGAGTAAAGCGTAATCTGAAAGAAGACCTCAAAAACGAACAATTACCGACAGACAAAACTCTGTCTTTCCTAAACTGTGTCGGCTCTGAGAACTGTTTTTTCTCTAATTGTGAATGAATTTTACTCTTTTTGAGATAAGTAAAACGTAAGTAAGAACAAAACATACAGTCGGGCAACACTGCTGGTCAATGTCATTTGCCTAATGGCCGTAGTCGGCCAAACGTATATAATATAATGATATTAATAATAATAATAATAGTAATAATGATAAGTCTGAAGTAAGTTCTTATTCATTAAAATCATTCATCATTATTCCTGCATCTCCTAAGTGGAGCATAGAGTATCAATGAACTTCCGCCACCGGACTCTGTTCCGCGCCATCGTCTTGACCTCGGGCCAGGTCTTCCCTCCTTTCTCCATCCCTTCCGCTATTACACTCCTCCTCCATGTGTTCCTGGTCTGCCTCTTCTCCTGCTACCTTGTGGGTTCCATTCCAGGGCTTGTCTGGCTATGTTATCTCTATCTCGTCGTAATGTATGCCCAATCCACTTCCATTTCCTACGACGCATCTCAATGTCAATGGGTGTTGGGTGTTTGATGGGTTCTTCTCCACAGCTCTTCATTGGAGATAACTTGTGGCCACCATATCCTCAGGATATAAAAGTACTGAATATTTTTTTATATTTCTAAAAAAAGTTGCAAATTGAAGGTAACATAAAATATTAGTAACAAGTCACACAGCAAATGCTTTCACATTAATCAACTGGTTCAAGATTCAACAAGATAATTATATATTGCAGTAATTATTTATTCACCCTTATGAGGCTTGTTTACCTCTTACTTTTAGAAACGCATTACAAATGGATTACATTGTTTAATAATTTTGCATGAAAAAGTATTAAGGAATATGATTGTTGAAAAAGGTAATTGAACGAGAAGCAGAATGCATTTATCTGCCGTCTTGTCTTCCAATAAAGGGTGGATTGAATAGCATTTCATGTAGTGTTAAGCGACACTTCTAGTACGTATAGTGCATTGCAGCACTTTGGCGTTGTGTGAGCGCTTCCACCAATTACCTGCGTAACGTACTGAGTTCACGACGCAAAGTGCCTACGCTTAGAAAGCAAAGATAATTTGCATGAATCTAAAATATTCAGTAATATGATCGCGTACAAGTAGTTTTCTGGAATATTCATCTCTTCACCGTCGCTGAGAATGGGACTACACCATACATCATCTCTTGCATGCTCGATTCAATTTTAGTTTGCCATTCACTCTTCTTACGGTAAACCGCCATTCCCTATCACGTCTTCTAAGTTAATTATGGAAATGTTTTTCCGTTCTTCTGTCTGATGCAACTCATATAATTTTCCATCAATCCATTGGTGTGTGACTGCTTGTGTCCTGCACACCAGAAACTTCTGTGGTTCCAAATATCACGTACAAATCTTTTTCCTGTCTCATTGTCAATATCGCACATTCACGATCTGGTGTCGTCTACTAGGGTACCGCCGTCTAGTTACAACCCTGTATAACACGTTTTAGTCCCAACAATCAGCTGGCGTCCTTTCCGCGTGGCTAACATACTAGGTCCCTAGTTTTCCCGGTGTCTAAGGCTTTTTGTCTACACGTTTTGGCTCAAAATATTTTAGTTTCTGTTAAAATGTAATCTGAAATTCTCTCTGCAAAGGCCACACACAGTAATAGGAAGCAACAGAAATTACTTGCATTAAGCAATGATGCTAGCTTTGGTAAAGCTTAAGAAAAGGTTATGAAGGCAAGAAAAACATTTTAATTTTTTCTGGTTCCAGCAAACAAAACTCGTGGGTAGAACATACATTCAGACGCAGTATTACCTACATAACTATAATTAGTATTGGTCGTTTTTGTTTGTTTTGATATCACAGTGTGTGTATCCATTTACAATGGAATAGCTTTCATGAGAGTCATTATTTAGTCTAAATGTTAAATCGTATATTATTTCTGGTGAATACTTTTTTTTCTCATGGTTGTTTCTAGTAGCATTTTTTCTGTATAGCTTCTAACAAAGAGTACAAGGGCAGTAGATCTTTCTTTGTGTATAAACGTTTCAGGAAAGATTAATTTCTAATATATTTTAATGGTTTAAAACAATCTAAATGCTAAAAAATGCTGAATCTCGTGGATGCTCTTTGAGGTCTCTCTGTGTGTAATCCAATCGTCTGTTAAGCTGCAGCATTAGTTTGTATATACACAATATAGAAGCTAAACACTCTTGCCACATAACATATTTACGTTACTGTCTGCACACTGAAATGTGGAAAAGGTTATGGTAGTTCAGATCTTGGCTATTAAAATTATGTAATTTTATGTCAATTAAAATAAAACATAAGATGATTATTCAATAAGATGTCAGTAGTCAATGGCAGTGGGCACATTCGACATTGTGGGTAGTTAAGCGAATACTATTGATGGCTCTTTGATTGTGTCCGTTTCCTACTTTAATATTGTAAAATATAAAGTTATAAGTAGGGGTATTTTGTGTTTACGTTGACGTGTTTCTGTGACGAGTGTAAATGCACAGACAATAATAGGAATCAACAGAAATTTCTTGTGTTAAGCAACGATGTTAGCTTTGGTAAAGCTTAAGATAAAGTTATGAAGGCAACAAAAACATTTTAATTGTTTCTGGTTCTAGCAAACAAAACTCGTGGATTGAACATATTTCAGACGCAGAATTACTCACATAACTATAATTAAAGGAAAGACTGGAAGGAAAATAGCCAGGTGACAGATGACCAGAAGAACGAGGGCGTATAGAAAAATGAACGATAATTCAAAATACAGGGGCATAGTGTCTGCGGTTCTTTGTTGTCGGTCAGTATATTGGTCTACTCGAAAGTTGCTACTCTATTTACGTTAATTTCTATCAACATACTAATTCAATTAATTTGAGTTCTCAAATTTTTCTTGGTTTACCGTGCTATATAAAATTGTTAGCTAGATTAGGGGTAAAATTCTCTTTAGTTTGGTGCCCACCTAGAATTGAGCGATTTTTCAAAGATATTGAACCTCAACAGGTTTTAACCTTTCCCACTTACTTTGGAAAATCAATATAAAATCTAACTGACTCTGTGGGTTAAAAGTATATGTATACATGCAGATGTTTTACGAAAACCATTGGATGCACTTAAAAGTTATCGTGAGAAATATACTAAATAGGCAGGCAAGCAGATAGACACACAGACAAATGTCAAATGATCTAGTTGCGCTGAGAACTTGCTTTGCTAGTTTAATTAAACATTTTAATAGTACTTGTTGCAATACAGGCATGGCATATTGTAACGTTGTTTGCAAAAACATTCACTTCTACAATTTTGTCGAAATAAACACTTACTAGATAGGTAGGATTTTTACATGAGAAGCTCAACACGTATTTTTTACAAAATGGACATTCATGGATCAGTTCTGTATCAATGTTGACAGTGCTAAATCCGAGTTCACAAGGGTACCAAAGCAACATATTTATGTTTCAGCACACAATAATTGGGAGACACTTAACTCAGATTAACTGATGCCGTTAAAATGCATTATTCAGTTAAGTCAACCAGTAGATTAAACATTTCATTTCACTTATCGTTAATATGGCAGCAACATTTCATAACTGGGAAACATCTTACTAAACTTACGTTTGAAATTAAGTGTTGTATTTTTATTCAGAAGGAAACACAGTTGTAATTTTCTTTCTAATAAACTTTTAAACAGAATGTAAAATTATAGACTACCGTGTTCAAAGTATTTAGAACTTAACACTACGTATAACAGAAAAAGGAATAAATCACGTTTACAAACTTAAATAAATATTGTCCTTGTTTTTGTAGGTGGAAATCGTTTTTACCTACAAATTCAACTGCGTTTAATAAGAATATATCTTTAACTTTTTCAAAAAAGAATACTATTAATATTTCTATTCTTCTGGCATATAAAATGTAAATTATAATATATTTACATAAAGATTTAGACCTGGATACCGAGTTAAAAAACAAATAATAATGATTTTTATTTAAATTTGCCTTTAAATGTAAAAATAGTAGTGTGCACAGTAACACTAACATAACGACAAAATTTCCCGTAAATATCATTGATAAAATCTTTTCAAAATTATTAACTGTTACATAAATATAAGTGACTGTTCAGATAATAATACAACTAGTAAATTTATTTGATTTACTTTTAGAAACGTCCAGGATATTGCCGAATAATATTTATTGTGTTATCCTAAGACCCATAAAATTGACGTGTAAAAAATACCTAAATTTCTACAAGATGATGTCGCTCCCCAAACTTTTTTGTATTTTGAAACTGGATCGTAAAGAGATCCCAGGCCAGTCGTATTCACGCGGCCGAAATGAGATTTCTCAGACACTTGCAGTGTAGAGTCCTTAAGATACTCCTTGCCTCTCAGGTTACACAGTAACATTACTGTTGACCATGGAATATTATTACAAAGAAATGTTAAGTTTTGAAAATACTTTAGTAACAATTTTCTACTTAAAAAATGAGTATTGATCGTCTAACAATATGTCTGATGTCAATCTGGAAAGTCTTGTGTTGTGTCGGAAAGGGCGTATTCTCAGAAGACCGCGCTGTATTAAGACTTCACTTCTACTTGGGGTCCCTTGAGACGTAAGTGGAAGCATAAGATTCAATATAATTTCCAATCTATAACTGGAACACAAAAGAAAATTATATATATATATATATATATATATATATCATTTTCTATATAAGTAACTCGATGTTTCTTGCAGTGATTATATAATTTGTGATGTTTTCAATTTATTTCTTCTGCAAGTAGTATAATTTTGTATATTCTTTTTAACACCTGACGCACGTTACACTGGAAAATATCAGTACCATCAGAGGTTTCAATTTACTTAGAATTTACTTAGAAACCTCTGATGATACTGATATTTATCAGTGAAACGTGAGTCAGGTGTTAAAAAGAATATACAAAATTATACTACTTGCAGAAGAAACAAATTGAAAACATCACAAATTATATATATATATAATGCAACGTTACAAATATTTCAAAAATTCACACAAATACATTACCATGTAGTCAACGCAACTATGAAGTGTATTGCACCGGCCAGATCGCAGGATTTTTTAAATTCTTGTTGCGTGAAGTATATGTAGTTGCACAATAATTAAATAATTTTCAAAGAGGAGTAAGATGTTATTGACATGAAATAATTCATTAAAACCGTTTTAAAATAATCATTCTATGATTTATTAATATTAATAGAAAACATGCAAATATTAAAAAATTCGAATCTTAGATAAACACAAATATTTTCTTTTATAATTTTACACAATTACAATGTAACCTTCTATGCTGTTCATGACATATAAAATATACAACCATATAATCTTACTAGCTAAACAGACATGTTAAACAAATTATCTAGATACTTTTTATTTCAGTGTGTCTGACTTTAACTCAAATTTTAAATAATAATAACAACACATTTACAACCAAAAATAATATTAAAACTCAAGAATATAACTAATTGTTGCTATAAACAAAATATAAAATAACATTTAATTCCAACCTATTATTTATTTCTACTGCCACACGCAAATTTTTATATACAACAAAAGATTAATATTTTTAAAATTTCCTTGTTAAGTTAAATTATTTTCTTTAACTACCATTTAAATTTAAAACTTTAAGCCTTTAGTGTTCATATATAAGTTTCTTTTGAGAGTTCTTTTCAGAAACAAAAATATAATTGTTTATTCATCACCTGCGTACTGCTTACGTTACCGTTGCGTGTGTGTGTGTGTCCTGAATCCTGAGAATTTGATGATAATGATGATTATGCTGATGCTGTGTTCTCTATCTCTACGGGTTGTTGTTTGTGATGGTCCAGAGTTCCTCCATAAGTCTTAGTATGTGTGGTAAAGATGTCCTGATCGATCGGCAGACCAGCAGCGTGACGTTGTGTGAAAATTTCTTGAATCTGAGACCGCCCCAAAATTGCCGGTGGTATTTTCGCGATTTTGTAAATATACTCGTAGAATGAGCAATATCATTGTTTACGCAATTTTTTCTGTCACTCACATATAACGCACATATTAATTACTATTTAATTACACTAGTAATTGACATTAAATTACCTGGGTCTTTACTATTGCAAATTTCTGCAGTACTTTTACATCACTATATTCGTTAAAAATTCCTTAATATAATGGTGTTTTTATAATTGGGGTAAGTCTTTGTTCACAGGTATAAAAGTATTAATTAGTTTGTTTTTAATCCGGTTAAAACCTGATTACAGACGTACGCATCACCCCATCTTTGCCAGTCGTAACTTGCGTTCACACACACAAACGCAAGCGCTGTATTCACTCGCGGGGCAGGTGTACGCTTTCTGACAATTCTTAGCCTCCATAATATTGTTAAAAACTGTTCATCATATATTTTTCTGTGCTAATATTTAAAAACATACCGCCCTGGGCAAATATGCAAATATATGTATTGTTGCATATATTCCCCAGATGGGTTAAATAAAATTTGACTGTTCTTCAAATTTTATTTTCACAGATATATATGTGTACTTTATAACTATAATTACATCTTATTATCTACATTACAATTGGTTTTTAAAAACTCGTTATAAAAATAAATATTTCTTATCGATATGTACGAACAAACCCCTTTGTGGTGAGCGACAAAATTCTTTCCCCCTCACCTATACAAACATAGCAACTGTTCACATCCTGCTTTCTTGTGTCCCTTTGTTATACGTCGAGACACACTGGCTGCTGTACATATTGTTGTCGACTTATTTCTACCTGTCTCCCTTCTTCATATGGCTCGGCTTTTGTCATAATAGCGGATAAACGTCCTGCGTTACACTTGTTTCTGTGTACATAACAACAATAATTATTGTACTCTTTGTGTACAGTTATGCCGCTACTTGTTCCCTTTTTCTGCCCTGCGTAAGGTGTAGTTCTCTCAGAACCTCTCTCTCTCTCTCTCTCTCTCTCTCTCTCTCTCTCTCTCTCTCTCTCCCTCTCTCTCTCTCTCTCTCTCTCTCTCACTCTCTCTTTCTCTCTATGCTGCACGACACCGACCACCTACTGGTCCTGTCCAAATAAACGATCAAATTAGACACGGAAATATATGGCGATGTAGACAAAAAAGCTATCGACACTGCCCATTTTGGAGCACAAAATTTGTAAATATGTCCGGGACAAGAAAGTAGAAGTAACTAATTAATTAATCACTAGTAATTTGAAACTCTGATATAGAAAGCATACATTCTGCAAAATTTTGTGTTAGACAAAACAAGTTTGAACTTGATAATAAATTTGTTATTAACTTCGTCGTAACAATAATCTATTTAAATGTGCTGGAAGCAAATTAAAATTAAAATAATTAATTATCGGCATAGGAAAGTTGTGCTATTACAATTGCACGTGTTTTAGTGTTTTCCTATCTTTCATTTTCCAGAGTAAGCATCGCAAACGCTTAAAAGGCTTCAAGACAACAAACCAAATAAACGGAAACACTGTTGTTCTTTGTAAGGTGAAAACACCCTAGAGCTATTTCACAACAAGTTTTACGCCTTCATTTATTCAGTTCAATAAATACAATTCCTTCCTGAGAGCTTTTATGTTGTTCCAAACTGAAACCAATCCCCTTATTAATAACCTTACCCGCTCTTTATTAACAGCCTGCCGGCGGATTTTTATTTTCCCTTATCCATTGGTTTTCCTCTCTTTACATCTGTCTGTCTGTCTGTCTCATTGTCTTCGCTCTCTTTCGCTCTTTTTCTCTTCTTCCATCACGTTCCGTCGTGCTTTCTCTTTCCTTCTGTCCGTCTGTCTATCTGACTGTGTCTGTTTTTCTGTCTGCTTGTCTGTCTATCCTCCTCCCCGCTTTCTCAATCACTCTCTCTCTCTCTCTCTCTCTCTCTCTCTCTCTCTCTCTCTCTCTCGCTCTCTCTTTCCCATGACGAGGCTCTGCTACCCATTTAAGAGTTTCAGTAGCTCGCAAGACATAAGTAAATTTTGCCTATTTTCCGTTATATTCATCTAGTCTGTTGCCCGATACTGACTATACTTTTCAATTTAAAAATCTATTTTCTTTTGTTTGTCTAAATTCTTCTTGAGTACCCGGTTTCCATGTTTTTACATATTCCTTTTGTGAATTCTTGTAATTCGCTGTCTAAGGTAAGTGTATATACCTGGTGACGTTTAGTTCGGGGAAAACTCTAATTTGTATGTCCTCTCAGTGATAAGGCAACGTAGGCAACGGGCACAGTGAAAGGCGACTTCAAATCGTCCTGTAATGATGATTATTTTACTACTTTCTTGTAGTATATATTACTAAAATTAGTTTTATTTATATATAATAAAATGTTATTGGTTTTATAATTCAATCTTTATTGTTTTTAATGTACAGACTATTATAAACGCAATGTACTAACGACCCGTTTGGTGCAACCGGACGGTGATTTAAGTATCAAAATTGCTAGTCGTTATTATAACGGTATTATACTGATCCGCACGATACAGAATTATAATTTTTTATATCGTTTTATGTTTTCCTAGTTTAAGAATTCGTCTATTAAACGTTATAAAATAGTTTTCTTGAATATTCTGACAAGAATGCTACCGCCCAGTTCTGTAACAGTACATTCCACATAATTGTTTCGTCGCTTCTTTTTGTTTGCGTTTTGTACCACCGAAAAAAATTAATTTTGGAAGACATGTTTGAATTGCTATCCAAGTCACTTATTGACAAAATCTGTACAATATTTACCGTATTTCTTCCGCCGTGTGACTAAATTTCAAATCAAACCCACTCTACGATACCGCAATAAACCTGATTACACAATATCTATTGACAGTCAGTGTCCGATCGATCCGAATCGAGTGCGCACTTATGTAACGCGGATATGTGTGGAATTGTTTTCAATATTTGCAATTTTAATATTCAACGACCTCGTTTAGAGTGATATTTTATTTCTGACGACGAATCATATGTTTGGAAACGCGTAAATTAATCGAACGCAATACGTAGTGAAACGGCCCCCAAAACTTTTACAATTTTTTTTATAAATATTTTTTTTATAAATTATTTTTTGTTATTTTTTTTGGTCGTTACTTAATTTTTAAAACTAGGCACCTAGCCTAGACGGAAGAAAAAAGTACTGACCCCAGCGTGACAGGACTTGCAATAAAACAATCATATAAGAGTAACAGTAACAGCATTTTATTGGTCCTTTCTTTTCTATAAACATTATATTATACCACATCACTTCATCTGAGAGACAACTTGTATAGATGCATACATATATTAATACTCGCATTGCAACAATGAGAATTAGTGCAATCCCTATAACAATTGGATACCTTTACAACAAATGAAATTAAATTACAATACGTGTATATTCCCACCCCTTTTACAATGATTTGACTTAATTATTATGTAATTTGAAAGCTCAATTAGCTGTGCACCTTCTTTCAAATTTTGAAACATGAATGCTTACATTACCCCGTATCAGCACCAGTCTTTAGCTATATCGATCGTTATAGACATATACGTATGAATACATAATATGCAGCCTTGCCCCTGTACAAAGTATTATTAATGAAGTTTATCACTGAAGTTACAAACATGTTTCCATAAAAGGTCTAACGTCTCTTTTACCATTATAATTTTACAAATTTATGATATATAAATGTCCCATGTTCCACGAAACGATGCTGTGTTGTGTGGTTAAATTTAAATTGGAAATTTCCCACCTGGATTTGGAGGACGAAAGGCGGCTATGAATCCTATGATGGACGGTGGTAATGGTGCTGATGGGTGAAGAAGTAAGTGGTTAAATTTTGGATGGTTGTCATTCGGGAACTACAGGTTCTCCCTCTGTGGCTGGCGACGTGGGGAGCCGTTCACTGTCGATCTTCTTCCGTGACGATGGCTGGTGTAGGTGCCATCATGTCAGCTGCTTCCCATCCCTCGACGGTATAGTTTAAGAACTCATGTTGAGTCTGAAAGAGTAAGATTACGATTCAAGTCGCCAGACCACAAGAGAGCACTTCGGAAGCTGAAGACGAAATGGGGAGCGACACAGGTTCTACAATTCCACAATGGTACTGAAAAACTTGTAGCGGCAATGAAACAGCTGTTACGAGGCTGCTTACTGAATTTCGACGACGCACACCGCATCACGCTATCTCGCTCAGGTAGACTGAGTGGGACCGAAGACAGTGGCCTTGGCGAGACTTTTCGAATATGCCCAGCGCTTCGGCACAGTAGTCACACGACGGAAGAAATACGTTAAATATTGTACAGATTTTTTATTCATTTCGATTAAAAAACTAAAGACAAACTCTTTTTGGTTGTGTGTAATATCACATGGGTAATCTAAAGTCAGAGATACAGCTACTCACTACCATTCGAAAAGAATCCTTAATTTCATTAAAAAATGGGTGATGTTGCTTATGTGATCAAAAGTGGCATACTACTGACACTGATGTGACTATGTAAAAAATGCACTTTAACTTAAACTTGAAAACCTTATTTATTTAAAGCTCATTAAGAGCATGGATATGCTCAAGATTGTATTTTGTTTATAAATGAGGTTAATGTCACTACATTGTCATAGGAAGAATATAAACCCTAGAGAATTGTGCTAAGTCTTAATCATACATTAAAACCTATACCACTAAATGTAGATTACGGCAAATAAAAAAATATAGTGCAGTAAGTACGATTATAGAGTTTGGATAATCTAATGAGGCGTTTGGTAGACATAAACGATTTATTCTCTAGGATATTATTTCTTAAGGAAGAGTTATCATAAACAACTTATAGATGTTATAAAAATCCTACATAATCATAGTGTTTTCTATAGGAGAGGATTTGGCAGAGGAGAATTATAATAATCAAGGTATCCTCATAGCCAGTAACATATTCCAACATTGTTTAATATCTGAAAAGATGACACGATTGGAGAGTAGAAATTCATTAATGGATCCAGGATTAAAAATAAAACGTACATGGACACATTGTTGTTCGCGGATGATCAGGTAATCATCCAAAACAAAGAATGAATTTTCTCTCACAAGTCTGCTACATCATGAAATGTTTTGAGTAGAAGAATAAAGTATGACTTTGCAGGCAAATATCATTTACAGCTTAGTTTAAGTTGGATACTATAGCTGTTGAAATTGCTTTCTACTGGGCTATTAGTCCATTGTCTACTGCTTATATTGATAATTGTATTTTTGACCCATCATCGGAAGCTATGGTCCGTGTAAAATGATCCACAAATTAGCATGATGTTTGCTAATTCAACCCAGTACACATGGTCTCGCACAGATAACGTCATAATCACTCATAGTCTGTAACCCACTGGGGTGAATTGGCAAACACTGTCCCAAATCGTCGATCGTTTCACCTGGAAGATGGCCACAGATGGTGGAACCACAACGTCTGTCAGCGACAGAAGCAGTAGACCACGGCCTAATAGGTCAGCAGAAAGCAATTTCAGCCGTATTCATGACGATCGTGAAAGCCTTAGGTATACAGCTGGTTTCGCATTTCCGTTATCTGGCTTGTCATGTTACTTATGGCGAGGATGTTGATGACAGGTTTGCCAACTTTTAATCAATACGTAGCACAACTCGTCAAGTGGTGTTAAGGAAAACAGGGAAAAAGGCTCGAGTAAAATTTTATAAGGCTAAGGCTGTGCCAGTGCTGTTGTATAGTTCTGAACTTGAGTTCCTGTGAAGAATCATGTGAGTAGCATACGGGCGTCAGAGATGAGATTCTTGCTATTTGGTAAAGACTGTACAATAGAAACATATGCAAAACGTTAATATTATTTAATACCCATGATCGTATTTTTTATTTAAATAGGATGCCAGAAGGCAGATTGCTTAAGGAAGATCGCAAGTATTTCCCTTTTGGACATAGAAGTTTAGAGCGACTTAGGAAACGTTGGTTAAGAGAATGTATTTCGTTTGAAGCTGGAACAGACGTTCTGCTTACTCCTTGACGGAAAGAGAATAAAAAAAAACATCGGAAATGAATACTCTAAGTAGAATGATACGATATACAAAAGTGGATAATATAACAAACGCACCAATAAGAAATTTGTTTAATTTGGAGTCACTAATGAAGAAGCTACACATGCCGAATTGAGAAAAACACTTGACCAAAATTGATGTAAGCCACTTATCAACAACGCTTAGTCGTTTCTTTCCTCAGAGACGCCGTAGTCACCATAGTCTTTGAAGTAATTTGAAACGCTGGTAAAGCGGAAATTTACAACGACCCTGAACACAACGACAATGACGACATTCATAACACCGCATCCTACTGGAAATTTTGTTCATTCTATAAGGTTTTAAGGACTGAAATAATAAATTGTTCGTGGGGCACTATCAGGAAAAACAATTTTAATGCTGCCAAATAATTGGCCTCCCTTCCACTCTTCCAGTTTGTTTAATTAGGCCTACTGTAAAAAGCCAATGCGAATCTGTGCGTTTTGACAAGGTAAATAATGTTATGAGATAAAGTTTGACCTGCAAACATCGTTTTTTAGCGTAAATTCTAATATAATTGGACATCCACCATGAATCGCCCCACATAAAGTATACATATAAAAAATTGCTGTGCGCAACGTAATGTACAATTTCCGTGTATTCTTATTTATATAACAATGTACGAGGAAGTCAAGTTACTACATATTGTTCCAGTCGACGGAAAGAGACTATACTCAGATTTCAAACATTTATTTTTTACGTTTTGGAAGTACAGGCTTTATTCTGGGTTAAAAAAGAAACCGACGATTAAGTCCGCTTTTACGAACGGAGGGGCTAGCAATATTTGGCTAAAGAAGAAATTTAATTACTGGACAAACATACGGTTAAATTTGACTTTGAACAGAAGGCGACTAATTAATAACGCACACTATATTGAGTGAGTTGTGACAATCGGATTTTGAAGACAAACGAATTTTAAAATATTTGTGGCAAAGTTTTGACAAAAGGTATTACAATCATTATCAGGACCCGTATACCGGAGTGCAAAGATAATAACATACTATAACAAAAACTGACATGAGACAGACAAAGTAGTACGTAAATAGCAGACATAAATACACGCAAAAAATGTAATCGTAACAAAAGTTGTGAATCATGTATCAAGAAACGTTTTAGCAATAATTGAGAAAACTTTTATTTGAACCAAACCAAGAGTTGTATGAATAGTTTGAGGAAATCTCATTTCCAATTAAAATAAAGACGATCGAATATTTATGGACACATAGAAGGACTCAGTCGAAGAAAAACCAAGTAGAAGAACAAAGAGGGAAGAAAGTAAAAGAAGAAGAGTGAACAATAGTAAGTCAGACAATGTAGCAATAATGACGAAACAGGTTAAAACTTCAAAGACTTAAAAACGTTTTCTCATCACAGTCCATAGGTAGGTAAAATTTTAACTGGAGGAAGGAAAGAGAATTAATGTGTATGGTATATTATAATTATTTAGGCCTAATTTGAATTAAGAATAATCTGTCTTTATGAAACATATGTATGTCGTTAGTATCTTTTTTACGCATTCGTATACACTTTCTCTCAAAACCAAACATTATTATTGCATTAAGTAATTATTTTTGTATGTTAGTATAGAGTAGAGGTCTTAATAATGGTATTAAATTATATCCGAACGTGGTTATAAATATTTTAAAATTTGTTTAGTTAATAACCAGATAACGCTTGATCACTTTATAATTTGCTAATTCGTCATCATTCCTAACCTAAGAACAACTTCTGGTGTAAACCGACATCTAGCACAACCTCTATATTGCTTACAATTTTAATTTTACGTGTTTGAAAAGAGACAAAACTAAGACATTTTCAGATATGAAAATAATCTAATGTCAAACTAAATTTCCATGATTGCCTTAAAAAGTAACTCAGACATTTAGCGCACTGCTGTTTAATCTTGAAAACATTTCTTCGGTGGAAAACAAATTGATTTAAGAGCAATAGAGTGCACTCGTCAAATACGTTGCTAATAAGCATGCCGTCAATTACCGACTAACTGAACGCACGTATAAGCATTTATTACGGTATATTTCTGGCACTTAATATTAAGTGCATTTCATGTTGCTTGAACACTTCACTAAATTACTTGCATCGTTATGGAATACTGAAGGTACGGATTAATATGGTATAAGAACCGATAATCGATATCAATATAATGCATTCATAGGTAATATTCGTCACTGAGACTGGAGGTTGTTAGAGTTCATTTGGCTGGAAAGTGCGTTTTAAAAATATTATTATTATTACTATTATTATTATTATTCCGGCTTACGAATGTTTACGTATTTTCGGGAACCAAAGATTACAGAATTTATTCATCTTCCACTGCTTTTTGTCCATCCATAGATCTTCTTCAATTTCTCTTTCCTTCAATATAGTCTGAATTTTTTCTATCCGAGTGATTGGTGGTCTTTCTCTTTCCCTTCTTCGTGATGGGGTCTATCCCATAATTTCCCTTCGCAATATTTCCTATGCAATATTTTTGTGTGTCCATATCTATACTATTGTAGTTTTTTTGTTTTAATAAAATCAACAAATGAATATTTCACACCCATTCTATCCTTAATAATTATATTTTTAATATTTTTACGCCTGGATACTATTGACGAACATTTTCAAAAGTCCATCTCTGCTTGTGTGTTTATTGGTAGTCCAAACGTCTGACCCATAAGTCATGCTACATCTAACAATGGTTTTAAATATTTTGGGTTTAAAAAATTTATGATTATATAACAAACAACTGAAATTAATTTTGCCGTTCTTCTGATGTTTGATTGTGTGTGTGTATGTGTGCGAGGGAGGGAGAGAGTCATACATGCAGACAGGGAGGCAGACAGGGTCATACAGCAAGCACATTGAATGCAGTAAATGCCATCAACTATTGACAGATATTTAAAGCCATTCCTCAGGAACATTGCGCATAAAGTTGATTTATGGTGGTAACACTACTGTAAAATAACACACGCATGGACGGCGAAGCATCAGCTTTAGCTACATACACGTAGCCATTGGAATAACATTCAATGTTGGGTCCGTTTTTTAACAGCATACTGGTAATGTATTTTGGAGACTGTTCCAAGCATTCTACTAATAGATTACGTAACAAAAATGTATAACTATGAACTCTGAAGGTTGCTGGTTTTTCGAATCTAGAAATCCCAACCAAAGGAAAAGATTAGCCTTCTGCAAAATCAGATTCATCTGCGTTTTTACTGCGTATTAGGAAAAGGAACATCTAACCAAAAGACAAAAATAAACCGCCATAAACAACGCCATTAACCTGAACTATTATTTGTATAAATACACAGATTACAAAGCAAATTGTTAATTAAGCTCTCAGGGATATTGCTACGAGGGTCTAACTGGTCGTCGTATGGTACAATGAAAACAAATACAAACACCAATGAAGTCACATATCACTAGCTTTAATAAATCACAAATTACAGTCTGCAACCTACACGTTATTCAACAAGATTATACTCGTACAAAAATTTAAGTTAAATTTGTCCACACGCAATTATAGGGTCAACTAATAGAGTCCCCGACAATTATCACTTTTCACTAATAACCACTTAAGACGCACTGAGAAAATCGCCAACGTAAACTGTCTTGTCAGCGGCAGCTATCGCCTTTATACAGCCTGCAGGGTTCCAGACTAAAGTTATATAATATACGTCAACAAGCATTTGAAAACCCTAGAGGACAATTGAATGCGGCCTTTGCAGAAACACAAACCTGTTGGGCTAGTCGAGAAACAGGTAGAACGACCCTCTCCATTGTTTGAGAACCTTCCGTAACTACGCTGCCAATTCCTTAAACCTGTTTGTCCCGAATTGGCAAACCGTCTCTGAAGTAATACCTGAGAAGAATAAATGGAGAAACGTCAGTTTAACATGTCAGGAAAGTAATTCAATTAAAATCTGTTCGTTTTGACCAAGTGTCATAAAACTTTCAAGTATTTTCAGTAAATTGTTAAGCCCTTACATCAAATTCTACTTGAAACGTGGTTGCAAATATTTTAAAATTTATCTATTTAATAACCGTACCGCTCGACTACTTTATCATTTGTTAATTAGACGCCATTGCTAAAATAAGAACAACTTCTGTGATCAACCGACATCTAGGACAACGTCTATATTTCTTGCAATTTTAATTTTACGAGTTTGAAAAGAGAGGAAACTAATTCATTTTGAGATTCAAAAAAAAAGTGTAAAAATTCACATACATATGTATTTGAATGTGTGTGTGTGTGTGTGTGTGTGTGTGTGTGTGTGTGTGTGTGTGATAATTTTAGGTACAAGAGACAGATAATATTTATTTCTAAGCGCCTTTTGCACGGAGTATGTGTGCGGCAGAATTACGCAATGTTTACGCGCTTTTTCCAGATATTTCCACACCAGCCTCCCAGAGTGTACTCGACTATTCTACGAACATTCAGGCCATTTTCGTTATTAAGGCCTTTATTGCACTACGACACTAACTGCAAAAAGAGTTCTGGAGCATTGGTTTAAATGTAGCGCATTACACTTAATGCAATTGGTTGCACGATCTGCAATCGATCACAAGACAGCTGCAAGCCTTGCAACTGCTCGACCAACTTCTAGTTTACGCACTTGTTTGGGAAATTGATTTAAATGTACCCTATTACACTACCGTATTACACTATGCAACCAATTACATGCAAGTTTCCTGCGCGCATTCTGCAAACAACAAAGAAATTTAATGAAATAGGACAGACACAACATATAGGCTACAACTTTTTTACAAAACCGCAAATATCTCATAACCAAAAGAAAGATTTTATTGAAGCAAACACCAAGATAAAACTTGTAATTTTTTTCTAAATTTCACTTGCCGATATCATATAGTTATCTTTTACATAACGAGAGTTTATCGTATTTCAAAAATTTTACTACACAGAAATTAACAATCCTTTCATGACATGGAAGAGTTTTAAACCTTTTTTCTTGGAAGTTATTAAAGTTACGGGTTTAAATTTATGTCTAAAACCGTCCTGAGATTTCATGAAAGATGGTTGTGAAAGCATTTTTTTTTATCGTATCAGTAGTTTCTGAGGTTAGCCCAGACAACGATACAATCAAATTCTACCTCTTTATAATAGTACTATAGACGACATGCTTACTCTTCCACAGATTGCATGCAACTAGTTTCATGTACTCTTTAAATTAGTTGCATGCAATCAGTTGCGTAGTGTAATAGAAGCCTAAGACACACCTAGGAAATTATAATGTATGCGGACATCTGGAAACCATATATGGATTTGTGATTTGTGTTATTTAGTGAAACACTGGTAATGAGATGATACTTATTGTTTATTATGTTAATGTGAGTTTAACAACGAAAATTTGATATAGTTCTTTATATATAAAGTTTTCTTTACATAGTTCTTCTATATTTTGGGTTGGCTTAGTAGGTTAGTAGCGCTTTGACAACATTTGCTCCTTTGAAGTTTCACGCTTGTTAGTGAATGAATCTCGTTTAGGCGTATTTTAGTACTTAATGTATTAGTCAAATTTGTAAGTACACTTTAAGACAAACACATTTTGTAAGTGGTCAAAACGCTGTGTAAGCAACTTTGAACGAAAGTAATATTCCGATCAGACCCTTTCGACAAACTTGTACAGTGTTTTATACGACAGTGTATTGTAGCTTTTATATATTTAAACAGTAACTAAAGGTATTGCCTTGTAACCTATTTCTAAGGCTTTTACAGTCTGCGATATAATATTGTTGAGATTAATATCCGGGCTATTCGGCCGTGGCCTATTATAGTTATCATTCTGACAGATGTTGGTCTGGAGACCATCTGTAGTGAAATATGGTTTTTAATACAACAGAAACGGCGATCGTCAATGATCACAATACTGTGGCAAAGAACAATGGCACTGAAGATGGCCTCCAGATTTGAGGCCGAAACGTCTAAGAACAACATCTGTCGGAATAATAACTATAGTAGACCACGGCCCAGTAGCCTGGATCTTAATCTCAACATTTATTGTCCTGTGTATGACAAAACTCGAAGGGCAAGATGCCTGTCTTCACCGGAATATTACCTCTGTGGGGACAACGATGCTGGAGACCGAGCAAGGAAAATACGCGCGAGAAAAAATCGTCGCAGCTAGCAGCTGATATTGTTGTTTTTCCGCAGAGTAAGAAATGAAACTGTAAAAAAGTTTTTAACTGTATTACTGAAATGAAAGAAGTTACTCCGACAGTACGAGGGACATGTTAACCATCAGATGGATGCCTGGAGACCGCTGGCCTGTGTTTGGCTATGCGTGCAGGCGACGATGTGGAGACGACCAATTGACATTTGGATGTGAGACGACCAAGAAGTTGGGAAGTTGTCAGTAGTCTTGTTAAAAGACCACGGCCGTGGCTGGAAGACTACACAATACAGTCCAAAGTTTCGTCGTGGATGGGATGTCTATGCACAATCACTAGGCATTCCCTGCGCGATTGATCAACAGTTGATGTTCTTGTGTTTCACTAACTTCACCTGACGTTCACGCTTATGTAACATCACACTGCGCGAGTATTAAAAGACTGTACAAGACGGTGTTGAATCCGGATATGGAACGCTGATAAAGACGCCGCTGTCATGAGTTTGAAGGTTGTAATTGGTGTGGACCAATTACCCGCATCCGGCCAGGATTACGTGAATGTCCATTCTGATTTGTAAATACACACAAGCGTGAATATTTAAAAAAAAAATCAAAAACAGCACAAACTGCCAAATTGCAAATTGAGTTTTTACTCGGAAAACCCGTAAAGTAACCGAAGAGATGAGAATACACAGGACGTAGCTACGAGGGTATATGACGTCAAATCGTACAAACGTCTCTAGCCAATGAGGTCCAGCAATAATCATGCGGTGTCTATAAAATATTACATGGTTTGTACATGTTAAGAAACGATTTATAAATATTAAGAGACTTTAAGAAAAATTTTATCTGGATAACATGTTTGTATTCAGGACAAAAAAATATACTTAGCAAATTTGCGTGGTGTCAGTTATTCTGTATGCACTGTTTAAACACGTCGATTCATGCCACTGTGGCATGCTAAAATAGTATAACTTACAGTATTCTGTTCATATTTTTTCATCTATTCAACTCATATTAGCAATGTTTTCACATTTTGCAGTAGGCTTAATTAAAGTTGCAACATTATCAATCAAATTTATATTTTTGTCAGGACGTGATACCTTATAACGAGGAATGTAATAGTTTGAAGCTTGTAATGAAATTTGTTTTTAGTGACGTATACACAGATGTTGGTATTAAGGGAACGAGAAAGATATCAGGACGCCTAGGGCGGTAAATGAATGTGCGCTCTGGGGAAAGAGTGTCAGTGTGTAGAGCTTACGTGACGCGGAGGTACGGTTAGCGTTTCTCTCCTTAATTATATATAAACAATCTCACGTTGGAATCTAACACCTGGGGTCACTAAACGTCCTAAAAATAAATTTGTGTGTTCCCGATTGTTATAGAACCTTTAGTAAACAACCTCCGTCCTAAACACACTCGTGCGCGCGCACACGTACTTAAATTAACTTAATTCTTTTACATCTAGTAATTATTGTATGTTTATTTTACGTCAATGAATTCATATATAAAACAAACTACTAAGAGAAACTGAAAGTAATAAATATAGATGAAACAAATTTTTCACAACATATTACATCACAAATATATACACAACATCCAGTAGATAAAACAATAGACATAGTCATAAACAAACTTGAAAAACAAAATGAAACATACATTATATAACCGAAATGCAAAATAGCCTCCGACTAATACTAAAACAAAATTACTTTGAATTCAACAATAAACTTTATAAAGGGCAAGAAGGTCTGGAAAGGGGTTCCCCATTATCAAGTATAATAGCTGAAATTTTCTTATAAATCATAGACACCAAAATACAAAAAATTATAAATTCATTTTATCTAAATGGCATATGGATAAGATATGTAGACAACAGACTATATGTAACTAATAACAAAAACACAAATGCAGATACAATGTTAAAATAAGTCAATAACATACACACAGAAGTACAATATTCACAGAAGAAAAAGCAAAACATAACCAAATCGAATATTTACCCATAACCATCACAAGAAACAATAGTCAACTACAATACGTAATATACAGACAAACAACCTTCACTAACATCATTATACCTACTCATTAGGAGTACAAAATACCCCTAAACAAACAAGAAATAAATTAAGAAAGAAATAGAATATAATTTAAAAAATTATTGCTGAAAAAATACAATATAAAAACTATACAAAAAATAGAAAATAAATTCAAATATGAAATAATAACTAAATATTTAAGAAATGATCAAAATAAACTACACATAAATAATAGTAACAGCAATAATACAAAATGGGCTAAATTGCATCTATAAATAGTAGGATGAGTAAGCCTACAAATTTATCTTAAAATACAGACATTAAGTTAGCATGCAAAACAAACAAAAACTAAATAACCCGTACAACAAAGATACCACAATGATGAATGGAATATACAAAATTCAAAGCAAAGATTACAATAGATGTTACATATTACAAACAAAAAAACAATTACAATAACGTTATTTTGACATTTAAATGCATAAAAAATTGAAATACATAAATCCAAATTAGCCACACGTAGAATAAACACACGACATGAGTTCCCAGACATAACCAACATATCACTGATTAAACACACACCACACAAAGGCACAATAATGAAAATTTACAAATATACAAACGCAAAACACAAAACAAACTAATCCCTGAACAAATATAAACCGACACAAAACATGACACAGTGTTTTAAAAACACTCAACATTGAGAAAACTCACAAAACAAATATATACACCATAACCATTCACAATAATACCATTTTAAAATACCAAAAGCCAAAAGGAAACCATA
Source organism: Magicicada septendecula (assembly GCA_034769895.1). Classification (NCBI taxonomy): domain Eukaryota; kingdom Metazoa; phylum Arthropoda; class Insecta; order Hemiptera; family Cicadidae; genus Magicicada; species Magicicada septendecula. The sequence continues at coordinate 332,075,890 of CM068375.1, read as the reverse complement.
GCAAAAACTAACCGGAACACAAATACTCAACAAGACCCAAAATTAAGATGGCTGAAGATGGAAAATTTGGATTCACGAAATATGTTCCAAACAAGGAAATAATATATCTAGAGGTAACGTAGTTATAAGTATTAAATATATAATATTTATGCATCTTGACCCAATCAAAAATCGTTTAAAACAAATACGTGCTCGGGCGCGCGTGTGTGAATGCCTGTCTGTGTGCCCAGATGCTTGGGAAACTTGTAACATATCCTGCTTGTGGCAACTGTGAATTGTTCAGTGTTAGAGGCGGATGGTTGTCTCGTGACAACCGAAGTTTCAAGTGACTATCCTGGTTTCACTTGCCTTTTTTCACCATCTCTTTAAGCTGTTTTGGATTTTGTTTATGTTGTGTGGTAGGTTTTCTGTAGAGACTCCAGCATTAATTTGTTCCACCACTATCTATGCAAACCTCGTAACAGTATTTGTATATTATACGCACGTGTGCCAGAAGGACATTATGCTTTGTGCTGACAAGTAGATGTGTCGCTTTAAATGCATTATAATAACAAACATGGTCTGGCTGCATTACAATAGATAACACTATAATGCACTCTGAATTATAGTTTAGTGACTGACACTATGTAACATTATACTTGTGTGACTCAGTGCCTGTATCATTGACATACTGTGTGTGTGAGCGCATGCGCGCGTGTGCAACTTGACACATCTGATGGAGTTGGATAGACGATACTTGTAGTTCATTGTAGTAGGTTATATGTTAAACGGTCGGGATAAGCAAACACAAACGTCTTACGTAGCCTAGGCGTACGTTTACGTACGTAACACCACTACGGCGGGATCTTTATCACGTCGAATACACTTGTAACGATACAAAGTTCCAGATTAATACAGAAAAACTGAAATATCAAATGCAACACCTCAGTACATTTTCAGCTGTGTTGTTTTAGTTTCTGTTTACTCCGAATGCGGCTGGCAATTCTTCGTGTATTCACAATATTTTTAAATATTTCAGCGATGAAAAAGTTCATATAAAAATATATTTCTTTTCAAATATCCAATGCCTGTCATAGTTATTCTTCAAAAGTGTTAATAATTGCGTAAGACTTATACGATTTTCGTGTTAATGTAATATCAAAAAATTTATCTACTCCGGTTCTTCATGAATATTTGCCTCTTAATATACTACAGCAATTTCGATTCTGAAAAAAAACTGTCCGTTACGTATTTAGATATTCTGGTTTTGTTTAAACCACTTGTTATTAATTTTGTATCCTGGTATTTCCAAAACATATGGGTCTTATAACCAAATCTTAAGCACGTAGGCCTACCGTTCTACCGTCCTAGTCCTTGGCTGGTAACCAAAGTGTATAGACGAAGTAAACCTAACGGACGCTTACCATTTAATTCTTCTTCTTCTTCTTCTTCTTCTTCTTCTTCTTCTTCTTCTTCTTCTTCTTCTTCTTCTTCTTCTTCTTCTTCTTCTTCTTCTTCTTCTTCTTCTTCTTCTTCTTCTTCTTCTTCTTCTCCTTCTCCTTCTCCTTCTCCTTCTCCTTCTCCTTCTCCTTCTCCTTCTCCTTCTCCTTCTCCTTCTTCTTCTTCTTCTTCTTCTTCTTCTTCTTCTTTTTCTTCTTCTACTACTACTACTACTACTACTACTACTACTACCAGAACTTCTACTATTACTTCTTTCCGTCTTCTTCCTAATCTTCGCCTTCTTCATCCTTTTCTTCTTCTTCTATTCCTTTTTATTTCGTCTCTTTTTCCACCTCCTCCTCCTCCTCCACCTCCTCCTCCTCCTCCTCCTCCACCTCCTACTCCTCCACCTCCTCCTCCTCCACCACCCTATCCTTCTCGTCCCTTCATTCTTTCACTTCTTCTTTCCCATGTATAACAGGCTTCTTTTAGTACCCAGATATAATCCTCGATCTAACTAAATATGGTTTTCCTTCCAGTCGATATTCTAGTTGGAAACAATATTTTTCGGTCTGGTAAACCATGGTGTATTGTTTGTGTAGTCTGTCGTGTTGGCCCCACCATCGGATACCATACCACACAACAGTACGTATGATATGACCCATTGACCATACTATCCTGTTTGTATACTACTCCAGATAATGTTACTCCGCTCTCCGATAAATATGTTGATTAGTTATAACCAAATCTTATTAACACAAATTCATTGTTTTCTAAATTATATCACCTTAACCACATAACCATTGGACATGTAGCACGTGAAATTTTGACGAGAACAGAAAACATATTTATTATTTTGTCTCAGTGCATAACATAGGGCTTATATGTATAAAAATGTGTGTGAATGCCCGTTATTGTATGTACGTGCTAACGATAGGGCATTATTGGCTCTTCAGTATGCGTAACCTACGAATAATTAAATTTAGGCTTACAAACGTTATGTGACAGTTATTATGTTGAAAGAGGGAACTGCAAGATTCCTTGCAGACCATCAGTATTTTACTAAATGGAAATAAACTGAAACGTCAATTGAAAAAATTCCAAACTTTTATCAAGAGATAAAACTGACTTATTGTTTGTTCGTCTATACGAGACACGTATAGACTCGTATACAGGGACACGCATAAAAAGGAGAATCAAGGAAAAATGTACAAAACAGAGTTCGACTATCAACTGAAATAAAACTGAAAAAGTCACATTAATGTAAGGTTGTAAACTGTAGTAAATAAATGGAATAGAAATTGATGTCGATAACGGGAACTTTTTCAGCCGATTATCTGTGGAATCCATGAAGGAGAAAAATAGAAGTAAACATTCAACTACAGGCATTTAAGGTAAATTATCGTACAAGATATACAATGGAAAGATGGTATGTCTTACGCAAAATATGATGAGCGGGAAAATATAGGCATCCAAAGTGTTTGTATGCAATCGTATCTAAGAGATAAAAAGAAACATACATGTTACCAACAATAACGAGAATTGTACCAGCTGTATTATTAGACAAACAGAGAAGGATTGTGACATGCAATGAAGGATTTATTCTTGAATAAGAAGAGTTCGCAACGACAGACAGAAGCTTTATAAAATCCGACTTTGTAGATACAGAATAGTTATACAAATTTGAAGATTATAAATTGTGTATAGTCTTATTTATTATTTCAATTTACAACATTTGTATAATATCAGCAAACATATTCACACCCGCTGGCATTTGCGTATATACAATGCGCTTAAAAACGTATGTTTCGGGATGTAAATCATGTTTAAATTAATTTTACTATAGAGTTGGTTTCATTAAAACACCAGCACAATGTAGGTGTCTAGCTCAGAAGCGGCTCACAGTTCAACAGACTGCAGTATTCCCTTTCCGGAACGTTTTACTAGTGTAATGTAAATACGGAAGCTTTTAAACTAATTTATTTCTTGAATACAGTCTGACACATTTAAAACTGAATTCGAAATTACATTCACTCTAAACAGTCAGAGTAAGGTTTGTCCTTTTACTCCAGAAACTGATTTTTTGTTAAACAGAATTTAATTAAAGAAACTGTGTCAAAGCCCAAATTTTGGTTTGCATTGACGCAACACTTCATGGCAGAACTGTGTGGATTATTTTAGTCTTTAATTGGTATAATTGGTATGTAGAAGTAAAGAAAAACCTTAATTACTGGTGTCAAACTTACTTTGATATTACTTTTTTTATTGTGTTGCATAACTGATTATCAAACTTGGATTTATGAATATGAATATTCACGACGCAAAAATCTCGTCTGTCACTGTTTTGTATGACGGTACACACAAACGTTGTAGATTAATGTAAAAATATATTTCTGTGCGGTAGGACTATACTAACGTGTTTATGTTCTATGTAGTCAGATTGTTATCAATGTAATTACTGTGCACATTCAGAACCTTGCCGACTATATTACAATGACCTTTATCCCTTACACAATAATTTTTGTACCACCTTCGCTACCTGAAAGTGATTAAACAGCTTTTCGTTGAGTATCAGGTTTCAGATTCAAGCACGTATGGTTTAGCCTTTATTTCAACAAATTTCTGTAATCCTTTCAGAGGTGTTTTTAAATGTTTTTGATTTTACACATTGTACAATCTGCTTGCAATTGTAGTCTTTAATTCATTTGCAAAGAATTCCTTCCAATTTTATCAAAATTGGAAACTAGTTCTATTGAAGCGTTCCTAAACCTCTTATAATTACAAGTTCCATGCTTATGTGTATTCTAATAAACTGATATAATTAGAAGTTCATTCCTTATATTTAAAATTGACAATATATTCAAGTTAATTATTTGCTTTATATTACTTAGTATAAATTGGTGAGTACACTAGTACAATATTACTCGGTTACTACCTAATACTACACACAAGGGTCAATAGCCTGTTGAAACCCCCCCTTTATTTTATACGTTTTTTTTTTTGTATTTTTTTTTGAATATTTATTTTATTTAATTTTTTTTTTATTAAGTTTTTTTGTAAAGGGCAGAGACATCATATTTAGAACTAGGTGGAAAACCTAGAGGAAGCAAAAGTGTACAAGGCTCAATTACAATTACAGACATGTCCCCCCAGGTGAATGACAGGACTTGCAAATGAAAAAGTCTTTTAACCAACAAGCCTATGCTTTATTAAGCCTGCAAAATGTTACATGAGATGACAAGTCATCGATTGCACAAGCACAAAATTAACGGCAGGATTATATATATATATATATATATATATATATATATATATCAATTAATATTCATAATGGCATAAAATGTAAGTGAATTGAATATTAACATAAATTGCAAAATTCCTGCCTGATTATGTATGAGTCAATGGTAGCAATAATCTCATTCATAAAAAGCAATTCACTAATCCATAAGTGTTGTATAGATTTCAAATAGGCTAGCCTTTTTGTCTTAGTAAGCACATTTATGGTTTTTTTTCTTTTTTCTTTTAAATTCATAATCTATTCCCCCAGCAAAATATATTAAAATTACACACACAAGCATATACACAACATAATTAACACAACATCCCTCATTTCAGTACTAAATCCCTCATAAACCCATTTCAACTAATGTAAATGAATGCACGACAATATATACATATGTATAAATATAATTGACAGGATAATCCGATAATCACAGCTCCTAAGCATAGACGTGCCTTGGTAATTAGCACCAGAGAATGTAAGTGACCGCCCAGAGACTCAACATACTAAACAACCCTGACTTTTATCATAAAAGCGCTAAGTATATGTGAAAAGGGAAAATAGTTTCTCAACTAAAGCATCAGACAGCCCCCGTTACGTGATTAAAACTCTGCCATGACCGTATGACATGAAAGCACAAGAACTAACTCCCTAATGGTTTTAACTAGATGAAAAGGTAGAACTTACAGCAACCTGCGGATATGCGTGTGTGTCTGTGTAATTTTCTTACACATTATAAACAGTTATAATAGATTTCATTAGGTCTAATGCTGTAATGTTCACACATGCAGTAACATAACTGAACATGAGAGTTTTTGCCAAAGTATAACGGTTAAAACTTCATAAGTGAGCTTCTGGGAGCTTCCGTGCATTCACCATGTCGTTGAGATAGAAAATAGATAATTAGAATGTTCCCACCTGGATTGTCCGGTGTACTTAGTCAATATTGGCGCTGATCAGTAATGTCACGGTCGTATCACAAGTCCTGGGGCAGCGTAGCGTTGGAAGAGTGTCCGAACAGTTGTTCTCGACTGACGGCAATCGTGGCTAAAAGATCGTCTCTGCCAGGAGGGTGGACAGTTGTTCGTCACACCCGACACCCATCTCGCCCTTGTTCGAGCACCTGCGACATGTAATAGGTTGTAGAGGGTGTCATAAGGAAAAATCACGCCACATAGGCCGTCCGCATTAAGTTTCTAACACCAACTTTAAACATCAACAGCGCACACACACATCGCCACTAATTCATATTAATCAGTATTAAGCTCCCCAGCTGTGACTTATTTCGCTCATCTACCAATTACTTTTTAAGTATTTCGTTGAAAATATTGTAGCGTGACAGAAAATCGACTACATTTTAAGTCATGTGAAATCATAAAGTTTAATTACACCAAGAAATGTTATAATAATATTGAATGACATTTAAATAAATCAGAGGAATGAACCACAATAAAATAAAAATCCTCACTACATTATATATAAAAACCACTGTTTTTAAAAACCAAATAAATTATCGAAGCAACTCATCAACTCATTGTATAATATCAGTAAGTTACCCAGGAAGCTCAGAGCAGTAAACCAGTTATATAAGACCATATCAAAGAAAAAAGAGACTCAATTAAAGAGTGGTGAATACCAAAATATCCCAAAACCAAGAAGAGGGAAGAATAAAGATTGTGAACAGGAAGAAAACAATACCCTGAAACCTGTATAGAAGAATAAAGTCAGTTCAGTGAATAAATTAAATACTCCAACTAAACCTCAGTCGTGATAACACCAAGTACCTTGGTTTACCCAAGAATGAGGAAGGAAGACCAGTGAAGACTAGACGAGGGACAAGAATGAAGACTAGAAGAGGGACAAGAATGAATACCAGAAGGAAGATACGAAGAAGGACAAGAAAGAAGACAGGAGGAGAGGAAGAAATAGTATGAAAGAAACACCGTAGTAAAACCTATTATTATATAAACTACTATCTATCCCAAACCCACAAAAACTATGCAAAAGAAAGTATAACATACCCAAAATCTTATAAAATGTAATTATTGAGAAAACTAAAGTGTTGTATAGCGTTGTAAGAAGTGCACCGGCTAAAGCTATCGTGTAATAAAGAAAATAAACTAGTCTTAACGATCCATGATTACTAAAGGTCTGGTCTGAGATAATAAGACTCAAAATATCAGAACCAACAGTGAAAGTGAATTTGTGTAAGTGTTGTTTTTTAAAAAAATGCAATAAACTTAAAGTTGGTGATACTATAACTTAGTAGTATGCTATATCACAACATTAAAATCTAATAATAAACAGCATAATAAAATAATAAAATGGAAGGTTTCCAGTATTTTATTATTTTAATGTAAATCTTTATTTACAAGACATTTGTAAAAAAAATGATAATAAGTAGAGTACGGGAGTTAATGTTTACTGATGTAGGGGATCACAATAATAATGGTTTAAACCAGAAAGGACTGGTACTAATATAGTATGAATAAGTGTAACATGTTTAAATAGACTGTTATTTCACAGTCCTAAAATCAATGTGTTAAATAAATGTATTTGTAAGGTTTATTAGAAAATAAGATTTATGTTATGTGTTTTAAAAAGAATTATGTTTGATAAATAATAACCTACATACCAGTAATAATGTTCTAATAGGTATGCTATGTTAGCTCAAAAATGGTTAAAAGATATATGTTCAAGCTATATCTGCAATATGTTAAATTGTGCAGATTGCTAAACAATGTTCATAATTAATTATTTTAATAACTGTAGTGTTAATTAACTACTACATAACACAATAAGTTATAAATCATGTTATTTTCATATAATTGTAATTATGTAAAGTCAGAGGAGGAATTAAATTTAAATTATTTGAGAAAGAAAGAAATATAAAATTCTAAAGTCTAGGCCATTTGGTGAAATCAGAGAACCAATATAAAATAGTATAATTCACTTATAAATCCTGTAAACTACCAAGATTTATATAAGATAACACAATTAACCACTACTAGGAATGATCCTATGAATTAAAATGATAATAAGGAAATATACCTTAACATTTTGTAAATTGTCAAAATATATAAATTAATTAATTTTAAAGAGCAATGTCAAATTTACAGATTAACACAAAAAACCAGTTCAAAGGTGTAATTTATATGTATTTAAGGAAAGGAAGAGCAATATGACTAATTAAAATTTATTATAATAGTATTAATAATATTTAAAATGGAGGGAATTTTGTATAAAGACGGAAATCCAATTTTGAGCCTATATTTCCATAAAGTAAAGAAATTTGTTAATTTCCACAAAATATCTACAGATATGGACTATAATACATCAATTTAAAGGGAATGAGATGATTAAACCAATAATAAGGTTAATAATTCATAAAAGTGAGGAATAAAATAGATAAATTCCATATATAATGTAATATTTTATCATATGTATGGGAAGTCGAAAAATGTTAACAATACTTTTTCAAGGATTAACTGGGCCAGATTTATGACCAAGTTAATTAGTCTTTTGTTGAATATCAAGCTGGACAGTTGTGTGAAGAACGTTTCTTTAAATCGAATTGAAAATGATACTAGTGTTTAGCCATTGAAATCAGTGAAACGAGAGTTAGGCGGTTTAAACACTTTTTAAAGCTAAAGCTGTTAATACATTCACGACAATAGTGAAAACAAACACTTAACTACATAATACGAGTGATAGAAACAAGTAAAACACTATATTTCAACTGATTTATTCTGCAAATCCTAACCAATAACTTGAGAACTTAACCGCAGAAGTTGAACACATAGAAAATAAACTAACTAACACAAGTTTACACAGAAAACTTCACCAGAATACACCAAATAGATTAACAGACATATTACACCAGTGCGGGGACATTTTAGACCTTGATGAAGGTAATTTTATAGTAATTTTCTGACACGACGCATATGCAGTAACCAAGACCAACCTGAGTAGCGGCCATCTTGAAAACGGAATCTGCTTACCTCATCTCAGTGACGTCAGTCTTCATTGGTTTGACAAAACATTTATATTCAAATATTATATACTGAAATTATTTAAGTACTATTGAATAGTAATTATTATATTTATTTTTAATTGTTAATGTTATACTTTCTCTTCACCCTTCTCTGACTATTAATTCTAATCGCTCAAAGAACCTGTCTTTAATATAATATAACGTAAAATTTTGTTCTGTATGACACAATCGATAATTCCCGAGACAGAGTCGATAATTGCTCTACATCGATAAAATATCGATTATTTATTTAAAATTTTCAATAAATCTTTATATTTCCATTATTTTGTATCTGTACTTATTTCACAGGGTAATTTAAGGGTATTTATAAGGCTGAAGGACTTAAGTGAGAAGAATATATTCTATTTTGAACAAGATATTGGACCAGTCAGAAAAGTCACCAATCGATTATTACCTGGAGTTAATCCATTTAACTCCAGACTTGGTGCAAATCTTCAAGAAGTGCTCGACGGTCAATAAATACCTACCTGTTATTAAAATTTTACCAGAACCTTTTAAAAAACAGATTTATCTCTTATACATACCTCTATAAACATAAACAAAATTATTTTATTATTTGAAAATTCTATTTTTATTGAATTTTCCGTATACATTTTATTCTTTTGTAACGACCGGCATACAGCGGTCTGGTGACCAAGTGGCTAGCCCAAACAGTGGGATTTGATTGATTACAGCCACATACACAGGGTCGTAATACAAAGTGGCTTCCATCGCGGGGCTTGAAAGAGGCAGACGTGACGTATTGTTACAATATTCAAATTAGTTAACTGCGTATTTCATAATTACTAATGACACAAAACACAGCTGAGTGCAAGATGCATTAGCATTTTCTTTATTGAAGTCAATTTGACCCACAACATTTACATTCATATTAATTTAATTTTTAATTGCGTTAACGCCCAAATTGAAAACTGCTCTACACGCACCCACACAAGTATAGTTTATAATAGAAGCTGAAACACAAAAATATATTTGGGGTTAGAATATTTTTAGAACCAGACAACTTGTACATACCTGGAGCGGAACTTTATTCAGCCAAACACAGAAAAGTTGACGAAGTCCCGAACTGAAGAGTGCCGCCAGTCGAGAGCAGATGACCAGGTTGAGGGTTCGAATAGAAATGAGACAGATTTAATGTGTCTGTCTACCCAAGAAAACTCTCGATGCAGGAATGTACAAAAACAGATGGACGCGCCAACTGAATTTCGAAGCTACACAACAACTGTGTGCATAGCCGGACGGCGACAAACTGCCGTGGCCGTGCGTGACGTCAAAGCCGCTCGTTTTAAAAACACTTAGCGTACGCTGCCGAACCCAGTACGGCACACCCTCACCCCAAAAGGACAACATGGTTGACCCAAAACAAACCAGTCCTCAAGCACGACGGCTGCGGGAAACCTGGAAAATCTCAGATTCTAAATCGCTCTTGGTGAGTTCAGTAACACAGGAAAACGAAAGAGGCAGAAGGAAGAGGTGTAAGTCTGCCAATGTGTGTCTGAAAGAGAAGATGTAAGTGTGCGTCCTGCATGCTCGCCTGGCCCTGGTCCGCATGCAGATATAAGGAACAGAATAGAAAAGGAGAAAGACAAGAATTGCTGCGCCAGCTCTGAGTACTGATCACCAAGGCCTCCCAAATCCAATAACTGAGACCCAGGACCATTAACACTATTTCTCCCCTCCCAGGACTGAAAATCTCTACCACACTGCGACCATCCCCCACGCGAGTCCTCTCCTCCATGCCAAACTCTCGGGACCGCTCCAACACGTCACCATCTCCGGTGACCACCACCTAACTCTCCTGGTACTCACATATTCACGCCCGAAGGCTAACAAGGTGCTACAAACCTTGATATGCGAGTACCCTTCGAGAACCGTCCACTTCGTGGACCGACCAGCCATGTGAAGCAAACAAGGCATCCTCCATCCTTGACACATGACTGGCCCACCTCCCCACACTTGGGTGGGCTGACCCGATTCACAAGGCAGAGAAGACCGCGCAGAGGGCACGCGAACATCAACCCTATTTCTTAACTTTTCAAAAGCAGCTTAACTAGCAAGATGGGGGGTTTACTTTTCCACCGTCTAAACAAACCACACTTAATCCAAAACTAACACACCAGAGAAATCAAACGAGGAATGCGGCATGGACCGACCCTACACTAACCAAAATCAAAATCAACCACTATGGCCAAGGAAACAACAGGACGTAACTTCGCCATCTTACTTTTAGAACAGAGAAAACTGAAGACCTCGACCATCTAAGGTCACTCTCCCACTCTCTAACCTTCTCATATTACCAGTATGACTTCCGTCTCGGGCAACCCCAACCTTAATATGCGGGCAGCTTTCCGTATATCATGCACGAAGTCCCCCAATGCCTCTCCGTTGACCTGTAGGCGATAGAATAAATCTAACTTAAGCTGGAAACGCTGTCGATGGGGTATGAAGAAACCCAACACTTCCCCATGGAAGGTGTCAACACTGCAGCCCCGACGCAGAGTGTTGGTGACCAGACCGGCCACTGAACCCCGGCAATACGGGTATATAAGGAACAAGACCTCCTCATCGGACACACCCAGGAAATCTGCCAAATGCAGGACCAGGTCCAAGAAGACCAACAACCTGTCCTCATCTACTCCATCCAACACCGAAAGTTTCTCGAGAATCACTGAAATGGGGTGGGGCAATTCCTGGTAACGTACCGTCGCCAGGGTTGCACAATACGCAAACACAACAATAAAACGTAAATCCCAATGAAACACCTAACACAAACTTAACCTACAAAACATAATGACAAAGAATCTGGAAAAACTCAAGTACTCTTCTTCCTTTGAGCCGCCCCAGAGTGCTCTAGCGATGCGACGAGATGGGTGTCATAAAGCAGAGAAGACCGCCATGCAAAATGCCCAGAAGGGGACACGACACAAAACAACAAAACTGACTCACTATATACAATCCACAAAGTACACATAAAATTCAATCTAATCGAAAATATAAAACTATCACATCCATGACCCTTGGTCGGACCATGACCGCATTCAGAATACAGGATACCGCAAAGCAACGCCCTCAATAAACAAATACTATATAACCGGGGTGCTATCAAACATGTTGTCTATTCCATGAAACAAATCACAATCAAAATCAACAAGTACTGACGGCCCTCATCACGTCCAAAATCTGGTTGAGCTCCAGAGTATGCACAAGTAAATCCATCAGCTCACATTTATTTTAAAAACCATCAATCACGTGCTTATAACCCCTTTTCAAAATTCATCTTACACTCAACATCACAAAATAATTACTTAAACACTAACAAATATTAAATCATTTTAAACTTCACCAACCCCTTATTCATTTTATAAAATATGCTATTTTTCTGGTTATTCATTCCATTAACTCGTTACCCTACCATTAAGTTTTCTTGCAACACTTGGATTCCAATTAAACTAATTTGAAATAATTTGCAAGTCCTAACACCAGCTGACATGCCTGTAGCCACACCGAGTTTCATTTAAGAAAATAAATGCAAGTCCCCAGATACGAAAATTTCTCAAGTTCAAGAAAAATAAGGCAGAAATAATACCTACTACCTACCTAGAATCATAACCACGCTCTGCTACCATTTGAAACCCCCCCTTTATTTTATAAGTTTTTTTTGTAATTTTTTTTGAATTTTTATTTTATTTTATTTTTTTTTATTAAGTTTTTTTGTAAAGGGGAGAGACATCATATTTAGAACTAGGTGGAAAACCTAGAGGAAGCAAAAGTGTACAAGGCCCAATTACAATTACAGACATGTCCCCCCAGGTGAATGACAGGACTTGCAAATGAAAAAGTCTTTTAACCAACAAGCGTATGCTTTATTAAGCCTGCAAAATGTTACATGAGATGACAAGTCATCGATTGCACAAGCAGAAAATTAACGGCAGGATTATATATATTGTAACGTGTCGTTTCACTAAACATAAAACACAACATACTCGTTAACATGTAAATAATAATTAATTAATAGAATTATAAGGTACAAATGTTAAACTTAGAAAATAAGTAAAAAGACATTTGTTAGTTCATAAGCATTAGATGAAAACTATGAGGAGGTCTGCGTGCCTCAGACAGTTGTTTTGTATCATTGAACTACAAACAGTGAATGTTATAAATTTTACAAATATAATAAATCAAACTATAATTATGTAAGTTAGGTTGTGCGATAGTGCTAGAAAGTGAAAATAACAGTGATAGACTTTAAAAAGGAAAAAATCAGATATAAGGAATGTGATTAAACATTACTATAATATAAGCATTGAATGAAACATATAATCTATATGAAACAGTTATGTAGCCCATATAGTGAGATTAAACCAAATGTAAATAATTTAAAAGATAGAAACTCTTACGTTAAAAAACTTATAATAATATAGTTACGAAGGAAAAATAAAGTAAAGGTCAACAGAATATTACTAATTAGAAATGATAAACCGAACCTGTGACCAATAAAAAATATAGCCATGGCCTTTAACTAATGAAATTAATGTTTGGGTAAAGATGATTGTTGTTAAAAAAAATTGTGAATTGCAAGAGAACGTTTAAGGTGTGACTGCTGAGTTGATAGAAATTGAGGATCGGTGGAAGCTGAGATGACCAGGAGAACCAATCCGGGACCTAGAGGAGTGATGTTTTGATAGAGAGAGAGCGAAAAACCAGATGTCCAGGAGCGGAATCAACAAATGAATCCATTGGGAAACCTGCAAAGTTGGTGAGATCATACCACAAAAACAATAACTGAATAAACAATAAACAAATACATAATAATAATAATTGTGACTTGCGTTAGTGCACTATTATGAAAATGGTTGTTAATTATAAGAGTTTTTTGTTCTAGTTAATAGTAGTTTAAAAGGACCCACAAACATTCAACAGACATTAACAACACTGTAATACCGAGTCTCATGCATCAAAGTTGTATTGTTTGTTCTATATGTAAATTGTATGTTGACCCTGAGGTTCAGATGAATAATCCTCTATTTAAAAATAAAACAGGTTATACTTTATTAGTAAGAGATACTAATTTGTTTTGATATTACATATTGACGCTCAGAAGTGTGGCCTTCCACATTCACCGGATACATAAGGAGGATTATATTTGTAACTGAACGTTACAAATTGGCGCCCAACCGGTAGAGCTGAATTAGGCAAAACTAACTAACCGAAACACAATTAGTGAAATAACGATTGACCTAATTTTAGCTGGCAACTGCTAGAAGACGAAAAAATGCGACGACGAGAAGCTTCTCAGAAGAGAGGACAAAAGCCAGAGACAGAAGAAGATAGGCGGGAACAAGAAACAGAAACAGTACCGGACACCGAAATGGAACAGCAGGCGGGTGATAAAGAAGAAGCCAGAGGAGGACCGGATTGGTTTAAATTCATGGAAATGATGAGCAGTATAAATGAAAAATTAGATAAGAATAAAGAAGAAACTAATGAAAACTTTAGGAGACAGGAGGAAAAAATAACCGAAAGATTGGATAGGAATAAAGATGAAACTAATGAAAGTTTAAGACAAATGAATGAAGAAAATAATGAGAACTTTAGAAAACAAAACGAAAAGTTTGAACGAAATGAAGAAAGTTTAAGACAGATGAATGAAAAGCTGGACAGCATTAAAAAGGGTACTAAGGAAGATTTTAGGCAAATTAATAAGAAAATTGAGAATGCTAACAAGGAGTTAAGGGAAACTCTCAATGAAAAAATAGAACACATTGATAAACTTAACCAAAAAAGTGACCAGCGCAATGAAGCTGTAACACAGCCAACTGCAGAGACAATTGAATGCATTGATGGGACTTTAAAAAGGGCCAATGAACATTTAGAAAATAAAATTGATGTTTCAAGAGAGCAAAATGACAGTAGTGTAAGCCAGAAAATAGAAGGTAGTAAAGAAATAGAAAATAAAGAAGAGACAATTGAATTATTACCTGAAAATAAACATAACAGGAACAAGGAGCCACTCGAAAAGAAGGTAAAGAAAATAAGAATAATACATCCAAAGAAACCAATAAATACAAGAGAAAATTTGGAGATGATAAACAGTGGACTAGTAAATGTACTTAATCTCCCTATTACCGACCATAGAGAGATAATGAATTTTAAAAATGGTAGGAGAAGCTTAACAGAAATTATAGAAAGGTCTCACAATAAAACAGTGAGTAAGGACTTCAGAAAATTGATATTCAAGGTAAATATACTTGAAATAAAAATACATGATAAGATATCAGTGATACCACCAATAGTTGATATGCCATCGACATATTTGTTTAGGAAAACAGATGATAGAGTGATTAATATAGGACTGGATTCTAGTGAAAAGGTGGTATTAGAAGAATTGGTGTATGAGGTAGCAGAGATCTATACCACAAGGAAGGAAATAGTTCTGCACACCAGAAGAACCCGGATCGTGGCAGATACCGAAAACGGATAAACCAAGTAGGAACAATATTGTAAAAAGGGACTGATTTTCTGACTACCGACAAGGCAAACCAGTTAAGAAAGGAAGAAGAAAATAATGATAATTAAAACAAAAATAAAATAAATAATCACTCTAGACTTAAAGAAAGTAATAATAATTAAAACAAAAATAAAATAAATAATCACTCTAGACTTAAGAAAAAATAATGATAATTAAGAAAACATAACCAAAACTGAAGAAAAAGTTGATAAGGAACAAAAGGGGAATATAAACAGAAAAATAAGAAGGAAAAAAGTTGTGACGATTTAAATAAAAGAAATAATCAAGAAAATAAAAATTTTTAAAAATTAAGGTTGCGAGCTCTTAAGCCATTTAAATCTCACTGTATTAATATAAAATACCTGTATGTACTCAGTATGAGAGGAAGCAGTAATTAGTTAGTTAGAAGATACTCTAATAAAAAGATAAATTGTAAAGAGTTATTAATATCGTATTTAACCCTTTGCTTGTGAGCAGGCGCTGTCCTGTTGATTCCAGACTCGACATGTTTTCCGAGTCTTGTGTAAGTTAGAATAAGATAAAAAAAACTAATGTTAATAATTAAAAATCTGAAGACATAAATAGTCGCTAAAACAACTGATTTAAATTATGTATATTTGTTTAGGGATAGTTTGTATAAATAAAAATGTTAACTTAAATATAGTTAGGAACTATATTCTCGCGCGGAAATTGCCCCACTAACTTTTGCCCAGTACCAGGCGAAGGGAGCAGAATTTCTCTCTCTTGCAATGGTGACTTCGTACAGTATAGACGTAGGAGCTGTGCTCTTAAAATATGTTAACTATATTTTGTTTCACCTTAAGATGGTGTACCAGATGTAGCTGTTTAAAGCATCTGGATGTGTTAACTAATATAGTCATGTAAATAGACAAGAAATTTAAAGTAAAAAAATCGAAACGTAAAAAAAGGAGTGTAACACAAGATGACTTCGTGCTTCAACAAATAACAACAATTCCAAAGTCATACCTGGAGATGTGAACTATCAGAACCCACAAACTCTACTGCACGTGACAGAATATGCAGATCAGGACATCCGAGAATCTACAAGATCATCATAGATATCTACACAACATATTGTTCAACCTGCGAACTTAGGAGCGCTTTACTGAGGAAGACCTGACCGTGATGACGACGTAGCTGTTCCTGTTTCCCAAGACGGATACCCCAGGACGAATCTTCAGCATACCAATTAAAAGGTGACTCGATAGCCTGTCTATCGAGGGTTACTAATATTTGTTACACAACACATCTTGAAAGAGACTTTTCAGAAACTATTAACTTTGTAAAGACTTATAAGTTAAATCTAAGAATTTCATGTAACTATTCTAACTTCATACGTTGTAACAATATATGCTAATGTAGAGTAATATAATTCAAGCAATAATACCATTCTTCCAATGGTTGAATAAAAGAAAGTCTTGCAAGCTAATATCATGAAATGAGTATAATTGAAAGTCTTAACTACAGAAATACAGAAAGTTGACCCGGATCCGAGGTATAGCTATATAGAATCAAGTTTGATCCCAAAGTTTAAAGAAACCTTTCAAATAATTTAATAATTTAATTAGTAATGTCATGGGATCTGTCAGTAAATGTTTTTTAAATGTTAAATAAAGAGAAGTCTTCTTGTTACTCACATATGAGGAGTGCTTATATCAATTGAATACCTTGCCATTGTTTCCTTACACAGTTAGTAAGTAATTTGTTATATTAATTATTTGTGCTCAATTCTGTTACAACGTAGGCAGCCCATCTAATTAACGGAGTTTAATTACGAGGGGTTCCCTGGATTTGTAACGCGGCGAAAAGACGTTACAAAAGTGCGCCACTCTGCTAATTTTTATAAAAGTTATTTTAAGCATCGCGACGCAAACAAAATTGCGTCACTCAAAAAAAAGGGAAACAAAGGAAAGAGTTTTAATTGTGTATAGAGTGTCACAAACAAAATTGCATTCACTATGCGTGGATAAATTGTATGATCAATAACTAAATATATAATATTGATATATGCACTCAGAAAGTTACTTTACTAAATGTAATGTTCAAAATATATTTAAAAGTGTATTAAATTACGTAGATGGTAGTATGTATAAGTAAAATATCCTTAGCGTCATACAATGCTTGTAGCTTTTGCATTCTATAGGCCAGTAGGAACCTGCATAATTCGATATAATTACTTGCATACATGAATTGTGACCAAACATAACAATTTTGGTCAACCGAACAATCTGTAACAGGTTTGTTTACGACAATCTATGACCTGTTGTTTCCTGAATCATTCTGCACAGTGTATGTCCAACTATCTAGCTTACATACACTAGTATGTGTTATAAAAAAAAAAATTTGATTAAAAATAACTTTGTTAATAATAATAAAGTAATTAAGTAGAAGTGCGTGATTTAAAACTTGTGAACAAAATAAGTAATTATTTAATTGAGAAAAGTTTATGAATGAACGGAGCCAAAGTGTTGTCTAAGCGGAATAATAATAATAGAATCTAGCGTCTGCGCTCCCCTTCTCTTGTTTAAACCGGTATACAGTAGTTGTGTTATTCAGTCGCATTGTGGAGAACAATAAGAGTAAAACCCCCTTTCTCATTGACACGCTCAACCCTCCTTTGTTAACTAAATATGTAGGCCACCCTCTGACCTATATTCCAGTAAACAGCTGATCGGTTATTTAACCTTGAAAAATATGTGTGTGTGATTTCTGTCTCTCCCTTAGAAGAGAAATTCTTCTTTTCCAATTTGTGTAAATTGATTACTTATGAGTTTATGTAATATATGTGTAATATACTAGTATTAATTTTAAGTACGTGCTAATGTGTTAGAACAAAATGGCCCAATTTAACCCGGATTTGTTATTAAAAGACGAGCTGTCTTACGAAGCCCTTTTGCGTGGACTACCCCATGCTGATGTAACAGTCGCGGAATTACGAAGTTCAATTCGCGAATGTGGATTTGATGCGCCCGTGCAATTAAACAATCTAAGCCAACTCGATTATGAAAGCGAGAAAGAAATTTGTAATGCCAAGTATAGTGAACTATACTTATTGTCTCAAACACTCCGAGACGAGAAATCTCCGGCAAAAATTTTGCGGACTACCCAGAGAATAGAGCATTTAACCAGGCGAATAAAAAATTTGTCGATCTGGCCGAATCTCACTGAAATACCCGTTGATGTACAAAAGCTAGCAGACGAAGCTCTACGCCGCTTACCTTCAATTATCAACGATTTAAGACGAAAATCCGACTCATTCAGGATGGACGAAATAGAGAAATCATTAATGAAATTACACATCTCCCCAGTACAATCCCCCACCACTGGTTTACCTCCGCCTAACTCGGATCGGAACTCACCTATCGTATCGCAAGTGCAAGCGAACCCAGAACAAAAAACTGATACAGATGTAAATGTCCCTCCTCCCGAGCATTTTCAGTTTCGTCCCGGAAATAATGAATTGACCAACACCCCCCAATGAATCTAATCGCCCTCATCGAGGAATTACCCCTATGAACTATAACGCAGATCTATACGGAAAAATGACTCACCCTGTGGAGAAGATTTTAACCGAAATCCCCTATACAGATGGTTTAAATGTTTCCAAGTTACTAACATTTATTAGTTATCTTCTTCAGATAAAGGATCTACAGCACCTGAATGACTGGCAAATTTTACAAGTTCTGTTACCAAAGTGCAAACCCCCGTTAAAAAATCGTGTGCTAGAAGCCCTAACCTCTACTTTCCCAGTAGAAGAGCTACATAGCACTTTAATAAAATACTTTATTCCCACCGGCATCTATGAGGAAATAAAAAGGAAGACAGTACTCCGAGTACAAGGACATCAGGAGAGATTAGCTCACTACATCTCCGATATTAGGGAGTCCTCTCGACTACTACGTGTAAGCTGGAATGAAACACAACTGGTGGACACCATTTTAGTAGGCGTGTCACCTGAAGAAAGATCTCGACTATCATTGATGAATAGACCCAATACAATTGCTGATCTAGAACAGTGCAGTATCCATTCTTCAAATGTATGGTACTCAGATCAAAATAGAGAAGCAATGAAAACCTCTGCAACTAATAGACATCAATTGCGAGCACTACTGCCTGATGTAACAACCTCGTATGAAAGACAAGTTTCTAGTAGACCTCACCATGTGCGCAAAGCGGGTAAGTTAACTGTAAACCCAGATAAATCGGAAACCAAGTACCCACCTCGCAGAAAACCCACCTGTTATAATTGTGGCAAATATGGGCACATAAGAAGAGAGTGCAAATTTAAGCCAATTGATATCAGAAATCCCAAAGACCCCTTTTTCGAAACTTTATCTAGATTTCTCAGGTCCGTATCCACGATCCAAATCAGGAAATACCATGTTACTGATATGTGTAGATTCGTTCACCAAATTTGTTTGGATGTATCCCATGCGACGAGCATTAGCGTCGACAACAGTTAAAATACTACAGGAAAGATTATTTTAAGATTACGGTACTCCAGTACGTATAGTATCTGATAACGGTCCGCAGTTTAAAGCAAAAGAATTTAAGAATATGTGTTTCAAGTTAGGGATAGACCATATAACCACTACAGAGTATCGACCGCAAGGCAATATTGCTGAAAGGTATCTACGAAACCTCAAATCTGCGCTAATCGCCTATCATGCGAACGATCACACGTCGTGGGACCAAAATCTATCCTGGATTCAATACGCCTTTAATTCAGCTTACCACGAAGGTCACAAGTCGACCCCGTTCGAGTTACTATACAACTATCGACCAAACCACCCTTTGTCCACAAGATGGAATATACACGATCTGCTGCCTCCGCAAATAACGGATAAGCAGATAAAGCGAATATGGAACAAAGCCCGCTCTAACTTAAGAGCAAGCTTGGAAAAATCCAGAAGATACCACGAGAAAGGTAATCATAGCAACTCAGTCAGGTACCAAGTAGGTGACTTAGTAATGTACAAGACTCACCCCATTAATAGTGCGATTGATAAGACCACCTCGAAACTATCATTCAGATGGTGTGGCCCTTACCAAATCCAAAAGTACCTAACTCCGGTTACAGTAGCCCTGTGCGAACCTGCAACTCAGAAATATGTGCGGAGAACGCATATTTCGCAACTAAAGTTGTATAAGAACAAGTGACGGTATAGTATAACCCAAAAAAGAAAAGGGAATACTAGGCAGTAAAGAAAATTATATTTCTGAAACCACGTGAAAAATGTAAAACGTAGAGTTTGGAAACGAGGCCTGATCAACCTGAGTTCCAGTTCTGCGAAGCATGCATTAATGAATAATCATTAACTAGATGGGTACTAACACTCATTAACTACATGAGTTATACAGGACTCACAGAAGAAAAGATAGAATTCTAAATAGTAAAGATTTAGAAAGTTACTCTATAGAAGAGAGAGGGTAAGACAATCAGAAAAACCGGTAGTAAAATTAAGTGATAGAGATAAGAAAGAGTTTTGTGTTTTAATTGTGTAAATATTTAGTGTAAATAGTATGTAAAAAAAAAAAAGGTAGTTCATAAGAATATAAAGTGGACAACGTTGTAAAGTGTACAACAACTATGTGAAAGAAATTACACACACTAACCCCATTCAATATCCCAGTGCCCAATAGTGAGTTAGACTCAAAAAAGCTTAACCGTAGCGTGCAATTTAAGCGGTGGAGTATGTGAGGATTTAAATAAAAGAAATAATCAAGAAAATAAAAATTTTTAAAAATTAAGGTTGCGAGCTCTTAAGCCATTTAAATCTCACTGTATTAATATAAAATACCTGTATGTACTCAGTATGAGAGGAAGCAGTAATTAGTTAGTTAGAAGATACCCTAATAAAAAGATAAATTGTAAAGAGTTATTAATATCGTATTTAACCCTTTGCTTGTGAGCAGGCGCTGTCCTGTTGATTCCAGACTCGACATGTTTTCCGAGTCTTGTGTAAGTTAGAATAAGATAAAAAAAACTAATGTTAATAATTAAAAATCTGAAGACATAAATAGTCGCTAAAACAACTGATTTAAATTATGTATATTTGTTTAGGGATAGTTTGTATAAATAAAAATGTTAACTTAAATATAGTTAGGAACTATATTCTCGCGCGGAAATTGCCCCACTAACTTTTGCCCAGTACCAGGCGAAGGGAGCAGAATTTCTCTCTCTTGCAATGGTGACTTCGTACAGTATAGACGTAGGAGCTGTGCTCTTAAAATATGTTAACTATATTTTGTTTCACCTTAAGATGGTGTACCAGATGTAGCTGTTTAAAGCATCTGGATGTGTTAACTAATATAGTCATGTAAATAGACAAGAAATTTAAAGTAAAAAAATCGAAACGTAAAAAAGGAGTGTAACACAAGATGACTTCGTGCTTCAACAAATAACAACAATTCCAAAGTCATACCTGGAGATGTGAACTATCAGAACCCACAAACTCTACTGCACGTGACAGAATATGCAGATCAGGACATCCGAGAATCTACAAGATCATCATAGATATCTACACAACATATTGTTCAACCTGCGAACTTAGGAGCGCTTTACTGAGGAAGACCTGACCGTGATGACGACGTAGCTGTTCTTGTTTCCCAAGACGGATACCCCAGGACGAATCTTCAGCATACCAATTAAAAGGTGACTCGATAGCCTGTCTATCGAGGGTTACTAATATTTGTTACACAACACATCTTGAAAGAGACTTTTCAGAAACTATTAACTTTGTAAAGACTTATAAATTAAATCTAAGAATTTCATGTAACTATTCTAACTTCATACGTTGTAACAATTTATATGCTAATGTAGAGTAATATAATTCAAGCAATAATACCATTCTTCCAATGGTTGAATAAAAGAAAGTCTTGCAAGCTAATATCATGAAATGAGTATAATTGAAAGTCTTAACTACAGAAATACAGAAAGTTGACCCGGATCCGAGGTATAGCTATATAAAATCAAGTTTGATCCCAAAGTTTAAAGAAACCTTTCAAATAATTTAATAATTGAATTAGTAATGTCATGGGATCTGTCAGTAAATGTTTTTTAAATGTTAAATAAAGAGAAGTCTTCTTGTTACTCACATATGAGGAGTGCTTATATCAATTGAATACCTTGCCATTGTTTCCTTACACAGTTAGTAAGTAATTTGTTATATTAATTATTTGTGCTCAATTCTGTTACAACGTAGGCAGCCCATCTAATTAACGGAGTTTAATTACGAGGGGATCCCTGGATTTGTAACGCGGCGAAAAGACGTTACAAAGTATTAAACTAACAATTAATTAAGACAAAATATTATTTAGAAAAATATAACAAGGGATTCATTAGAAAGAAAACAGGGTAAAGCGAAAACAAACTGAGACATAGAGTACATCAAAGTAAACACTACAAGGGGTGCTGACAATAGTCTTGATTAAAACATGAGCGAACACTTCAGGAATGAAACGAAACGCAGGAGAATAAAACGGAGAGAATACGCACGCTGTCCATAAACCAGATACAATTATAGGAGCCACAGGTAAATAATCTAAAACCCAAAAGCAGCAAATAAACCTGAATGTTACGAGAGAAGGAATAGGAATTCCTATGGTGTTATTAGTAACCCAAGGTTTACTCTTTAAGGTATAAACAGAGTGTTGTATGCTACGGCGCCACTCTGCAATTATGAATGATCCGCTGAGATAATAGGAAGCACAAGTGCCCCTCAGGACAGGAATTCATACTAAGTTAGGGAAAATGTTAGGGTACCCATAGGAAACAAATAAACCGTAACAGACCAGAATCATGGCAGAAAAGACTGCAGGAAATCAGGGCATTCCAAGGAAAAGGATATACAAAGATCATGAGTGTGGCACAAAAGAAGAGGTTAGTGAACAATTACAATAACTACTGCATCGTATTCTCCAACTCACCGAATAAAGCGAAGAATTTAAATAATATCAGGTTAAACAGTTGTTCAAGAAAGCTGTAAGAAAGTAAATCCAGCTCATGGTAAAAGAAGATATTATAGGAAAGAGTAGTTTGTCAATTACCAACCCCATTATAGCAATACCCCAAGGAATATATAACCAAACCGAGATAAAGAGGTTTTATGAAAAGTGAAGACAGTTTTTGTAGATTTTTGCCATTTATTTCAGTAACTCCTAAAACCACCATTACTGAAATAACTTGTCTTAAACGGGGGGCTTTATGTAACGTGTCGTTTCACTAAACATAGAACATAACATACTCGTTAACATGTAAATAATAATTAATTAATAGAATTATAAGGTACAAATGTTAAACTTAGAAAATAAGTAAAAAGACATTTGTTAGTTCATAAGCATTAGATTAAAACTATGAGGAGGTCTGCGTGCCTCAGACAGTTGTTTTGTATAATTGAACTACAAACAGTGAATGTTATAAATTTTACAAATATAATAAATCAAACTATAATTATGTAAGTTAGGTTGTGCGATAGTGCTAGAAAGTGAAAATAACAGTGATAGACTTTAAAAAGGAAAAAATCAGATATAAGGAATGTGATTAAACATTACTATAATATAAGCATTGAATGAAACATATAATCTATATGAAACAGTTATGTAGCCCATATAGTGAGATTAAACCAAGTGTAAATAATTTAAAAGATAGAAACTCTTACGTTAAAAAACTTATAATAATATAGTTACGAAGGAAAAATAAAGTAAAGGTCAACAGAATATTACTAATTAGAAATGATAAACCGAACCTGTGACCCATAAAAAATATAGCCATGGCCTTTAACTAATGAAATTAATGTTTTGAGTGAAGATGATTGTTGTTAAAAAAAATTGTGAATTGCAAGAGAACGTTTAAGGTGTGACTGCTGAGTTGATAGAAATTGAGGATCGGTGGAAGCTGAGATGACCAGGAGAACCAATCCGGGACCTAGAGGAGTGATGTTTTGATAGGGAGAGAGCGAAAAACCAGATGTCCAGGAGCGGAATCAACAAATGAATCCATTGGGAAACCTGCAAAGTTGGTGAGATCATACCACAAAAACAATAACTGAATAAACAATAAACAAATAAATAATAATAATAATTGTGACTTGCGTTAGTGCACTATTATGAAAATGGTTGTTAATTATAAGAGTTTTTTGTTCTAGTTAATAGTAGTTTAAAAGGACCCACAAACATTCAACAGACATTAACAACACTGTAATACCGAGTCTCATGCATCAAAGTTGTATTGTATATTCTATATGTAAATTGTATGTTGACCCTGAGGTTCAGATGAATAATCCTCTATTTAAAAATAAAACAGGTTATACTTTATTAGTAAGAGATACTAATTTGTTTTGATATTACATATTGACGCTCAGAAGTGTGGCCTTCCACATTCACTGGATAAATGAAGGAGGATTATATTAACTGAACGTTACAATATATATATATATATATATATATATATATATATCAATTAATATTCATAATGGCATAAAATGTAAGTGAATTAAATATTAACATAAATTGCAAAATTCCTGCCTGATTATGTATGAGTCAATGGTAGCAATAATCTCATTCATAAAAAGCAATTCACTAATCCATAAGTGTTGTATAGATTTCAAATAGGCTAGCCTTTTTGTCTTAGTAAGCACATTTATGGTTTTTTTTTCTTTTTTCTTTTTTTTTTAAATTCATAAGCTATTCCCCCAGCAAAATATATTAAAATTACACACACAAGCACATACACAACATCCCTCATTTCAGTACTAAATCCCTCATAAACCCATTTCAACTAACGTAAATGAATGCACAACAATATATACATATGTATAAATATAATTGACAGGGTAATCCGATAATCACAGCTCCTAAGCATAGATGTGCCTTGGTAATTAGCACCAGAGAATGTAAGTGACCGCCCAGAGACTCAACATACTAAACAACCCTGACTTTTATCATAAAAGCGCTAAGTATATGTGAAAAGGGAAAATAGTTTCTCAACTAAAGCATCAGACAGCCCCCGTTACGTGATTAAAACTCTGCCATGACCGTATGACATGAAAGCACAAGAACTAACTCCCTAATGGTTTTAACTAGATGAAAAGGTAGAACTTACAGCAACCTCCGGATATGCGTGTGTGTGTGTGTAATTTTCTTACACATTATAAACAGTTATAATAGATTTCATTAGGTCTAATGCTGTAATGTTCACACATGCAGTAACATAACTGAACATGAGAGTTTTTGCCAAAGTATAACGGTTAAAACTTCATAAGTGAGCTTCTGGGAGCTTCCGTGCATTCACCATGTCGTTGAGATAGAAAATAGATAATTAGAATGTTCCCACCTGGATTGTCCGGTGTACTTAGTCAATATTGGCGCTGATCAGTAATGTCACGGTCGTATCACAAGTCCTGGGGCAGCGTAGCGTTGGAAGAGTGTCCGAACAGTTGTTCTCGACTGACGGCAATCGTGGCTAAAAGATCGTCTCTGCCAGGAGTGTGGACAGTTGTTCGTCACACCCGACACACATCTCGCCCTAGTTCGAGCACCTACGACATGTAATAGGTTGTAGAGGGTGTCATAAGGAAAAATCACGCCACATAGGCCGTCCGCATTAAGTTTCTAACACCAACTTTAAACATCAACAGCGCACACACACATCGCCACTAATTCATATTAATCAGTATTAAGCTCCCCAGCTGTGACTTATTTCGCTCATCTACCAATTACTTTTTAAGTATTTCGTTGAAAATATTCAAATTAGTTAACTGCGTATTTCATAATTATTAATGACACAAAACACAGCTGAGTGCAAGATGCATTAGCATTTTCTTTATTGAAGTCAATTTGACCCACAACATTTACATTCATATTAATTTAATTTTTAATTGCGTTAACGCCCAAATTGAAAACTGCTCTACACGCACACACACAAGTATAGTTTATAATAGAAGCTGAAACACAAAAATATATTTGGGGTTAGAATATTTTTAGAACCAGACAACTTGTACATACCTGGAGCGGAACTTTATTCAGCCAAACACAGAAAAGTTGACGAAGTCCCGAACTGAAGAGTGCCGCCAGTCGAGAGCAGATGACCAGGTTGAGGATTCGAATAGAAATGAGACAGATTTAATGTGTCTGTCTACCCAAGAAAACTCTCGATGCAGGAATGTACAAAAACAGCTGAACGCGCCAACTGAAATTCATAGCTACACAACAACTGTGTGCATAGCCGGACGGCGACAAACTGCCGTGGCCGTGCGTGACGTCAAAGCCGCTCGTTTTAAAAACACTTAGCGTACGCTGCCGAACCCAGTACGGCACACTGTTATGGTTTGTTTACTAACATACACTTCCCGGTCCCTCTACCTGACTTGCCAAACTACTCCCAAATGGGGCTGGTCCACTTTCCTTCTCAATAACAACTGTTTACATAAAGCAATCTCCCTTTTAACATTTTTGTTACCATTTTCATTTACTTATTTAGGGTATTATTTATTTTTTTTATACTCATATTCAATATATTATTACTCCTTCTCTTATTTTTCTAAACCTTTGTGACTTCTTACATGACTAAACTTCATTATGCTTTGATTACATTGAACACCTTTACATTTAGTTTGATAACTTACGATTACTACATCAATATTCGGTTGTGTGTTATTACACTTTGTTTCTTAATTTTCATGTAATGTTCCTGTATGTGTGTGTGTGAATTTTGGATTTATTTCTCATAATAAGGCTTTAGTTGTCGTACATTGAAGTTCCCGCGGATATGTCCTGGTCTTTGTGGATCTTCCAACTGGTAGGTCGCTGTTCCGATTTCTTTAGTTACCTTATAGTCCAATCAATCTGTCACGGCCTAATGTTAAATTTACAAAAATTCCAACCCGGAAACAAAAAATATGGCGTTGTAGGAAAAAAAATTCTAAGAAAGGGTATATAAAATGAAACTCGGTCTGAAATGGCGAAGTTAACCTAAAAAATTCGCAAAGTTGAAAAAAAAGGTTTTTTGAAAATAAAAAAAAACTACAACTCAAATCGAAAAATAGTAAACTACAAAGTTGTAGGTAATGAAAAGATCTTTCGATTGCTATTTTAGTGAGTATCGATTATCATGTTACTTTTCGAGATATATCGGAAAAACCGTCTAAAATCGACTATTTTTGTTTTTGCCGTATCATTTTCAAATTTACGTTTAAAGACTTGATATTTGTCATGAATATAGCCCGCGGCAAGCCAAAAAAGAATGAATTTGTAAAATTGGAAAATTTGTTTTATTTTTTGAGATATATCGATTTTTCGATAAAAAGACGTTCTCGAAAATCGGCCACTCTTGCTCGACGAATAGTCGTAGAGTAACGAGCTTGGGCTTATTTTCTTCTTGGAGAGTTGTACTTTCATGCTGTAAAAAATTTATAATTATTTTATAAATTTTAAGTTCCAAAAAATGACATTGAATAAATTAAATTTTTTTAGGTTACGTTTTTTTTAAATATCTTTTTTTTAATTTTAATTGTACGAAAATGCCCTTATAAGATTTAATATAAAACAACAGAGTTATCAACAAATACCGTAACTAGGCAAAGTTTTATTAATCTGTTTTTTTATTTTTATTTCTTTTTTTTTATTATTTAGACTTTTAAATTCAAAATGTTGGATTTAAAATTTTTATTTAACCTTTTTATAGTCTTATTATTATTATTATTATTATTATTATACATATTTATATTACAATATACATATGTAGATACTTCTCCTAATAACATTGCAAAGAATATGTGCAGAATTATCACTTTGCTATATTGTAATAAAAATGAAGGTACCCTTAACCACCATCGTTATGAACAATTTAAACGATCCACTTCGCGAGCCTCTTTTAAATTAGAAAGTCTTCCGCCTACTGAAGGAGCTGCCAAGCAACATGCATTAAGAGTTTATTTTCAATTGCAAAAATGGTTGGAAAACGACAAAGATCCAACTCAGTGGGGTTGGAGAAATACTGACAATTTGTTGATGCCAGTTTATACTGAGGAACCACTGATACCCGAGGAAATATTAAAAAAAATATCATGTAGCTATGTAAGTGGTTGTAAAACAAAAATATGTGGTTGCAAAAAAATTTCCTTAAATGTACAAGTGTTTGTCTACATTGCGAATCAACAAATTGCAAAAACTTTGAAACTCCTCCTTACATCCAATTAGATGATCACTGTTTGGATGTCTTGGAAAAACTTCTTGACGAACACATTACAATAGAAAATGATGAACAAAATGATATATACAATGAATGAACAATGAAGAAATATACATAAATGAGAACGTAGAAGAAGAAGAAAGTGACCAAGAAGATTATAATGAATCAAAGAAAAGGAAAATTGAATAAAACAAATAAATATTATTAATTATAAAATTTTATACGTTTTATAAGTTTTGTAATGAAATATTTATTTAAATGAATAACATTTTTAAAAATTATCTTTAATTTGTTCCTTTTTTTAATTTTCTGTCGCAAATAATTAATTACTGAAATCAGGAAGTAAATGTTTCGAAAAATCCCAACAATCATAATAACAATACTTTTATAATTATGGTTGGTAATTAGAATACCGAAAAACATGAAAAAAATCTGAATAAAGAAAAATTGCAGTTTTCGCAACAATTAAGCTTATAAGGCGACTGAAACTATAAGAATCGTGTTTACCTCGTCGAGTTACACCAGATTAAGTACAAAAGGATTTTTGTACGTAATTTAGAAGCCGAGATATTGAGGATTTTTTCGAGCGCGAAAGATTTAGAACGAGCGAATCCAGTTAGAATCCGCCCTCTGCAATTAGCGCGCCCCTCGCTCGAACGCTTCACTTTCACACTTGATTGTTAATATAAAAGTCAATGAAATGAATCGCTGTATTTTTCTTTTGAAAATATAGGTATTCAAAAGTAATCTCCACAAAGGCTAATGCTGTATGATGTAAATTGCGTCCTTTGAAATTTTATGAAGAAAAAAAAAATTCGACTCCAGACGGTCGTACATCAACTTTTTTTTTAATTCGTGAAAAAATGCCAGCAACTGATTTCTGTTAAGGGCATTTTCTTACAATTAAAATTAAAAAAGATATTTAAAAAAACGTAACCTAAAAACATTTAATTTTTTCAATGTCATTTTTCGGTACTTAAAATTCATAAAATCGTTATAAATCTTTTACAACATGAAAGTACAACTCTCCAAGAAGAAAATAAGCCCAAGCTCGTTACTCTACGACTATCCGTCGACCAAGAGTGGCCGATTTTCGAGAAAGTCTTTTTTCCGAAAAATCGATATATCTCGAAAAATAAAACAAATTTTCCAATTTTTCAAATACGTTCTTTTTTGGCTTGCCGCGGGCTATATTCACAATAAATATCAAGTCTTTAAACGTAAATTTGAAAATGATACGGCAAAAAAAATATAGTCGATTTTAGACGGTTTTTCCGATATATCTTGAAAAGAAACATGACAATCGATACTCACAAAAATAGCAATCGAAAGATCATTTAATTACCTACAACTTTGTGATTTACTATTTTTCGATTGGAGTTGTAGTTTTTTTTTATTTTCAAAAACCATTTTTTCCAACTTTACGAATTTTTTAGGTTAACTTCGCCATTTCAGACAGTTTCATTTTATATACTCTTTCTTAGAACTTTTTTTCCTACAACGCCATATTTTTTGTTTCCGGGTTGGAATTTTTGCATACCTTTGTACCTATTGATTGGACTATTATATGGACCCTCGAATAGATTACAAAATTTCCCTATTACTTTTTTATTTAAATCCGACATCGGGTACGCCCTTAACAAGACCTGGTCTCCTATGTGAAATCTAGTAAGGTGGTGAGCAGTGTTGAGGTTATCTGTCCTTTTATCTCCCTTTTCCTTAATTCGTAGGTAGATGTCGTGATAGTTGATGGGTTGGTCTGGAGGTATCATATCTTGGTCAATATATTTTATCCAGTCCCGATCTGGTTTCTTTCCCCCACTGCGCTTCAAAAGGGGTGGTCTCAATTGTCTCCTGATAGGTCTGGTTTTTACACGCCTCAATGAGTTTAAGAAACTGCCCATTTGGTGTGCTTATCGGAGGTCATTGCCCTGAACATATTACCTAATTGCCTGTTTATTCTCTCTGCCAGATCTTTATTTAGATTTCGGATTGCGGTATATTTTCCTTAATACACATGTCTGTCAATGCGGTAGACCATCTACTGCTGGTGAACTGTGTACCGTTATCAGATAAAATAGCTACTGGTTTTCCTATCTCCTCACAATACAATTGGATTCTCTTTATGGTGGCAGTCGTTGTAGCTTGCCTCAGTTTATATAATTTGACATACTTAGTAAAATTGTCGATTACAGTTAAGATATACCTTACTTTCCCTGTGGAAATCGGCACCGGTCCATAATAGTCGACGCCGATCATTTCGCCTTTCTTCTTCGGTATGACCGGTCGCGTCTCTCCTAGCATCCTTTTAAAATGATCCTTACTATTTTGGCATGTGATACAGGTTTTTGTAACTGCTTTTGTGATTTTATTTATAGAATCCCCGGTTAAATTTTCCTTAAACAGCTGATATGTCCGCCGGTTCCCCACGTGACTGTATGCCTCGTGTAGCTCCGTGATCATGCTGTGGCACAACTCCTCCGTCAACATTAACTTCCATACTGCCTTATCTTTACGGTACAGCTTTCCATTATGCCAAGTGTATTTCCTGGCAAGTTTATGCTGTTCATTTGATTGAATAGACTCGATAATCTTTTTCAGTTTGGTGTCGGCTAAGTGATAATTCTCTATGTTTTTAAGTTGTTTCTTGATTTCTTTACTGATGCGGACACTGACAAGGTTAATTTCAGACTCTTCGATTTGGTCTATTGCCTGCTCTTCATTTATGTCCTCCGGATGTCTGCTTAAGATGTCGGCTAATTTATTCCTAACTTCTCGTTGTATCTGTCGTATTTCCAGGTCAGTTTCTTCCGACTTACTGTCAATTACATTTATATTTTCGTTCACTTTCTTCATTCCTTCCAACTTTTCGGCTCGTAACTCTTTGGTTGCTGCCGTATTGTCTTCGCATCTTTTGTTGTTTACATTGATTTTTTCGATCATGATTTGAATGTTGTTGCTATGCCGTTCGTCCAACTCTATGATCTACTGTTTAGTATTAATACTAAGCTCAGTAATCTTATCGGTATTGTCTTGGATTTTGTTGTTAGTCTCTACTTGGCAGTCTTGGAACAGTTTTTTGTTGTTTGTTCTCTCTTGTTCCATTTGTATGGCGACTTCGTTTCTTATTTCTGTGTGTTGTTTATGGATTTGTTTTTTCATTTGTTGTAACGCTTGTTCTAATTTTAATTCATGTTGTTCTAACCGTTCGTCTGTTCTTTTCGCATGTTCAGCAATTTGTTGTGCTATCTGAGCTTCTGTTTGTGTCAGCTGTTCTGATTGTCTTTTTATTTGTTCTGTTTGATGTGACAGTTGTTTTTCTGTTTTTCTCGACTGTTGTGATAATTCTTGTATTTGTTGTATTTGCTGGGAGGGTTGTTCTTTTGAACTTCTCGATTCTTCTTGTATTTGTTGTAAGAGCTGTTCTTTTGTATTTCTCGATTCTTCTTGTATTTGTTGTGAGAGCTGTTCTTTTGTTTGTTCTGATTGTTTTTGTATCTGTTCTTCTATTTTTTCGATTGTTCCTCCATTCGTCGTGTGTGTTGTGACAACTGTTCTTCTAGTAATTGTTGTAGTATTGTGTATATATATCATTGTTTTTGTCTGTCTCTAGTGGTGTCTGACATATCGGTCTTTCTCGAATTTTTGTTACTATTGTTGGTGTAAATTGTTGTCTCTGCGTTTTCATCGTTCTGTCCGTTTTTTCCCGGCGTCCCTGATGCTTGATTCTCCTCTGAAATGTCTGCGAGCGTGTCTGGATCGCCTAACTGATTATTTATTTCAAATTCCATTACGTTGCTTTGGGTATCTGTATTTGTGCTCATGTTGTTGTACAGGTTGTGAATGTTGTTTTGTGTGTCTTTGTCTCTCCTACTCCTACTTCGCGTAATCATATACTATGTTTGATACTATTTCTATTCTTAACTTCTACTTAGTCTTAATCTATAATTTGTTTAATAATGACTCAATTGCCTCACGTTGGGCGCCAGAATGTAATACACTACTTGATAGGCCTTTACGAAAGAGTTAAATTGTTGATTTGCATATTATGTCGGCCTATGAGCATGTACGAAGTAAGGTTTACAAACTACTTTAATCACTGATAATATTAATATTTCTACTCAATAGACTATAACACTTACTCCAGTGTACCGACTCTTTATTGTCCACAGGGCGCCAGTAATAATAAACACAAATTAAAATATATCAATCAACTTTTAATGATTCATTTGCATTTATATACTACAAATTTCTTTAACATGACTTGAATAGTTTTGCCTTACAATTTGAATATTATTTCGTGGCAATGAGTTCTTTTTAGACAAATTGAGCCAGTATATTTGATTAAAAATATATATATTTATAAAACAACATTGAATCAAATGTTCATTTATTTGTTACTTACGTGGAGAATCCTTCCGATGTGCGTAGTCCTTAAGGTGTTGTATGCCGGTGAGTCGTCAGCAGCTGTTTGTTGCGCGTTAATCCTGGTTATGAATGCACTAATTCACTTTATCACAGATGTACACTACACATGACATATTGGTGATACATACAATTATGTCGTATAATTATACACTCTGGTTTACAACGCATTCTTGAATTTACATTAAGTGGATCTAACACAGTTCGCGTCGCGTGCGTCTCGACTATCTCATACCGTCGTAAATTTACCCCGAACTAATTCGCTTTCTTCAGTGATTTCACCGCAACATATCGTATTGATGAAAACTTATATGTAGTATTTACTTCTCGTTGTTCGTTACTACTCCGAACATTCACTCATTAACTTATTACTGTATATTAAACTTTATAAATTTAGCGTTAGCAATTATCGCGTTCCCGTACTTCGGTTTACTGATGCGAATTTACTTTATTCTTTAAATGACTAATAAAATATATATCTATACAGTTAACGCAAAACAGCGCACGCGAGTCTCTTCAGTGTAGTTTCGCCGATATAAAGAGGACTGCCTGATTTCTCTCCAAATTTTTATTTTATACTAACTTTGAATTTCCCTTACCAAGTCTCGATAGAAAAACAATCCCATAGGTTTAGACTAGCGCTAAATACAAAATCGCCCAATCTCCTTAGCGAAAACCTCCCGCGCAACACATGACGCTTCCCCTGATTTGCCAAACGTTTCTCGCGTCTCACGTGCTTAAAAAAACTAGCGTCACTATCTATCTCACTCTTACATCGCTCTCTCGAACATAACGGTATCTATTGTTATATGCACTTAAAGTTTACAACATTGGCAAACACCCCTAATATCCTAGCGAATAATACATTTTATGATATTTATGTCCCAAAACGTGACTTAGCATAATTTTACCTTCCTTATAGACGTCAGCCCCAAGGCCGGCGTTGCTAACCTACCGCTATACTCTACAGCTTTTTACAAGTTAATTTCTTTCATGTAATGCCGCCTAACGGTACAGGCGTTTCACTACCTCCCCGCTTTCTAAAACATACACATTTCTTTGCGCTCAGCATAGTTTGATTTCGTAAAATTTGCGATTGCTCAATTTTTGCTTTACAAATTTTTAATTGGTAATAATACAACTGAAACAATTTCTGACTAAAGTCTATACTAACTGACTAACCGAGTGCATACTAACTAACATCTATAAATATTTGTTTCCAGGTTTAACATTTCATCCTGTACCGAATTTCACCATCTGAACGACGGTCGACCCATCAACCCATATCCTTTTTTCCATGTAAAGCATATGCCACTATTGTCCTTCGTGTTCTATCTGCAAACATTTGTAGACATGTGATTCACTTCCATTTCACATCGTACGTAGGTCAATCGTTACGCACTCAAACCAGTCTTCAAGTTTTCCACTGGCTGCAATACCCTTAGAGCCTTCTGTGTTAGTGCCCAGCACTGCAAACAGTAAAGAAACGTGGGCGCTATCATACTCTTATAAAGTCTAAAGTGGATAATATAATATGATTTGTTGTATTGCTAACAACTGTTAACAATTATTTAGACTATCATAATTTTTACTCCCTCAAATACTTCCTCTTACGTCCTCAAAGAGTATATAAATTATAATGCAATATTTTAAAATAAATCGATTCTTCTTTACATATGCTTACATAATAGTGCAAAATTACTTATACGAAATTAAAACAAAGCATCGCTACAGCCAACATTTCATATAATTTACGTAAATGGCGTAAACCGAACACAGTACAAAAAATAAACTTACCGGTACGTATTTAGCTTCAAATTAATGAATTAATTTAATTAAATTCCAAGCGTTTTTTCCAAATAACTTAAAATATATTCAAATGCTAATGACCTTTTTAATACATAATACTGAATTTTTTTTTTTTTTTTTTGTAGATTGTCTTACATTTATGTTAATGTCTTTACAATAGAACGCACTTTAAACAATATGATTACACTTCAATGATATTGGTTTTAAGATGTTTCAAAAAACCGCAAGTATTTCATATAAATTGAATTAGCGTCGCCCCCAAATCGGCTTACCTTGTTAGTGTTCAATATATATGTCAAGATTTTTATTGGTTACTTTTATTGGTTAGGTTACATTGCATTACCAAAACTAAAAATTTCAGAAAATTAGTGTCATAATATACAATTGAACATTTTATTATTCCAGCGATTGGCACATTAGCTGGCAGTAATATTTAGAAACTTACAGCTTTAATCAGAAGGACGATTAATAAGTTTACAGACACACATCCATGCTTTCACCTATATATAAACTATATAAATTGTTAGATTCATGTTGATCAGAAATCGAGACTAGTATGCAGATAAAATAAAATGTATTGTTACAACGGTCTACTCGATCGTCGTAGGTACAGTGGAAGCAAAATACAAGACACCAATTAAGTCACTAATCACCAGCTTCAATTTTCACAGTTAAACAGTTCGTAATTAACAACAAAGTCTCTTCAACAAATCAAATAAAAATTGTTCATACGCAATAAAATGTCTACTAAAATTAAACACAATTGTATTACAATTATCCCGCCAGATTATTAAATACTTCACTAATAACCACTTGCATGCACACAGTAATATCGTCGGATAATCACTTGTAAACGCCCGACAATAAACTCGGACCGCACTGTAAATATATCGCAACTAATACTGAATCTTAAGGCCGTTTCCGCCACGTATTTGTACCTCCGTTCACAGACCAGAACATTCCAAACTAGGTCTTAGCGCCAGTGTGTGCTACGTAATTAATTGCGGCCTTGACACAGTCCGCGCGGCTGGCGGCTTTGAGAAAACTCTCGCGAATGCGTCTAGAGTCACGTATGCCACAACATTAAAACGAGATTCTTCTGGCACATTCGACAAAAACGTAGATTGTTCTGTAATGTCGTAACAGTATACATACCCGTTGTATTCGCCCTGTTAATGTATTCTTCCATTCTAAGCGCTATAGCACATGTAGAGGCTGAGCTTCTTTCACAATACCCATCATTTCCTTCTGTCATCCACCATTCGTCTACAACTACGGACACCAAGTCTTCTGAAGTACTCCTCGAGACTGTCTAATCACCTTTACTTAGGTTTCCATTTTGATTTCTTCCACCTGACCTACTCTGCAATATTATTTTTTGAGTTATCTCTTCGGTCGTGTTGTGTACACAACCTGCCCACCTTGTGCTTTCTATTCTGCTTTTATCCTGTAACTTCGTGTTGTATAAATTAAAACTCTTTTCAAGGATATGCCTCTTTATTAGGTGTAATTATTCCGCATAGTTTGTAAAAAAAGATAAAATAGACAACTTAATTTTATATTGTAGTTTTACACTAATAGAGGACGTGGAAGACATAGACTACGATGGATTGATGGAACATTAAAAGATGTAAAAGTACATGGAGTAAAAAATTGGTGGACATTGGATAACAATAGAGGAGTCTGGAGTAACTTCCTTAGGGAATTTAGATTCATAGACGAATCTGAGGCGCACTGTGGCCTGTGGAGCTAATGATCAATGAATGATGATGATAAGGTTTACACGGCCGATGTCAACGTTATTAAGTTGAAATGAAACCAAGCTGTTAGGCAGTGGTCGGTTGCTGATAACTAGCCACATAGTCGGCTTTCGTTTCAGTGCCAGCCATCGGAGATCTTCTTCAGAGCGGCGAAGCGACAGAGAACACACGTACGGCAGATCTTATCCAAACAGTACCCAAGTACTTTGCCGGGTAATATTGTGATATTGCGATTTTGGGAATGTACTATTGTGATACCTGTATTTAGGATCTCATCTTAGAGTCTGTCCTGGGAGTCAGGTGCCATGTTCAGTATATACTCTCCTGTATGATAAGTATTGTGTAAACCGTTGTAATAATTAAAATGTAATTGAAAATACAAGTAAGAACACTGGTCAAAATAGAAGAACGTTTGTATTGAATGAACAGCTAGACTTTTATTACCGTACAGACATGTATATGACCCAACCTTAAATAAGATGAGATCCACAGTACATGTACACTAACAATTCACATTTAACAATCGTATAGAACGGTTCAAATGGTGCCCACCGTCAATTCTCCACCGTATATGGCGCGTGTGTTTATGCATTAAACTCTGACTCCTCTTATCTCTTTTAATGTTTTGACGAGCGCTAGGTAGAGATTATCCTTGATGATAAGGCATATACACTAAACCGAGATGTAACTAGTACAAGATGAAATAATGGGAGGGGTGAAAATTGTAAACTTGTACATTTGTAAAATATATTTTATTGTTTATCGGGCCCCATTGTTACTCCAGACTGAGAAAACAACGTGATTTTAGCTTGTTACTTTTGAGCACGTCTGACACCCTACAGATTGAATAATATTCACTTAAGCAATGTTGTGGATGTTAACTGTAAAGGACGATGTTTACAAAATTTGCAATCGCTGCTGAGATACATTGATTTCTTAAAATTTAAGTTTAATGTTTGGTTTCTTGAAAGCCTTAAATTAGGAAGATTTATAGTAATTTCTAAATTTGGATTTCGGTTAAATTCCCTTTGCTTCTGTTAACGATATAGATTTATAGAATGTTTTATGTCTTTTTTAATTGGTACTAACATCTTACAATGTCCAAAACACCAAACTTATATTGCAACCCTATATTTATATGATCGTAAAATGTCTTTTGTTTCGTTAAGCAACAGAGATTTTATATTTTATTCCAGAATTGAGATCGTTCACAAGTTTAGCAACCAGCTCTCTACTTTGTAGGATTGCGTTAATTATATCGACACTAATGATGTGTGGGATATAATTGTGGACACGCGTACCACGAACCTAAAAGCGATTCATTCAAAAGTTATTCAAACAGCCCGGATAACATGAACCATACATCTGATACAGGCCGTGAAAGCCTGAGGAATATTTTACGACGCCTCTACGGGGAGGAAGTTTTAAAGAATATGAGACGTCATGTTTGATAATAAACCATGGACCACGGCCAAACAGCCCGGATAACATGAACCATACATCTGACACTGGCCGTGAAAGCCTAAGGAATATTTTATGACGCCTCAACGGGGAGGAAGTTTTAAAGAATATCAGACGTTTGGTTTGGTAATAAACCATGGACGACGGCCAAAAAGCCCGGATAATATGAACCATACATCTGACACCGGCCGTGAAAGCCTGGGGAATATTTTACGACGCCTCTACGGGGAGGACGTTTTAAAGAATATCAGACGTTTGGTTTGGTAATAAACCATGGACCAAGGGCAAACAGCCCGGATAACATGAACCATACAATATAAAACATTATTTATACCCACACACTACCAAACATTATTTTACTATTATGTGTTGTTTATATGTAAGTATTTATTTAATTTTATAAGATCATATATTCCTTGCTACACACTTTTCTCTGGTCAAAATAAGCGGAGTAATATGTCTATTTATTGTAATAATTAATATTAGGTCAGCTTGCAATGAACATTTTTTGTTTCCTCATACATTGTAAGGCAATCTTGATCAATGGTATGTATATGTTTGTTTATATTATGCAATACTAAAATATAATGCCGTACAAATAATGTAAATTGTTAAATATTAAATACCAATTGCGAGTTTCTGATAAGCAAATTTTATCTTTTAAAGCACTTATCACAGTTTGCATTAATTATTGGTATCTTGCTTGAAATTCAATTGTTATTTCTAACCAAATTACTTGATTATACTTGTTTTAATAAATTTAATAACAAAGAACATTTTTACACAAATATATTACAATGGAACATCGCAGTAAGGGTATTTGGGGATTTTATAGACTACATGCTTTTATACTAATTTATGACGTTATATACATTTTGAAAATTGATATTGTTAAAATTTTGTAAAATAGCTATAAGTTTTGAAATAAGAAACGGGTTATTAACTGTTGTATGTGAAAATGCCCATAAATTTATTTTCCGTCATGTGAAGTGCGAATTTAGTGGACGAGTGCGCGTGTGCCCGTTTTGTTTGTATTTACATGAATAACTCCGGTGTAAATTAACGTATCGAATTGAAACTTGGACAGCTCGTACTTCTAAATTAGCGCTACATTTTTCTTATGTCAAAGACTCAAAACATATTATCTTAATATGTATTTTTGACAGAATTCACTTTTCTAAAGAATTCTTATCTTCTGACAGTCAAAAATCTTTTAGATAAAATCTATACATGCTTTTGCAGTCTTCAGCAAAATTGATCAGGGGACCTATGTCTATCTATTTAACCCATCAATCACGTGCTAGGGGTTTCGACCAATCAGGGGCTCCAATTTTCATTCAGATTGGTTCATCGCGAAGGAAGCTTCGCACAGTTCTACCTAACAGCTCGGCCTTAACAGACGTTGCCTCTGTGCGAGTTTGTCGTATCACTATACGTTTTACATAAGGTTTACGAGTACGGGTGTCTTAGCAAAGAGTTGCCCGTTTGCTATAATCTATTGGGTATTAGAACTTAAATAAATTAAATTATAAATTAAATAGTGCTATCTCGGGCTAGTCAAGATTTTCCTCATAGGGTCAGGTGTATTTACCGAAATACATCTGGGTGAACGCGAAGACACATCAAGATACCGGAAGTTGTACGTACAATACACCGTAACTGCATTAATTAAAATTACACCCATTATCGAGCCCTGAGAAACGAGATAAACTGTATCGGTGCATCGGCGTGAGTGCATGTGTTGCAGAGAGTTCCACGTGTCATCAGTGCAGCAGATTCAGCATGCAGCGAGACGTGGTAGTGAAGCGGTTCAACGGTTTCGTCAAGGGAATTCGACGATCAAGTAAAATAGACAATTATGAAGGAGAAACATTAAAATCATTTACAGCCACTATTTAAATTGAAATAATTAATTTATGTTCAATCACAGACCATATTAAATTTTGTTTAAAATAAGTACCTAACTCCAGATAAAAGACTCTGATATTATTTTGTTATTAATACTATGCCTTTTATTTGTTCTGTTGCAATATATGTTTAATTTGTCTTTTGACAATTTTTCTGTAATGTCATATATTTTATTTAATAATAATTTTTTTTGTAACTCGTTCAGTTTCTTGCAGGCTTTTTATGTAATACATGGTTTTTTAAATAATATATTCTCCAAGTACAGTTTATTGTGTTTTCACCATACGTTAATTTATATAAAAACCTCTGAAGGTTTAATAATTTTTTAGGAACGTGAGTCAAACGAAAATACAGTAAGTTTCACATTTAATAGTATATATTATTTGAAGTAATATTCATTCATTTATTAAAGAGTCAGTACAGAACAATTATGTAACCAGTAAAATAATCTAAAGTTTATTATGGTAATAAAATATTGTTTCTTATTAAAATTAATATTTTATATCTGTTTTGTATTTATTTAATGTATTTTGTATCATTTTTCATTAAAAGGTTTGTTAAATGTTTGTTATTGTCCTTTCTGTACACAACCGGTTGATCAAATATCATTTAAACCTGGATCATTTTGTGAATTATTTATCAACAATCTGGGCGATATATATATGATGATGATTGATTTCGCGTGTACTTAAAAGTTATGAATTTTAGCAATGGAGGTTTTGTCCGGATCGGTCAGAAAAGTATAACATAAATTTTAAATTATTTGTGTGACGCTTCGACAATATTTTATTGTTATCATCAGGACCTGTGTATGAATTAAAGAGAAAATATCAACCACAACATATCAATTCCTTGAGTAAATCTGTTTGTGTATGTGAGTGTGTGTGTGTGTGTGTGTGTGTGTGTGTGTTTGTGTGGGGAGCATGTGTGTATCTGTGTATAACTTAATCTGTTGAAACAGTTTGTTTTACATCATCAGCTGCTTCACATATGCACGGATACACACATACGCACAGAGTCTTGCAGATATGCTTATCCAGCTTTGAAAGTGATATTCATGGACGACGAAAAAGCGCCTACAGAATCATATTACATTTACATTTTAATGATAAGGGTGCAGTGATCCTTAAACTTTTACAGGCGCTGTATAGTACTGTTGTTGAGACATGACAATGCAGGAAATGACTTGCGGCCTAATACAGGCCAGTGAGATGCAGTTTTAAGATTTGTACTTAGACTATTCTAGAGAGTAGACCGGCTAAGACAGAATAATATAAAGAATGCCTTGGGAATTTACAACCGGACTGACCAGATCAAGCACTAAAGGCAGGGTTGGACAAAAAATGTGCATGCATACGGTGCATGACGACAGTCTACCAAATGGACTAACATTTATCTTACCAGGCGGAACCGCAAAATCAGAAGTCAGAGAAAAAGATAGTCATCTAACAATCATAAGAATTTTAAAAAACAATACAAGATAAAGCAAGCATTTGTACATTTTATAAAACTACGGACTATGGACGTTTCAGCTGTTTAATACGGGAGTGAAATATAGATTCTATCTGCTAGAAATAAAATCAGAATACAGGGAGTACTACTGCGTTTCCTCAGAGGAATCACTAGGGTCTCAAAATGGGACCATATCAGAAATAAAGTAATCATGCAAATCTGCAAGTAGGCACCATACTCGAGAGCATATTGATTAATTCTCTAACTGTTTTCTATGATACGTAGGGAGAAGGAATGTTTAAACCCTTCCAAACTGAATTCCGTTTTATACTTTAAACACAAAATCAAAAGAAACATCGGATAACATACGAAACGTTAGTACCAACAATAAGAACCGCAATAGGTCTTCATACCTAAAGCTTAAATAAGAAGAAGAAGAAGAAGAAGAAGAAGAAGAAGAAGAAGAAGAAGAAGAAGAAGAAGAAGAAGAAGAAGAAGAAGAAAGAAGAAGAAGAAGAAGAAGAAGAAGAAGAAGAAGAAGAAGAAGAAGAAGAAGAAGAAGAAGAGTGTATTACACACGTTTACGTTTTTTAATAAATTTGTATATGTAAAATGTCTTTAATAAAATTATAGTCTCTGAAGAACATTAATAAATAAATCCAGCATTCATGAGTAATTTGAATTCTTCTAAACGTTTTTATATTGTTTTTTATATAATATTAATGAGAAAAATAGAGGTTCATATACCTTGGCTCTCAGGTAAACACCACTAACGACACAC
This sequence comes from Magicicada septendecula, assembly GCA_034769895.1. Classification (NCBI taxonomy): domain Eukaryota; kingdom Metazoa; phylum Arthropoda; class Insecta; order Hemiptera; family Cicadidae; genus Magicicada; species Magicicada septendecula. The sequence continues at coordinate 332,033,823 of CM068375.1, read as the reverse complement.
ACACACTGAAGTAAGAAGAAGAATATATCTCTCAAATAAAATATATTGTTGATTAAAAAGCACCTGGCATCATCCCAAGAAACACGAAATGCAAAATTTACAAAACATTTATCAGAAGAGTGCTAATATATGCTTCAGAAACTTAGGCGATGACAAAAAATAATGAGAGACTGCTAGGTTTCTTTGAAAGAAGGATTGTAAGAACAATATTTAGAGGAGTACAATAAAATATTAAGAGAACGCTGGAAACAACATATTAGCAGAATGCTCTGTAACAGATTCCCCAAGATGAACTTATTGTATCAGCCGAAAGAAAAGAAGAGCTTGGGAAGATCCAAGAAGAGATGGTCCGGCAAGTTTGGAGTCAGAACAGGCTGAACAGTCAAAGCCGTGACGAAGAAGAAGAAGAGAAGAAAATGGAATGTGGCGCAGGCGCTATCATTATGATCTATAACCATCTTTACAAAGATCCGGACATTTTCAGAATAATCAAATTATACAGGCTAGGGTGTGTTGGGCACATGGATAGTAAAAAGAAAGGACAGCCTACAAAACATCTTCTACCAGAAACCAATGGTTATTAGAGCAAGGGGAAGACCCCGAAGTAGATTCAAAGATCAGTTAGAGTAGGACCTAAGAAAGCTGAACATAAGAAACTGGAAAGGCAATGGACGCAATAGGCAAGAACGTAATTGACTTTTGGAGCAGGCCAACACCCATAAAGAGTTATACAGTAGAGCCATTATTGAGAAATAATTTGTTAACTTTCCTTGTGCCAATGGATAAATATGGCTTAGGTTCCGTCGTCTGAAGTTTACACCACTTCGCCTTCTATTCTCGTGTCAATTAAGTTGACGTGTTTTATCCAGATTACTTAAGACGTCGCTAATCAGTTACGTTTCTACTCACTGTCAAATCGTCGAAGCAGGCATCTACGATCGGCTGACGACAAACTTGCGCGTAGAACTATTTAACAAGAGTTACAAACTGTCGCGTTTGGAGTCTGACTCCAAAATGCAAAGCAGACTGGACTCTGACTGTTTTTTACAGAAATTAAGCAAAATTAGTGCATTTAGTCATATTCCATAGCTAGAATGGCTTATAGGCGAGATTGGTTATACTTAATCAAATTCAATATTTTCAAATATTTTTGAGGGAATGTATCTATTTCTGAATGTGTCCAACTTCCGCTTTCGAGCACACTAGAAACTAAGAGGCTTCATAATGTATGAAATTTTTTCAATTCTAATCTTTTATAGAGATTATTATTATTTTCTTCTGATAGTTCCTATCCGTTTGGGATGTTGGATATCATACAGTCTATTTTAAATTTATGTCATGTTGCACGGAATAAATCAGTTGTATTCATGCCAAACCAGGTTCTTAAATTTCTCAGCGATGAGATTCTCGGTCGCCAAACTCCTCTCTTTCCAAGTACTTTCCCTTGTATTATGGACTGCAATAAGCAAGATCGCTATTCATTTCTCATGAGATGACCCAGATACTGAAGCTTTCTTATCTTTACTTTGTTAATAACTTCCCTTTCTTTCTTCATCTTTCTAAGAACTTCAACATTAGTTATACGTTCTGTCTATGCAATTCTCAGTATTCTACGGTAAAGCCCCATTTCGAAAGAATTATTATTCTAATCAATTAAAATTTTTATAAGTTACTCATAGTTGATGCATTTTGGTAACTATGCACTATAAAATGTATGAAGAACGTGACACGCTTGTTTCCAAGAATGCGCACACAACATTTCACTTTCACACATTCACTGACGATATACATTTCACTACACTCAGTTGTACGTAACCAAACTGTAAATTAAATGTATGTTTTTGAATTAATAAAATAAGCTCTTACTATATTCATTATTTAGTCAGCGATAACTTAGTTTTGGCCCATATTCAATAAGCTTCTTTTTTACACATACTGTGGAATATTTGCCACATTGCAGTCTGTATACGGATTGATATAATTGAAACCTAAAAAATGTTCAATACAGAAAGAAGAATTTCTAACAGTTGGGAAAGTTAAGGCAACTGAAATGATTATACGTGGTGTATTGAGCTACATCAAATATTTGGAACTGTTTTGTCTGGAAGTAGCTAGCAGAAATTAATTATTATATCTCTGCAATATTCAAAGTTTTCCGCTCTTGTGTCTAAACATTTCAGGCTAATTATGTGAGATTCGACGCAATAAATTTTCTTGAGACAATTTTCGCTTGGGGTGTAAACGTTGAGATTGCCAAAACAGACGTGTTATCGTCCCGACACTAAACTAAACAGAGGTAACTTAATTATATTTCTACAGGTTATTCCTGTAACGGCGATGTCTCTACAGACCGTAAATTTGTTGTGATAAGACTTTTCCAATGTCACATGGTGTGATAATAACAGAAAAATTAATATCAGTATTATTTTTTTATAAGCAAATATTTTTACAAAAAACAAAACGTTTTCGGTTTTTTAACTGTGATTTTATCATTAATATATTTTTCTTCTTGAGTTTCTGTTATTAAAAGTCAGCGCCCTTTCAACGTAACAAATTTTAAATAAGCTTGGCAAAACGTCTGTTCTTTGACATCTTCCTTTATCCTGACACGTAACAGTAATTTTATGGACTTCAGTCTCCTTCAATGTCCGAATTTACACATCTATAGTCTACGACACTGACTGGCGATTAGTGACATTTTATAACAGTCCTGCATCATTTCCTATACTGTGTGGTTTCCGTGTCCTTGGTTTTCTATGATTCTTTATTTCAATAAATTTTTCTTTGTTGCCCTCTTGTCGTCTTCTATTGTTTCTATGTTCCCTGACAATTTGACACAATTCACCAGCCTGTGGTCATGTGTGTACAACTAGTCACCAAAACGTGTCCTCCGTGTCCTCCAGACATCGTTTTTTTTAATGAATCAATACAAAGCCGATACGATATTTAATATTTTTATGCAGGGCACAAAATAAGAGATATTCACTAAGCGAAACACAATTGAAACCAGTTAAAAAACAATTTCTACTAACAAAGACCGACCAAAACCGCAATAGTTAACGAAATTCTTCTTCTTCTTCTTCTTCTTCTTCTTCTTCTTCTTCTTCTTCTTCTTCTTCTTCTTCTTCTTCTTCTTCTTCTTCTTAACTTCATGGATTAGTCACACTGCCTGTGCCGTCTTACTATTATACCACGCCATTGCACTCTTGGTCTGCTCACAACCCTTGTACAGAGAGACGTCATTGCCGTCTGGCCGGAAACTCTTTACGGGGTCGGTGAAGTAAACACTATCCACGTGTGTAGTCGGGCAGGTGTTTCATGAAGGAAACTGTATATCAAATCAAGCCGAGGTTTTGGCGTTCGTCAACAGGAATCACCGATAGGATACTATAACGTGCCCACAATTTGAACAAGGAAGAGGACGCCACATAAAGATATTCATTCCATACGGTTCTAACGGTTATGAGGGACCGCACACGATATTCTTTCTAACCTTGGCGGTTACCAAATTGTATGGTATGGTGGTATGGTTACCATTCTTTCTTATAAAATCATAAAAGTTTTATTAAGGGTACATTCAACATCATTTACACAAAGAAGACCATCAGTTAAATGTCTTGTCGATTTTTTAAGACCTATGTAAAGTTCAAGCTAGATTCTTTTTTCTCGCTTTAGATTTGAAAATCATTTTAATCACCTCACTGAAATCAAGTCCTTGCAGAAAGTCACTTTCAATGAACAAGAGGGCTACACTGGTCAGTTTATCCTGGTGCAAATTTGAGCGTAGATAATTCTTCACCCTCTTCAAACCTTAAAAAGATTTTTCGCCACTGCAGTTAGTGACGGGCGTAGTAAGGAAAATGCGCAAAGCTATTTCAGCATTAAGAAACATTAATTATAATTTAGGCGTTTTCAAAAGATTTAACAATAGTTTTGCTTCAGATCGTTTTTTCTTCTTTTCTTCTCCTTCTTGTTCTGGGTTGGCAGGTCCATAATCTTTTGAAAACTGAGCTGAATGCACACACTCATCAGGAAATATCTGATCCAAGTCAACAGCATAATTTTCTAGAAGGTGATTAGTTTTTGTCTTCACAATTAACTCAAATTTTTATCCTTGTAATTTATTACCATTTTTACATCTAGCTGCAAACTTTTGTTAATATTTAGCTAAAATTTTGGGCCTTCCAAAGTGCCGCGCCCCAGGCTACAGCCTAATCAGCCTAATGGTTGATCCGCCCCTGGCTACCTGTTACGTCCATAAAAACAGGTCACTTTTGATCAGATTGAAGACTCGGATGAAATTACATCAACCATAAATTCACGTGCAGAGGAAGTAAATGTCACAGTATTTAAACCGTATTTCATACTTGGGTCCGACAATGGCAAAGTGTATTCAAAGCAGCCGTGATAGTGTTGACCAGCCGTTTCGTGTACAGCAGACAGGTACCTCTTGTTTTGAACTGTTCACAAGGTTTTGGTAACAGAGCTGCCATTGATTCTGACCGTCCATAGTATTTACGTACTTAGGTGTACACAAAACATCAGGTTTTATTTGCCGCCACGGTGGGAGTGTTACGGACGCACAGCGATCACATTGCGCTCGCTAACTAAACACAGGCAGTAACTAGTATTGACACAGCTGTACAAACATTGGGCGATCGTGATTAATTTCGTGTCCGGTAATCAGCTGTGTTCTGTCGTCTGCAATGGTTTTTGTGCATGCGTCACTCACAAAATACCGACGGTACACCTTGCATACGGTAATCTTTAATTGACTACTGGCAGTCTGCATGCGTAGTTAGCTGCAGTAAGTTGATATGCGTCTAGTTAATGACATATTAATAGCACATTCTGTAGGAGTCTGCAGAATCTAATATAACATTTTTTTGACTCTACTTATTATGATTACTGTAACAATACTACAAGACTTGTCTCCAGGTTTCTCCAAATATCCAATGCATAAGGGCACTCGTAAGCTATAAATCGACCAAGTAATCGTTTTTATTTTTTTTGTCTTAAAAAAAATCTTCAAATATTTCAAAGTAATTTGATACCAAATTTATGTAAATTTGCTTAATAATAAATTTTTATAATTTTTAAAAAGTTTAGATCATAAGGAAAGTTCTGTGAAAAGCGCAGATATAGTTATCTTCTGTAACTCCCTTATAACAAATTGTAGAGACATGAGATTTTTATCCATTGTAAAGGCGATTTAAATAAACACTCACTAACAATGTCTGTCATAAAGCTAATATTTGCTAGTCTGAGTGATAGTAAAATGTTGAAAAAAAGGTTTTCATGGTAGTACACAGAATGCAACGATTCGCTAAACCATTTGATTTTTAATAGTTTGCCAAAAAATAGATTTTTTGAACTGAATACTTTAGTTTTGGGTTTACATGATGCCATGTTGACCTTCGATGAAAGTAATAGGCACTTCAACAAAAGCGCCAATTCTTACAAAAATTTGGCATTAAAAGAGGATCAAGTATGGTTAAGGTAATGAAAAAAATAAATTAACTTGCATGGAATCCTTTGAGGCAGAGACAGTAGTAGATGAACTGATGGAAAAGGTTAGACAGTCTAGATTTCTCTTTACATTTGTAATTGAGAACCAAGTGGACATAAATGAAGACCCCGAGGATAGATCTTGACTGTTTTCAATCAGGAAGAACAATAAAAATCTGTTTTAAAATCTTTGATTGCGGTTTTTCTGAAAATCTATTTTTTTAAATAAATGACTCATTATTTCGTAAACAAAGTAAACTATGAAGCGAAACTTTTATGTGGTTATTGGGTTAATGGAGGTGTAACTACACTACTAGAACTGTACAGTTTCGCCAAAAAACAAATACGTAAACAAATTCTAAGTATGTATTTTGTTTGGAAATGTTTATAGAAAAACGTAAAAAAATATTTTCTATAGAAATAAGAAAACTGAGATATCTTCACAATTGTAGAAGTGTTTGTAGTTTATACACTTCTTACGTAGGATCAAAAAATTTCAGACTTCTACCTTTTACAGGCTCTAAGATAATTGGTCTCGAATTTGATAAATTTAACATGGTAAACATAGCCGGTTACGAGTCCCTGTAACTAATTATCTAGTCACTATCATTAGTCCAGCTGAACGGCGACCGCTAGGATTATCTCTGGCGGTAGTAAAGTCTGGGTGACGAGGCCCTCCCCACCACAGCGAAATGGGTGCCAAATGCAGACAAAGCTGGCAAAGTAACAGAGACAAGAGAAATTCAGTACTGAGTTATTCAATAGGAATTATTCAATTAATTTAGTTAATTGAGTTATTCAGTAGCAAGCCAATGGCTATACTGGATATATAGTAATTTCCTTAACAAAATCTATCCGTCTTAAAATATTAAGGAGGAATGAGCCTGATATGTCAAAGATGTAGGTCAATCTGCAGAATGTTTGAGGCAAACATCTTGAATAAAATAACGTTATTAGGCCTCACCAAATCATGATTACAGCATAAATCTGTCTTCAACTTTTTTCGAGAGGGAATACTATTAACATTCCTACTCTTTTGGCACATAAAATGTAGAATTAAAATGGGTTTACATAACGATTTAGAACTGGATACCTAGTTAAAACACAAATAATAATAATTATTATTTGAGTTCTGTCTTTAAAATGTAAAAATATTAGTGTGGACAAGAACACTGCAGACATAATGAGAAAATTTCCAAAATTATCCTAGAGAAAATGTTCCAAAATTATTAACTGCTACAAAAAATAAGTGACTGTTTAGATAACAATACAGATAATAAATTTAATTTATTTACTGTTAGAAACGTTCAGGATACTGTCGAATAATATTTATTGTTTTATAATAACACCTGTAAAATCGACACGTAAAAAGCACCTATAGATCTACAAGATGATGGCGCTCCCCACACTTTGTTATGGATCTGTGAATTGGATTGTAACAAAAACCCAGGCCAGTATTCATGCGGACGGAATAAGATTTCTCAGACACGTTGGGTATTGTATATCCTAAGATCGTAACCTCTCAGGGTATACAATAACATTACTGTTGTTCATGCAATAGTATTTAAAAAAAAATGTAGTTTATACTTTAGAAAGAGATATTTCAGTAAGAAAATTACTTCGTTACATTATGCACCACATGGAATCATATGTTAAGATTAGAAAATGTATCATTAACAAATTTCTATTTAAAAACTGGGTATTGATCGTTTAACAATATGACTGACTGGCAGTCTGAAAAGACTTATGCTGTGTCGAAGTCTGCGTATTCTCACAAGACCGCGCTGTATTAAGACTTCTTGCGCGATGTACTTGCGGTTCCTTGAGGCGTAAGTGCAAGCCTAGGTTTCAATATAATTTTCAACCAATAACTGGAACGCCAACGAAAATTCAATATATGTATTTTAGTTATTGTAGCCACATTAGTATGTTCTGTATAACAAACAAAACTATAAAATGGTTAAGAAACGTACTCGGTAAATCAACTTATATCTGTAAGATGTTTCGACAACGCATTAAACGCTATTCTTAAAGACGGCGATCACATTTCCGCTATCTGGCTTGTCATGTTACTTGTGGAATGCATTTAACGCATTTAATACATTTTAAGTCAATATGTAGTACAACTCGTCAAGTGTTATTAGGGAAACAGCGAAAAAGGCTCGAGTAAAATTTTATAAGCCTGAGGCTGTGCCAGTGTCGTTGAATAGTTCTGAACTTGTGTTCCGGTGGAGAATCATATGGGTAGCATACGGGCGTCAGAGATGATATTCTTGCCATCTGGTAAAGCGACAGACTGTACAATGAAAAGATATGTAGAAATTTGATAATATTTAGTATCCATGATCGTATTTCCCATCTAAATAAGATGGCAGAAGGCAGATTGCGTAAGGAAGCTCACCAGTATTAGCCTATTAGACACAGTAGTTTAGGGTGACTTAGGAAACGTTGGTAAATTGGTTCTATTTCCTTTGAGGCTGGAATAGGCGTTCCGCTTACTCCTTGAAAGAAAAAATAATAAAAAATATTGGAGATTAATATACTCAGAAGAGTAATATGATATACAAAATAAATAATATAATCAAATAAACTACGTTACTCACCGTCAGAGGCTTAATTCTTATACTTGTGATGTTATACTAACTAAACGTGTTTCGGGACAGCTTGTCCCATCTTCAGGAGTAAAACACACTCTTCAACCTCAATTGAGGATGAATCGTCAAACATTAAAAATATTAAATCCCAAAATACACATTGAATAAATTAATAAAACTACAACATTAAGCGCACGTGTAGGTGCACACCTCACGCCGGCTGAACGCGCACTAAGTAAAATCACTCGTCGCTCGGAAGATGTCGCAGTGCAGTATCATATAAAACATTCTACTTAAAGCTTAGTTGATCGTTCAAAATAAATGGCCTGGTGTCACTATTATTATAAGCTTTATAAATCTCGAATTCTTCGAGAGCGTTCATATACTGTCCCATATTGTGTTTTACTCCTGAAGATGGGACAAGCTGTCCCGAAACATGTTGAGTTAGGATAACATCACAAGTATAAGAATTAAGCCTCTGACGGTGAGTAACGTAGTTTATTTGATTGTCATACAAGTGGCTTGGTACTGTAAATAAAACTTAATATTGAATAATATAAGCAACGCAGCAATGTATTAAATGTGGAGTCACGAGTGAAGTAACCACAGAGACACAGGTCAAATTGAGAAAAACACTTGACCAAAATTGATGTAAGCCACTTGTCCATAACGCTTGGTCGTTTCTGTCCTGAGAGACACCGTAGTCACCGTAGTCTTTGACGTAATTTGAAATGCTTGTGAAGCGGAAAAGTACAACGACAATGACGACATTCATAACAGCGTATCCTACTGGAAATTGTGCTCATACTATAAGATTTTAAGAAATGAACTGGTAGTTCTTCCTGGGATACAAACAGGAAAAAGAATTTTAATGGTGCCAAATAACTGGCCTCCCTTCCGCCTCTCCAGTTTGTTCAATCATTTTAAAAAGCCAATGCGAATCTGAGCGTTTTAACAAGGTAAATAATGTTACCAGTTAACGTTTGACCTGAAAACATCGTATACTAACGTAAATACTAATATAATTGGACATAAACCTGTGATCGTCCCATATAAGGTATATATAAAAAATTACTGTTCCCAACATAATGTACAAATTACGTATATTCGAATTTTTATAACAATGCACGAGGAAATCAAGTTATTAGAAATTACTTCAGTCAACGGCAAGAGGCTGTATTCATGTTTCAAACATTTATTTTTACGTTTAAAGGTATACGCTTTATTGTCGGTTAACAAAGAAGCCAATTACTAAGCCCTCTTCCACGAACGAAGGGGTAAGTATTATTTGGCTGAACATCAAATATATTTACTGGACAAACATGCGGCTAAATTTGTCTGTAAACAAGCGACTAATTACTAACGCACTCTATAGAGTGAGTTGTGAAGTTCGGAGTTTGAAGACAAAAGAATTTTAAAACATTTGTGCCAAAGTTTTGACAAAAGTCTTTGTCAATCATCATCAGGACCTGTATACCGGAATACAAATATAATAACATACTATTACGAAAACTGACATGAGACAGTCAAAGTAGTACGTAAATAACAGATGTATATACACTCAAAAAATACAATCGTACTAAAAATTGTGAATTACGGATCAAGAAAATTTCCAGCAATTACAAAATCTTTTATTTGAAGCAAAAAAAAGTTGTATGCATAGTCTGAGAAAACGTTGATTTAGATTAAAAGAAAGACGATTGGATATCTGTGGACACATAGAAGGAATGTGTCCAAGAAAAACCAAGTAAAAGAACCAAAAGGGAACAAAGTGGGAAACCAAGTAGAAGAAGAAGAGTGTACAGTAGTAAGTCAGACAATGTAGCAATGCTGATGAAACAGGTAAAAACATCAGAGACTGAAAAAGGTTTTTTCACCACAGTCCATAGGTGGGTAAAATCGCAACGGGAGGAAGGAATGATAATTATTGTGTATGGTATATTATAACTATTTAGGTCTACTATGAATTAAGAATAGTAGGAATAACATATGTCTGTCGTTAATATCTGTTTTACACTTACGTACACACTTTCTGTCAAAATCAATCATTATTTTTGTTTTAAGTAATTATTTCTGTATGTTAGTATAGGTTTTAAGGTTTTAATAATGCATTGCACTTTATCGGAACGTGGTTACAAATATTTGTAAATTTGTCTAGTTATTAACCAGACAATAATTTGTTAATTCGTCATCATTGCTAACCAAAGAACAACTTCTGGTGTCAACCGACATCTAGCACAACCTCTATATTGCTTAAAATTTTAATTTTACGTGTTTGATAAGAGACAAAAATAAGTCATTTTTAGATACGAAAATAATCTAATTTCAAATTTAACTTACATTATTGCATTAAAAAGGAATTCAAACATTCAGCGCACTGCTGTTTAATTTTGAAAACGTGTCTTCGGTTGAAAGCAAATCGAATTAACAGCAGTGGAGTGCACTTGGCAAATACGTTGCTAATAAGCTTGCCATCAATTACCGACTAACTGAACGCACGTATAAGCATTTATTACGGTATAATGCTGGCACTTAATGTTAAGTGCACTTCATGTTGCTTGAACACTTCACTAAATTACTTGCGTCGTTATGGAATACTGAAGGTACGGATTAATGTGGTTTAAGAACCAATAATCGATATTAATAGAATGCATTCATAGCTCATATTCGTCACTGAGAGTCGAGGTTGTTAGAGTTCATTTGGCTGGAACGTGCGTTTTAAAAATGTATGACTATTATTCCGGCTGTACAATGTTTACACATTTTTCGGAAACCAAGATTACAGAATTGAATAAATTCTTATCTTCCACTGCCGTTTGTCTATCCAAAGGTTTCCTTTCTCCTACAATATAGTCTGAATTTCTTCTATCCTGTTAATCGATGGTCTTCCTCTTTTCCTTCTAGTGGGGTCTATCCATAACTCTCCTTGGCAATCTTCCTTGTGCTATTTTTGTGTGTGTATACTATTGTAAACTTTTTGATTGAATAAAATCATCAATTGAATTTTTTATATCCATTCTGTCCTTAATAATTTTTTTCTAATTTTCTCATGTCTGGATACTCTTTACCGAACGTTTCTAAAAGTCCATATCTGCTGTCATTAACTTTGTTCTTGTGTGTTAGTTGGCAGTCCAAACGTCTGAGCCGTAAGTCATGATACTTCTAACAGTGTTTTTAGAAAATTTATGATTATAAAACAAATAATTGAAATTAATTATGCCGTTCCTCTGATCTTTTAGAGAGAGAGAGAGAGAGAGAGAGAGAGAGAGAGAGAGAGAGAGAGAGAGAGAGAGAGAGAGAGAGAGAGAGAGAGAGAGAGAGAGAGAGAGAGAGAGTCTCTGTGTGTGTGTGTGTGCGCGCGCGCGCGTGCGTACGTGCGGGAGAGAGAGAGAAAGAGAGAGAGACAGAGTCATACAGCAAGCACATTCAATGTAGCAAATTCCATATCAAGTACTGACAGATATTCAACGGTATTGCGCAGGAACTTAGTTGATTCATGGTGTTAACACTTTTGTAAAGTAACAAACGCATGGGCGGCAGTTCATCAGCTTCAGCTACATACACGTAGCCATTGCATTAACGTTCAATGTTGGGCCCGTTTTTAAAAAGCATACTGTTAATGTATTTTTATGACTATTCTACGGACTTCCAGGCCACTTTCATCACATTCTAAGACTTAGGCAGGAAATCAACACAGAATTCAAAAGGCGTATTTCTCAAGTTGAATCATTCGAATTCTTATAATTGTGGCTTTAAATTGTAATATGTGGACATTTCTAATTTGTGACTTGTATTATTGAGTGGGACACTGTTAATGAGGTGACATTATTTACTCTTTGTCGACAAACGAAAACGTAAAACAGCGGTTCTTTTATATGTTTTTTTCTATAGTTTTGTTTAGCTTAGTAGGTTACTAGCGGTTTAACAACATTTGTATCTTTGACGGTTCACGCTTGATAGTGAATGAATGTTGTTTAGGTGTAACATAGCACTTAATATATTACGTAGTGTAGACGCCTGAATACAGCTGACCAGTGCTCAGCTCTGCGTGCAATCTGGAAGCGATGTAAGACGACCAGGAAGTTTGGAAGTTGTAAGACGTCTTGTCAAGAGATTAAGGCCGTGGCTGGAATACTACACAAGACTATATTTCGAAGTTTCGTGTGGATGGGGATGACTATGTACAACCACTATGCACTGCCTGCGGGCTTTAAAAACACTTGTTATTCTTTTGTTACACTAACTTTACCTGAATTTCACACGTATGTATCATCACACTGCGCGAATATTAGCAGACTGTACAAGTGAGATGTTGAATAAATAGTTCAACACTGGAATACTATTTATTGGAAAGACTCCACTGTAATGACTTTTAATGTTGTAGTTTATATTGGGTTGTAGTTAGCAGCGGCCAGGATGTTTTACCTGAATGTAAAACTTTGATTTGAAAATACGCACTGAGCACGAATATACAAAAATTGAAAAATAGCACGAACTGCCAAATTGCTGAGTTTTTACACGAAAAAGACCGTAACGTAACTGAAGGGATGAGAAAACACAAGACGTTGCTACGAGGGTGCATGACGTAAAATTGTACAAACGTCTCTAACCAATGAGGTCCAGCGATAATCAGGTAGTGTCTGTAAATAATTTCGTGGTAATAAAGTTAAAAAATCTTTAAGAAAAATGTTATCTTATGTCATTATTTACATTCAGAACAAAACAGTTTAAATAGTAAATTTTCGTGGTGTCAATTATTCTCTATGCACTGTTTAAACACGGCAATCGGTGTGACGTCCTAAAAATATTAGTATAACTTACAGTATTTTGTTTTATATTACTTCTTCTGTTCAACTCGTATTAGCGATGTTTCACATTTTGCAGTAGGCCTAATTAAAATAGCATTATTGCCAACCAAATTTAATTTTTTTCAGGACGTAACACTTTGTGTTGTCAAATGTAGTAGTTTGAAGCTTTTAATAAAATTTGTTTTTAGTGACATATACACATATGTTGCTGTTAAGGGAAAGAGAAAGATATCAGGACGGTTAGGGCGGTAAATGAATGTGCGCTCTGGGGAAACAGTGACAGTGTGTAGAGCTTATGTGACGCAGAGGCACGGGTAGTGTTTCTCCCTTTAATTATATATAAACAATCTCACGTTGGAACACAACACCTGGGGTCACTGAACGTCCTACAAATAAATTTTGGGTGTTCCCGATTCTTATAGAAACTTCAATAAACACCCTCCGTCCTAAACAGACTCGGGTGCGCGCATACGTACTAACATAACTTCATTTTTTGCATCAATTAATTATTTTAAGTTTGCCTTACGTCCAATAATTCGTATGTAAGATAAACTACTAAGAGAAACTAAAAGTAATAAATATAGATGAAATCGCATTTTTCACATCATATGACATCACAGATGTTTGTGTACACAACATCCCAGTAGATGAAACAATAGACATAATCATAAACAAACTCAAAAAACAAAATGAATCACACAATATATAACCGAAATAAAAATAGCCTCCGACTAATAGTAAAACAAAATTTGAATTCTTTGAATTCTTCGAATTCAGCAATAAAATTTATCAACAACAAGAAGGTCTGCGAACGGGTTATCCATTATCTAGTATAATAGATTAAATAATCTTACAAAACATTGACACCAAAGTAAAAAAAAAAATATAAATTCATTTGATCCAAGTTGTATATGAATAAGATACGTAGACAATGGACTATATGTATCTAATAACAAAAACGCGAATGCAGATAAAATTTTAAAATAATTCAAGAGCAAACACCCAAAAATACAATTCTCAGAAGAAAAAGAAAAATATAACAAATTCAATCTTTTACACCAGTACAAGAAACAATAACCAACTACAGTACGTTATATACAAAAAAATGATCTTCACTGACATCTTATACAGCGGTAAACCCTAAATATAAATGGTAATTAGGGGTAAACAAACAGGGAATACATAAAATAATAAATTTAGTTTACCAAATTTATGATGAATATGGATACAATAAAAACACTATACACACAACAGAAAATAAAAGCAAATATGAAATAAAAACTAAATATTTTAGAATGCTCAAAATGAACAATACGTAAATAATAATAACAACATTAAAACAAAACCGGCTACATTTGCACACATAAAATAATAAGATGAATAAGAGTACAAAATTGTTTAAAAACACAGACCTTAAAATATCATTAAAAAAACTGAATAACCCACACAACAAAGATAATACAATGACGAATATAAAGACAAATTTTTAATTAAAATTTTTTTTTTAGTGAACATAGTAACTAGGGTTTGCTGACAGCTTGACAAAGACATAGCTGGCACGGTACCATGTGTCGCCCAAGAAAAACGAAGGCAGGGTGTAGAAGAACAATGCCTCTGTCGTAGCAGCTGTTCGGTTAAGAGAATTGCGGATGACGCGCTGAACCTAAGAAAAAGAAAGGAGTAAAAGTATCACTGAGAAGAGACAAAGAAAGGCTGACAGGGCGACAGAACGACGCTATATGGAAACAATAAGCCACGTGCGTGGAGCTGAACACCAAACGCGGCGTTACATTGTCCACAATAGACAGGAAAAGCTTAGATTAAATGGCGACAATACGTTTGCGCAATTAACGAACTGCGAGACGTACAGCTTTACCAGAAGGGTGCACAGCTAAGGAAAGCCTGCAGTGCAGATGTAGCAGCTGTATGGGATACTCAGAAATGACCACACCAGTCGTGAGAACAGCTAGGAGAAGCTGATAGACAATGCGAGCATTGGTCACGGGTAAGCAGCGATACATGTGTTGAACAAAAGGGCAGATGAGAGGCTATGCAGCAATTAAGAGTACTTTGTCTGAAAGGACAGGACGCCAAGATAAAAGAGTGATAGACAGGCGTTAAATTTGGTCATCCGCCGCAAACGATGGGTGGAGCCAACCAGGAATTTTTAAAGTAAGTAATCAGGAAGCCTATCAGAGTCGAGAATTGAGGAAGGCGTTCCTACAAGAAGAGGTTGCCAAGGAGACGAGCTGGAGGAACGAATGAACACCATGGCAGAAGAAAATTTTAGTTTTAAGGAGGAGTTTTCACCAGAAAATAACTAAAAACGAATAGAAGCGAAGAAGTTGAGTAGTTGAGTGGGAAGTAGAGAATTTAGTGGGATTCGGGGTATACACTGGAGTGTTTACCGCTATCGGGGGTCTTAGGTCTTAAATCTAATGTCTTAGTCTTAGATCGGAAGTTTTATATCGTCAGTTTTATGTCTTATATCTGATGGCTGAAGTCGAAAGTCTGATATTGAGAGTCTTATAATTTATGTATCGGAACTGTCGGGAGTGCGGAAGCCTTAGCGGAGTAATGTCGTATCAGTTGAAGAGTCGGTGTGAATTTATCAGTACGAACAGTCAAGAATCGGAAGCCGGCAATGGGGCTTAGTGATTAAAAGACCTGTCGAAGTATAACTAAAATCGAATTAGATTTTGTTGTCTAGAGCTAATATCATAACCAAAGGCGTTAATCCGGTCTGAAGTGCCGTAAAATGTGTAAGCGATAGACATAATGTCGTAATAGTGATAGCAAAAGAGAACCGGTAGATGAACTAATTACGGTCATGAAATAGGAGACAATTATAACTACTAACACCATTAAACATAATCAAATGGCATGTTAATCCGCGGAAGAAGACTGCGAATTAAAAACACAGAGCATCCAACACTTAGTATAATTTCAGGAAACCATTAACATACTAAGAACATTTCAATGACACTTGAATAGAAACAATTCAGCAAAATTTAGAGTTATCGAATAACATGTGATAAAATTCGAGATTCCAATAACAAGAGCAAACCCAAAAGTTATATATGTGTCGGAGTGCGAGAGAATAAATGATTTGTACAAGTGCCTAACACGAGATGTAAATGCCATCCGCAAGGACATCAATGAACCTGGAGACAGAGAGAGACAGAATGGCAGCGTAGAGGACTCTTCGCAGTAAAATGGATTAACGTACCAACAAGTAAAATTTATATACATGCACTACTAATGTTAAGTAAAACACTATATGTTCCTCTGAAAGAACTCACAAATAATATTTAAAGAAAATAATATCTAGTAGATAGTCAGGGTAAATTGAGACTACAACATTTTACAGATGATTTTAACTATATCCAATACTTTATGAATCCATTTATTAGGAATACCTTAATACGGAATAAATGGTTATAATTATAATTGTTAATGTTTAACAAGTAACTAGAAGAAAGAGATTATAGGAGATTAAACAAGTGTTAACAAAATAGTAAATGATAGATTGATGTATTAAGTCATATTGCAAGATACATGTTGTATTTCTTTTCAGGAAATCATGAAAGTGACATCAATGGTATTAACTGTAAATAAATTAAGTTAACCTTGTAAAGTCTGGTGTACGTTGTCAATTATTTGAAAACACCTAAAGATTAAAATTTAGTATATGACATCAAAGGAATTGAACAACGACTTCTAAATCATAATTTTCTAATGAATACATATACCTAATTAATAACAATCACAAACAAATTATTATTCTATTTGACGCTCCACCCAGGAAGCTTAAGTAGATTATAAATCGCAACTCAATACTTAATAACTTGGTGAATTAATTAACTAACTAATTAATTAACATCAAAACACTTTATTTGGTACATTTGCATCCCATCACGGGATATTAATTCACTAATAAATAACTGTAAAGTTATATTTGGGGCTCCAAAACACGGGGCATAACACATTATAGTTATGCGAATGAAATATACAAAATTGAAAGTCAAGTTTGCAATAGATGTTACATAGCACAAACAAGGAACAACTGAAAGAAACGTTAATTTGAACAATACAATGGACACAAAAACCAGAAATATATAAATGCAAATTAGCCACACATGGGATAAACACAGGACATGAATTCCCACACATAACCAATATGTCACTGTCAAAACACATACAACACACAGAGGCACAGTAATGAAAATTTACAAATGTACAAACACAAAACAAAACTAATGCCTGAACAAAACACGTTGACGCAAAATATGAGACAATTTTCAAAATACTCAATATTCAAAACATTAAAAACCAAATATATACACTACAAAACACAAAATAATACCAGTTTAGAACACCAAAAGCCAAAAGTAAATCATAGTAACCACCATCCGGAATACAAATACTCAACAAGGTCTAAAATTAAAATTTCTGAATATGGAAAAATTGGATTCCCGAAACATGTTCCAAATAAGGAAATAATATATCTTGAGATAGAGTAGTTATAAATGTTAAATAAATCATATATGCATCAAGAAATTGACTGTAGCTAAAGTGTTTGAAATGTGTCTGCGTGTGTGTGTGTGTGTGTGTGTGTGTGTGTGTGTGTGTGTGTGTGTGTGTGTGTGTGTGTGTGTGTGTGTGTGCTCAATTGCTTGGGAAGCGTTTAACATATTCTGCTTGTGGCAACTGTAAATTGTTCAGTGTTACAGGCGGACAGTTGTCTCGTGTCAATCCAAATGTCAAGTGACTTTCCTGGTTTCGCTTGCCATATTCCACCATCTTTTTAAGCTGTTTTGGATTTTGTTTATGTTGTGTGGTAGGTTTTCTGAAGGGACTGCAGCACTAATTTGTTCCATCACTACCTATGCAAACCTGGTAAGAGCATTTGTATCGTATACTGTTATACACCAGCACGAGTGTTAAAAGGACATTACGCTTTGTGCTGACATGTGTCGGATGTGTCGCTTTAAATGCATTATCATAACAAACACGGTCTGGCTGCATTACAATAGATAACACTATAATGCACTCTGAATTATAGTTTGGTGACGTGTCACTGTCCACAGCTGACATTATTTAACATTATAGTTGTGTGACTCAGTCGCTGTGTCATGTACATTCTGTGTGTATGTGTGTGTGCTTGCGCGCGCGAGTGCGTGCGCGTGTGTGCAACCTGACTTATCTGATGGAATTGGATTGACGATATCCGTAATCCATTGTAATAGTCTATATTTTAAAATTTTAAACGGTCAGGATAGGCAAACCCATGCGTTTTACGTAGCCGAGGCGTAAGTTTACATACGTAAACTTAAGTATGTACTTTCCATACGTAAGACCACTACGACGGCATCCTTATCTCGTCGAAGATGATACAAACATCCAAATTAACACAGAACAACTGAAATATCAAATACAGCACCTCAGCACATTTCATCCCTGTTTTTTAGTTTCTGTTTAGTCCGAATGCGCCTGGAAATTGTTTGTGTAGTCAAAATATCACTTTTTAAATACTTCAGGGATGAAAAATATCCATATGTTTGTTTTCAAATATGCAAGGCCTGTCATAGTTATTCTTCAAAATTGTTAATAACTGCGTAAGACGTATACCCCTTTCTTGCTAATCTAATTTCAAACAATTTATCTACTCCTCTTCTTCATGAATGTTTGCACCTTCATATACTACAGCAATTTCGATTCTAAAGAAAAACTGACGGTTACGTAACTATAATTTCTGGTTTAGTTTAAACCACGTTATTTTGTTATTTATTTTGTATCTTGGTATTTCCAGGAAAGCACATTTGCAGTGTTTCATGTGAATCACCTGGTTATTCTTAAGCAGGTACCGTTCTACCGTCCGGGGTTGGAACACTTGCCCGGAGTGACACTTCCACGGAGTGAAATTTGCCCGGAGCCCTCCCTCCACATAATTGTATTTGGTGAGTCAGAAGTAAGACTGTGACACTTACCCGAACTAACAGTAGTATCTTAAAACTGTTCAAAACGTATCCTCGTTCAATTTTGAAAGGGTAGAATTCAGTGTTATAGTCCATCATTACTTTTATTTTATGAATTTTAAGAAACGTTTTGCCGATTTGTGTCGTTTCTAGGAAAAACCACGGGGAGGTAGTCTCTTATCGTTCCTATATTTTTTTTCACTTTATGTGAGTTCGTCAATTTTTTGTGTTTTTTAATGCTGAATTAGAGTATTTACATATATACAATATTTACAAATCTTTCCAGGTGAGAGTCTACTTCTCTAACCTACAGGTATTGCCTTTACTTCAACTTATGGATGTAAGCAACGGAAACAAGGAAATACCTTAGTTTGCCATCTAGTTCCAGTTTTTTCAAGGCCTTTGAAATGGTTTTATCACTTTTCACTGCTGTTTTTTCCTCTTCATCCCGTCAATATTCAACGCTATTGTATCAAAAAGTGGCCGTGATACTCTGCCTCCTCTCGTAGAGTCGTGAGCAGTGAATATACATATGGATGAGACCTCGAAATTAAACTATTAATTCTTTGGTAACACCCTTCAGAAATGGATTTCAAAGTCCAATGGAAGTGTCACAAGATTCCATCCAGGTAAGTCGTTTTTCACTGCTTTGAAAAAACGATCATATGTTTTTCGTTTTTTATTTGGCAACAACGCGTAGAGTGCTCGAATAGTGTTGGTTTCTTTCCAAAAACTTCCCAGATCGGAGTGGATGATAAATAACTGCCGAAACTGTTTGATTGAACTCTTGAAGGTTTTGTCGACGAGGAATGAAGAACAACTTCTCACTGAAGATTTTCCTTTTTCGCTGCCAACACCAATATTCTGTCTTTAGGCACTCTGTTGTCGTCTTCAACTAGAAAATTTTTACCGTCATTCATAAGTAGATCATTTTCGTCTAATCGTATTCCTTCAGAGTCGACTGGGTCATCTGTAGGCACCACACTTTTGATTTAAATGGAATAAATCCTATTGTAGTCCCAAGCCACGTGTTTGTTAACCAAATACACTGTACTCACCGTCTATGGCTTTTTTCCTTGATGTTTTTTCCAGTTTACATGTTTCAAGGCGCTTGCCTCATCATCAGAACTTATAAAATCAATCTATGTCATAAATAATGACATTTGTCAAAATATTAAAAACACAATACGGCAATTAAACTATGTACATAAATTAATTATTACAATAAATAAATTATGTACAATTTATGTACATAGTTTAATTGCCGTATTGTGTTTTTAATATTTTGACAAATGTCATTATTTATGACATAGATTGATTTTATAAGTTCTGATGATGAGGCAAGCGCCTTGAAACATGTAAACTGGAAAAAACATCAAGGAAAAAAGCCATAGACGGTGAGTACAGTGTATTTGGTTAACCACACTTTTTCTTTGAATGCGATGTAATGATTGTTTGGCACTTCTGTGTGATGGTAATGAAGTCACAAGGTCATATCCTCGATTAAAGAGCGGGCCTACTTCTTCGGCGTAAATTTTTGAAATCGTATTATCTGCTTCCCTTGCACACTTCTCTGCATTAAGAACACTTTTTCTCACTTCAGTTAGCCCTTCGTCCAGAATACAAACATGAGTTGCTTCGCCTACGATAGTATTATTTTTTGTTGATATTCTGCCTTTACGTTTACTTTTCTTATAATCAACACATCGCGAATAAGTCATATCTTCTTTGTTGGTATAGTCAACAATATAGGCTACTGATGTCCATTGTAGGTCAACAAAGGCTTCCCCTTGGTGGTCTCAGTGATCTCCATCTTCACTACAACACGAATCACTACACTTATCACTTGCACAGAATACTAGTTGTCTCACATGTCACCTAAGGCAATGAACTATTTAGGGGTGAATCCCTCCCCCTCTCTTGCTCCTGTATTCCTATAACCAGTCCGACTTACCCCCTACCGGACTCCGTGCAAGTGTCACTGACAAAAATACACATGATTAGTAATTTCCTGGAATGCTTAGGGCTCTGGGCAAATGTCAGCAAATTTCATCTTCGGGCAAATGTCCCTCCGTGCAAGTGTTACAACTTCCTACCGTCCTAGTCCTTGGCCGGTAACCAATCTGCATGGACGATATCAAACTAATTGACGCTTACTAAAACATTTGGGAAGCAGGAAAGCGCGCTAAGAAGTTATTTATTTGTCCCGTTTAATTTCTCTCGTTCTCGTTCACATTCTTCTTCTTCTTCTTCTTCTTCTTCTTCTTCTTCTTCTTCTTCTTCTTCTTCTTCTTCTTCTTCTTCTTCTTCTTCTTCTTCTTCTTCTGTCTTCCTCAGGGGACACAATTGAAATTTGTCTGTTCGTTTATATAATGGGACACATAAAAATGAAACGAAATTGTCCTTCATTGAACAGTGTAACAGAAATGATTTATGTTTAAAACTTGACTTGTGTTCTTGAAATTTTATAATAATACTTCTTTGTTTGACAACAATTTTTTATTGATATATTGTTTTCAACAAAGATTTAGCCTTTTCATTATTGTGATGTTCTCAGTGAAAGATTTCAGTGTACATTCTAAGTTTCACCTCTCAGAAAGCAGCATTATAGAATACCCGGAACATTAAATGTTAATAACAATAGAAATAAAACATTATTGTCAAAAATCCAAATAAATTGTAGCTATTAGAACTGTGTTAATTTTAAACATTTTCTTTAACTTAAAACCCTTATTCTATATAAGATTTTTAAAATATTTAAAATTTATCATTTTAAATAATTTATAAATAAATTAACTTTTTTATATCTTACTTGATAATATTTTATAGAGTTTTTCTACTGAAAGGAAAAATTAGCGTTCCAGATAAAAATGATATCAAGCAAATTATAGCAGTTATGAATACATATGTAACACTGTCAGTTATTAGAAGTGACTAAAAACGTAAACATTCTAGAAGAAATGGTATTTGACACTTTTAATTGTTATAGATATATTGAGTACCTACAACTTTTAAAGCGGAATGAAGGTTACACCAAAACATGTCATCAAAACTGACAACTTACACTTGTAATCCATTAAATTTTAATAATTTTTGTAATGTTATTAACATTTGAATTATACATATAGATCTACGCTCACCTCCTTCAAAATATAGGCCTACAGTATTAGAAAATATTTAAATTAAAATTTATAAATGTAATTTACAAATGGAAAATATTTTGTTTTGGAGTCGTGCCAATTAAGAGGCTGCACAACGTTGTGCCTGATTTCCCGATTCAGAAATTTAGGGGAATTCAAGTCATTAATAAAAATACATTTGTCACTTTAAATTATGCCTATGAACAAATTATACTACTACATAGGCATCGTAAGGTATAGAATGTGTCACAGAAATATCAAGAAAATATGTACAAAACCAAGTATAGTAAATAAATGAAAAAATTAACAGAAATTGCTGTCGATAGACATGATCTTTTTCAGCCGATCGTCTATGAAATCCAGGTAGGAGAAAAATCAAAGTTAAAACATTCAACTACAGGTACATAAAGTAAATTATCATAGAATATATAGAGTGGAAAGAAGGTATATCATACGCAAACTATGAGAAATGGGAAGAATAGACTTTCAAAGTGTTTGTATGCAATCGTATCTAAGAGATAAAAAGGAACATACAGGTTATCAACAATAACAAGGGTTGTACCAGCTGTACTATTAGACAAATTAAGATGGACTGTGACACAAAATGAAAGATTTATTGTTGCATAGGAATAGACTGCAACAATAGAGAGAAGCTTCATAACATCTGACTTAGTAGATATAGAAAGGTTATACAAGGGTGACGATTATTTATTCTATATAGTTCAATTTATTATTTCGATTTATAACATTTGTACAATGTCAGCACACACACAGACACACACGCTGGAGTTTGCGTATAGACAATGCATTTAAAAACGTATGTTTCTGGAAAATGTAAATCATATTTAAATAAATTTTATTGTAGAGTTAATTTTATTAAAACACCAGCACAATGAAGGTGTCTAGCTCAGAAGGGGCTCAAAGTTCAACAGACTTCAGTAGTCTCTTTCCCGGACTATTTAATGTGTGTCACGTAAATACGGAAGCTTTTGAACAAATTTATTTCCTGAATAGAGTCTGACACATTTATAACTGAATTCGGAATTACATTCAGTGTAAACAGTCGGAATGAGGTTTGTCCTTTTTCTCCGGAAACTGATTCTTTTGTTAAGAACAATTTAATTAAAGAAACTGTGTCAAAGCCGAATTATGGTTTGGTTTAACGCAACACTTCATGGCAGAACTGTGTCGATTATTTTAGTCTTCGATTTGTATGCAAAAGTAAAGGACAGCCTAATTACTGCTGTCAAATATACTTCGTTAATTAAATTTTTTATGGTAAAATGACATTTTAGATATTACTGAATTATTGTGGTTATAATTTCATATATATAAAACCATCTGTGAGAATACAATGTTGAAACGAGTAAACTGATATCTACCTAAATTACAAGGGTTGGGTTTTTTTATATTGTCATTTATAAATTATTTAATTTGATGTTTTTAGAATACAACTGTGTTGAATTAATCTTGCAGAAGTTGGCCTGTGAAGAGCAATTTAGTCGTTAGTGTTACGTGTCTTGTGTAAGGAAATTACATGTTTAAAATTAATTCAATTAATTGTTATTCAGCTTGAATCTGTAGAATTTTTTCATTACATTAAATGTAATATATTTTATGCATGCTATCCGTAAGCGGTGTACAAGGAAAGCAGCAAGATATATAGTGGGAAACACTACAACGAGACCACGTCGTGAAAGCTCTATTCTATGATACTGACATTGCTCTATTTGCGAAGAACAATGAAAAATATTGGGAATCCCCCCCCCCCACAAATTGAGAATTTAGTAACTGTATGATGAAGTACAATTAGGGACAGAGGAAGGATGGTGAACTTGGACAAAACAAAGTGATAATCACAAGTAGGCTAATAGAATAAGAGCGATTGAATATTAACTGTAGAAATTAATCATTATATTTATGCCCGCCGTCCCTAAGCAGTGTACAAGAAAAGCAGTAAGCTATCAAGTAGGAAACATTATAACGAGATCACCTTGTCAAAGCTCTAGTTTATGGTACTGAGATTGCTCTAATTGCAAATAGTAAGGAAAAATATTGAGACTTTCCAAAAAAGTGGGAATTCAGTATCTGTCCTGTACGTTGAAGTACTACTGGGGCCAGAGGGACTAAAATAAACCCGAACGAAGCAAAGTGATAGTCATGGGTAGGAAAATGGAATAAAGCGAATGAATATTAACTGGAAAGAAAAATCGTTGCAGCAGGTCAACTTGAGGATTCAATATCTGGGAACAATAATTACCTCAAATAAAAACATTACTGTAAAAATAAAACTCCTTGTGTTCCAGAAAGAATTAGTTATTGAAATAATAAAGAGAAAAAAATTTGAAATGATTTGTTTAAGTATTGAGGACGGACGGGCGAAACGAGTTTGAAGGGCTGCCAGAATGAGCTAGAGGCAGAGGAAATTCAGATTGTAATGTGCCAGCTAACTTGATATTTCATATATAGAAGGGGAAATATCGCGTTAAAGATCAAAAGGCTCACACAGGATAGAAGAGAGGATTGAAAGTGGTTAAACTACTCCGATTATTTAGGACAAATTGGGGTGGAAAAGAAGAAGAAGTACAAGAAGTAGTGAAAAAGAAGAATCACCTAGGGGTAGCTGAGTTGTAAAGTTCATTATAATAGTTTGTAAGCTTATATAATAGATAATAACTTTACTTAGGTGACACTAGTGATAGTAAAAGTACAAAGCGTATAATAGTTTATTTGCTTTGAAATATATTGTAATTATTAAATTTTATAACATTTATTACAGGTTGTAGGGGATTTAGTAGACCGGTGGGTATGGCGCCTTGCTACTAATTTACAGGTCTCAACTTCAAATCCCTTGCGCTCTATAAAAAGAATTTGTGTTAGCAGCAGCTCCCAGGAAAACTTGACCTGTAGAAATGTTTAACTACTCTACTGCCATAACATACTGGTGTAATAATTTGCTACTGAAGAATCGTGGTAGTCACGCTACTTTCTTCCTTGTATGCAGAACTCACATATGACGGCCAACCCCTCCTAGACTTCTGAGGCGGTATGAGAAGATTCATTGTAAAATTTGGTTCTCTCAAAGACGTGTTGACTAATTGTCTATGATAACGCTTCTAAAAGGAGTATTTTTGTCTTACAAAAGTGTTTCTGAAACATTGATATATAAATATAAATATCCCTGACTCAAAAACCTGTCACTGTCACTTTTTTGTTTGACGATAGATGCGAACGTTGTAATATTGTGGAAAAATATATTCACGTGTAGTATGCCTATACTTACGTGTTTCTGTTCTGTCTTGCCAGATTGTGACAAACACATTTATTGATTGCATATTTAGAACCTTTTCGCCCATATTACAATGACGAGATTTTCTCGTACACAATTATTTCTGTACAACAGTCGTCATATGAAATTGACTAATTAGCTCTTCGTTGAGTCCCAGGTTTCAGATCCAAGCAGACCTGGTTTAGCTTTAGCCTTCATTTAAAAGATTTTTGTATTCTTTTCGGAAGTGTTTTTAATAGTGTAACAATTCGTAGTCTCCTTTCAATGGTAGGTTACTTTTTTACTCTTTTGTAAAGCGTTTTAATTCCATGTTCCATATTGAAATGGCGAAAATATCGTGTTCAAGATAATGAGTGATTCTGATTTTACTACCTTCAAAAGACGAAGAAAAGTTATTTTCTGAAAAATGTATGTGTGTCTCAAACTCAAACCGAATCAGGTAATGTTTTACATATGTGCCCAAGTTGTAGGCGATTCAAGGTCTATTCATTTTGTTGACAATCGTTTAAGAGAAAGGGGTAGTTTACCCGCAACGTTTTACGTTTTAAGAAGAGTGAAGTACTTAATTTTGAATAAAGTTAATTAAAGTATCCTGAAAAGAAATCATAATTATCCAGTGTAGAAAAGTTGATTAAATAGCTATAAATAAAGTGGTCGGTGAAGGGGAGAGAATGATTTTCTAAAAATTAAAGGATAGTTGTAGGGGGAGGGAATAATTTTTATATGTGTACTATGTTATCGGCAACAACGAAGTAGTTTTTTGTCGAAATTCCTCCCCGGGCGGTTTGGCCGTTGTCAAATGTTTTCTGCAAAACCAAACGTCTCCATTGACTACCATCATCAGTGAAAATCGAGTTCGCTAACGTGAGGTGGTATACGTTAGTGACCACAGTACTGTGGTTAAGGCTGAAGAAAGAAGTAGTTTCTATGGAAATATTTCATTTCGAAAATGATTTAAAATATAAATCTTAGAACATGGAAGTCATGTATGGTTCTTCATACCGATATTTTAATTACTAATAGTGCAACTGATACAATGTTTTACTTCCGCTCTAACTGACTGAGTGAATACTAACTAAGATCTATAAATATTTGTTTCCAGTTTTATGCATTTCATCCTGTACCGAACTTCACCATCTGAACGACGGTCGACCCATCGACCCATATACCTTTCCCATGTAAGGCTTACGTCATTGTTGTCCTCAGTGTTCTAGCTGCAGACATTTGTAGACACATGATTCCCTTCGATTTCAAGCGTAATGACAAGCGCTTCAAAATATAATCCATCTCGTATATCATCGTTACAAGCTCTATCCAGTCTTGAAGTTTTCAATTGGCTGCAAAACCCTTAGAGCCTTCTGTATTGGTACCCACCACTGCACACATTAAGGAAACGTAGGCGCATTCATAATTGTATAAAGTCTGAAGTCCATACAATAATATGATTTGTTATATAGCTAATAAAATTTAACATTTATTTAGACTATCATAATTTTTCTCCAAGTACGTAATAAGACATCCTTAAAGATTACTACAAATTATAATTCAATCTTTTAAAAAAATTGGTTCTTATTTATTTACGTTTAAATTAATATTTTAAAAGTACTTACAGGAAACTAAAGCAAGGCATCGGTACAACCGACATTTCACATCACTTATGTAACATAGCGTAAACAACGTGATTATACTTCAGTGATATTGGTTTTCAAAAACGTAAAGTATTTTGAAGATATCGATTCAGCGTCGTCTCCAAATCAGCTTACCTTGTTAGTGTTTAATAAATATTTCAAGATTTTTATCGGCTTAAGTTTAATTTGTACTGTATTGAAAAAATTCAAAGTGAAAGTACATTAGTATGATAACATAAAAGTGAATGTTTTATGATTCCAGCGATTGACACGTTAAGTACCAGAAATATGTAGAACCATAAAGAGTTTAATCAGAGGGACGATTAATAAGTTTACAGACACACATCCCCACATGCGCCTGTATATAAAATATATAACTTATTAGATTCATGTTAATCAGAACTCGAGTCACGTGTGTGGATAAACTAAAATTTATTTTATTCGCCCTGTTAATTATATTTTTCCATTCTTAGCGCTATAGCTCGTATAGAGTCTGAGCTTCTCTTACTACATGCCATCATTCCCTTCTGTCTTCCACCATTTGTCTACAACTACGAACACCAAGTCTTCTAAAGTACTCATCGAGACTGTGTAATCACCTTTACTTAGGTTTCCATTGTGTTTTCTTCCACCTGACCTACTCTGCAATATTATTTTGTGAGTTATTTCTTCTGTTTCGTCTTCTATACGCAATCTGCCTTCCTTGTCCTTTCTATTCTGCTCTTATCCTGTGACTTCGTGTTGTATAAATTACAACTCCTTTCAAGCTAATGCTTCTTCATCGGTTGTAATTGTTCCGCATAGTTCGCAAAAAATGTTAACAAAGACAACGTAATTTTATATTGTAGGTTTACAAGTAAGAGAGGACGTAGAAAACGTATACTATGAAGGATTGATGTAATCCTGGCTGATGTGGAAATAATTGGAGTGAAAAATTGGTGGAAATTGGCTAACGATAGAGGAGTGTGATGGAAAATCCTGAGTAAAGCCGAGGCCCATGATGGGCTGTGGAGCTACTGATGAATGAATAATAATCAGTATTTAATGTCAACATAAATGATAAATTAATGGTTCACACGGCCAATGTCAACATTATTAAGTTGATATGAAACTGGCCTGTTAGGCAGTGGCCGGTTGCTGATAACTAGTCACATAGTCGACTTACGTTTCAATTTCAGCCACTGGAGATCTTCAGAGCCGCAAAGAGACAGGAAACACACGTACGGCATATCTTAGCCAAAGAGAACCCAAGTACTTTGACAGGGGTAAGATTGTAAATTTGAGGTTTTGTGATTGTACTATTGTGATATGCGTGCGTAGGATCTCATCTTGGAATCTACGGCTACGGGGAGTCGGATGCCAATTTCAGTATAAACTCTTCTGTATGCTCAGTATTGTGTTTACCTCTTTGATCATAAGAATGTAATTTAAAATAAAAGTAAGAACACTGACCAAATAGATGAACAGCTCGACTTTTATTACCGTACATCCATCCAACTATAAATAAAATACGATCCACAGTACATGTAGAGTAACAATTTACATTTAAGAATCGTGTAGAAGGGTTTAAATAATGCCCACCGTCAATCCTGTACCTTATATGACGTGTTGTTTATTCATGTGAGACTGAACTGTGCCTCATCTTATCTTTTGACGGAGAACGTCTTACACCATGGGTGAGGTGTGGGGGGATCCCATGCCGTCGATGTTACGCTTTTGAGTATACCAGACAAACTTTGATATCTTTAAATTTGTAACGCATATTTAAAGAAGCAAAACACGATTCAAACGATCGATGATGAAAGATTGTTACGCAATATTAACCTTGATCGCGTAGTCACATGCCATCACAAGAAGGCCACCAATTTGAAGTAGAAAATCACCGATTCTCTGTGCGGAAAAATTAGTATAGCTCCTGAACATGTATGCGTCGAAAGTCATTTAAGGTTCTGTTTTATAAAGCTCTACAAGTACTATAAAATAAAATACTATTAGTGACAGCAGTAAAACAACTTAACAAATAATATAGTGACAAAATGTTGAATTTGGCAAAATTTTCCTTAAAAATTTCAAAATATCTCTCAACAAAATGGTAAATGCCTATTGTAGACGCTTTAATAAGTAAAAGAAGAATGAATAAGGAATCCAAAAAGGCGCCTTTGACAGCAGCAGAACGAATGCGGATGATGAGGCAGAGTCAAAAATCGAGGCGAGCACCAGCTGCGCAGACGCCGAAAC
Source organism: Magicicada septendecula (assembly GCA_034769895.1). Classification (NCBI taxonomy): domain Eukaryota; kingdom Metazoa; phylum Arthropoda; class Insecta; order Hemiptera; family Cicadidae; genus Magicicada; species Magicicada septendecula. Next base: position 332,004,640 of record CM068375.1, on the reverse strand, counting down.
ACCTAACGCCAGTTCACAAACAACAAATGTCGACAGTGAGGTACATTTGATGAAATGCTACAAATTACAAGCAGATGAGACGTTTGAGAATCGAGATTTAGCGTTTATAACCAATTGGCGTCTGGCGACGGGGTACTTGGAAAAGTCGTTCTACGGCAACAAGTTGGGTTTGTAGAGTCGGTAACCGTATATGGTTCCAAAATGATTTAAAACAACCCAATGCAGCTATGTTGCAATTGCTACAACAACAATGTTGTGGATGTTATTCTGTAAAGGCCAGTATTCACAATATTTGCAACACTTGTTGAGATACATTGATTATCAATTTATTAAAAGACATAGTTGGTTAATAAATTTTAAATTAAGTGTCCTTAATAAGCTTTGGAAAATTTTTACAATTTTCTTGAAATTTTGACTTATATTTTAGGCTCTTGGTGCCTTTAAATTTAAAGTATGTTTTAGTAATCTCTAAATTCGAATTTACGTTACATTTTGTTTTGAGGTAACGACATTTATTTAAAGAATGTTCTCTGCCTTCTTTAATTAGTATTGAAATTTTAAAATGTCTATAAAGCAACTGTTGTGCCCAGCACAATCCACGATATGATTTTATATATATTTGTAAATGAGAATTCTACTCATACTCAAACTACTCAATGTATTATTTTATTTTATCTTAAGAATTATTTTAAGGAACAAACTGATCGATTGTGAGGAAGTGTGCTGACCATTTTTTATCGTGGCACGTTTAGCGTGTTATCAACCAGGGAAATAAAAATTGTTTATTTATCAGTGTTCGCGAACGAATTCCGCTTTGTCATTAACCTACAATTATTGTTTAGTGAAGTAATAGTTGTAGAGCAATGATAAAATAAACACTAAACATTCCAAACAATCGGATCTGTGTTAAAGTTGCCTTTAGTCTGACATCCAGTTGGATTTTTACAATTATTTTAAATTTTTAATGGAAATTTGGTCCTACGTTTGAAAAATGTTGAAATTTCTCAAACTGTGGACTATATTGAGAATTCGATCAAAATTCTTTTTAATTTCATATTTTACAAAGAATTTGCAATTTTTATCAACATTTCTCCCACGTTTGGCCCAACCGACCAATGGAAGTATGGTCACGCGTACCATGTTTTACGATGCGTTGAATCTTTATCGCGAGACTATCCGAAACAAGTAGGTACACACACAGACAAATGCCAAACAGTCGAGTTAAACTGAGAACAAGCTTTGCTTGTTCAACTTGTTTCTCTCTTTTAATAACGAACAAACAAATTTGGAAAGAGGAAACTCTCAAGACAAGTAAAACAATGTGGTGTAAAAAATTAAATGTCTGAAAACTGTTTTTGTTATCCGACTCGCTGAAGTACACTTTCATATTCTTGTGATATTCTCCCTCAAACCCCCATTGTTTACTGACTGCTTGGAAAGCTTCCAATTAACGTTGATAAAACTTTATTGCCATTCATTAAAAGTTGGAGCAATTCTTTACCGTCCACAGCCCACGCAATAACTGTCTCATTAGCGTTCGTCGTTAAAATTTATCATTTAATTATCCACACGCTCTACACAATAAAACACCTATAATATTTTTAATCCTTCGAAAATTTAACACTAGCAAACACACACAGAAACATATACATAAACAGTGAAACAATGAACATATTTTAAAGCGAATTTTATTTTTCAATTATCCATACGAATGCATGGCAAATAATCACACAGTAATTAATGTAGCCCACGAGTATGAAACATTGTTTGTTAAAACACGCTTCAGACAATTATACATTGCAAAGCACTGATTCATAAACATAATACGCTGACAATAAGCCACAATTTGTAACTTACATACAATATGAAACATAATTTACACCTACACACTAGCAAACATTATTTTACTTTAATGTGTTGTTTACATGTTTATTTCATTTTACACAATCATATATTTTTGTTACACATTCATTATGGTTAAAATAAAGGGAGAATAATATGTCTATCTATTGGAATAATTAATATTAAGTCAGCTGTTTACGTTGAACATTTTTTGTTACCCTGTCTCTTGCGAGGCAATCTTAGTCAACAGTTTGTATGTGTTTGTTTATACACAATACTAAAATATAACGCCGTATAAATGATGTTGTTTGTTAAATATTAAATACAAGTTTCGAGTTTTTCATTAATAAATTTAATGTTTAAAGCAGTTTTTACAGTTTGTAATTATTATTGATATCTTCCATGGAATTAATTTTTATTTCTAATCAAAATATCTCAATTATTCTTGTATTCATAAATTTTAATAATAAACAATATTGTTTCAAAAAATATATATTTTATTTGTATACGCTCTTTATAAAATTTTTCTGTAATGTCATTTATTCTATTATATAATAATTCCTTTTTAAGTAACTCGTACAATTTCTTGCATGTTTTTTTATGTAATGAATGTGTCTTCAAATAATATATTGTTCTGCAAGTAAAATTTATTATATTTTGACCATATATTAATTCATATAAAACCTCCGAAGGAACAGAATAATTTCTTGTAAATATGCGTCAAATGAAAATACTGTAAATTTTAATTGCAAAATTATATATTAAATGAACATATATTAATTAATTTATGAAGGAGAGAGTACAGAAATATTATGTAACCAATAAAAAAACTAAAATTGATTTTAGTAATAAAATATTGTTTCTTATTAAAATTAATATTTTTACGGGTTCACAGAACAATCTACGTGTTTCTTAAATGTTCCAGAGGAATCCGGCTGTAATGTTGTGTGCGTACATGATTCCAACATGTGTTCACGAGACTTTTCTAGACGTTGCCAGCCGCGCGCACTGTGTCAAGGCCGCAATAAATGACGTCCTAGTGTGGACCTGATGCGTAGTATGTGGAATGTTCTGGTGTCTTAGCGGAGTGTAAATACAAGGCTTCAGCGGCGCGTAGTTTCAATTTGAGTTGCGATATATTCGATTACGGTTCTTAGTATTGCGGCAAAGTGTTATGTGTTTTATATTTGTGTGGGACAATACAATACAATTGTGTTTTATATTAGTAGACATTATTATTGAGTGTAAACAATTTTTATTTGATTTTTTGTAAGAGACAATCTTGTTAATTACAAACTGTTTATTTGTGATAAATTGAAGCTGGTGATTAGTGACTTAATTGGTGTCTTGTATACTCCTATTTTCCACTGTACTATACGACAATCAGTTAGACAGTCGTAACAGTATGTTTATATCTATTTATCTATTTATTTAATATATTTTGTGTTATTTTTCAATTAAATTTTTTTTTAATATTTGTTACTGTCCTTTCTGTACACTACCGGTTGATCATAAAATTTAAAATTGGAAATTTTTGTGAATTATTTATCAACAATCTGGGCGATATGTATGATGATGTTTAATTAAGCGTGTACATACAAGTTATGGCTTTTCTACAAAACGCAAAGAACCACAAGCAGAGATTAATTTTTATTGGCCACTATGAAAGAAATGTCTACGGCAAGAAATTGAACATGAATTTGGTTTCAAAATACAGAAATATTAGCAAGAATAAACAATTGAACAATCCGACAATACAGATAGTATTTGAAGTTATGAGTTTACCAAAGCAGCAGCAACTTCAAATTTTCTCATTAACACTTTTTTCCTTCTTCTTCTTATTATTATATCTCCAACATGTTGTTGTTGTTGTTGTTGTTGTTGTTGTTGTTGTTGTTGTTTTTGTTTTTGTTTTTGTTGTTGTTGTTGTTCTTCTTCTTCTTCTTCTTCTTCTTCTTCTTCTTCTTCTTCTTCTTCTTCTTCTTCTTCTTCTTCTTCTTCTTCTTCTTTTTCTTCTTCTTCTTCTGCTCCTCCCCTCGTCCTTCCTTTCCTTTTTGTTTTTCTTTTTTCATTTTCTTCTTCTACTTCTCCTTATTTGTCTTACTCTCTTCCTTTTCACCTTCTATTTTCCTCCTCTTCCACCTTCTTCTTCTTAACTTTTCTTCTTTGGTTTTCTACTGTCATTACTTTTTCCTTGATCTCTTCCTCCGTCTTTTCTTCACCTTTTTTTATTTATGCTCATTCTAAACCTTTATCTTAGAAACAACAAATGAACCAACCAGTCACCCTCACTCCCGAGCCGTCCGACACGAACACCACCAAGACAAATCAGGTGTAGGCTATAAGGCGGTCCATAGCCAAATCACATACATTGCGTCTTAAATACATTCCTAGCTTAATGAACAAAACGTCGGCCATCTAAATACTTCAAACTCGGTTGTACATAAAAACCTACTACAACGCAAGTCCTACTACATTCAATGTGAATACCAACACAATTACTAACACACACACACACACACACACCCACACACACACACACACATACTTTTAATGCAAATATACCTGCAAATATGTTTATAAAATTCAAAATTACGTAATGCTGAATATTTGGAAACAAACATGTTAGCACATATGTAAAAGAGAAAGGCGTGATTGTTAGGAGGTGATTATGAGACAGCCTCAAAAGTCCTGGGATTAAGCAAAACGTTGGATGAATCAATGTCTGTATGTATGATATGGAGACTTAAATAATGCGATTTAAATGATAAAGTAATTGGATTTGAAATATTTGTCAGATAAACACCATAGATTACTGGAAACATAAAATACACAAAATGGGCAAACAAAATCTCTGCTTAAATAAGCGAGCAAAGAAGTCTTGGAGATATACCCAAGGTTTGAAAGTGAAGTGTATGGACGACGAAATACCGCCTACAGAATCATAATATATTTATATTGGAATGATAAAGATGCAGTAATTCTCGAGCTTTTTCAGGCACTGTACAGTACTGTTGTTGAGACATGGCACTGCAGGAAATATCTTGCGGCCGATTACAGGCTAGTGAGATGCGGTTTTAAGATTTGTACTTGGACTATTCCAAAGGGATCGTCTACGAAAGAATGACATAAGAAATGGCCTGGGAATTTACAACCGGAGTGACGAGATCAAGCAGTAAAGGCAGGTTGGACAAACAATGGTTATGCAAACGGTGCACCGTTTTATCAGCCTAAAAAATGAACTGACCTTTTATCTCTACAGGGAAACCGCAAAATCGGAAGTCAAAGGAAACGTTATTCATCTAACAGCCGTAAGAACTTTAATAAACAATATAACATAAAGCAAATATTTAGGCCTATAAATTTTGTAAGACTTTGGACGTTTTAGCAGGTTTATACGGAAGCGAAATATGGATTCTGGGTATTAGAGATAAAATCAGAATACAGGCAGTAGCATTGCGTTTCCTCAAAGGACTGGGGTCTCAAAATGGGACCATATGAGAAAAGAAGTAATCATGCAAATTTGTAAGTAGGCACCGTATTCAAAATCATATTGATGAATGCAGCAACTGTTTTATATGATATGTACAGAGAAGGAAAGTTTAAATACTTCTAAATCGAATTTAGTTTTATACTGTAAACCCAATGTTAGATGTATCATCGAATGACATATGAAACGATGGTACCAACAATAAGAGCCGCAGTAGGTTTTTATACCTAAAGCTTTAAAAAGAACAACAAGAAAAGGCAGAGTATATAAGCACACTTTTTTACTAAATTTTAATATGTAATATACATTTAATAAAATTATAGTCTCTGAAGAATATTAATAAAAAATTCAGCCTTCATATGTAATTTGAATTTTTTTCAAACGCCTTTAATTTTTCCTTATAGAATTATTGAGAAAAACAGAGGCAGTAAAATAGTTTACATTACTTGGCTCCCAGATAAACAGCACTAACGAGACACACACTGAACTAAGAAGAAGAAAATATTTCGCAAATAAAATATATTATGTATTGAAAAGCACCTGGCATCTAGCTTCATCCCAAGAAGCATGAAATGCAAAATTTACAAAACACTTATCAGGAGAGTGCTGAGATGTGCTTCAGAAACTTAGGGGAGAGAAAAATATTTACAGGAGTACAATAAAATGTCAAGAGAAAAGTGGAAACAACACATCAGCAGAATGGGCAGTGACAGATTCCCCTAGAATTATTATATCAGCCGAAAGAGAAGAGAAGTCTGGGAAGATCCAAGAAGAGATGGTCTGACATGTTTGGAGCCGGAACAGGCTGAACAGTCTAAGCAGTGACAAAGAACGAGAAGTCAAGTAAATGGAATGTGGTACAGGCATTATAATTATGAACTATACCATCTTTAAAAAGAACTGGACTTTGTCAGGATTATCAAAATGTAAAGACTAAGGTGGATTGGACACTTTGAGAGAAAAAAAAAGGAAGGACAACCTACGAAACATAACTTTTACCAGAAACAAATGGGTATTAGAGCAAGAGGAAGACCCTGAAGTAGATTCAAAGATCAGATGGAGGAGGACCTCAGAAAGCTGAACATAAGAAACTGAAAAGCAAGGCACTCAATAGGGAAGAATGAAGTTGACTCTTGGAGCAGGCCAAGACCCCCCACCAAATGTTGTAGAGGCACGGATGATTATCGAGAAATAATTTGTTTGCTTTCCTGATGCCAATGGATAAAGTTGGCTTTGGTTCCGTCGTCCCAAGGCCACACCACTTTGTCATTTATTCTCGTGTTACTTAAGTTGACGTGTTTTAACCAGCTTACTGGAGACATCGCGAATCAGTTTCTTTTCTGCTCACTGTCGAACTGTCGAAGCAGGCAGCAACAATCAGCTAACGATACACTTGCGGGTCTAGCTAATTAACGAAAGTTACAAACTGTCGCGCTTGGAATCTGAATGTCAACTGTTTTTACAGAAATTACCCAAAATTTTTTAATTTAGTCATATTAGTCTACATAGCTAGATTGGCTTATAAGCGAGATTGGTAATCTATATAAATAAATATAAATAAAAGGCAATGTTTGTATGTGTGTGCCCTATAGACTCAAAAACTACTCGACCGATTTCGCTGAAAATTTCACAGTTTGTTCTTATTAGTGGCAGGAGTGTTTAGAAAGTGGTTTGAATGAAATCCGGTAGGTAGCGCCGTTGTTTTTACAGTGTTAATTTAGTGCCAGGAGTGTTTAGTTGTTGCATAACAGTGCCACCAAAACGACAAAATATTGGTCGTCGCACAAATGAAGCCAAGAGAATGAGAGAGAAAAGAAGAAATGAAACAGAAGAAGAAAGAGAAAAACGAAATGAACGAAATAGATTACATATGTCACAGTCACGTGGTACTGAATCATCACAACAACACGAAGCACGAAATGAAGCAAGTCGAGTAAGAATTAGAGAATGAAGACAAAATTTGTCATATGCTGATCGAAATAAACAACGTGAAAATGATCGATTACGCATGCAATGAATAGATTGCATCAATTGGTAACACCTGATCGTACTGCATTTTAATATAATTCTGAAATTGTATATAGCTTGCATCCAGTTGTTGTTGTTGAAAGTACGAATAAAGTTTGCACACATTGAAAAGCATTAAAATTCAAAAACGAAGCACCTCGAATATGTTGTTTGAATGGTAAAGTTAAATTGCCAGTTATTGAATGCACCACCTGAGCCATTGTTCTCATCGGTTACAGGTACTACTACACAATCCAAGCATTTTTTGAATAACATACGAAATTATAACACATGCTTTCAAATGACTTCCTTTGGTGCAACGAATGTAATAACTGACAATTATATGCCAACATTCAAAATTCAAGGTCAAATCTACCATACCCTTTGTTACCATTTCCGGATGCTGAACACAAATTTTTGCAAATGTATTTCATTGGAAATTTAAATGATCAAGTAAATCAACGTTGTGGAATTAAAGCCACAAAAAAAGAAACAGTTGAATCGTTGCAAAATGTATTTCATGAACACAAGGAATTGATTAAATTGTTCAAAACAGCCATTGAACAGATACCATCCGATAACCATAAAATTGTGATTCGAGCTGACAAAACACCTGTTGGGCAACACGCAAGAAGATTTAATGAATGCTCCAACAATCGATGAAGTGGCAATAGTCATTGTTGGAGAACAATTTGAATCACGCGACATCGTACTCCATCGTCGAAATGATCGTCTTCAACGTGTTGCAGAAACTCACCGCTCCTACGATGCATTACAATATCCAATATTGTTCTGGGAAGGAAAAGATGGATATCATTTTAACATCAAAATGATAAATCCAGCAAATGGTAATAAATAAATTTAATTAATCACTTTTTTAATTTTAGGTGAAGAAACAAACAAAACAGTCAGTGCTATGAATTACTATTCATACAGAATGTTGATTCGTGAACATGAAGAAAATCACATTTTAAAATGTCGTCAATTGTTTCATCAATACATTGTTGACAAGTATGCTAAGGTTGAAACTGAACGTTTGTTATATATTCGCATGAATCAGAAAAAATTACGTTCTGAAGAATACATACATTTGCGTTATGCAATAAACAATGATGGGGATGTCAATGATATTGGGAGAATTACAATATTACCAGCAACATATACAGGCAGTCCACGACACATGCTTCAATACGCACAAGATGCAATGTCATATGTTCGTCAATACGGTCGTCCAGATTTGTTCATTATATTCACATGTAATCCGACATGGACTGAGATCAAAGAACATCTGTTGCCCGGTCAATCGTCAGCAGATCGTCATGACATTACTGCACGTGTATTCAAGCAAAAATTGAAATCACTAATGCATTTCATTGTTAAAAATCACATGTTCGGAGAGACACGTTGCTGGATCTATTCCATTGAATGGCAAAAACGAGGATTGATTTCAACATGCCCACATTTTGATTTCGTTGATCAATAAAATTACACCCGACGTGATTTCAGCTGAAATTCCCGATTCAACTGTCGATCCTGAATTGTTTGAAATTGTCACAAAAAATATGATTCATGGTCCATGTGGTGTTCACAACATGAAATCACCATGTATGGCTAATGGAAAATGCACAAAACGTTATCAAAGAGCATTGCTTCCAGAAACTATTACTGGCAATGATGGTTATCCACAATATCGTCGTCGATCAACCGATCAAAATGGTAAACCGATAATTTTAAAAGTCAGAAACGAAGACATTGAAGCTGGTAATCGTTGGGTTGTGCCATATTCACCACTACTATCAAAAACGATCAAAGCACACATCAATGTTGAATATTGCAATTCTGTAAAATCCATCAAATACATTTCCAAATATATCAACAAAGGAAGTAATATGGCTGTTTTTGGAGTATCAAGTGAGAATGGATCTGTTGATGAAATCAATCAGTGTCAAATGGGACGGTATATTAGTAACAATGAAGCAGTGTGGCGTATTTTGTAATTTCCAATACATGAACGACATCCAACAGTTGTGCATTTGGCAGTTCATCTCGAAAATGGGCAACGTGTTTATTTCACACAGAAAATATACGAGGAAGAGCAGCAAGACCACCACCACCAACAACATTAACTGCATTTTTTATTATGCCAAACTGATACATTTGCCAAAACATTGTTATATTCTGAAATACCAACATATTTTACTTGGAATGCATCAAAAAACGAATTTAAACGACGCAAACAAGGAAAAGCAGTTGAAGGTCAACAAGATTTATTTTCAACAGATGCTTTGGGAAGATTATATACTGTTCATCCAAATCATGCAGAATGTTATTATTTGCGTTTGTTATTGGTTAACGTTTGTGGACCAACATCATTTCAAAATTTAAGAACAGTTGATTGTCGTTTGTGTGCAACATATCGAGAATCATGTCAAAAATTGAATTTACTTGAAAACGATGCACATTGGGTTAGTTCACTTGCTGACGCGTCAATTTCTGCTCATCCAAATCAAATACGTACGTTATTTGTAATCATATTATCTACACGTTTACCATCAAATCCAAAGGAATTATTGGAAAATTATAAAGATTTTATGACTGATGATATTCTGCATCGAATACGTCTAAGATGTTTAAACCGCGACATGCAATTCACACCGAAAATGTATAATGAAACATTGATTTTGATTGAAGACAAATGTTTGGCAATCGTTAATAAAGCATTAGCACAACTGGGAATTACATCACCTAATCGGTTGTTAAATGACATATTTGATAGTGAATTACAACGCGAACAATGATTCGACATCAATGAATTGAATGTATTTATACAATCAAATATTCAAAAATTACTTCAACAACAAAAACAAGTTTATGATACGATAATGCGAGCAATAAATGATCAAAGTGGTGGAATGTATTCCTTGGATGCACCAGGTGGCAAAGGAAAAACTGTTTTCATTTCATTGATATTGGCAACCGTACGTTCACAAAATAATATTGCATTGGCAATCGCATCATCTGGAACTGCGGCAACTCTATTGGATGGTGGTCGAACAGCATATTCACCACTTAAATTGCCATTGAATATGCAAACATTGAAACACCAACATGCAACATTTCAAAAACATCAGGAATGGGTAAGGTACTGCAACAATGCAAGTTAAATGTATGGGATGAATGCACAATGGCGCATAAAAAATCGTTGGAAGCATTGGATCGAACATTGCAAGATTTACGTGGAAACGAACAGCCATTCGGTGGTGCGCTAATATTATTAGCAGGTGATTTTCGTCAGACGTTACCTGTTAAACCACGTTCAACACCAGCTGATGAACGAATGCGTATTTAAAAGCATCAAATTTGTGGAGACACGTTAATAAATTTACATTGACGACAAATATGGGTGTTCAGTTGCAAAACGATGCTTCTGCAGAACATTTTGCAAAACAATTATTGGATGTTGGAAATGGCAAAATTACAATTGATGAATCAACAGGCTGCATTAAATTACCAACCGATTTTTATAGTATCACATACTCAAAAGAAGAAATGATTCAACGCGTATTTCAAGATACCACACAACATTACAAAAGTCATCAATGTTTAAGTGAACGTGCAATATTAGCTGCGAAAAACGTGGATGTAAATGTTATTAACAGCATCATTCAACATGTTGTACCAGGCGAAACATATACTTATAAATCAGTAGATACTGTTATGAATCAAGATGAAGCAGTAAATTATCGAAGTGAATTCTTAGCTGGATTGCCAATACACATCATAAATTTGAATATTGGTATTCCTATCATTCTTCTTAGAAACATTGAGCCACCCCGTCTTTGCAATTGTACCAGATTGGGAGTCAAGAAATTGTTAAAAAATATCATAAAAGCAACAATTTCAACTGGCAAATTCCAAGGAGAAGATGTGCTCCTACCACGCATATCAATGATTCCAACAAATATGCCATTCCAATTCAAACGATTGCAATTTCCAATTAAATTGCCTTTTGCAATAACGACAAACAAATCACAAGGTCAATCGTTTCAAGTATTTGGATTGAATTTGGAGAATCCATGTTCTTCTCATGGTCAATTATACGTTGCAGGTTCCCGTGTAGGAAAACCAAGCGATTTGTTTGTATATGCGCCAAATGGAATCACCAAAAACATCGTATATCCAAGAGCATTGCAATGATCTTGAAGGTAAATAATTCATTAATTTCAATTTATTTAATTCAAATAAAATTAATATTGAATTGATATTGTATATTTTATTGTTTTCGTAAAATATCTAGATGGCGCTAAAGCTGAAGGAGAAAAAAAACAATATCAAAAACAAAACAGCAATGAAACAGAAAAAAAATGAATTATCACAAACAATTCAATTCATATAATTTTAATTGAATAAATGAATTGATATTGATTTCATTATATTTATTATATTTATTTCATTCATATATATATTCTACTCCAATTTAGCAATAGCGAAGCATTGCCGGGTCAGCTAGTACTTAATAAAACCCCATGTAATCCATATTTGTTGAGTGCCTGTACCTACTTCTGAGTCTATCCAAATTCCGCTTTCAATCACACTAGAAAGTAAGTGGCTTCATAATGTATGAATTTGTATCAATTGTTATCTTTCATAGAGATTATTATTATTTTCATTAATTGAAATTTTAATTATTCATTAACAGTTGATCCTTTTAGCAACTATGCACTCTAAAATATGTGAAGGACGCGACAGGCGTGTTTCGAAGAATACGCACACAACATTACATTTTCACACATTTTCACTGACAATGTACATTTCACTACACTCAGTTCAGATAAATAAAGTCTACATTAAATGTATGTTCATATTCAATAAGGTTCTTTTTTTACACATACAGAGGAGTATTTGCCACATTGCGGCGTGATATAATTGAAACATATGGAATGTGCAATACAAAAAAAAAAACAATATCGACAGTTGAGAAAGTTAAAGCAACTGAAAATATTACACATTGTTTATTAAACTGCATAAAATATTTGGAACTGTTTTGTCTGATAGCAGCTAGCAGCAATTAATTATTATATCTCTGCAATATTCAAAGATTTTCGCTCTTGTCTCTAAACATTTCAGGCTAATTAAGGTGAGATTCGACGCAATAAATTTTCTTGAGAGAATTTTCGCTTGGGGTGTAAACTTTGAGACTGCCACGACAGACGTTGTATCGTCCCGACACTAAACTAAACAGAGGTAACTTAATTATATTTGTACAGTTCAGTTTTCATTTATCGCTTCCTGCAACGGCGATGTCTCTACAGAGCGTAAATTTTTATTGTAACACATTTTTAACGTCACATGGTGTGATAATAACAAAGAAACTAATATCTGTATTATTTAGTTTAAGAAGCACAGATTTTTACAAAAGCTAAAACGTTTGCGGTTTTTTAAACTGTGATTTTAACATTAAATTATTTTCCTTCTTGAGTTTCTGTTATTAAAAGTCAGCGCTCTTTCAACGTAAACAAATTTCTTTGCCATCTTCCTTCATCGTGAGACGTAACAGTAATTTTATGGACATCAACAGTATTCTTCAATATCCGCCTTCACACATCTCTATCCTACGACACTGGCTGGCGATCAGTGACACCTTATAACAGTCGGGCATCATTTCCTATACTGTGTTGTTTCCATGTCCTTGGTTTTCTTGTATTTTTTACTTTCAGAAATTTTTTTGTCGGTCTCTTGTCCTCTTCTATTATTTCTATGTTCCCTGACAACTTGACACAATTCACCAGCCTGTGGTCACCTTTGTACAACTAGTCAACCTTTGTACTCCAGGCAACGTCTCCTTTAATAAATCAATAAAAAGCCGATAGGATATTTAATATTTAAATGTAGGGCACAGGCACAATATTTAAGAAAGACATTAATTACTAGCAAACCACAATAAAACCACTTAAAAAAAATTCAACTAACAAAAACCGACCAAAATCACAATAGTTAACAAACGTCTTCTTCTTCTTCTTCTTCTTCTTCTTCTTCTTCCTCTCTTTTCCTTTTTCTTCTTTTTCTTCTTCTTAATTCATAGATTAGTCACACTGCCTGCTCCGTCTTAATAGCATATCTCTCCATCGTACTCTTGGTCTGGTTTCAATACTAGTACAGAGAGCCGTCATTGCCGTCTCGCCGAATACTCCTTACTCCATCAGTGAAGTAAACAATAACCACGTGTGTAAACAGCCAGGCGTTTCAAGAAAGAAACCGTATATCATATCTAGGCGAGGATTGGGCGTCCGTAAACAACAATCACCGATAGGATCCGATAACATGCCTACAATTTGAACCAGGAGGAGAAGACTACAAAAAGGTGTTGATTCCATACGGTTTTAACGGTCATGAGGGACCGCACACGATATTATCTCTAACCTTAGCGGTTACCAAAAAAGGTGATGTGTGGTACCTTAATCGTAGCGCCTTAAGATTGCTACCTGTTATGTCTATGAAAACAGGCCAGTTTTGTTCAAATTCAAGACTCGGATGAAATTACATCAACCACAAATTCATATATAACAGAAGCAAATGTTACAGTATTTAAACTGTATTTCATACTGGGGTTCGACAATGGCAAAGTGTATTCAAAGCAGCCGTGACAGTGTTGACCAGCCGTTTCGTGTACGCCAGACAGGTACCTCAGGTTTTGAACTGTTCACAATTAAAGTTTTGGTAACGGAGAAGCCAGTGCTTCTGACCGTCCACAGTATTTACGTACTTAGGTGTACACAAAACATCATGTTTTATTTGCCGCCATGGTAGGAGTGGTTCGCACACACACACGGCACCGATCACATTACTTTCGCTAACTAAACACAGGCAGTAACTAGTATTGACACAGCTGTCCAAACATAGGGCGATCGTGATTACTTCCGTGTATAGTAATCCGCCGTGTCCTGTCGTAGTCTGCAATTGTTTTTGTGCACGCGACACAAAATACCTACGGTACACCTTGCATACGGTAATCTCTAAACGACTACTGGAAATGTGCATGCGTAGTTAGCTCCAGTAAGTTTATATACGTGTATTTAATGACTTATTGAAAGCACAGTCTGCAGAATTTAACATAACTTTTGTTTGACTCAATTTATTAGGATTAAAGTAACAATATTACAAGACGTCTCCAGGTTTCTCCAAATATCCAGTGTCTAAGGGGACTCGTAAGCTCAAATCAATCAAAAGAATAGTTTTTGTTTTATTTGTCTTAAAAAAGTCTTCAAATATATCAGAGTAATTTGTAACTAAATTTATGTAAATATGCTTAATAAAACATTTTTTATGATTTTTAAAATTTAGATGATAGGAAATGTTCGCTGTAACTCCCATCTGAAACTTCCTTATAATAACACAGGCCTGCATTTTTTCGGTTGCATCATGTTTTTCAAGTTTTGATGATGGATTCCTATGTATGTTTGTGCGCTGAATCCAAAAATGACCTTAGTTTCTTTCCATCACGTCAGAATTTTTTGCAAATCGGAATTTGCCAAATGTAGTATATGTCGAAAAATATCACAAATATGAGACTTAATGACAGAGTGAAATAGGTTTGTTTCGTATAACGTATTATTTTGCGGTTTATAATAGACATAATATAATAGAATATAGAAATATAGAAAATAAAAACTCATTATTTTAGTCGTTGTGTCGACGTCTTTTTGGACCAGCCAAATGTGTTATATATCGAAAAATATCACAAATATAAGACGTACTTATACTGGCGCTTCGTTTTCCTGGTTCAGGTACAGGGAAAAAGATTTTATTCCATACTTTTCGGAAGAAGGAGACTTAGTATTCTGCAATGATGTGTTTGGACTGTTTAAGACTTTCAACATTCCGTACGAAAGCACTGATTGGAGACTATTCATCGATTCGTCGAAACGAAGCCTTAAAGTTGTCCTGCTTCACAACGGAAACAGGTATGCGTCAATACCCATAGGACATTCTGTACACTTAAAAGAACGGTACGACAATTTAAAATTTGTTCTCCAGAAAATTAAGTACGACGATCATAAGTGGATCATGTGTGGTGATCTCAAAGTAATATCGATGATCCTTGGACAGCAAGGTGGGTACACAAAGTTTCCTTGTTTTTTATGTGAGTGGGATAGCAGAGACATGGAAAATCATTGGAAACAGAAAGATTGGCCACAACGAGCTTTATTGGAACCTGGAGTAAAAAATGTGCTCCAAAAACCTCTCATCGAGTCGACGAAAGTTCTCCTTCCACCTCCACATATAAAATTAGGCTTGATGAAGCAATTTGTGAAAGCCTTACCAAAAGATGGTAAATGTTTCCAGTACATTTGTAACAAATTTCCAGCCTTGTCAACCGCAAAACTAAAAGAGGGTGTCTTTACGGGTCCGGACATTAGAAAACTTTGCAAATATGGAAATTTTGAAAAAGAAAATGGAAGTTGCTGAAAAAGAAGCCTGGGTCGCCTTTAAAGACGTAGTAACCAAGTTTCTGGGCAACAAGAAGGATCCGAATTTCAAGTCTATCGTTGAGACTATGCTGCAGAAGTACCAAAATTTAGGCTGTTCCATGAGTTTGAAGGTTCATTTCCTACATTCACATTTGGACTACATTCCTGAGAATCTGGGTGCTGTTAGTGAAGAGATGGGTGAGAGATTTCATCATGACATCAAAGAAATGGAAAAGCGTTACCAAGGAAGATAGAATACAACAATGATGGCGGACTATTGCTGGATGTTGCACCGAGATGATCCCAGAAGAGCACATGAACGGAAAAGCCTGAAACAGAGCATGGCTGGTCCAAAAAGACGTCGACACAACGACTAAAATCGTGAGTTTTTTATTTTCTATATTCTATTATATTATGTCTATTATAAGCCGCAAAATAATACGTTTTATACGAAACAAACCAATTTCACTCTGTCATTAAGTCTCATATTTGTGATATTTTTCGACATATACTACATTTGGCAAATTGCGATTTGCAAAAATTCTGACGTGGTGGAAAAAAAACTAAGGTCAATTTTGGATTCAGCGCACAAACATACATAGGAATCAATCATCAAAAATTACAAAACAGAACCATCGCAGGCTTGTGTAATTCGTAGAGACATGCAATTCTCAACCATTGTAAAGGGGATTTCAATAAACATTCACTACCAATGTCTGTCATGTCATAAAGCTAATATTTGCTAGTCTGAGTGATCCTAATTTGTTAAAAAATGTCTTCATGGTAGTATACAGAATGCAACGGTTTGCTGAACCATTTGATTTGTAATAGTTTGACAAAAAGTAAATTTGTTGGACTGAATACGTTGGGTTTAGGTTCATACTATGATATGTTGACCTTCAGTGAAGGTAATATAAGTAAGTGTCAAGTCTTTAAAAAATCAGGGATTAAAAATTAAAATAGGGTCAAATTAGCTTAAGGTAATGAAAAAAATTGACTTGCATGGAATATTTTGAGGCAGAGACAGCAATAGATGAATTGATGAGAAAGGTTGGGAGTCAATTAGAAATGTAGGCCTAAAGAGAAATCTAACCAAGTGGACCAAGTGGTCATAAATGAAGATCCCGTAGATAGAGCTGGACAATTTAAAATCAGGAAAAAAAATAAAAACCTGTTTTAAAACTTTAAAATTATAATTTTTTTTATTACATAAATGACTAATTATTTTAGAAGCCAAGTCAACTAGTTTTTGAGAAACTAAGAAACTCCCAAGCAGAAATATTTTGTGCCAATTGAGATGTACTGGAGATGTAACTACATTAAAAGAACTATACAATTTCATCGAAAATATAAAAAAAAGAATTATGCATTCTGCATGCAAATGTTTACAGCAAATCATAAAAAATGAGGAAATTGAGATATTTTTGTAGTAGCGTTTTTAGTTTATAAGCTCCTTACGTGCGTGCTAAAATTTCACACTTTTATCTATTACAGGTTCTACGATAATGAATCTCAAATTTGATAAATTTAACTTGGTGAGTATAGCCAGTTACGAGTGCCTTTAACTAATCACCTAGTCATTATGATTAGTCCAGTTGGACCGGCGACCTCTACTATTACCTCTAGCGGTAGTGACATATGGGAGAGCTTCACACCACAGCCAAATGAGCGCCAAAAACAGACAAAGCTGATAGCGCAACAGAGACAAGAGCAATTGTTAGTCAGTAGGAAGCCAATGACCATACTCATATACGTAGTACTTTCCTTGACAAAATCTATCCGTCTTAAAATGTTAAGGAGGAATCAACCTGAGATGCAAGAGATGTAGGTCTATCTGCCGAAACTTTAAGCAAAACTTCTTTAATAAAACAACGTGGTACGTCTCACCAAATAATGATTAATGTGAAAATTAAAAAAAGTGAATTTAATGAATACAGTTCAATTTATAAGTGCAGTATAGGTATATTTGATTGTCTGGTATTTAGTAGCACATTTGTGTAGACGTGTGAACAGTCGTAAGATTTTTTAACATAGGCCTATAGTTTTACTTTATTTTGAGTTTATAACTATTATGTTATTTCTCATGACATGTATTATTCGTATTGTAGTAGTATTTCAAAATATGTCTATATTCACTTTTTGTTGTGCTATACTTTACTTCCGGAAAGAACTAGTACCAAATAAACAAAACAAATTACCCAGATTTTACGGCCAGGGCCGTATTAGTCTAGTTGTTGTGTAAGATTTCCGAGAGCTCTGATGTTTCATTAAAGTTATTATTTCGTTCAAACGGATGTTACCTATCACTTTTTAAGTGTTGAGGCCTTTTTCCTCTCCGCTTTACGTTTTCATGATTTCCTAGGTTGCTGCAGAACCGTCAAGGCGGAACGATTTTAGCAGTTTTATTTATGGACAATGGGCATTGATCCCCCAAAATTTAAGTAATAACAAATATACACATAACGTCAGTATTTTTAAAATGTTGTTAGTAGTGTTAATAGTGTATGATGGAGATAAATAAAATTAAAACTTGATCACAACATGGCATAGAAAAGATGGTTAATGTTCCGCCTTTAAAAATCCTCCAGCCATCTCTTTCTGGGTCTACCCACACACCTGTGCCTTATATGTCTGGAATCTGACATTCTTTCTAACTGTTCTTTCCACCGTTGTTTGCAAAATTTTAATTTTTCATTCAAGTTGAAAACTTGTAACTTATCTCTTATGGCGTCATTTCATATACGGTGAAGTGTACGACATCTTTTTAACTCTTCTTGAGAATGCGATTTCTAAGGCCTGTACTTTACTGTCTTGTTGTTTAGTTTTTGTCCATAATTCACACCCATAGGACCGTATTGTTTCTAAAAATACGGTTGATTGTTCTACAGATCGTCTGGAACTAACCTAAATTATCATCAGTATCATATCACAATATCATTTTTTAAATAATTAAAGTAGCTCACTTGTTCTAGAATTTTATCACTAATCATTATTGTTGTTCTTATTGTCTCCTTACTTTGAAGTGCTTACTTTGTAGTGTGACAGATAAGCACATAAAAATGAATGGCGAATTGATCATTAAAATAATATAATAAAATGTTTAAATCTGAAGGAAGCAAAATAAGAAAGAATTAATTCAGAACAACCGTGCAGTACAATCATTGATTAAAAGTTTAAGTTCGTATAAAAGAAATGTTACTAGTGATGAATCATCAAAACCAGTTTAATAACTCAAGGTGAAAAAATATAACCCAGGAAGGTAAGGAGTAGACAAGGAAGCAACCCAGAACATTACTAAACCCACAACGAAGGTAAGGAATAAATAAAAAAGAAACCCAGAACAAGGCAAGATCCACCATAAAAGGTGATGCATTTTAAGAAACAAGAAGAGTAGATGAAGAAGTAACCCCAAAAAACCCGAAGACATCCAGAAGAAAATGAAGAAAATACAATTCTAAGAAGCCAGAAGAAAAGAAGACATCGTTGAAGAAACAAGAAGAAGACAGCATCCACAAGAAGAAGGAATGCTCTTGTAAAAACACCCATATCCCAAAATAAGTAAAAACAATAATAATAAAAAGTATAACAAAGTATTCATGAAAAAAACCACATGTACAATAGAAGTAAGACTAAAAGTGTAAAGAGTAAGAGTTGCAAATGGACCAAGGTGAAACAATAATATAATACCAAAGAACAAATCTTCATTGTAACCCACAAATAGATCTCTTGATTTTAATAAGACTAAATAACCATTTAGAAATAGAATCAAGGAGTGTAAAGTGAACCAGTGCTAGTTTGTGTATTATAAAAAATGAAATTTATGTTTCATTATTGGCTTTCACAAACTATGTAAATGATGAAAAAATACAACTTTTGAGGGACTTATTATTTGTACAGAGGGAATATAATACATGTGTTAACATAGAGCTGTCAATCTGTTTAAAATGACATTTATTTAAATGATGAATAAAAACAGAATCAGACACAGGATAAAAAGTAAAGTGACAGGGTACAATTACCCAAAAAACCATATTAAAAACAGTTAAAAACTGAATAATTAAACTTAGTATAAGGAATAGAGAATAAGAATGTAGAAAATAAGGTTTTGTTTATACAGAATAAGATATTTTAAAAAATGTATTAGGAATAAGAACATTTAAACAGTTTAGAACCACTAACATCCTTTAATTGTAAAAATATTAATTACATGTATTAATGTTAATAATTGAATAAGATGTTAGCAGGGAAAAAACATTCTTTTTTAAATAATATTTGTTATGTATTAGTATTAAGCTATAAGTATAAAAAAAAATGTCTAATTAGTTGATGACAACTATTATTTAGAATTATTTCTTGTATGTTAATAGTATTGAAACAGATACTAATTTTTATTTTGTTTAATAGAAAAAATGTTTAATTTATATTGCAATGTTAAAAAGTCAGAGAGGGTATAACTCAATATGTATTGTTTATATAAAAATTTGTATAGAAAAATTATTAGGAATCTAGGCAAAATGATGAAAATTAAACATCATCAAAACTGAGAAACTAAGTACTTAAATACATTTAAACTGAAGGGATTTAGATAAGGTAAACCGGCAGCGAAGCCATATAATTAAAAATATAACTTAGAAAGATTTTGTAAAATTATAGCCAGGATTACTAATAAAAATGGAAATGACAGAACTCAAAAATTTGGAGTGGGGAGTCTTATATTCCAACATAATATTTTAAAACTTAACCAATTTATATAATTGCAAGAAATTAAGGGAATATAAACCTTTTATTAAAATATGAGATTTAATAACCATAAATATAACTTGATAATGGCAGAATTTGGATAATTACACGAAACTGGACTTTAAAATTTCCAATATACAAAATGAAGGTAAAATTACCAATTTTAGATCAAAAACTTAATAAAACGGCATTATTTGATATCAAAATACGCCGAATAAACTGAAGGATAAAATTAAGTAACAACTAGCTAATAAATTTGAATAATAACCAAAGTATAAGCAGTTATATAATGTAACTTTATTACATGCACAGGATGCAAAATAAAATTCGAACAATGTAAGGAATAATATTGCTTTGGCTAAGGTTTTAGTCGGAGGTGAAGGAAGTGAAAAGAGTTAATTATTGAACGTTGTACGGGACACTTGACACGAGCATTTAAAACGTATTAACCTAGTTTCGAGTACCGTAATGGCGAGTAATAGTATGATCCGAGAGTGAAAATCGCGAGTGGCGGCAAAAACATTTTACAACCTCAACACAGTGACATAAACACCTACCAACACCGAACAAACATGGTATAGCACAAAACTACAGTGAACTAACATTTTAAACTCGATAAAACAGTAATATAACTTAACCATCGAAAGTGCCTGATCGACAAAAGTGAACCAGACTTATAATTACACTAATTTTCGAAATACAACACTGAAACTTCACCAAAGACACTAAACCAACATCAGAAGGAAGATTTGCAGACACCAGGACGTAAATTCGACAGGAAAGCATCTTTATTGGGACACCAAAAACTTCGAGGTGACGATCTACAAATTCGACGCCGGCCATTGCTGTTTCATCAACGCTCAACTGAACACAGCCATCTACTGTTTGCCTGCGAGACGGTTCGCAACCTATTTATTTAATTTTACACTTTCAATTGAATATATGTACTTTAAGTTTTTTTAAAATGTATCTTGTAATGCTATACTTTTTAATCTTTGCCCCATTTCTCTGACTTTTCCCATAAATAGCTGTTCAAAGAACCTTTGTACTTTATATAAAAATCTGTAATAACACATCGATACCCTGAGAATCGATTTAAAAATCGACAAGAGTCCGAATAATCAATTGTTAATAAAATAATTAATACCTTTCAATTAAAACAGTTCCTTTTCATTTCTAAATATAACTATTTAACAATATATTAATTTAAACATAATTTGCTACAAGAATTTCACCACCAGAAGGAAGATAACCTCCAAACCAAAAGTAAACAAAGATCGATTACAATTGGAGGCAATCCTATAAGTGTCTGGAGTTTATTCATAAATACACAAAAGGCTATAAAAATTTCGAATTAAGTAATAAACATTTCGGAACGTCTTGAAACTCAATTAATTAATTGTTTTTAATTAATTGATTAATATAAAAAATATATATTTTTAATTAAAAAAAAAATTTTTTTTAAACAAACAATTTCATTTATTTCAAGAACACATATTTAAGATATTTTGTAACACAATATTATTTCCACGATACACGTTTAGTTACAATTTGGCTAGTCCAACAGTGTTTGTTGAAAAGAAAAGGAAGCAGACCAGATAAGGAGAGGGAAGCGGTTTAGTTACAAAATGGCGCACAACTGAGGGGCTTTAATTAGCGATTGAAAGGCCACTATAATCTGCCCAATCACTAATTGGATTTTGGCAGCAGCTATAAAGCCAGAGAAAGGAAAAAATGCAACGACGTGCAACCTCAAAGAAACGGGCGGCGGAGGACGAAAAGGAAATCGAAATGGACATGGAAAATAAAGAGGCGACGACAGTAGAAGATATGGAAAAGTTATTGCCACCAGTATTGTCGAAACAACCTGCACAACCAGAGGAACAACCTGAAATGCCCACACAAACAGGGGAAGTTAATGTCCAGGAAAGACAGTTAGAAAAATCCACACGAAAAGAGAAAGAGGACATGCAAGAAATGTTCCGACTAATAATGGCAAAATTGGATTCTACAAAGGAAGACTTGAGTAAGAAAATGGGAAGTGATAACCAGTCTTTGAAAGAAGAATTGGGAAATAAATTAGAAAAAACAAAAGAAGAATTGAGTGGGATGAACAAGAACATGGAAGATTTGAAGGAAGACAATCAGTCCCTGAGTAAGAAGATTGATGAAACAAATAAGAAGATGGAAGAAGAAATGGGGAAAAAGTTAGAAGAATTGAAGGACGACAACCAATCTTTTAAGGAAGAATTTAAATCGACCAAGGAAGAATTGATTAACAAGATTGAGAATACCAATAAGAGAATTCAAGAAAATAGTAAAAGGATGGAAAGTGACAACAGACAGTTGAAGGAAGAGTTGAAGGAAGATAACAAGAAGTTGGAAGAGAAAATGGGGAGAAGTTGGAAGAATTGAGAGAGGACAACCAAATTTTAAGAGAAGAATTAAGGGAGGTAAATCAGGAGAATCTAGACAAACTTGACGAAAGAATGGAATTGTTAAGAGAAGAACTGAACAAAGAAATCAACGTTAACAAGAAAGCGATGAATAAAAAATTAGAAGAAGGAAACATAATGGTGAATCGACAGATCCGAGAAATTGACGGAAAATGCAACCAGACCGAAAAGGAAGTACAAGAATTTAAGGAAGTGGTGAACATCATGTTTACGAATATAGAAGAGCATAGCCGCAGGAAAGTGGAAGAACAGCGGAAGCAGACTCAGGAAGAATTCGGGAGAGTACGGAGCCAAGTCGCGGAACGGTGTGATGGGATGCAAGAGGCTATGACCAATATCACGGGTCAGGTACGACAAAGCCAAGAAGAGATAGAAGCTTTGAGGAATAGACCTACTCATTTCACCGGATTACCCATTAACGAAAACCGAGAATGGCTCAATTTCCGGCAATACAAGAGGAAACCAATGGAGTTCCTGGCGAGGATAGAGGAGTACTTCGCCAAGCATAGAGGAACTAAATGGAGCAATAACCGGAAAATACTGGACGAGTCATTCCGGGAGATGACTGATAATTGGTGGATGGCTAACCGTAGCGAGATTGCCGACTACCAGCAGTTCAGGAGAATGTTTAAATCAAAATACACAAACAACACAGAACCTGATCAGAGACAATATTTGCAACGGACGATACCGGGCACAAATAGGTAATAGCATGACAGCCTATTTCATAGGGAAGGTGTGCCTGGCGAAACACCTCGAGCCGGCTATACCCGAAGAGTGCCTGGTAAATAAACTATCCTATCATTATGACGAGGATATTGTCAGGGCAAGGAGAGGTAGCCAGATCAAGACGGTGCAGGCCATGACGGAGTTATTAGAAGGGTACGAGAATGAAGAGCACTACCGCCAGAGCAGGAGGAGGAATGAGCGACCGGAGGCGAGGACGAATCAGTACCCAAGTAACGGCAATAACCATCCCGGAAACCGAAACCAGCCCAGTAATTACGACGGCAATAATAACCCGCCGCGTAATAACCACAATTTTAATGGCAACACGAACGGTAATAGGAACAATAACACCTATCCTAATAAACGGAACAATTATTATCAGCCCCCTAACACCAAGTATAGTCAGAGAAATCCCTACCCCGGTAATGGTGAAAGACATTACCAGCTAAATAGAAATTACTATAGCAATAATTATAATAATAATAATAATAATCGAATTTCCCGCCCGAGGGTTAATTTTGTAAGAGCGGAAGATCGAGGTCCGAGAAGGTACTACCAACAACGGAGGAACAGTTTCGACGGTGGAGATCGAAGATGGAGAAGTGCAGAACGGGACGGTCCACGCCACGAACATGGAAGAAGAAGTACCAGCTTGGAGGATCTTGGCCGACAACAAAACAGGGAAATAACCCTCGAACAGGGTACAGAGCGGCAGGAACCGACACAGAGTTTCTAGAACGATGCCTCGGTCAATCCGAGTCCTAACGATGACCACAATACTTTAAACGGGAGGAGGCAGTAATTAACTATTACGACCCGTTGCTGCTTCTACTTCCCGGGTTTTATAAAGATGAGTTGCAAGAAGCAACCAATTCACAGAACATCACAATAATCAGTAATCATTATTTAAAAGATATGAGAACCGAACTTTTAGAGGAGAACGAAAAGAGCGTCAATAATAATAACAATGAAATATTGTATATAACAGCAGAGGTAGAAGGAATTCCCACAAAAATCATGATTGACACCGGTGCAAATATTTCTATTATAAATGCAAATGAACTGGAAAGAATCCAGAGAGAATGTGGGAAAACTTTGCCGATGTTACCAGTGATGTGCCAGAGATCGGTAGACCATCTTCAATTATTACCGACCATGGTACTCAATTTAAGGGAAGAAAATGGCGAGACACATTATTATCACTTGGGATCAAAACCTATAAGACGTCAGTCTACCATCCGGCTGAGAGGGTACTGAGAGAAGTGGGTAGAATCTTGCGGACGTACTGTCACAACCAACAGAAAAAGTGGCAAGAGTACTTAGCAGCAACAGAGAAATTCCTAAATTTCGCCCACCATCCAGCTATAGGAATTACCCCTTACTCCGCCATGTATGAGAAGCCAACTCCCAGAGAAATTGAAGAAATAATCGAATTTCCACCAAGCAATGATCGTAAGTTTGACCAGGTGAGATTCTATAACAAGGTGGCCGAAGACCAAGAGAAACGGCAAGCCAAATATCAAAAGGCAATAGGGCGTATAATAACTTACAAAGAGGGTGAGAAAGTTCTATTAAAAAATCGAGAACTGCCCAGCACCCTAGAAGGGATAACCAAAAAGTTATTATTACTCTACACCGGACCATATGTTGTGGTAAAGGATAATCATAATAATACGTATGAACTGAGAGAAATAGTTTCCGGAAGAGTTAAAGGTGTGTACAACCAAGCATCCATGAAAAAGTACTATGAAGAATGAGTTGAGAATTTTGAATTTACAATACATAAAAATTCAAAAAAGAAGTAAGACCAACTTACTACCAAACAATTTTGAGAGAAACCATTTGAAATAAATAAAAGAAAGAATTTTAATAATACATAAAAATTCAAAAATGAAGTAAGATCAACTTACTACCAAACAATTTCGAAAGAGAACATTTGAAGATAATTAAAAAGAATTTTGAATTAAGTAAAACTAAAAAATTCAAAAATAGAAGTAAGAACATCTTACTACCAAATATTTATGAGAAAAAACTTTATGGCAAAATAAAAGAAAGAATTTTGAATTTAAAATACTAAAAAATTCAAAAATACAGTAAGACCAATTTACTATAACTAATTTTGTGAAAAAACTTTATGGTAATTAATTAAGAAGGATTTGAATTTAGAGAAATACCAACAAATTCAAAAGATAATTGTAAGATCAACTTACTACACACAATTTTGAAGAGAAACCATTTGGAATAATTAAAAAGGAAGAATTAGAATTTAGAATTATATATAAAAAAAAAATTGAAAATTAAGTAAGCACATCTTACTATAAACAATTTTGAAGGAAACAATTTTGGAAGTAAATGAATTAAACAGAATTTGAATTTTGATAAAACGTCAAAACTTTAAAACAAAATAAGATCAACTTATTACAAATGATTTATGAGAAATGTTATGGAATTAAATAAAAAGAAGAGTTTAAATTTTGATAAACTAACAAAGTTCTAAAAATAAATATGTTCCATTTATAAACAAATTTATAAGAAAATAATATGATTAATTCAGAAAAAAGAATTAAATATAATCCAGAATAAATGTGAATATCTAGCATTTGAAGGAGTAGAGAAGAAAAACAAAAAAGAGTGTGATATACAAGAGAAGGCAATAATTTGGAAACAAAGAGAAGAATCTGTTATTATAATAAAATTATAAAAAATCAAAAAAAAAATAATAAAATAATAATGAGAACAACCTATGACTAATTACTTATGAAACGATAATGGAAACAGTTAATCAAGTAAAAGGAATGCGATATTACTCAGTTCTGAAGAAACAAAGAAGAACAACTCATACCAAACATATGGAAAAGATGATTTTGAACAAATAATAATAATAAGGCCTATATGAAATGCAAAGAGAAGGAGTACCACATGAAAAATAATATAAATGAATTAATGTTAATGAATGCGAAGGCGCATTAATAACTTTCTAAGTGAAAGGAAAGAACAAAACGTTTAAATAATATGATCAAAATAACAACCTGAATATCTAATAAAAAGATACAAATTTAAAAATTAAATATAGTAAAATAAGACCATTCAAATAATGAATAAGATAATGGTATATATAAAGACCATGCTAACACTGTAATTAACCAGAAGGAAGTATAAAGAGAATTCAGATGGAGAAGGAAAAGAGTTACACTATAACTAGTAACAAGAATTAATAAGAGAAGTTTTCAACCATAATTAAAAAATATATCAGACAAGTTAAGAGTTCAGAAAAATATATATATAATGAGTATAATAAGAATTAAGAAGATTTATTAAAATGTGAGATAATCTGAGAAACTACGAAGTGAAGAATCCAAAGATATTTTTATTATTCGAAAAAGAGACTACTTTTTATTTAATTTATTCGATGACTGACTGAAAATAATTCCAACAGCATTATGTTTTTTGAGCAGAGATGAATGTGCCTCTGGACTCAAATTGTAGAAGTGGTTATGGCCAGCAGAGTTGTGAAGCCTACAGAGTCCCTCTGAACTGCCCCAGCCCACGTGATAGGGAATGTTAGGGAATTAATATCCCAAGGATGCAAAACGAAGTTTATGAAGAAACAAAATGTATAATAATAATAATAATATATCTCAGAAGACACTAACTATACAAGGAGGATCAAAAGTCAGGCAAATGACAATCTATATAAAATTTTATTAAACTCAACTATAAAAAAGTCGATATAGAAATGGAGAGGAAAATGAAATATAAAAAAAAATAATGAAATTATCATAAGAAATTATTTCATCCATCAACAAGTCTGAAATAATTCCTTCTGGAGGAGAGCAATCTGTAGCGTGACAGATAAGCACATAAAAAAGAATGGCGAATTGATCATTAAAATAATATAATAAAATGTTTAAATCTGAAGGAAGCAAAATAAGAAAGAATTAATTCAGAACAACCGTGCAGTACAATCATTGATTAAAAGTTTAAGTACGTATAAAAGAAATGTTACTAGTGATGAATAATCAAAACCAGTTTAATAACTCAAGGTGAAACAATATAACCCAGGAAGGTAAGGAGTAGACAAGGAAGCAACACAGAACATTACTAAACCCACAATGAAGGTAAGGAATACATAAAAAAGAAACCCAGAACAAGGCAAGATCCACCATAAAAGGTGATGCATTTTAAGAAACAAGAAGAGTAGATGAAGAAGTAACCCCAAAAAACCCGAAGACATCCAGAAGAAAATGAAGAAAATACAATTCTAAAAAGCCAGAACAAAAGAAGACATCGTTGAAGAAACAAGAAGAAGACAGCATCCACAAGAAGAAGGAATGCTCTTGTAAAAACACCCATATCCCAAAATAAGTAAAAACAATAATAATAAAAAGTATAACAAAGTGTTCATGAAAAAAAACCACATGTACAATAGAAATAAGACTAAAAGTGTATAGAGTAAGAGTTGCAAGTGGACCAAGGTGAAACAATAATACAATACCAAAGAAAAAATCTTCATTGTAACCCACAAATAGATCTCTTGATTTTAATAAGACTAAATAACCATTTAGAAATAGAATCAAGGAGTGTAAAGTGAACCAGTGCTAGTTTGTGTATTATAAAAAATGAGCTTTATGTTTCATTATTGGCTTTCACAAACTATGTAAATGATGAAAAAATACAACTTTTGAGGGTCTTATTATTAAAAGTAACAGGGTACAATTACCCAAAAAACCATATTAAAAACAGTTAAAAACTGAATAATTAAACTTAGTATAAGGAATAGAGAATAAGAATGTAGAAAATAAGGTTTTGTTTATATAGAATAAGATATTTTAAAAAATGTATTAGGAATAAGAACATTTAAAAAGTTTAGAACCTCTAACATCCTTTAATTGTAAAAATATTTATTACATGTATTAATGTTAATAATTGAATAAGATGTTAGCAGGGAAAACACATTCTTTTTTAAATAATATTTGTTATGTATTATTATTAAGCTTTAAGTATAAAAAAAAAATGTCTAATTAGTTGAAGACAACTATTATTTAGAATTATTTCTTGTATGTTAATAGTATTGAAACAGATATTAATTTTTATTTTGTTTAATAGAAAAAATGTTTAATTTATATTTCAATGTTAAAAAGTCAGAGGGTATAACTCAATATGTATCGTTTATATAAAAATTTGTATAGAAATATTGTTAGGAATCTAGGCAAAATGATGAAAACTAAACATCATCAAAACTGAGAAACTAAGTACTTAAATACATTTAAACTGAAGGAATTTAGATAAGGTAAACCAACAGCAAAGCCATATAATGAGGAATATATTTATTTAGAAAGATTTTGTAAAATTATAGCCAGGATTATTAATAAAAGTGGAAATGACAGAACTCAAAAATTTGGAGTGGGGAGTCAATATATTCCAACATAATATTTTAAAACTTAACCAATTTATATAATTGCAAGAAATTAAGGGAATATAAACCTTTTATTACAATATGAGATTTAATAATCATAAATATAACTTGATAATGGCAGAATTTGGATAATAACAGGAAGCTGGACTTTAAAATTTACAATATACAAAATAAAGGTAAAATTACCAATTTTAGATCAAAAACTTAATAAAACGGCATTATTTGATATCAAAATACGCCGAATGAACTGAAGGATGAAATTAAGTAGCAACTAGCTAGTAAATTTGAATACTAACCAAAGTATAAGCAGTTATATAATGTAACTTTATTACATGCACAGGATGCAAAGTAAAATTCGAACAATGTAAGGAATAATATTGCTTTGGCTAAGGTTTTAGTTGGAGGTGACGGAAGTAAAAAGAGTTAATTATTGAACGTTGTACGGGACACTTGACACGAGCATTTAAAACGTATTAACCTAGTTTCGAATACCGTAATGGCGAGTAATAGTATGATCCGAGAGTGAAAATCGCGAGTGGCGGCAAGAACCATTTTACAACCTCAACACAGTGACATAAACACCTACCAACACCGAAAAAACATGGTATAGCACAAAACTACAGTGAACTAACATTTTAAACTCGATAAAACAGTAATATAACTTAACCATCAAGAGTGCCTGGTCAACAAAAAGTGAACCAGACTTATAAATACACTAATTTTCGAAATACAACACTGAAACTCCACCAAAGACACTAAAGCAACATCAGAATCTCTATTCCTTTAACAAATAATAATTATAATAAAGAACGGGAAATTTTAATAGGATTAAAACAAAAATTATCTGACAATAAAGCTCTTGTCACTAAAGCTGACAAAGGCAATACTGTGGTTATTATGGACAGTGAAGATTATAACAATAAAATACAAAATTTCATTATTAACAACAGCATTGATTTACTAAATTCGGACCCAACAGAAAATTATGTAAAACAATTAAATCAATGTATAAACAGATGCACCCATTTGTTTGATGAACAAACAAGAAGATCTTTGAAACCAGTAAATTCAAAAGCACCCGTTTTAACAGGATTACCCAAACTCCACAAGGATGCTATCCCCTTGAGACCATTAGTATATTTCACCACTGCTCCGGGGTATAACACAGCTAAAAAATTAATCACCATAATAGAACACAATATACAAATAATTAATGATCATAGTCTAATTAATAGCGTTGACTCTGTGAATAAAGTTAAAAGTTTAATAGTTGAACCGACCTACAAACTTATTTCGTTTGATATTGTGGATTTGTATACGAATATACCAGTAGCGGAGACCTTGCGTATACTTAGGACTAACCTTATTAATACTAATAAATTGGATATTGATAATATAAATGAATTGATCCACATTTTGGAGTTAGTTCTTGATCAAAATTACTTTACCCACAATAATCAATTTTTCAGACAACAAAATGGGTTAGCAATGGGTTCTCCACTTTCGGGTCTTCTTGCAGATATATACTTAAATAATTTCGAAAATTCATTTATTCTTACTAATAACAAACACAGGAGTAACATAGTATTTTACGGCAGGTATGTTGATGATACCTTTTTAATATACAAAGGTACACAAAGACAAATTAATAATTTACATAATCATTTGAATAATATCAATAACAAAATGCAGTTCACACTTGAAAGTGAAGAAAATGGTAAACTGAATTTTCTAGATTTAACTGTTGCTAAGGACAATAATAATAAAAAGTTGCAATTTGACATCTATACAAAACCCACAACGACTGACATTGTAATACATGCTAAGTCGTTTCATCCTTTATCACAAAAATTAGCTGCCTTCCACAGTATGATTTATAGACTTTTATCTTTGCCCCTCGGTGATAAAGAATACCGTGAGGAATTAGACACCATTAAACACATTGCTGTCGCTAATGGTTATGATGTCAATATGGTGAACAACATCCTTCGAAAACATAAGAAGGGACATAGCAATATTAACGGACGTAAAACACGCGAAAATACAACACGCAAATATATTGCAACACCGTACACATACCTTATGCCACAGATCTTTGGGTCAATTTTTGGTAAAACCAGTAATATCAAGGTCACTTATAAGACCACTAATAGTATTATGAATAATCTTCGTGTCCGCAGAACCACCAGCCTTGAACACAAAACTGGTGTTTACAAATTGATATGTGACGATTGCGACGCGTTTTATCTGGGCCAGACAGGACGTGGTTTTTTAAAAAGATTTATAGAACATAGGCCGCCTACACATTTTCACAGTTTGGACAATATCAAGTCAAAATTTGCAGAACACCTCATTTCCGAAAATCATAGCTACACTAGTTTTAAAACTAATTTGAAACCCCTTCACATATGTAAGAAAGGGCGATATTTGAACGCTCTTGAAGAGTACGAAATTTATAAAGCACACAATAATACTGATACCAAGCCGCATGTTTTAAATGATAAATTGGTCTTCAAGTCAAATGTATTGTACAACACTGCCTTGCGCTATTGTCGTGGTGGGAGCGAGACGTAAATTAGTGCGCGGTCGGTTTTCATACGATGTACATCGGTAACCTTCGCACTCGCTGTAAATATTATATTATTATGTTATATTACGTTATTTTATATTGGATTTTAATATTTTAAGTGTTTGACAAGTGTACCAAATTTAAATGATACACAATTATTTTTAAATTCTGATGATGGGACAATGGTCCCGAAACATATAAATTTTATAAAGACGCTGTTTCTGAAAAGCCGCAGACGGTAAGTTCCAATATATTTGATTGAACAACACGTGGCTTGGTACTAAACATTTGGAATTATTGCTTTTAAACATCAACATCAGAAGGAAGATTTGCAGACACCAGGACGTAAATTCGACAGGAAAACATCTTTATTGGGACACCAAAAACTTCGAGGTGACGATCTACAACTTCGACGGCGGCCATTGCTGTTTCATCAACGCTCAACTGAACACAGCCATCTACTGTTTGTCTGCGAGACGGTGCGCAA
The DNA here is from genome assembly GCA_034769895.1 of Magicicada septendecula. Classification (NCBI taxonomy): domain Eukaryota; kingdom Metazoa; phylum Arthropoda; class Insecta; order Hemiptera; family Cicadidae; genus Magicicada; species Magicicada septendecula. The sequence goes on along the minus strand of CM068375.1, from coordinate 331,972,436 downwards.
CCTATTTATTTATTTTTACACTTTCAATTGAATATATGTACTTTTTGTTTTTTTAAAATTTATCTTGTAATGCTATACTTTTTAATCTTTGCCCCACTTCTCTGACTTTCCACATAAATAGCTGTTCAAAGAACCTTTGTACTTTATATAAAAATCTGTAATAACATATCGATAACCTGAGAATCGATTTAAAAAACGACAAGTGTCCGAATAATCAATTGTTAATAAAATAATTAATACCTTTCAATTAAAACAGTTCTTTTTCATTTCTAAATATAACTATTTAACAATATATTAATTTAAAGATAATTTGCTACAAGAATTTCACCACCAGAAGGAAGATAACCTCCAAACCAAAAGTAAACAAAGATCGATTACAATTGGAGGCAATCCTATAAGTGGTTGGAGTTTATTCATAAATACACAAAAGGCTATAAAACTTTCGAATTAAGTAATAAACATTTCGGAACGTCTTGAAACTCAATTAATTAATTGTTTTTAATTAATTGATTAATATAAAAAAATATATTTTTAATTTAAAAAAATTTTTTTTTAAACAAACAATTTTATTTATTTCAAGAACACATATTTAAGATATTTTGTAACACAATATTATTTCCACGATACACGTTTAGTTACAATTTGGCTAGCCCAACAGTGGGGCTTAAAAGAAAAGGAAGAAGACCAGATTAAGGATATGGTAAAACGTTCAGTTACAACCTTCATAACCTTTGTTTTCACACCTTACCTTTTTACATTTACCTTTTACTTAGTACTGTTTTACCGTTGTTTTCACAGTGGAGATTTCCATGTTGTATTGTTTACAAATCTGATGAAGTTTAAAAACAATTTTTTCAAATCAAATTCTATATTTTGAAATACAAGCAAACAATAGCACACTCAAATGTTGTTTGTTGTCTCGTGATGTCTTATTACCAGGGCTTATTACATGTTTCTATTATCTTACTAGAATCTCAACATAACTGTTAAATGAGCAGGTGATATACTGATGCATATCTCCTCTTTAAACTTGTTAATTTAAATTTAAAAATTGTAATACATGACACCGTTTGAATGGAAAGAACATCTTTCCTAAACCCCCTGACATGATTACTTGTAGCCAATAAAGATATCACATGTAGTAAATACATTGAGAAGCAAATGTGAACTACACAATGTATTAGTTAATGTATCAGTTTCTGTGAACGCTGATAAGTCACTTGACAAACTGTCAACCGAAGTAACGTCTGTCAGTTTACATCAGTTTCCAGTCACGAGGTAGACTTGCGTTGATCGAAGTGACAAGTTGACATTATAAGTAACACATTTTGCCATTTCATGGTGATAACAGCATAAGAAGTCGAATAAATTCAACTTTATGCGCTTAAATTTAAGTGCTCAAACACTTATATTGTTTAATTATTTTCATCATTACCATCTACACCTTGAAGGCTGTTACAGTTTCCATCGTTTCTGAGAGCTACCAATTTATTAAACTTCTATTAGTTATATATCTTCTTATGTCGTGTTGCAACCTCTCTTTATTCTTATCAGTAAATGCACATTTAATTGCAATCAATCTTGTTCAGTGAATTGGCAAAATTTGAAGTTTGGCAAGTCTTGCGATATACCTTCTTTTCGTACTTCATCTCCGATGACTGCACCTTCCTATTCTTTGGAGTAATTTCATATCTTGAGCCTGTGTTCAAGTTTCATTCTCCTTCATTTGTTACCAACACATTGCTCCCATTTACTAGTAGAGTCTAATTAGAACAAAAACTACGGACTATGGTCTATTACGTTCTTCAAAACATCTAAGCGATGGGTGATTTTCTTACGGCTAAATTCTCTATCCTGACTGCTTCCATCGTAATTAGTTTTATAAGAGTTCTATAAAAATGTGTTCTATAAACTATTGTAAGGTTTTTACACAGGGTATATCTACACACAGCTTCTGAGGACAAATCCAGTTTCAAAGGACTGAAACGTCAAGGTTTAAAAATTACGATGGAAGTAGTCCGAATAGTGGATTTTCCTGTATGGACTATTTCTACTGCCAAATCTATAAATTTCACAAATTCGGTTCCTACATGTCGTGAGTCGTCTTCAGGAGCAAACAAAAACTTAATTCGTAATCGCAAATCCAGTAACGTTAGGAACCTAATTTAATAAAACCCAACAAGTTATAACGAAGAAGAAAAAATTACGTTATAATAGAAAATAAATTGAAAAAACATTTTAAACATCAGGACACTATTCCCTTTACTCAAGAGTAGCAACATATTCTGTTCGCAGTAACGTTGTCTATCGTAAATTTATCCATTGATTATTGTCTTAATTAATGTCTAACATTTCCGATAGTTGTAAGGAAATAGTGCTGTCACTGCAGTGCCCTTGTACAACTTAAGCATTTTTTCATTCCAATCTTTATTTTAGTTTACCGGTCTAAAAATACACCTCATCCAATTTGATTGGCGACGTATTTATGTTTAATATTTGCAACGACAGGAAGTTCTCAAACAGTGGAGAACAGTGAAACTGTTATATAATTCTTTATTCTTCTTATTCAATCCAGTATTAGACTACATCATCTGGTCCGGTTTCTGTTTGCAAGCTATTTACGCGGTCTTCCCACATCTCTTTCCTCTTTAGGCGGCTATTGTAAAACTTACGGTGAACAGGTTACCAGCCCCTAATTTCACAACCCCTAACTTAGTGGACCAGGTCATTTGTACTAAAGGTTTCTTTTCCTAGCCTTTGGTGATCAAACACCTAATTGTAAGTCAGCAAAATTGCCATACCCTGGCAGTGGCTCTATATTAACACAAAAAGTAGGGTTGCCACTTCCACCTGTGCTGCTGTACCGAATTTCCTCTTCCCCGCCGTTGTTGTGATTGTTGTGATGTTCGTCCGTAACCCTGGACAAGGGGATAGCTTTATACCCCGCTATACCGGTCCTTAGCAGAACGTATCCGCCGACTCACTAGTCGGACCAACCCCCCCCCCCCAATCTGGACACAACTGATGAGAATTTCTTAAGTACAACAGAGCAAAGTGTTTGGATTCCCTTAGACCGGGCTATGCTTAAATATGATTTCAAGGGCAAGGGCTTTAATATTTTTTTACAGAGAAAAACTGTGGAATATAGTAGGGTCTGCACTCCTTCGGTATATGCGACTCTCATCTACCTAAACCACAGGACCTTGCTTCTTGACGTCAGTCCACCCTATTACATTGTTTCACTGTGGTGTTCGTCATACTCTCCTCAGAAAGCGCCGCAATATTTATTCCTCGTGGTATAACGGGTACTCAAAGTTTGAATTGCCTGCGTTTATTTGAATTTGTCTCATTTCCTGAGGCGTAGAACACCTTCTACGTAGGCAGCCATATTATCCAATCCTTCCTCTGTAGTAAGCATTACCTCAATAATAATATCAGGACTAACGTGCCCTAACTTCACTTTCAAGGCGTTCTCGTTTTAACACCTATCTGTGGAATTAAAAGAACTAAGTAAAATTACATTTATGTTTAATATTGACAGCTCAATATTTTAAAACTCGATAGGTTTAAATTTAAGTACGCAAAATAATTGATAAGATAAAATGATCAAGCAACACTGGCTATCAAAATACAGCATTTTCTGGGTTTGGTTAAACATTTTTTTTTAGTATTCCTGATAAAACCATCATTGTGTCGGGAAAATAATATAACACTTTTTTATAGGCATTGTGCACGGAGCGAACATGACGTAACGATTGTCACAAGCATGACGTATTTCAGAAGAGGCTGGTGAATTTTCGCCTTCCGAAACGCTGCCGGGATATCTCTCAGGCACCAGGAATTCTCTCAGTACACATTGTCACACACGAGTGTTTTTCCTGCTATACACCGGGCCGTGTTGATTTTGTTTAGTAATAATTGTATTTCAATCAAATTAGCAAGCGAATTGTGCATCTCCGTTAGTTTTCTAGTACAATAATAGACGTGTTCAGTTTATTCTGTTAATAGATCTATTCCAACATAATAACTACCTTCGTCTTTTGTGCAGTTTTCTTGGAAAATCTTACCACACTATATGCCTTACTATATTTCGGTAGTTTTAATTGTCACTATAATAAAGTAAAATAGTAAAGTACTAGCTAAAATTGTATCTTGCGAAGGTATCATTAAAAGTGAAGGTACCAGTAGTTAAAAGTAAAAATATCAGTAAACTTTTAATGATATCTTGCGTGGGCAGTAAGCAGTAGCCTACTGTACATAGTACACATTGATGTTTTTCTCACTCGCCACAAAAACACGGAAACATGAAACAGCAATCGCCACAAGGTATACAAGTATTGCACGACCGACAATTCCGCTCAGCAATATGCCAGCGCCCTCTAGGCGTTTCATTGCAACTGTATCCCGTCCACAGTAATCCAATAAAATCGTGTTTTCCGGTTTCTCGATAACAAGTGCATTGAACCACAGTAAGTCCCACTCAGTCCCAACCCTCCTTCCTGACAACTTTCCTCCATCAACTTGAAACGAACAACAACCCTTATATTTATTTTGTCACTGTCTGCCTCAAACATAACTAAAAACTATGTAACAATACATGCATCATATGCTTTCTACCAGTACGAATGTAGAGTATATCCCTTCTGTTTTACTGCAAGTCTTAGGATAAATATAAATCAAATACTTTAACCTAATAGTCAGTAGAACTTTGTGTCTGTCATTTTCCATAAAAACCGCATGAATTATTTTAATGAAATCATAATTTATTAATAAAAACTACAGAACTACGCGTCTGCGTTTGTTGTAAAGCACTTACAGTGAAACGCATAACCGAAGACTGTAGTGCTCTTGCAGAACTCAGGCAAAGACACAGTAAAATGTAACCTGAAGCTAAACCTCGGAAATGAACAATTAGCGACAGACAAAACTATGTTTTTTCTAAACTGTGTCGGCTCTGAAAACAGTTTTGCCTCTAAGTATGTATGAATTTTTCATTGAGATAAATAAAACGTAGGTGAGAACAAAACGTAGATAGAGTCTTGCAAGATTCATGGTCGATGTCATTTGGCTAACGGCCGTAGTAGGCCAAACTTAATAATATAATAATAATAATAATAATAATAATAGTAATAATAATACGTCTGAAATAATTTCTTATTTATTATAAAATTACGGAATAATTTTTTTCGTATTAAAAAAAAAAGTTGCAAATTCAAGTTAACATACTATATTAGTAACAAGTCTCACAGCAAATGGTTTTACCTTAATCAACTGGCTCTCAACATTCAACAATTAACATATTGCAATAATTATTTAACCACTCTCATGAGGCTTGTTTACCTCTTCTTTTTAGAAACGCATTACAAATGGATTACATTGTTCAATAATTTTTATGAAAAAGTATTGAGGAATATGATTTTTGAGGAAAGGTAATTGAACGAGAAGCAGAATGCATTTATCTGCCGTCTTGTCTTGCAATAAAGGCTGGATTGAATAGCATTTCATGTAGTGTTAAGCGACACTCCATGTATAGTGACTTATAGCACACTGGCGTTGTGTGAGCACTTCTGCCAATTACCTGCCTAAACGTGTTGAGCTCACGACGCAAAGTGCCTACGCTTCGAAAGCAGAGAAGATTTGCATGAATCTAAAGTATTCACTAATATGTTTGCGTACAAGTAGTTTGCTGGAATATTCATCATTTCATCGTCGCTAAGAATGAGACTACACCATACACCATCTCTTGCGTGTTCGACTCAATTTTAATTTGGCTTTCACTCTGCGTACGGTAAACCTCCAACCCCTATCGCGTCTTCGAAGATAATTTTGGTAATGTTTATCCGTTTTACTGTCTGATGCATTTCATATAATTTTCCATCTATCCATTGTTGTGTAAGTACTTGTGTCCTGCACACCAGAGACGTCTGTTGCTCCAAACGCCACGTTGCACGCCTTTTCCATGACTCGTTGTCAATATCACTCATTCACAATCTCCTGTGTCTACCAAGACACCGTCGTCTAGATACAACCCAGTATAACAAGTATTAGCGCCAACAATCAGTAGTCGTCCTTTCCACGTGACCATTCCATACTAGTCTTCCAGTATCTAAAGCTTTTGTCCACACATTTTTGCCCCCTAATGCCTTCATTTCTATTGAACTGTTATCTGTATTTTTCCCCGCAAAGGCCTGCTTAGTATTGGTGGCTTTCGTTTGAAGAAGATCTCCGACGGGGATTCGAAGTGGTGCCGACACGATGTCTCTTTACACCGACCAACCACTGGCCTAACACTCCGGTATATTGAGACCGGCCATGCAAGCTTTAGACACAAGTTATCAAGATTTATTAACTTACAGTAGGTATATAGTGCAAATGAAAACTTGTCTATTTGGCAAGAGTAACATCTATTATAAACTTCAACAATTTTTTACTATTTCTAAGGTCGTGGTAACTTTAATTTAATGTTACTGTGAGGGTACGGTGGTTTCATAACTTTGAAATAACATTGTTTGACAATTGAGAAAACTCTCAGTTGTTGAGTAGATTGCCATTTGCTTATGTGTTGTAATGCACCTTATACTTATATTGGGAAAGAGTATTAGTTAGTAAATAATAATTACGTATAGTAATTTTGAAAAAAAAAACATTAAAAATTCTTAATTTTGGTAACTTCGTTGCATCTAGTTACAAACTATCTACCAGTTTTATTCTAATACATAACAGTGTGTATGCTAAGCTCCCACTGGAGCATTCCTCAGTAATTACACTTTGTTCATGTATTAAGAATTACTATACTGTACATATTTAGTTCACTAGTTCAAATCGTTTCTGTCTCTGCAACCGCTGAACGATTCCAGCATTATCAAGCAGTTGTAGCACTTCAAAATTTACGTGTTCATGAAGCCTTCTTTCCTATTCAACCGCAACCCGTTTAATCTCGTCAGCAATCGTAGGCATTTTCAAATCCCGATGGATGTCTTCATTTCTTATTTGCCATGGTGCATCAACCATACTGGAAAAAACCTTATTTTGAAAAGTCTGAATTATATTAATATTAGATTTCTTAGTACAACCCCAAAGCTGTACACCATATACTCAAACTGGTTCCAAGACTTGTTTGTATAACAACATCTTGTTATGCACGGACAGCTCAGAGTGTCATCCAAGCAGCCACATTTTCTTCAATTTTAATCCAAATCCTTTCCATTTCTTTTAACATGTTCTTTCCACCTAAGTATGGCATCCAGAGTCATGCTGAAATACTTCACTGAGCTTGCGTGTGGAATTCATTCCTGATCTATTGAAATTGGTAAATATGTTTTTTCCGATTGGTTAAATTGACAGGAGCAGACCTGGTTTCGTTCAGCTTGATGCACCATTTTTTTTGTCCATCTATTGACGTACTCAATTGCTGATTGTAGAGCGTTTGTTGATGCTTCTATACTAACACCAGTAGCTAGTAAAGCAGTGTCGTCAGCGAGTGTAGCTGTTGTCATCCCATCACATTTTGGAATAGGCATATCTCCTGTATACAACAAACACTGGATGAATACAGGGCCGGTATTTCCGTAGTACAAAAGTTTCCAGTACTTTCCAAGTGTCTTTAACTGCAACTTATTTCTCGTCGCATCTCCACGGAAGCGCTATATTCATCTCAAAACCCCGGCAGAGTATCTTACAGAGTTCAGAATAAGTCAGTGATTCAGTTTTTTATATTGTGAATTTGTGTAAGTCTACTCTAAAGTGATCATAATGCATTACTGTGTGTGGCAACCTACAAGTGATGACTTGTAGTATTTATCGAGATATAGTTACTAACTTGTAAATGTTTTATATATTCTTGTTTTTAGAACGTCCCTTTTCCTTTTTTCCTCTAAAATTACTTTCTAGAAATTAGCAGATAATGTGTACCATCGCATGTGTTTGGTTTCAGGTTTCAGACGCTTGGCAGTTCCTTTCCACAACGATTTCTTATTTACATACACTACTATAATAAAATTGTTACGGACGCTAATATACTAAATTTAATTTGTTATAACAATTAATGTATCTGTTTAAATTATACCAATGTGTTCACCAAATTTTAGTTGTGCATAACCAAAAATAAACGAAATTATTATTATTTCAAAGGTTTCTAAAAATATATAAACACTTGGTACGTTTCACAGATTTAATTTAACTCTGACAGCTGCTTCAATTTCTTAAGCCAATTTCAAAGAGGTGAATAAAAACCTAAACAGAGGATGTAAGGTTGGTGGTGTACATCTGTTTGGGGCGTGTATTGGAACATGTTTGAGGTGTGAAGATAGAGGGGGGTTGCAGGAGTTAAGGGAAGGTCAAGTGTGTCTGTAAAAACGAACAGAGGCTAATCTAAATGCAAAATATAAAATTAAATAAACTAAATATATTCTGAATGAAAAATATAAATAAAATCTGTGAAACGTAACAAGTGTTTATATATTTTTAAAAACCTTTGTATTAATATGTTTCACCAAGTGCTCAACGAGTCATCAATTAACATCGTTACTACTATTTATTATTTAAAGCACAGAGTGTAATTGATGCACGATAAGGCTTCCTTTTATTTGAATGAGGCAAACATTTAAAAGGAAACGCTGAGAGTAAATAACACAACAAGTATATAACCTAAGTGATGTGGAAAGCAATACTGCCCTGGGGAGTGTAACGTTATAGCCGCGTGTAACGGGGTTCTCCCTTATTGTGTTGATGTTGTTTGGCCAAATAAAACGAAGCCTGAATAAAACATAACACACAAACAGACTATATTAAGCGTGAATATTTATACACGTCTTTTCTTAGAATGCACACACAGACATAGTACACAGAGCCGAAGGTTTTTGTTTATTATTGTGTCAACATTTCAGTTAACCAATTCGTTTAATATTTTGTTAATTACATCCTATGGTTAAACAATCGTTATAACGTTTTAGACTCCCTGACAATGCGTTGACACTTTTTACGTTGACAATTCGTGTCTTCTGATTTTACTTCCAAGGTATCTAGTTTTCAGATTTCTTCCAAGTTGTTTTTACTATTATTTAAATTTGTTATCCTGGCAGTTTTACATATGGGTGTCCCTAAATGAATTTTCCTTTTATCTCTCCCATATTCTCCTCTTAATACTAAATAAACCAACTCTAATTTTTTAGCTTCAATTTTCTCTTGTAATAAGGTTTTGAACTTTTTTCGACTAATATCTTTTATTTCTCCTTTTCACTATCTCCTGCTTAATATGTTAGAAACTGTTCCCGTAATTTTCTTTAGGCCTTTTTCTTAATACAAATTAATTCTGATGTTGCAAAATTTACATCGTCCACATCTCACTCCCATATACGCGTACGTTACGTTACGTATACGTTAATAACACTTTGATTTACGGAGGTAAATTAGCTGTTATTGAATTGCACTGCGAAACATTTATACACTTTTACTGTACTGAACTGGAAACATTTCAAAACTTAATCAAAGAATTACTAAATACTATGAACAGTCGGTACTAATGAATGGGGCTGAAGTATGAAATCTGAAAGCTATTGGTATTATTAAATTATTATAATTTCACTATATGGAATTTTATGAGAGTTTATATGGATGCTGCAACCGACAGGAGGAACTGTCTAGCATTTGTCTACAGAAAAATGTTGGAATTCTTCAAATGCTTTGTTTCTAATGTTAAACATAGCAGTACCTTCTTTGTTCACGTAACTTTACCTGTCCCCAGGGAGCCTAGATATATCATTTCTGTAGTATTTTCAAAGATATATTGTTCAGTAATTTGTTTAATATGCTTTCATGTAATTGGAAGCTTCCACGATAAAGCAATGCGTATTATGGTATTACAGATTTATTCAATGACTGTAGAATTATCTGCAAGCCGCTTTCTGAGTTCGACAGGATAGCCTGACTATCAGATAAGGCTGTGACAACTTCAAACTGGAGAGTTTCCAATCACAAAATGTTCCGGAAAGTTCATCACCCAATTCTGTATGACATCGTCTATATATGAAGTAAAAAGGCAGTGTGAAAATGGGCACAATTCTCGTACTCCACAACTTATTAGATCGACATTAGGAGTTGTGCTCCTTTTTTCTGTCTCGATAAAAAATTTGCTTCCATGTCAGGACTATGTGTGGGCTCTAATGAAGTGTTGCTGAGTCGATTTTGTTCACATTATTACCCACAGTCTGGCCCTATTCACTCTATCAAATTCTTTTACGCATCCCATAAAAGCTATGTATGTGGGCAACTGATATACTAACAGTCTGTCATATATATAGCTATGTATATGTGATTTTCGATTATCTGCGTTATTGTGAAGATGCAGTCTAAACATGATTTGGCCTTTGAAAAACCATGGTGAATATCTGAGATGATAGTCACCGTTATTGCGTGAAGTCGTCTTGCTTAAATAGATGCTACAATTTGTAAGATGTGTTAAGTAGAATGACTCCTCTATAGTTATCACAGGCATCACAAGCAAGCGTTTTTAATATGGGGACTACCTATGCCATCTGCCAATCTTTGGAAATATGACCAGTGGTCTACAACAGATTAATAAAATCCAATACACAATTATGCAGCAAGGCTGGCGCATAATTTATAAGCTGAAAATTAATCCCGTCAGTGCCAGATGACTTTCTACTTTTACAGCATTCTAGGACAGTTAATAGTTCACCCACTGCTATTGGATCCATACAATTTTTGACGCCTTAAAATGCAATACAAAGGCAATGATCTGGCCACCACAATCGGACTGCATAGATTGCAACGGGCAGGTCACATCACTAGGATGGAAGGCAACCGAATAACTAGTATTGTTTAGTCAAATCGAGGGTAGAAGGCCTGTCGGAAGACCCAAGTATCGCTGGATTCACACAGTGGCGAGAGATGCTAGTACTTTGCTTAAAATAAAACGATGGACGTAAATCGCTAAGGACAGGTAAACATGGAGGAGGATGATTATGGAGACTAAGTTTCGACTTCGAACTGTTACGCGATAGACGAAGAACAAAAGAGGAAATGTTGTTTCCTCAAGTTGCTCCTTGGCCCACAGCCGTTCATAATATCAAAACCATTCCTTCCCTTTGGCTTTGCTGATCTACAAATTATCACTTTCTCTTTTATTTAAACAGTTTTCACTTATCATAGCAAAACCAACTATTGACTGAGACCATGTATCTCACAAAGATATATTTGTACACCTTTTCTACAGAGAAAAAACGTGCTGGTTATCTTAAAATTGTTGAATGCTGCAAAATAAATGAGCCGTCGCCCATTGCAATTTTCTGTTCTTTCACCATGAATTTTCATTATATATTTTATATGGAAGTCTTAGACTTGCATTGGAATTCCCTGATACTATTATGTGATCGATTTTGTTTATGTTGTTGACAAATTTCAGTAAGATCCCATAAAATCCTTCCAAGTCTCCTTTACGACCCTCCACCGGGCTATAACAAAGCTATTCAATGTTGTGTATCCTCTTACGGTTTTGTAACATACTGTTAATTACGGTTTTGTTTGTTCATTTACAAACTGGTCGCTATGTATCCTGATTTCTTGTTTATAAGTGCTGCTATTCCTGCAGTTACGCGTCTTTAAGCAGATACACCACTATATATTGATATACAGTCTTCTAGTTGTGTTGAGCCTTTTAAGTCCTTAAGAAATGATAGTAAAATCCTCGCTCGTTACTTTAAGTTTATCGTGTTGGAATTCCACCCCTTTATAGAGTTGCGATCCCTCTTATATTCCCCACGCTAAATATGAATTGTTTCGGAATGCCAAGTCTCTTTTTCCTTATTCAATGATATGATAGGCAACGTTTGCTCCGTCCAAAACTGACAAGTCTGTCACAATTGTTTCTTGCAATATTGCAATTATGTAAACAATCAAATAGAAAAATCGAAACAATTTAACATTTCTCGCAATTGAAGAAAATTGATTTCATACTCGAACCCTGATTGGGTTACTGTTACTACCCTACCAATATACGAAGATCAGTTGAACAGTTCGTAGAGCGATATCTAGTTTAGCGGTAGAACTAAAATTTTTCGTGGGTTGCAAGGTTCACATTGTTTACATACACGTATTATTTTTCAAATCTTTCTATCAAGTTCAAAATAGTTTATCAAATGTTTGATATTTACATGTCACGCATGTTTCAAAAATAGACAAAATAAAACATTTTCCTGTGATTGAATTCTTTGTTAAAAACGGCTAGCATCAATGAAAATTTGCAATCGAGAAGGTAAGGAGATTTTGAATTTCCAAAAACAATAGTTTGCAAGTGGGTTGTTGGGTTAATTATGATTGTACGAGAGTTGAAGATGGACAACCAAAAAGTAAACAACCCCAGATATACTTTTAAAAAGTGTCGTAGACAGTGTTGGGAGACCGGCGATTGAGAGAGGATGACACGCTGATATCATTGGTATTTCACATTACCTTGCGTATCATGTTTCAAGTCAAGAAGTCAGTGTGAAAAATGTTTCTGCAATCTGGGTGTCGTATTTGGAGTTGTTGCATTTTTGAGGGGACCACGCGGGCTCAATTAAGAGCTTGTATGACCGCGTTTAAACTCGAATGCCCACATACGAACTGTTATCCTTTTTGAAGGTACAGCGTTTCCTGACATAATTGTTATTTCGTTGTGAATTTCTTTTTGGCGCTAGACCATTTTTAAAAAAGAATTCGTGATTTTGTCCGTTTTTCAAAACAAGCGTGACACGTGAATTTCAAACAGCCAGTAGAATAAGTTTGATAAATAAGTTTGGAAATTAACAAGTGTTCACACGAAATACGAATCTTACGATACACTAAACATTTTAGTTCTACCTCTAAGCTGAAAATGCCGAAATCTTTTCAACTGACCTCGTAGTGCAGCACAGCTGTTACAAGCTGTGCACAGCTGCAAATTTTGTTAAAAAAAATCTCCTTTTTTAATATCTCCTTAATTTTTTATCTCTATTATCTTCACTATATCCATCATCACTGTCTAACAAATATTCAGCAAAAGAGGAAGGGAACTTTCTCAACTCTTCATATGAGTAATCTTTGTCTTCTTCGCTAAAGGGCGATAATAATACAAGATATTTTCCTCTTGAGAATCTGACCACTACTTCTCTTTTCCAGCTCTAGGTTTTAAGAAGTGACCGTAGCAATTACGTACCAAAATTTTTTACGGCCACAGTCAACTAACAAGAGAATGATAAACAACCATTTCTAGACCGAAACGAAACAGGTTTGTTTAATAACCTTGTGTTAGTTGTTATAATCACAAACAGAAATTACTCTGTTGCACACCACTAATTAATAAATTTCCTTCACAGCTCATCATCAAATTGAAATTATCCGATATCCGATGTCAGGTATTTCTGATAGGACCTGTGAAGTTTGAAAACGGTAATCGGGAATTTTTTATTTCATCGTTCGTAACACCGTAATTTCTGTTTGAAAATATTTTGGTGTGTAAATACTTTCGTTATTAGGATTCGATTCGTGTACGCCTAAGAATATCGAACAATAATGAACATTGATTTCTTCAGAATCGCGCTTTTACCATGTGTATGTATCTGAAGAGAGGCGGATATACAGACAATGAATAGACATTTTGTATTCAAATATTTGTGTCGACTTCTTGGGTAGTCTTTTTTCCTACTATTACTAGAGAAACACAAGTCGTCTCATGAGACCAATACATGTAGAACTGTAACTTTCGTTTGGCATTTCTCTGCAAAAAAACAAAAAAGTTCCTTCGTAGTATTACAACTCCCCACGGGTATTCATGGGTATTTTAGCTTATCTCTGCCTCTGTTTTTCTTTTTGTACAGAATGAGTGGTGGATACAATTGTCTACTGATGAAAACATGAAAACAGCGTTTATTTGTAAATATTCATAACAGAAACATATCGCGAAAAAAACATAACACACAAACAGTAACATGTAAACCACTTACTACTAGATATAACAATCAATTCCAAACCATGTTTGATTTGAAGTAACTAAATTGTGGATAAGTATAGCATACAATTCTACTGTCCAAAATACGTCTTATATAAAAGTGACGTTGCACCACGACATGTATGGCATTATTATAGTTATTAGTGTTGTTAATAAAGTAACTAATAATTTCTTAAGAATTTCTGCAGAAAAACTAAATTTCTCACGAACATTAAAAATGCGCCAACATCCCTGGTAACAGATATTAGTCAAATAGAGAGGGTTTGAAAGTTTAAGTATCTAGGAAAAATAATTGAAGAGAATGGCTTAGAAAAATCTTCTATAAAAGAATGGATTCACAGGATGGAAAAGACATATGTTATAACTAACGATATTTACATATCTAGCAATGCGAAAAGAAGGCATTACAGTACAGTAGTGAAGCCAGAATGCCTATATGCAAGTGAATGTCTAGCATTCATTTATAATTTGTACAAACTAGAAATATTGGAAAGATGAATTAATAGGAAAATATTAGTGCCACAAAAACATCAGAAGGCTGTAAATTAAGAAATAATGATTACATATATCAAAGTATAGAAAATATAACTGAAACAATGAGAAAAACAAAACTATTACTTTTGGGGCATATATATAGAATGTTCGACAATATGTTGACAAAGAAAATCTTCAAATATCTGTGGGGGAAGAAGTCAACATCAAGTTGGATTAAAGAAGTCCAAAAAAATTTAGAAAAAAATAATGTACACGCAGAAGAAGCAATTGAAAGAGTAGTTTTTCTGGCAAAACTGTTACAAATGGAAGGAGTCTAGGGTAGGAGAGATAAAAACGCAGGTTCAAAGTAGACTGAAGACAGGAAGAAGAGACACAATGAAAAGATCAGAGAATATTGAAGAAAAAGAAAAGAACAAAGAAAAAGAATTGAAATTGGCATGGGGTCATAAGATGCCCGAGACAAAAAAAAGTAAATAATAAACTACCAGCTCTGCCATCCCCACCCAATCGAAAATTTCACTCTTCCCAGATTATGTGATTTTACACTGCCTTCTGTGAAAGCATTATATCTGCTTGTGTGTACCTACGTATTCATCCTCTGTGGCAAGTTTCTCGTATACATGTTTTATTGTATGTGAGTTATATATTTTTATTTTGTCGACCTCTCTACCTGTTTTTTGTATATTTCACAATAGCTTTTTAATTCATTTACAAATTTTCGTAGAACTTGCCAAGCGTATAAGCAATTGTACACTAGAACCGATCTAGTGTACCGATCTAGAACAATATATTGTCTATTGTTTCAACATCGATCGCCATAAAAGTAGAGTATAAGAAAGGGAATGACGTGAAGTGTATTGTTGGAATGTTGAAATGAAATTTTGATTGTTATATTCCATTCAAACATTTGATTTTACAAAGTAGTCAAACTCTTTGTACCAGATGAGATTGAAGTGTACAATTGTAATATAAAGTCGCTAAAAAGCGAATTCAGATTTTTAATATGATAAAAACGGAACGAACAGAAAGGGCCCAATGTCAAATAAATAAAAGAAGCATTCTGATATTCCTGGAATTTTATGTGAATAAAATTGTTAATATCAATGAGTTTGTAATCATTACAATAGAACCATTACCGCTATAGATATTCTTTCCCAGATTCCTAAACGTTCCTGCGCATAACCTTTCCGTAAAATGCGCTCTTTCTCAGTTCTATACAAGAGATAAAGTCTTTCTGAGCGAAGTATTAATGTTTTTACAATAAGCTTTTCCTAACATTTTGGCTATTCAGTTTGCATTTCAGTCTTTTTCCTTAAGGACAAATACTATTGTAACAAATTTCTATGTTTTCTTATACTTTTAAGGTCATTTTATTTTGGTAAGTCATTTTAAAGTCATAAATATATATTACAGTCAAACTATATATATTTATAATCATAGATATATCATTGCATGGGTTTTCAGAGTAGATATTTGGATGCGTAAAATAAAATCTGATTTGAAATCAATGACATATAATTAAAATGTATTTATTTCCTATTAACTTTTACTCCTAAACAATTTGTAGTTTCTAACTGGTGAATAATCTACTCAAACTGCTGATATAGCCTATATTTAGAGACTTGACGCTTCTTTCCCAGAATCCGAGAACGCCTTTAGAAGCTGTGGGTGAAAGTCTTTAGATCACTGTTATTCAATCTTTAAATAAGGTCTTTTAACCGCCATTCGCAGCTTATAAAAACGGCCACTGATTATTCAGGGGGGGGGGTAGAATGGTTAAAAGTAAAATGATTACCACTGGAGATTTACTATATTCCATTTTAGGTTTGCTAGCATTCGAAACGTTAATGTAATGTTAAGTTAGATAATCGTTATGTCTAATCGATTTTGTAATTAAAAGCCTGTAGACGCCTAGAGAAACAATATAGGCTAAATATATATTATTTTGGTGAGTGTAAAAATGACTGTTGGTTAGTAAACACAGAATGAAAATTTAATAAAAATTACATTAAAAGCGAATGCCAGTTGATTCACGCTGATATTTTGTACTTTGTATTGAAGCATATCCATATTATGTTGCAACATATGATTAATGATAACATGGCATTAATGATGGAACACAGAAAAATTGAGAATCGTACGCACACAAACACACTTTGACAAAGTACCGTCAAAACTGAACGTAAAGATAGGAAGAAATTGAGAACGTACTCTCTTTACGTATAGTCAGTAAAGAAAAACCCACCATCCAAATATGATAAAAAAATCAAATTTATCCAATTAAAGACAGAATACATCTAATTAGTTGATGTTTACTAAAACTTACATAAAAGATAAACTCGATATCTCGTTAACATTTATCTTATTCACTTTAAAACATCTTATTTTATTAACAAACATTACTTAGTGAACTACAGATTTTCCATATATCATACCATTTACGTGCAGTTCACGTGTTCAGCTGAGGTTCAGAATGGCTTTTATTAAATATGGTGAACTACATTACTCAAAGATGCTGGGCAGGGGTCAGTAGAATAATACAATGCAGTAAGTGGTGTGTTTTTAAAAATATCTTGGCTCAAATCTATCAAGTAAACAAGTGGTCTTACATCTGCAACCGAGAATAGTTCATTCACTTTAGAGGTTAGGAAAAGTGGATTCGCTTTATTTGAGAAAACAAAATTTTGACTGTAGTAGACACAAAGTAAAACTGTTCGGCACTGGGCACTATAAATGGATGTAGCAAATTTTCTCAATAAAACTCTGACTCATAGAAATCGTTTTCTGAACAAGCAGCAGTCGTTTTCTATATGTACTTCCGTGAAGCCAGGAAAATTTCGTACGTCTATCGTTGGGCAAACTGCAAATTGCTCGCTGAATTACATATCGTCACACTTGAAAAACCTATATCTCATCAATTTTGATACTTTTGACTATGCGATATTCAATATTGATAGATAATGATTATCTCTTACAAGATAATTATAGTCTCTCCTGCATTATCCTAATATTAAGGGCTGACTATAGTCATCAGAAATTTATAGAACTCATCTCTAAAATTTTCAGTGCTTACGAATTTAATTATTTTAATGAGATATAAAACCGGAATTTAATTATGGTTATTAATTATACTAAATATTAATTAATTGACAAGTTATTAAAACACCGAAATCGTAGTTACATAAAATACCTAAAACTATTTTGACAACTAGACTTTTGCAATTGTTTATTTTAATTTAAATATTCATATTTGGTCCGTAACGCCCATGAAATAAACATTTTCAAATTAAGCAATACATTCGCCTCTGGGCTAATTACCTGCAATTCTTACGGAAATTATATTAAAAACTCTACATTCGAAACTGAAGTCATGACTTTTAGGAGAGAGGAATCACTTTGATGAAAAATAAATAGTCTTATTGATAAATTAACTTAGTTTATCAGAAGTTAATAATCAATAATAAATCTATATTAAACTTATCACACGTATACCTAATTATAAAAACTGAGTTATAACATTACTGATAAAATAATTAAATAAATAATCCATGTTGCACATAAGAAATACTCATTAATCTAAGCGCACATTTTAAAAAACAATTTTGTCGACTGTACAATAAACGCTAGTATAAACGCTGTATTTGTTAAAAACACGTGTCCCTAAAATAGGTTCCGTTTTACCCAGTAACTCTAATTTACATATGTAACTCTGCTGTCCAGACGGCACATTTTCGAATTCTGTGCTGCGTGGGGACTCTGTGACGAATCTATACTTTAAGATGTATATAGCTGTGGGGTGGAAAATAATCTACAGCAAAGACGAAAGACAGTTTTATCTTTCAAAACATATTTGAAGGAGAGTTGAAGGTTTCTTAATAGAAGTCAGATTAAAGACTGATGTTGTAACTATGAATTGGGAGAAGAAACCACATTGATGAAAATAGTAACTTACATGGAACTATAAAAATTACGTTACATCTACGCAATTACGTTCGCATACAACACTTTGCGTAGACATGCTTTCGGAAGAAAATCCTTCTGGAAAATATAAAAACGGCGAAACATTTTTCGAAGTGCAAATACGCTATATGCCAAACGACGGAAATGAAAAATAAGATGAAAATTTATTACGTTTGTTTTGTATCTAATTTCACTTAAAAAGTTTTGTTGTTTAACCAATGTGAAACGTTATAAAGAAAGTGTTTACTGTTTGAAATAATGCAACACATACTTATAAGTGAGTAGAAAACAATAATACCCGGGGGAACGTAATATTATAGCCGCGTGTAATGGCCCTCGTTGTTTGGCTACATAAACTGAAGCCAAAATATAACATAACACACACACACACACATCACGTAAATACATATTATTGTAATTTTTGCAACCCAAAAACTCGGAAATCGTTTTTGGAAGTAAATAAAATGTTCCTTTAAGAAAAGAAAGTATATTTAAGAAGGATATTTATAAATAATGAAAATAATATTCTTTATTAGTTATGAAAATTTATTGCCTGGAATTTTTGGACTGTCATGTGTGTTTATATGCTCATTCTTAAAAGCTCGGTTTTGATGTTATATATTTACTAGCAAAATACCCGTGCTTTGCTACGGAGTTTCACGTTGTACGTAATTATACAATTATTGCTCGCTTAATAGTATAGGATTAGATAGATTGTACAAATTCTCAACTATTAGTTTGTTTATTTACATTCATAGCAACAGCAATTTATTATTTATTTCGAGAAAATCGTTAGAGCCGTTTCCGAGAAAAAAAAGGACATACATTTATTAATTAATTGAACTTCGAAATTTTCTCGACTGTAAGAACCTGTAAACAACGAAGTTTTTCAATTTAAAACAATGATTAAAAACTCAGAACTAAATGTATTCGAGGTTTCCAATAAACTGAGATGTCAACCACTTCATTTACAAAGTATGCAATTCCCGCGATAAATCTCATTATTTGGTTTTTTGCCCCTTAGGAGTGAAAGTTTTTAAAACCGTTTCTTAGTGAGCACCTAAGACCTAAGATGAAGCTACGTTCAAAGTTTCATTGATATCCATTCAGTGGTTTCAGAGATATCGTGATCAGTGAGTCAGTCAGTGGTATTTGGCTTATATAGATATCTATATCTAGCCGATTTACCCAGCGTTGCTCGGGTTCATAATTTATTCATAGGCTCATAGGCACCTATTCTTGTTCTAACGTTATATTACTTGTATATTGTGTAATCTTCCTTATACTGTTACGTTCGCATTCTCACTGGAGGAATACTCTGTAGCGCACCTGTTTAAGACCATGTCATAAACTGTATTCTTATATCTGGAGAAGAATACCGTTGCGCGTGATGCTCCTGCTCGATTGATAACTCTGGGAGAGGGCGAACAGCTAAATTAGTTTTCAATAAAATGTCTACAGTACTTGCACGCGCTGCGTATTTACTGTCTTTTATAATTCATTGTGTTAATGTTGAAATAAGGCATTTGTTAAATTAGTGTCTACTAAACTTATTCTAACAATACAATACCTCTATAGATTTCAGCTTATCAATTTTTAAATTCAAACTGAAGCAAGTGCATTCATATTGTCTGCACACTATGATCTGAATACATTTGCTATCAAAACTTTGTTTTTTATACTCGCTTATAACTTTCTTCGATCTTAACTTATCCACTTTTAAATTCAAACTGAAACAACTCTGAATTCACACACTATTAAGAAGATTCTTAAGATTACACCACCTTTGATATCTTTATTTATAAGAACCGTGGACTCTGGCCCCGCCGTCTTTCGCGTGATCCGACCTAAGACTCCCCGGGTTCCGTGGATGAACTCCAGGGAAGGCCCTTCGGACGACTCCCGCGCTATTTCCTACGCGGGGACTTCCACCGATGCTATGGTAACCAGAATCTATTCTATTGGGTTGCCATAGTAACCAGATCTAATAATTTTTAAGACCCGAAGGACCCCCCAAAGGATCGTATCGAAAAAACACTTGTCCTATGTTGGTTCTCCCGTTGCGTAAAATATTTGTGCCAAGTTTGGTTGAAATCGGTCCAGTGGTTTAGGAGGAGATGCGGAAGACCCCAAAGGACCCCCCGAAGGATCGTATCGAAAAAACACCTACCCTATGTTGGTTCTCCCATTGAGTAAAATATTTGTGCCAAGTTTGGTTGAAATCGGTCCAGTGGTTTAGGAGGAGATGTGGAAGACCCCAAAGGACCCCATCGAAGAAAACACCTATCCTATGTTGGTTCTCCCGTTGCGTAAAATATTTGTGCGACGTTTGGTTGAAATCGGTCCAGTGGTTTAGGAGGAGATGTGGAAGACCCCAAAGAACCCCCCAAAGGACCCCATCGAAAAAACACCTATCCTATGTTGGTTCTCCCGTCGCGTAAAATATTTGTGCCAAGTTTGGTTGAAATCGGTCCAGTGGTTTAGGAGGAGATCTGGAACATACATACATAGATACATACATACAATAGGGCGGGGGGGTTTGCCCGTTAGGAGTGAAAGTTTTTAAAACCGTTTCTTAGTGAACACCGAAGACCTATGATGAAGCTATGTTCAAACTTTCATTGATATCCATTCAGTAGTTTTTGCTCTACGTTGATTCTATGTCAGTTAGTCAGGCAAACGTCCCCCCCTTTTTCCCCCTTTAAAGGTCGAATTTCCAAAAATCCCTTCTTAGCGGATATCTACATCACATAAGGAACCTACATGCCAAATTTCAAGTTTCTAGGTGTTATAGTTTCGGAGATTTCGTGATGAGTCAGTGAGTGAGTCAGTGGTATTTTTTTTTATATACTGTATACAGATTAACTGGAGAGTTCTGACACTTACCATTGTGAAATTACTAACTGCACACTTTTCGACCACTCATTTTATCTGTGCTCTTCTTCAAGTATATTACATAGCTAAAGCAAATGTTTAGAATTAACTACTTGATATAAATTGAAGTAACGACCGTAAATCGTAGGAAAATAAAGAGTTAGAAAAGAGAACAATGAACTATAAAATAAAAGTGAAACAAAAATATAGAAACAAAATAAGCCTGCGTACTCTGGGTATACGCCGAGCGGAATTGAGAAGCATAACATTAAAGTAAAATCTACAGAAGGTACAGCGATTGTAAACGCGCGTACACACTTAGCGAACGAAGGGTAGCGAAGGCGTTCGGGTCAAATGTCAACGAAGGAATTCGGCGTTCCTTGTACCGTCCGCCGTTCGTCATGTGTTGCACACATGCTTCAGTTCGGTTCGCCGATGACAAAGACGAACGAAGGGGTCCGTTGTTATGTACACACTGACCGAACGAATTCGTTCACTAGTCTCCGTTCGCCTTCGTTCGCTTCACGTGTACATGCGTTAATACATACTTGATGCTATGTAGGTTTACATCGTAGACTGATGCACTGAGTTTTATGTGCATATGAGTGTTATATAATTAATAAGTGTTACAATTAAAATACAATTATTTATTATAGAATTAACGAAAACCAAATTAGAAAAGCGGAGACAAGAAGTTTCTAATCTATGCGCAAATCGTTATATTACATTAGTATAGTTAATCCATAACTCACATGAGACAATTGGGATGTCATTACTTTTTGTTTTCCTTTGTATCGTAGCGCGGTATGAAAATTTACTCATCTGTTAGGTTTTCTTCAATTTTTTAGAGTACGGTCTACTACAACTTCCACCACGGTCTATCACAATGTAACACGTATTATGCCTACTTTTACCGATCAGAAGTCGTCTTCGGTTAGAAGAAGGTTAGTACATAAACCGTAAAACCGGTAACGTCAAAAACCTAAATCAGTAAACACAGTAGCTTATTGGGATGTTATAGAACACAAAAAGTTTGCATTATAATCGAATTAAAGTAACTATCTGTACACTTTAAATAAAAAAGCAAACAAGTCACAAAACTTTCAACTCCCCTTAACTGGTAGGCTTTTTAGTCAGCAGTGGATTTGGAGGTGATATTCATCTGTAGTTCAAGTTTGATTTATATTTATAACCCCAGTGACTAGTTTAAAGAACTTTAGTAACTGAAACTGTCACAGAATTAAAGCATATATTTATTGGTTTTACATTTTATTTTTGAAATCTGGCTTAAAGATCCACAAATATGAGAATTTACTTTAATTTAAGGAGTGTTTATATTTAATTATAATAACAACTCAAATTTTAAATCTTTGGCTTCTCTTTTTGACTGATAACTAATAACCACTAACGTCTGTTATTGTAATTAATAAGGTATTCAAGTAAAAGGAGCAAACACAGCCAGCTATCAAAGTAAACTATTTTAGTGTTTTCCATGAATATTGTTTTTAACACTTTTGATAAAACAAACAGTGTATCAGTAATATAACGTTACGGCTTTTTGATACTGGAACATGCTTACAGCAGACGTGACTAGTCACCTAGGTGACGTAATTTGGAACATACTGAAGAATTGTGACTACCGTTGTGTTTTCCGAGTCACTGATGTTTTGTTTTTATGCATCAACAATTTTTTACCTATACAGAGGCTTTTTTACGCGAGCGGACGATTAGACCGTAACCCCCTCCCCCCAAAGTCGGAAAAAGTTGACGAGGAATTTTTGTTGTTCTTTTATTTTATCAGTTGTGTAGGCAAATATAGTTATACGTCTGTTTAAAATATACAAACAGTTTATTGCACTGTGTTTCTTCATACGGTTAAAGTACAAAGTATAGGTACATCATTTTAAGCAATAAGTATCTTGTAAACAATGTTTCTATTAAGCGTAGTTATATTGTGTTTTCACGTTTACTAAAATACGATTAAATTTAGCATATTGTCACAAACTTTCAGCCACTTTAATTGTATAATACTGTTTAGTGTTATAGTCTTAACTTGTTTTTTTCTTTTGTATTAAGCCGTCTCAATTCGGACCCGCTGCAGGCCGAATTCTAGATACGGTAGTGCACCTACATTACTGACAACATGACAAGTTAGTTTTTAAATTACAATTATTATAAGACTGTTATTTACATAACGTATTTAATTGTTTATTTGTGTTTCAGACTAGAGTATTTTTTAAATTAAATGTGCTTAAATATGTTTCCGTTGTCATAGAGTACAATTTATGTAGAAGAACATTTTTAATATTAACGTTCTTATATCACACAATTTATAACAAAGTTTTCTCAGCATTCATTTTTCTTCCTTCCGCAAATTTATTCTACTGTTAAACGGTCATCGTCATAATCATCTGATGGGATTCGAACATCTGTCAATTCTCATGTAACATCCCTAAGCCAATAGAATCGTGATTCCTTTTTCCCAAAAACAACTGAATTGGACGACTGTCAGTCCCCTTCCATTGACCATTTTTAAGATCTTTCCTCCATCAACTTGAAACGAACAGCAAAACTTTCACCTATGTTACCGTCTATATCAAAACATTACAAGACAATTTGCAACAATATTTGCATACATTTAGTATCACTGCAAAGTGTAATTTATTCTTCTTTGTGTTTAAGACTTATCTAGGATTGGATATACGTACACAGTTAAATAAAATAGACGATAAATTAATGTACAGTGAACTAACCGATTATCCGCGTTGCCCATTATCCCCGGAGACTCGCAGATTTTTTAATAAGCGGTAATAAATTTCTTCTCAATAATGTAGCTTGTGTTCCACTAATCTTCATACACTATTTTATTAACTTCCGTAAACAATTTGTTTCTAAAATGAAGTAAGTAATTTAGAGATACGCTACATAAGGCAGACTTTGTCAGCGGGACGGATTTTGTCACCGCTCACCGACAGGTTTACTACAGTAATATTTCTCGTTCGGCAGCTGGTTACCATGAGTCAACCGGGAAATATATACTTTACTGAGACTGCAGGGACATTTAATTTTCTCAGTATGTTTGTCTTTACATTTATGCGGTATAAATGAAAGTCGTTGTACAGTACTAGTTTCGTTAACTAATGGGAAAAATATAGATATTGTTACGACGGTCTACTGATCGTCGTATGGTACAGTGGAAAACAAAATATGAAACACCAATTACGTCACTAATCACCAGATTTAATTATCACAATTAAACAGTTTGTAAATAACAAGACAGTCTCTAACAACAAATAAAAAAAATTGTTCACACGCAATAAAAATGTTAACTGATATAAAACAAAATTGTATTACAATTGTGTCTCCCACAATTATAAAACACGTAATACTTCCCCACAATACTTCAAACCGCACTGTGTATATCGCCAATTAAACGTATGGTGTAATCACTGTGTAATCGCCCGGCAATAACTAACTTGGCCGTCTCTGAATGGCTGTATTTATACCCTGCTGATTGCCAGAATAATCTGTCATTTTGTTAAACAAACAGGTGCTCTCCAGAATCCACTTGAAACAGTGTCCTTGAACACACCGCGCTTACCGGTATGGTCCGGTATAGACTCGATAGTTGACGCGTAATTGTCTTTCACCGTAAAGTCGCAGCATTATATACTCACACACACATTAAAACGGAAATATTCGAGATACTTATAGAACGTCCCGAATTACGTAACATTTTTTCAGTATTACGTAACACTATAGACGTTGTACGCCACCTGTACAGGTCAACACTGATATCAATGATTTCTGATATTTTGTAATTCATACATTTGCGTTAATTCATTATTGAATCTAATCCTTACTGGGCATGAGAACGTAGTAGAGCTTACTTGGATTTTGAATAAGCCTATACAACATTCGTACGTATATAGGTAGTAACTACAGAAATAATTAGTGTAGATGACGAACGATGATACACATAAAGAAGTTTATCGGTAAAACGTTTCCTGATAAAATTTAATTTCGTGTGATTTATCATTTAAACTGCATAGAAACTGTGATTATTAGTTACATATTATCAATATGAATAAGCCTATATTGCTACTTTGTAATGATCGGTTCTTATGAGGTCTCGGGACGAGCGTCTTAACGGGTTTTTATTATATCGCTTTAGTTTAAATAAACATTTAATGTTAGTAAAGTATTTTTATACTTTCTACCTTATCCGTAAAATTTGGTTATCCGCGTCGATCGCGTCATCCAATTCCGCGGATAATATTGAATATTGGCTATTGATTACTGAATATTGATTTCATTACTAATCTGCAGTTTTCTCGGATATACAATATTTATTGTATACCTTGGGTTCCCTTAGAAATACGATATCAGGCACTATTAGAAAAACCTTTCTTGTCAGGCGTGGGTCATGACAAAAAAGGAAAGCGGCAAGATTCAGAGTGCTAAAATGAAGTTTTTTCGAAATACTTTAAATTATACATTCCAGGATAGAATAAGGTATGAAGATATCGGAGCAGAACTCGAAGTAAATGACATAAATGGAATTATTGGAATTTATAGAAGACAATGGTTGGATCATCTGTAAAGGATGACAGAGGATTGATTGCCGAAAGCGGCAATGAACTATAAAGCCACTGTTAGAAGAGACGTTTGTCGTCCGAGGATGAGATGGGTGTCGGAACAGGTTTATATAACCTAATTCTTGAAGAGGAGAAGAAGAAGAAGAAGAAGAAGAAGAAGAAGAAGAAGAAGAAGAAGAAGAAGAAGAAGAAGAAGAAGAAGAAGAAGAAGAAGAAGAAGAAGAAGAAACCTTTTTAAAATCTTTCTGTTAAATATTTACCTGTCATTTTTACCTGTAACGTATTGAACTCCGCCGGGAACACAATTTTTTTGTGGCTTGGTCATCAAAATAAGACACTTAACAAGTCTTTAAAGGAACTGTTAAGACGTCGGCTAGTGACAAACTACAAAACCTCTGTGCCTTGTCTGGTCGCCTTTGTGTAAGAAGTGACGGGCAGGAAATTATTCTGGAAAGAAATCTATTATTTCCCGCCGAGTGTGCAAAGTTGCTGGAACACAATGGTTGCTGCTCCATACGGTCAACTGACTGGTTTAATAAATTATTAAATCTTAAATGTATCCTGGAAATATCCGTGAAATTACAAAAGAAAATAGATACGGCTGTAAAAGTTTAAAGGATAGTAGTTTTTCCAGATTCCATTCCTAAGAAGCACGCAAGGGTGTTCTCTGACAGATAGGAAAAGGAATAATGACGTTAGGAAAAAGCTGAAAACAGAAGGTTTGAAAAAGAGGAACAGGAGGACGTGGAGCAAATACGTAGACCTCAATCCAGATAACTGAGTGCGACAGCCTTAATGTATCATGATATTTAAAAGAGCACACTATTATTGTATATTAGAAAGATTTGGGTTTGCTAGCACAGCAATATTTGCTCGTATTTGTAGGTAGAGCTTTTATCTCCTCAAACGACATTTTCCACTTTACGACATCTAATATTTTTTTATTTTTTTCATGTGCCTTTTCTTCTCTTCTTCCCTGTACCTTCAGTAGTCTTGTTGGTAGTCCGCTTGGCCGCAACTTATATACAATCTAGTTTCCGCCTCTCCTGCAAGGTCTATATTGTTTTTTACAACTGCTTCAATGTTTTCCAACACTGAGCATTGTCAATACGTCTGCCAGAGTTAAATGTATTACCTTTGTTTGTGTGATCTGCGATTTGATGTTTACAAACAGTAAATTTATAAGACGTGTTGTTGAGGACGCTAACCAACATGTTTAACGCACGTAACATCAAACATTAATTGTTAAAATATTTATAGACCTTATTATTGTTTAAGGAGGTCTGAAAATGTAGCACAGCATATATTTGAAATATTATTGTCGGTTTCATTGATACAAATTAGGACATCTAGAACTTTTGCAATGGGGTACCAATTTATGACTTTCTAAAATCTATACCCTGCTGGGTAAAGAAAGAACTATCCCAACAGTTCCATACTATGTTAGAATAAAAAAAAAAACGGACAACTGAATACTAAAGCGTTTTACCTTCTAAGCTAGCTTTTTGTTTGTCATTCTCGGATTAACATGACTGCATGTTTTATCGCCACTGGCTGTGTCCCATATTGGTATACAATCATGTTAAGGAAACGGTTTGCCTGACCGATAATGGCAGACTAATTTCTACCTGTGTGGGAGGAAGTCAGTTGTATTATGGATAAGAAGAAGAAGAAGAAGAAGAAGAAGAAGAAGAAGAAGAAGAAGAAGAAGAAGAAGAAGAAGAAGAAGAAGAAGAAGAAGAAGAAGAAGAAGAAGAAGAAGAGATTATGGGACGCTCAAGTGTGCACAGGTACAGCTATCAAATGTTAAAGAACGAATTTTATTTTAATAATTATTTTAATGTTATTTTAATATTATTTTAAAATAAATCTTAATTTTATTTTAATACTTATTATCCAAAAATCCTTAACGAAACAGAGGCTGACTGATGAGTTACCAGAAGTAAATAATGTACACACAAACACGGGAAGCGTTTAGACAAATTTGTTCCAACCACGTATAATGTAAGACAATAAAATAACATTGTGCGTAAACAGTTTGAATGCGGTTTGTTATTTTATTGCAGAGAAAAAATTGTTCTGATTTTAATTAAAGACATTGGGTCAAAATAGAAGCAGTTCGCTGTTTGTTTTTGGGTTTTACAGAATACTGAAACTAGTTTGGAGGTTTTGTGTTTACTTTTTATTTAATTTGCAGAACAACCAAATCGTAGATATGAGTCATTATACTGTAAAGTGTCTGTAATATGTAATTCCAAATTACATATTACATATATGTAATATGTAGAAAACCTATAATATGTTATTTTTGGAATTACAAATTATGAAAAAACCACGCAGAGTGTTTTTTCGGCTGTTAATAACAATCATATGTACTAAGAAATTTACTCATGCCTTTAAAAAATTGAAATGTATTGACTTGTCTATATATTTTGCAACAGATGAAACTTTATTATTCTAATAAGGATATTGTGAGTGTGTAGAAATCGATAAAAGTCTATTATGGAGGAGATGAAATATTATTTATTACATACAAATATTGTTTATAAAGTTGTTAATGTTTTTTAAATTGTCATGTATTGATAGTATATTAAATTGTTTTTATTGTTCGATTAATATGAATCGATTTTACTTGTTTGCTGCAACGTCCTCCTCTCGTCTCGTCGGTCCCGTCTCGTCGTCCTCTTCTACAGCTTCACTCCTTCCTGGTGTCCTGGCGTCTCGTCGTCCTTGTACAGCAAGAAGCTCCAGCGGCGATATTTCAGAGTCACGTAGATATGTTTAACTGCTTCCACGATATCTTGTAGTGTTTTTAAGTTCCCTATGCGGATATCTTAACTTACACGACACAGCACTGAATTTTATTTTAAATTTTACTTAATTATTTATCCTCTTGGTTCTTACCGCAAAACTTCGTTAAGAATTACAAGGTTTATAGTTTACTTTATATAAAATATTCCTTCTTGGTTCTTACCGCAAAACTTCGTTAAGAATTTTAAGGTTTATGGTTTATTTTATATAAGATCTTTTTACGTTTGTAAGAGAATAACTCTCTTACCCGGGGCACAACTTCCCCTAGCAACGTCGACAGACAGACTGTGTTCAACCTAGCTCTGCAACATATGAATCTCACTGAATTTGGTGTAATTTGATAGGCCAAGCCCAAGTCACATGATTGATGGAACAAGCAGATACACAAAATTCATGAAAACCTTTGTATAATTTTGCATAGTCCTGCATGGAAATTATCTACAATTATTATTACCCTATCATTGATAAGAGTTACACTTGAGTTTTGCTTTACTTAAAAAATCATATTTCTAAAATAATTACAAACCTCAGAGTATACACAAATCGAAGCTATTTATTTAAATAATTCCTTGTCAAATTTTCATGTAAATCGGTTAACTACCGCTGCCGCTATATCGATCGCAGATTATCACACCCGCACACGCGCACCATTTCATACAAAAAATACATGACAATATAGTACAATTTTTAATGAAGAGTTTGGTGTAACATATATGCTTATCATTTTTTAAATACAAAGCTTATGACTAAAAACAAAATAATATTTTAAACAAATTTAAACAAGAAAATGCTTGTCATTCATGTACTCTGATATAAACAGCATATCTTATCATCCTGTGTTCTGTTGCAATATAAAACTCAATATATCTGAGGATTCATGGGTACTAAACACAAATCCACACCGTTACACCGATTGCCACCAAATTTGGCACAGGTAACCTTCGGCACAAGGCAGAAAATACTGTTTAACATGGAATTTGATATTTTGCTACATTTGCACGATTTAGGCCCTTTTAATTATGCCTTTTCGTTGACGCGTATAAAGATGTCAAAAACACCATGGAGTCAAGAATTAATTATCATAATAACAAGTAAATAAACAAATAATATTTAGCGGCATCAGAATTGTACCTTCATTCGTTCCTGTAGTTTTAATGTTTATAATATGCGATTGTATCGATATATTTTGTAATTTTTTATACAGATACGTCGATGTATTTTGTGATTATTTTAAACGATTATAAAATTTATGTTTATACGTATTTCTGATGATGCAATTAATAAATAATGAAATATATTCAATACTACTTCTAAAGATGTCAAAAACACCATGAAGAATTAATTGCCATAGTAACAAGTAAATAAACTAAAACTATTTAGCGGCATCGGAGCTGTACATTTATCCATTCCTGCACTATAATTTCGATGTTTTATATAGCCTAATATTCGATTGTATCGATACATAACGATGTGGAAAAAAGAAGTGCTAATTGTAAATTGTCCTATTACTTAATGCAAAGAGAAAAGACGTGTAGTTTTCATTTGTGAGGTTAGGTGACAATGGTTTTTGGTTTTTAGTTTACTGCTGAAATAATTGAAAGCCATTGTTGACGAAAACATAACGTTTAATGTGTTATGCAATGCTTCTAACACAGAAACGCTTAAAATTAAGAATTTAGCGTTTATGATTTAACAGGTACTTTATAAATATCTCCAAAGGTTATATAAACGGGTCCTTTTAAATTTCCAAAGGCTGTTGCACCAACATTATAATTTAGTACTTGTTAAAATAGTACAAGTGTTGAGAACAACTTTGGAGAGAATTTGACTAATGAGTAGGCCTACAAAATTTTATACAAGCTGACAGAACGCCATATAGACATAGACAATAAAAATTATATTAAAATACCTATTAAAAGTCATTTATAATAACACATTTATAATAATTCTAATAACACATATACTTTGCACAAATTAGTGAGCAAGCTCTAAAGGTCACGTAGTTTACTATTGTGTTAATGTATATACTCAGTTTATGTTGTAAACGTTTTATATACATCTGCTTTTTCTTCTTTTTCTTCAGGCTGTGGACCTTATGATCCTTACGCACTCCTTGGTTTGACCACCTTTTCTTTGGTCTTCAAATAATTTTTAAATACATTATTTAAAAAATATGTAACACCATTTCTATAACGGAATACTTTGATATACATTACCTTATTTCGGCAGTTCAAACTTCCATTTTACTGAATTTAGTTAGTAAAATAGTAGTAAAAGAAACTGAAATATTGTTGTTTACACCAAATGTGGTTAGCCAGTGTATTGCTTATATTTGCTGACTCGGGATAAGGCGCGGAAATGTGTGAGCGCAGTGCCCAAAAGCTATACAAGTATTTGATGACCTTTGATTACCTACAATTCTCTCTATTCTCAGTACGCCTGTGGCTTCATCACGTTTCTTTGCAAACTACACTCCGCCCACATACAATCGAATAAATTCGTGGTTTCCGTTCCCCGATAACAAGTGCATTGAAACACAAGCAATTCTACTCAATCGCAACCATTTTGACAGTTTTTCTCTGACAAACTTGAGGCGAGCAGCTAAACGTATACTTCGTCAATACATATCCAAAAACATCGGTGGAATATTCGCATTATATACTGTTACCCATAAATCCAATGTAGAATTTATTCATTTTTTACCACGCACATATTTCGAGAATGCATACATTGTTCAAAATTTCTTAATGTTAGTAAAACCCACAGCTGTTTATATGTAGCGTGTTGTATAAAGACGCAAGACTTAATGTTGCGTTAACAACAATTGCCTTTTGAAAAATTACAGATAATTTAATTTCACGATAATAACCACTTATTGCACAAAAGAAAGGAATACAAATTTATGTGGTGACTAACCACATAAGTTTGGTAGTGATTTTGGCCTTCGTGTGTCAGATGAGATGGGCAGGAGAGTGTTCTCGCAACAAATCCTTTGCCTAAGGCGGAATGCCTCAAGCTGCGACGTCTTGATAAAACCACAAGACTTCCAGATTTATTGAGTCATCTAAATGGCAACTAAGTGGAATTCGCATGCATCCTAAAGTTACTGCAATGCGACTTTTAAGAACAACAGCAGGTTATTTTTTCCTAGAGAGGAGAAGATGTAAAATCGCTAGAGGAATATTTTTTTCGGCGGGATCGTGTCGCCCGCTTGTTGCCCTTATCCGTAAAATGTTGTAGGATTTCGTTCGGCTAAGTTCTGCCAAAATTATTTTCTTAACACTGTCGCTTTCTGTGGTCTGAAGAAGACACCCCGAAGGTGGTATACGAAACGTTGCAGACGATGTCGAATTTATACAGCAACCGACCACGGCCTAGAATGTAATAACTTTTAGTAGGTAAACAGTTCGATCGTCAAGTCAAATAACATAATCCCAGTGGCTGCGTTGAGGTATCAGCGTATTTAAAACAGAGGTGTTGGTGGACCCTAGTTGGTGACGTAATAGCTTATCTAGAACTTAGTTCTTGGAGTGCAGATGATGATGATGATTCAACGTCATCGGGAAAGTCGGCTGAAGTTAAAGCATTCACGGCTTTACACAAAAGCACACTCATAGCTTGTCCCATAAACCGCGTAACACTACGCTTAACATATATTTACGTCTACTAACCTGCATTATTACATTTCTAAAAATTGCGGAGGTAAAATATTTTTTTAAATCCGTATTACTGTGTTGCCAGTTTACTTTACATGGCCATTTTTATTTATGATGACACTCATTCGTCTACGGAACCATTAAGAAATTTTACAGAAGAAGCAACTGAACGTTTACAAATAACGAACAGGAAATCAATACGCTTTTAATGCACATAGCTGGAATTCATAACGGCACTGATATAATTACCATGAACGTATTAAGCGTATTTATTTTCAATGTAGTGTTACTACGGTCTACTGTTCGTACTGATGGTACAGTGGAAAACTGAAGACAAGACACCAGTGAAGTCACTAAATATCACCCTTAATTATCACAATTAAACAATTTCTAATCAATAAGATAGTCTCTTCCAAAAAATCAAATAAAAACCGTTCACGTGCAATAATAATGTAAACTATTATAGTCTCACACAATTATGAAGCACGTAACACTTTCCCAGAATACTATGAACCGCACTAGAATAAATCGTCACTAAAAACTGAACTAAAGGTTGCTGAAATATTGTACTTTTACCCCGCTGAGATTCCAGAATATTCCCCAATAGGCGCTTACTAGAAAACACTAGAGCGTATTTGATTGCGGCCTGGAACACAGCGCGCGCGGACCGGTATGATCTGGAGAAGTCTCGTTGCGGACGCGTGACAAGTATTACGTAATTGTCCTTCATTTCAAAGTAGTAGCAATATGTACGCACACACACATTATAGCCGGGCTCCGCTTGAATAGCCGAGAAGCACGTAGTGTGTTCCGTATTGTCTTAGCAGTAGGCTACTTATTCTTGTTTTTTCTGCGACATAGCTATGAAGTATTTTTGTTTAGCAAGTTTTGTTTTGTAATTCTAGCGGGACTTAAATGCCAGTGAGAGAGTCAATGAGAAAATAAATGTTTTACACTACTGCTACTTTTACACCAGTGTTACCGCGTCAAAAAATCTACTACCATGTCCAAATATGTGTTCTAGTCTATTTACATGCAGAAATGTGGTTGAAATTTTGATTTACTTACTGTGATACTGTTAAGCGATTGTTTGTGTCTGTGTCGCAAAAGCATCGATACGATAAAAAGACAATCAAATAACGGGGCAGCAGAGGTTTCCCGACAACAGAAACCAATATATTTAAGTCAACGGGTAGAGACATTATTATTACGCTTGGAAAGGAGACTCCCTAACGTCAGAGATTTCCACTTTCTTTAGAATAGCATTAAAGTCATCTGCGCGCAATATTATAATTGTGCGGTATAGGACGTTAATGCAATAAAAAAGGGGCTAACTCCGTTTCTCCCGTGTTACGTTTCTCAAAGTTTCCGGTCTGCGCGACTTGATTACTGCATCTAAACAACATAGAAATACATTATGTATGTATGAATCATACATTACTGTCTCCGACCACCTTGTTCGAAGACGAATATATTAACAGTTTACCTTTACGCATTCAAGCCGCAGCAGTTACATACAGCGATATCGTAAAATCGGACCAAATTTTAAAATCTCATAGCAACGTAAAACATTCAAATACTTTAGCAGATAAACACTTGTTTTACTTTTATATTGTCTCTGTTGAATTTAATAACATCTGTTTTATAATCGCTATTTGACCCCTGTTACTAAAGCGTTTGTGTATAAATAATGTAGACATTCCATGCATTCGGAGACTGTAACAAAGATATTTACATTTTCTTAGTATTTTTTAAAAACACCAGATACGAAACATAAATTAAATTTGAATGATCTTCCTCTATTTATGATATATATGTGTCCTTCTAACACTTCTTTATAAGTACATTACGTCATTTCTTACTTTTTTATCATTCAAGCATTGTGTATGTTCTCAGTACCGCTGAAAATTATAATTTTTGCGAAAACCAACCCTATCGAATATTTTATTCTTCGCATCTTCCTTTCTACTACGTACTCATCCCTTTTTGACTAGACAATACATTTCTTTAAGCACTTAGTAGTGAGTTTTACAAAGCACAGTACAACGGTGTAATTAATTAATTTGTGAATTACTTAATTACTTAATTTAATTACGTATTGATTAATTAAGTATACCCTTCACAAGCAAATTACAACAATGTAATAAAGATGCAAATCTATTAATTACTCAGGTTCCTTACTTTATGATTAATATGATTCTTTATGTTTATTGATCAATAAATAATATAGATCGATCCGTGCGTTAGTCGCCACTTACAACAGTGTAATTTAAATGCTAATATAAGATTCTAGAATTCTCAAGAGTGTCCACTCAATACACGTTACATTTATGTCGTTATAATAGTGAATTGAATTGTGGATTATACATTGGGTTTTCTGATAATGATGAAAGCATTATTGGTTTCCTTACGTACTAATTTATTATATGTTTAAACAATTGTATTCAATAACAAACATATATTCCTGGTACCTGCAAATACATCAAAAGATCGAACATATACGTATCAAAATATAATTTCCTTCTTAATCGCTCTCTGAAATACATATAACATATGACATTATACATACAACAAAATCAAATAATATTTACTTTGTCTAATGCGTTCATTCATCCAGATGGATTAGCTTTAATAGATCATGATTATATTTAAATGCAACCTTCCTTTAATAACTTTTCTTATCATTACTCAGGGTAGATTCTTTGAAAGAGACAGGACAGTAGTTTGAGTATACTAATAAAACCATAAAGTGTTACTTGATAATAGTTTATCCGTTATACTCCATCGGTGTTAGATTCCAGGTGATGACGATTAATTAAAAACGGTGCTCCATTGGATGATGATGATGATGATCACTTTCACTGGATATATGCACACGCGTCGTTAACAGAATAGTGTAGGTGTGTTATGTTTATTCACTGTCCGCACAATTCATCTCGTCTCCGCGTACAACCATCATTAAGTAATAAATGCTTACTCAAGTGTTCAGTGTGGTTCTTTGTGTGTCTACACTAGGTATTAGTGTGTGGTTGTATAATAGTTCTTTTTAAATAAGAGTGTCTTGATTACTGTAAATTATGAATATTACTGTGTCGTTCACGCACATTGTAAATTGTTGTTCGTCATACTGTTTTACTAAGTCGCAAAAACGATTCTAATTTTCTAAGTTCAACAATGTTCAATCCGAACTTCACTATGTCCGTTTAGTTCTCCATACCGCGTACCTCAAGACTTCACGGCTGATCGATATACCGATACACTATCGAAAATTCACGTGACTGTTCTTGATATTAGTACTGCACTTAATTAACTTATGAAATTGTCTGTAACATTATAGATTGATCACGAGAGTTATGTTTCTCTCTAATACTATTATAGTCCGAAAATATTATAAGTCTCTTCGCGAACTACTCGATAAGACTCCGTCGCGTACTACTCGAAAAATTATGTTAGACTCCCAAAAATTATTATAAGACTGCCAAAATATATTATAAGACTGCTTCGTCCCGTGTCGGACATATAGTTTTTATCAACGTCTCCCTACTAGAATTTGGTCTCTGGCTTGTCCACACCTAAGATTACTATGACAGGCTGAATAACTACCCTCTCTCGAAATCTTGTCCCACCATTTCGAAGTCTTCTAGTCTTCTTCCCTCTGATTTATTCTTCTCCTGATTACTATGGAAACTGGCTTCTCCTTCGCTCTCTTTCGTGACATACTCTGTTCTGATAGGTGGTTGGATATGTCCTTTGAATCGGCTGTCCATGCGTCACTCTCGTTCGGAGAAATGCAAGACATTGCGCGCCTGTCATTCAACCTATTTTCTCGAGTTTTAAGCAAGGGTTTGCACTAACATCTTGGAGTATTGTTCATTTCTGTAACTCCGCGTCCTGGCAATTAACCATTTTCCATCAAGTGTCAGCAGCTGCAACCCCCCCGCTTTCGCGTCTTAAATCTCATTATGTCACTTAGACGTTACATCCCGCTGTGCGACGTCGTTGCTTCTATTCACAATTTGTTGTTCACATCGTTTCTATAGACTGCAACGCTTCTTCAAGCCTTTGTGCCTCGCCTCGTTTTTTGTCGTGATCTCGTTTCTTAACTAAACCCTTAAATGTCTCCTCGCTTCGATTGTGCGTAAACGTGTGACTGAGCCCAAGTACATTGTTCGGTTTGTTTTGATGTTATAATTCTCCGTTGGTCCTCTCCTGTCAACTTGAGTCGTCGTTGCTTTTGTTACCTGGTGCTGAACACGCTTCCATTGTCTGATATTGGCGTTGGTTGTCGCGTATCCCAATTAACTTTGTTTACGGCCCTGTTCTTGGAGTCGCTGCCACAGCTGCGTGTGAACAGACTGTTCGAGAAGGAAAATAATTTTTTTAATTTTTCGATCGCTACAGCGTCCCTAATGTGGATTTAATGACGTGACCTCAGGGAACAATTGAATCCAGATTCTGCGCCCTTTGTTCGCCCTGCCCATCTTCGTTTGTGAGAAGTATATCTTGATGACCTGCTTCTGTAATGTTTGTTGCATTTGGTATACCTCCCTTTTGGTTTTGATCAATTATTTGAATTTATTGCCATCCATTTGGATTGTTTGGATCAAACACGCATCTAACATGAACGCACGTATGTGTCAATTGTGTAAACATGTTTACATCTTATTATAAACAAATTATAAATATTCAATAAATGTTTGAACTAACTACAAAACAATTTGACATTACTTCTTAAAGAATAGACATGTAATTCACCAATAAATGAACTAATATAAAACTTAATTATCTGAAGACTACGCTTCACGTATAGTAATAAAGAAAATCCTTGACTAAGTAGTCCAAGTATTCCTCTAGTTACCTTCATTGCATAAACACATTGCTAATTTAGTTAATAACAGTTATGATCGTTGTGTTGTTACCTTTAATCTATATCACAATCGCTCCTATTTACTAGACATGTACACATATTCTTAAAGTAAACATTAAGTAATTTTAACCTAACATCAGTTCAAAATTTAATCTAGTTATTATACATAATTTCGTCAATTTGGTTTACTTTACATAAGAAATACTGATCTACACTGATCATTCACATCCTTTTTTTTATTTATTTCATCTGTGACAATTTATTGCCATTTAATTAGATTAGAGTTTTATAATGAAAATGTCTTTTCATTCACTACATTCCATAAAAACAACATTAATCAAAGTGTTCACTCACTTGTATCACTTAACGTATCGTTAGTCTTTTATTCACATGTGTTATTCTTAAGGGATTACATAAATCTTTAAATTTAAATTTACAATACATATCGTGTTTTGATGGTTGGCTAGCCTGAATGAGATTCACGCGTCAACAACCCTAGCGTATGTGACTCAACTCATCAGCTAATACAATAAGATATCCTTTTATCTTCTCCCTGTAGATTACACACCATCCTTCCGTTCGTGGTACTTCTTAATTTGTCTTATATTAAATTTTCCTCGGACCTTGTTTTTATCTTCGCAGTCGACGAGCTGGTAAGTAGCGTCTCCAAGGATCCGGTGTATTCTATATGGTCCACTATATAATTCATAGAATTTGTCGATTGTTTTTTTGAATTGCGT
This sequence comes from Magicicada septendecula, assembly GCA_034769895.1. Taxonomy (NCBI): domain Eukaryota; kingdom Metazoa; phylum Arthropoda; class Insecta; order Hemiptera; family Cicadidae; genus Magicicada; species Magicicada septendecula. The sequence goes on along the minus strand of CM068375.1, from coordinate 331,934,451 downwards.
CGGATTGATAGTATGTTCTTATTAAAACTTTCTCCCCGATCTCAAATTTAGTAACTACTTTACTTTCATTAATTAACTTTCCTTGTTTTTCTCTCTTTTTCTTTATTTTTTCGAATATTTTGCTATTATCTGTCTTTTCAACTCCCACAATATCTTGGTCTAAATATTTCTTCCATACTCTTGTTGATTTCCTGCCGAGGTGTGCTTCATAAGGTGTTACCTCAATGGTGTCATGATAAACCTCGTTTCAATTATTTTGACATATCGTGACCATTTGGTATGCTGGTCACGCACAAAGATTCGAAATAAATTACCAAGTTGCCTGTTGACTCTCTCTGCTAAATTGCACAAGGGTTCCTTATAGCTGTATATTTAGGTTGAATGTTCAACTCCCTCAGCCCATTTATCCATTTCTTGGAAGTAAACTGAGTTCCGTTGTCGGTAAGTACCGCCTTTGGAAAACCCACTTCTTCGCAGTATTGTTTCATTCTCCTCAATGTTGTTGTCGTCGTCGCCCTTCGGTGTGTAAACTATCTGACGTATTTTGTGAAATTGTCGATAACTACAAACAGGTATTTAACTCCGTCCGCTGCCGTGGGTAAGGGTCCGTAGTAATTAGCACTTACAAGCTCACCCCTCCCTAATGGTATAAACGCTTTCGTTCCACCGAACAAAATCCTGTTACTGGTGTCCTTACATTTTTGACATATATCACACGTTTTTATGTGAACTTTCACTTTCTTTAGCTTCTTGTCCATAGTGAAATGTTCTTGTAATATTTCCACGCATTTTTTCGCTCCTAAGTGACCGTACATACTGTGTGTTTCGGCAATTAATTTTCCAGATACACTATCAGGTATATACAGCTTACACTAGTTCTTGCGTCGACTATATAATTTACCATTAACGTATTTATAAAATTCATTTAATTCCTCATCTACGCTTCCTACATTAATTTTATTAATAATAGATTTAAGCTTAATATCATTGAGTTGGCATTTTCCGATGTCCTTGATGATTCTGCTCACCTCCTTATCCATTTTAATCGTTATATGGTTAACCAAGTATTCGTATATATCCTCGTTGACTTCTTCTGGTGTGGCGTCTGTTGGATTTCTACTTAGAATATCGGCAACAACGTTGTCCTTACCTTTGCAAAGTACAATGTCAAATTTATATTCTTGAATGCTTAAGATCCATCTTGTTATGCGGGAATTGTTTAAATGACACTTGTGCATGAAGGTCAGTGCCTTGTTATTAGTGATAACGGTCAATGGTTGTCCCAAAATATAAATGAGAAACTTCTCCAAACATCGTACGATACATACTAGTTCTTTTTCTGTAGTGAAATAATTTCTCTCAGCGCCTTTAAATGTTCTACTTGTAAACGCGATGACTCCGATTCTCCCTTCTTCATCTAACTGGTACAATTGACCACCGTATGCAAAACTACTGGCGTCACATTCCATATGATACTTTTGATTAACTCGAGGAAATTTTAAAATAACAAATTTCAATAAATAATTCCTTGACTTGCTGAAAACAATTATTCAGCTCCGGTCTCCAAATGAATTCCTTTTTCAATAATTCAAGCAGCGGTTGCGTGGTTTCCGCATATTTATCCGTGAAACGGTTATAAAAGTTGGTGAGTCCCTAGAAACCCTTCAGTTGCTTTTGATTTTTAGGAGTAGGAAACTTCATAATAGCGCTTATTTTCTCCTCCGTCGCCTGGATTCCCTGCGTTGTCAGGCGATATCCTAGGTAAGAGATTTCTTGTCTGAAGAATTGCGATTTTTCTAAAGTTATCGTTAAATTTGCTTTCCTTAAATTATCTAATAATAATTCTAAGTGTGCTAAATGTGTTTCTAGACTATTAGAATAACATAGATAGTTATCCACATAAATGATAGTAGTTCTTTTGACCTCTTCTTCTAATACCACGTCTAATCCTCTCGTTAACGCCGCCGAACTGGTACTTAATCCAAATGGTGTGACCGTAAAGCGGTAACATTTACCCTCATACACAAAGTCTGTGAAATCTCGGCATTCTGGCTTTAATGGTACCTGCCAAAAGCTACTGGTCAGATCGACTGTAGACAAGTACTTCATCTCGCTGCATCTTGCCAATATATCATTTATCGGTGAGGCTCCCTCGTAGTCCGCGATCGTCATACTGTTTACCTTCCTCGAATCCAGACATAATCGGACCCTTCCATCCTTCTTTATCACAGTCACAAGTGGGTTTACGAATGGGCTGTTGCAACGTTCAATCACCCCAAAATGTAACATACGACTTATTTCTTCCTGAACTTTCTCCTTGTATGCAAGTGGGACTGGCCAACCTCTCTGGAAATACGGTGTCCTGCCTGTCACTTGGAATTCGTGTGCGTATCAGTCGATTCTTCCGGGGCACTCCCTGAATAAACACCTGTTCGTTACTAAAATTTCCTTTAATCGTGTCAATACATTTTCATCTCCACAGTCAATACTTTCCTTCTTTTCGTCAATACTCCGCATGATTTCTTCATCATCTTCTCTGCTTATCAGCGCCATATGCATGATTGGTATCACATACTCTGCCTCGTCAGCTTTTCCTTTCAACTCGATTATTCTCCTTCCTATATCTATACGGTATCCGGTTTCCTGTAGAAAACTCATCCCTAAAATACATGGTTTAACAAGATCCGGTATAATTGAAAACACACATTCGCTCCTAACTCCATCTATTTCTATATCACATAATATTTGTTTCCTAATTAATTTTGATTTGTTTCCTACTGCGCTAATTACAAGAGTGTTGGTCATGGGCAATATTTCGTACGGTTCTAAGCCCTTCTTTTTTTGATTATACCATGGTTTTGACATTCCGTTGATTAAACTTCCAGTGTCAATTAGAGCTAATACAGTTATATCATTATTAAATTTTATATTTACTTCGGGACATTTTAAAACACGCTGAGCAATTTCCCCTTCATCATCGTACAATAGGTCATTTCGTAAATCAGGTAGAAGGATATGTACGTCGTTGGTAGTGTCATCGTCAGGTAAATTGACTATCTTATTTACTAGGTCGTGTGTTTTTTTTCTCTTCCTGGTGCTGCATTTTGGGTTCGTCGGCCTTCAACGTAGACGCACCTTTGTTCACAAAACTAATAGTGTTGACAGGCTGCCCCCTGCATTCCGGTTGTATTGTGTTCGGGCGGTTACTTTCTCACCCCAATCCCGTTTAGGTCTGTTGTCGCCTCTCTCTCGCCGACTTTCACTTTCTGCTGTCGCTGCGTACTGAAACTCTTTATAATGGTGTGGTCGAATCTGTGTGTATTCGACGATCAATGACTCGAAATTCGGAATAGTGGTTATTCTTCTCGTAATAACGGCCAATTGTACGTCACGACCGAAATGACGTGCGATCTTACGAATCAATTGTCTATCTGTTATCGTGGGCGTCAACTGCCTGCTTTCTAAAAGAATACGCTCGATATATTGAATAGCGCTTACTTGTCCGTCCCAATCGAATCTCCCATACTCGAGGTGGTCTCTAATGTCATCTTGACGTTCTTGCCCCAGTATTTTTGCGTAAAGGCTTCCCAGAACTCTTCAAAAGTGGCTATCTGATTCCTGATGACCCTCCACCAAATACCAGCGTCCATCTCCAGGTGCCTTCCAATCCATTTGATATTGTCATCAGGGTAATATGTCTCTTGTAGTTCCGATAGTTCCTTCAGGAATTTCATGGGATACCTATCGGTCCCATTACATTTAAGATCGTGTTGGTTCGGTCCATTGATTCTGTTTCCGTTCCCACACTCACCTTCAATTAATTACCTTTGCAGTCGCTCTTGTGTTTCTTTCATTTTTGCTATGTGGCAGTTTAATTCTTCTGTGCGTATAGTTTTTTTTTTAGACGTTTCGTCCGGTTTCTGTTCTGTCGAACGTTGTTTGTTATCAACTTCTTCAAGTTTTTGTTTCATGACGTTGTTTGTGTGGCACTGCTCCTGCTGCTTCTGTTGTATTGTTTCGTGTAGTTCGGCTGCCAGCTTTTCCTGTTTTTTGTTAGTGTCTTTGATGTGCGCTTCTATTTTGTTGTTAATCCATTTAATGCTCGTCTGAGTGCTCTGGATGGCCCCTTTCCATTCTTGGCGGTCTGTTTCATGTGCCTCCCGCATTTCTTCATACTTCTTATCTGGGTCTTCCCTCAATTCTGTAACTGAGTCATCCTGTTTCTTTTGCATCTCGTTAAACTTCTCCTCCCAGGTGTGTCGGTATTCGCATAGTTCCGAACGCATCTGCGCTATTTGCTCAGATACTTGTTGCTTCACTTCTTCTTTGTACTGGTCGAGTTTTTCGCTCAGTTTTTCTAGCTTCTCATTCTGTTTTTCTAGCTTCTCGCTAATTACTTCACTTTGTTTGACAAATTTTTCGTTGATTATTCCATTATTTTCGTTTTCTTTCTCCATATGTTTGCTAATTAATGCCATTAGTGTTTGTAGGCTCACATCTTGGGGTCTAGGCGTCGGTCCCCGCGCCCTGTCGTCTGGAGTCTCTACAACGCTGTCTGGATCGCTAGGTGCGTTGTCCTCCTCGGTATTAGGCATACCTAGCTGATTATTAACCTCGAATTCCACACTGTCCGAATTACTGGCCATTCTTGCCTTACTGCGAGTGATCGTTCAAACTAGCCTCTACACTACGAATTATTTCTATCTTACTTTAGGTTAATCTACTCTATGTACCTGCTCTTTACCCGAACTTGTACGTGATACTCTATCGCGTATCAAGCCCCACGTTGGGCGCCAAATTTACAACTGGGTAATTAATTAATTTGTGAATTACTTAATTACTTAATTTAATTACGTATGGATTAATTAAGTATACCCTTCACAAGCCAATTACAACAATGTAATTAAGATGCAAATCTATTAATTACTCAGGTTGCTTACTTTATGATTAATATGGTTCTTTATGTTTATTGATCAATCAATAATATAGATCGATCCGTGCGTTAGTCGCCATTTACAACAGTGTAATTTAAATGCTAATATAAGATTCTAGAATCCTCAAGAGTGTCCACTCAATACACGTTAAATTTATGTCGTTATAATAGTGAATTGAATTGTGGATTATACATTGGGTTTTCTGATATTGATGAACGCATTATTGGTTTCCTTACGTACTAATTTATTATATGTTTACACAATTGTATTCAATAACAAACATATATTCCTGGTACCTGCAAATACATAAAAACATCGAACATATACATATGAAAATATAATTTCCTTCTTAATCGCTCTCTGAAATACATATAACATATAACATTATACATACAACAAAGTCAAATAATATTTACTTTATCTAATGCGTTCATTCATCCAGACGGATTAGCTTTAATAGATCATGATTATATTTAAATGCAACCTTCCTTTAATAACTTTTCTTATCATTACTCAGGGTAGATTCTTTGAAAGAGATAAGACAGTAGTTTGATTATACTAATAAAATCATAAAGTGTTACTTCATAATAGTTTATCCGTTATGCTCCATCGGTGTTAGATTCCAGGTGATGACGATTATTTGAAGACGGTGCTCCATTGGATGATGATGATGATGATCACTTTCACTGGATATATGCACACGCGTCGTTAACAGAATAGTGTAGGTGTGTTATGTTTATTCACTGTCCGCACAATTCATCTCGTCTCCGCGTACAACCATCATTAAGTAATAAATGCTTACTCAAGTGTTCAGTGTGGTTCTTTGTGTGTCTACACTAGATATTAGTGTGTGGTTGTACAATAGTTCTTTTTAAATAAGAGTGTCTTGATTACTGTAAATTATGAATATTACTGTGTCGTTCACGCACATTGTAAATTGTTGTTCGTCATACTGTTTTAATAAGTCGCAAAAACGATTCTAATTTTCTAAGTTCAACAATGTTCAATCCGAACTTCACTATGCCCGTTTAGTTCTCCATACCGCGTACCTCAAGACTTCACGGCTGATCGATATACCGATACACTATCGAAAATTCACGTGACTGTTCTTGATATCAGTACTGCACTTAATTAACTTATGAAATTGTCTGGAACATTATAGATTGATCACGAAAGTTATGTGTCTCTCTAATACTATTATAGTCCGAAAATATTGTAAGTCTCTTCGCGAACTACTCGATAAGACTCCGTCGCGAACTACGCGAAAAATTATGTTAGACTCCCAAAAATTATTATAAGACTGCCAAAATATATTATAAGACTGCTTCGTCCCGTCTCGGACATATAGTTTTTATCAACGTCTCCCTACTAGAATTTGGTCTCTGGCTTGTCCACGCCTAAGATTACTATGACAGGCTGAATAACTACCCTCTCTCGAAATCTTGTCCCACCATTTCGAAGTCTTCTAGTCTTCTTCCCTCTGATTTATTCTTCTCCTGGTTACTATGGAGACTGGCTCCTCCTTCGCTCTCTTTCGTGACATACTCTGTTCTGATAGGTGGTTGGATATGTCCTTTGAATCGGCTGTCCATGCGTCACTCTCGTTCGGAGAAAAAGCAAGACATTGCGCGCCTGTCATTCAACCTATTTTCTCGAGTTTTAAGCAAGGGTTTGCACTAACATCTTGGAGTATTGTTCATTTCTGTAACTCCGCGTCCTGGCAATTAACCATTTTCCATCAAGTGTCAGCAGCTGCAACCACCACGCTTTCGCGTTTTAAATCTCATTATGTCACTTAGACGTTACATCCCGCTGTGCGACGTCGTTGCTTCTATTCACAATTTGTTGTTCACATCGTTTCTATAGACTGCAACGCTTCTTCAAGCCTTTGTGCCTCGCCTCGTTTTTTGTCGTGATCTCGTTTCTTAACTAAACCCTTAAATGTCTCCTCGCTTCGATTCTGCGTAAACGTGTGACTGAGCCCAAGTACATTGTTCGGTTTGTTTTGGTGTCATAATTCTCCGTTGGTCATCTCCTGTCAACTTGAGTCGTCGTTCCTTTTGTTACATGGTGCTGAACACGCTTCCATTGTCTGATATTGGCGTTGGTTGTCGCCTATCCCAATTAACTTTGTTTATGGCCCTGTTCTTGGAGTTGCTGCCACAGCTGCGTGTGAACAGACTGGTCGAGAAGGAAAATTAATTATTTAATTTTTCGATCGCTACAACAGGGAAATCGCCCAGCATCGTGAACATACTCTGACTTTATCTGAGACAATGACACGACCGAACGCGGGAAGCTCATGTTGAAGAAGGATCTGAGCCGTGCGTAGAGCGTAACCACTGGGAGATTAAATTTTTCCTTCCTCAGATCCTGACAGGCCGCAGGTATTTTAATGCATACTGTTATCTGATGCGGACGACGGTGTCGCCTTAATTCTTTAGTGTAGAAAACTGATATTTGCCACTCCTTTTTCGACTGCTCGCTGTTCCAAGAAGATCGGTTGGTTATCAGCACAATGTTAGAAGAATGCCGCCCCACAAAATTGTCGGAGTAATGCTGAAAAACTGGGACAGCTGCGTAGCCGTCGCGGCGCATTTTTAGTCCGTTCTACGTGATAAGGGAAATGATGGGTGTTTTGCGTAAGACGTGAGTCTCACTGAATTATGGCATACTTAAGTGGACAGGCTTTGGGAAGTGTATTTTGCAGCACGCCTCAGGTTTAATTAATACAGAATCATTCCCAGATTGAGGGTGCTGTGAACAAGGAAATTTGGTTTTTTAGTGCGGTAAAAATCTCAAAAACCAGGTAGTCATCCATTCTGTCTGTGACATTGGAAGGTTTTTGTCTACTGAAAAGGAACAATTACGACGACTACAACATTGGCCATAGACAGCTTATACTTTAGTTGCCGGTGAGTATGAAAGGAAACTCATATTAGAGTCTGCTGAAACCAATATCGATCATAGTCATAGCAACGAGTTTATAACAAATCCACCTAGGCTGGCAAACATGTGCAAGGGTTATTACAACAATACCTCAAAAACCAGTCATATTAGGCAAAATTGCTAATGCTCCGAAATGTCTTATATTTCAGTATAAGCACTGAACTACTATGTGGCATGTAGACATAAGAATAATCTGTGGTAATAGCTGACAGAATGCAATAATAATTTAATCATAATAAAAATAAAACTTATTTTAATATAATAATAATAACAATGAAAATGATATTTATAATGATAACAATTAATAGCAAATAATCCAATAATATATGACTGAGATTTTAAATTTAATTTTTTCCTCAAAAAACCATTAAGCACACCTTATGTAATATTAGTAACAAGCCTCTCAGTAAATGACTAGAGTGTCATCTCTAAGTAATAGACAGCGATTAAAATTTGACAAAGTTACTTCATGACAAATTAACTTCTTCACGCCAATGGATTAGTAACGCATTGAAGTGTTCAGTTATTTTTCATAAAAAATCATCGAGGAATTGGATCGTTGAGAAAAGTAATTGAATGAGAAGCCATGTGATTGTATGGCATTGTGTTCGTGTCTTACAATAAAGGGAAGATTGAAGAAAATTTACACTCAGTTCATAGCTGCCACTTCACGTACTGTAGTACGCTTACAGTGATTTGGATTTGTGTGAACACTTCTGCTAATTAACTGCGTTATAGCAGAGCTGAGCTCACTACGCAAAGTGCCTATGCTTAGAAAGCAGAGATAATTTGCATCACCCTTACCGTTTTTCACACGTACGGGTAAAAGTGATTTCCTTGAATATTCAACTTTTCGTCGTCATAGCGAATGAAACTACAGCATACGGTATTTAATGACTCTAGCTTTCATACACTCTTTCTTTTGTAAATCGTGATAATCTGACGCTTTAAAGACTCATAATTTTAAGATAATTGTTGTTGCATCTTCTTTTTGCTGTCTAGGCAGCCATTACCATTATTTTCAATCTGTCCATGTTCAATTACTTGTATAATTATTACCGTCCGGATGTCAGAGACTTCGCTTATCCCAATAAGAGACTTTGCAAGCCTCTTTTTGTCCAACGTATTGTTCACACCCTCTTTTTGCGTTTTCTTAAATCAAACACGTTCCCGTCGTTTAACTCAAAACAAAGTGCAACAGCGTTTTGTCACAACGGTCAGTAGTCATCCAGTCCACGTGGCCTTGTAGTAGGAATCGCTTTTTGTTTATAACGTTTAAACAGTTTAGTCTACACATATTTGTCAACCGATGTCTTCGTATATAGTAAACTGGAGTCTAGACTCCATTGGCAGATCTAGTCGCATGTTCAAAAATGTAAATCGTAATAATCAATAGTTATAGAGTGTTCAGCCTGCATAACACGTGTTACAGCTCGCTTAGAAAAACTACTAAATTCGCTAAAGAAACTATTCCCAGCATGGTTTTCATTAAAAGTAGATCATGCTGAGATTGGATCTTTACAATAATCCAAGTCACTGAAAGCAGAGAGAATGTCTGTTACCCGCTTTCATAGCTTCCTTCCACTTCTGAAAGGCATTTAATAGAACGAATAGGGTAGGCTGTGGGTAATATTTGTAAAGGAAGGGATCCCGCAACATCTCATTGGAGTCATGCAAAGTCTTTATGTAGAAAAGAAGTACCTCACTGTGACAGGATACCGAACATAAATTCTGTCACTTGTAAAGTACATCAAGGGTTTGATCAGGGCCTCAGCAGTTGTAAAATAAGTCAATAGTCCCAACTATCACTTTTTCTATTCAATTTATATATAGACTATGTCATACACGATTGGCAGATAAACCTTTCACAGCATTTGGTAACGCTGAGACTAACAACGTTGTTGTTTCCTGATTACTGGGCTGCCGTGTCAAACTCCGAAAGCACCTTGCAAGTAGCTGTAGACTCACTGAATCGAATCTGCAAGGATCTTGTATTACAGATTTCTAAACTGAAGATCAAGGTGGTGGCTCTTCATGGAACTGATCCCATACGGCCAAAAAGTCTTGTGGGTGGTAATGTTATCGAACAGGTCAGCAATATGGAATATCTGGCCTATAATGTGTGTTACATAAAAATGACGTAGTGAATAAGCTACAAACGTTTTCCCAAATGTGCGAGACCAACAGAAAAAATTTAAAATTAACAAGTATAGAAACACACCTAGAGTTCTACAAGGATATACTACTTCCATATTTTTATAAAGGTCTGAGAATTTAACTTCAACGAAATCCCAAGCCAGTCGTATTCAAGTGGTCAGAATAAGGTTTCTGAGGCACGTGGGAGCGTATATTCTTCCAAATAAGGGGAACAATTTACAGCAGGAACTCACTTATAGAAGTTTGTTTGATAGGACTCCCCAGTATCGCCTAGAAAATTTGTAACATTCTAACCAAAGAATGATTGCCGCATCCCAAAAAAATGGACAACGGAGCGGAAAGACGGAAATGTGAGACGTCCGAAGAAGAATTCAATTCTAGTCTATATTCTTGGGACCGAAACAAACCATTTCTTATTTAATCCGTGATTAAGATGATGCAAATTATTATCTTCGTCTCTCTTATGTATGAGAAAACCATGTAATTATTTCTCAGACCGACTGTGATAAACTATCGTCTGTATATTTTCTATTTCTCATGGAAACTCAATTTCTTTCATTCTACTTTTACATTGACACAAACTTAATTTCCACTAAAGTGTTCTTCATTTACTTAGCATTTATCAATTAACAGCACCAAATAGCAGTTTGTTTCTTTATCTTCTACTCTGGAGGTCAACTTCCCACTAGCTCTTCACTCTTCAGTTCTACATGTAGCAGTACTTTCTACGATAAATATACCTAACTAAATATCTACATTTCAGTTGATTGGACACACGTTGTTACACCAGATTTATTCCATTTATTTGATTTTTTGGGCGAGACTCCCACGGTGTACTATAACATCTTCCTTTACCACGACATCTAAAAACCAATTCAATGGCTGTATATCTTCCTTTGTGTGAAATCAACAAATCGGAGCATAACATGCAGGTCATCTGTAAAGTTTAAGACAATCTAAAGTCCTAATTACAATTTTCAAATATTCTTAATTTTTAAGACTACCGTGGTGTAGTCTTTAAATCTAAAGTAAAATATAACCTTTTAATATCGTGACACTACCCGAGGCTCCTGTATGTATAATCAAAGATTTTGTCAAATCCCAGCATAAATTTTTATACACATAAAGTAAAATCGACGAACAGAGTAATTCAGACTCGCCTGAAGCTAACACGTTTATGTTAATGTTGTACATTGTGCTCTAGCAGAGATTCAGCCAGTGCTGGATTTTAGTTATTAAAATTATGCAAACATTTATGTAAATTAAAATTAGAGATGAATATTCAAAAAGGATGTCTGGCTACTGGCAGTCAACGCATGGGAAACTGCGGCTAGTTATGCGACCACTATACTTGGCTATTTAATTGCGAATTTGTGTTGTATTGCCATTATGAAATTTAATTTTATAAACTTTTGGGCCGACGCGACGGTGACAAACATGTGACACGCGGGAGTATATCTGTGTGTGTGTGTGTGTGTGTGTGTGTGTGTTTGGGGGGATCATACGTCTTACGACGTTGTCCGATGCCTAATCTCCATTGTTTACTGTCGTTGCAGTTTTCGTCATTTTGTCCTCTGTGGCTGATTAATTTTCTTATGCCATCTATCCATGTTTTCTTGAATCTTTTCTTCTTTCTGTGCTCTCTACGTATCCATCTCATTGTTTTCTTTGGTAATTTGTCTTGTCCCATTCATTGTACGTGGTCGTACCTGATTAGTTGTTTTTCTGTAATGCAGTCGATGATTGTCTTTTGTACGCACATTTCTTATTTGATCGTTTATTTCGAATTCGCTCTAGACTTGAAATTTTAGCAGCTCGTCTCGAAGCATCCATTTCTGTAGCTTCTAGCTTCCATTTTACCTGTTCTTTTATTCACCATGTTTTAAATCCGTATATCAAAGTGCTTTTAACCATACTACCGTATATTCTTTTCTTCCTTGTGTTCCAATTTCTGTATTCCATTTAATTACATTTAACGATCTAATTATTTGTTTTGCTTTGTTTATTCTTATTTTTTTTTAACATCATCTGTTCCTTCATCATTAAAGTTTATTTTTAAGTATTTGTAGCTGTTGCATTTCGACACACAGTTACTGCTTTTATATTATATAGTTATATGAAGTGAGTAAAACTCCTTCTAGTAAGTAATATTACATTCTACAAAGCACAACTGAAATATTTTGCAACGATACTCTTAACAATTCACTTTTGCACATAACTTATGCTATTACTCATTTGTGCGCACTTACCCACGTCTCGAAGGTATACTCTTCTTCTGCAGTATTTACCTTGATGTTTCCCAGCTAGGTCGTAGGCTTTGGTAGTTAATTGAGGGTGGATAAGCACGTGAATATCGTTACAAATAAAGAGTACAGAGGATTTAGTACTGGTTGTGAAATTAGTACGACTTTGTTAATAAAATTATATTCATTTTGTTTCTTAATTAAAAATTGCAAAGTTTCATCTTATTAATTAGTGTGTGGGTTAACTAATATTTAAACACTTATATTCACTTATACGAATATCGTATAATTATGACGTGGCAAACTCTTAGCTCTTATAGTCTAAGACACATTATACACAAACATAAAACATATATGACCTGGAATATTTACACAGACATATAATACATAACACATATATTATTACAGTGCGTGATGAACACGTACGAAATTGAATATTAATATTGACTTAGCAAGTGTGGTTTTTTTTCTTATGTACCACTTCATTAAAACAAATAAATAATTAAACATTTATACAAATTCTAATAGAGACCATTCTATTACTTTATTTAACTATACTCCTAATGCCTCAATTAATTAAAATCTACTATTGAAGTAAACTTTCGTACTTGATTTTACGTTACAGTTACTTGATTTTAATTATTTAATTATAATATAAAAATACAATAAAATATAGTTTCTCTAATTACAATTTATATACGACATTAATAAGCTTAATGTTCTTTGTTATAAATTATTATTCTCTGAACTTTTATTAATTATTCATTATGCAAATAAAAATAATAAAATTTATGTAAACTTGGAAATGGAATCTAGAGCCTTTTTGTGATAGGTCTCAAGGTCATTTATAAGATTGAATAAATGTGTGACTTCACCTGCATATTTCTGCAACCATTTAACTGTGTTGTTACCGTCACCTGGACCCTCGAGTTTTGGGATCCCCTTCCGGTATCACCTTCTCTGTCTCTGCGTCGTTTGGAATTACTCTCTCCGTCTAATGGATGCTGAGTTCTGACATGAACCTCTGGTCGTGATGATGTACGGCTGGCTGTAGCTGCGTGTGGCTGTCCCTGCGTCCTCTATTATATTGCTCTGTTTCCTCACCTCTCCTCGTCTTTTCTCTCGTGGATGTGTCGAAGTTCTACGTGGACTTCTTGAAGTACATCGACGACGTTTCGGCTCCTCGTAGATTACGGTATTATTGTCTTTCACATCACTCGTGTATATCACTAATTACTTTCACCGACGTACTGCCGGTTCCATCGCACTTTAGTTTACGTAATACGATTTAAAACATTACTTAAATTTTAGTAAAATTTGCGGTGGTGAGATGCGTGGACTTGATGATCTGAGCAAGAGTGTGTCGCTCGCTGGGGTTTTATACTCCTGCCGGCGTTCAACTCCTGTTGAAAACTCTTCGGACAGAGTTGAACAAGTCAGCGCGTCGGTTTATTAACCTACGCGTCTTTTTATGAAGCGCATACTTTTGTATAAATATTATTTGATAAATCGTTAGGTACATTAATAAACTTAACCTATGCAAATTATGAACATTAAGGTGTGTATACTATGAAAGTTATGGCAAAATTTCACACGGTAGCTGAACGGTTCCCACGATCATAGACCTCTTAGTATCGAATTGTAGCGCCGGGCGCCAGCTTTGTTTCTACACATGTCTCTGATTCGTGTGACTTCTCGTTTTCGTTCAGCACTTAAAAAACTGTGTAAAATTTTCCATAATAGTATACATAATTCAACTTGTTCTTCATTTACACACTAACACTAACACACACACACAAACTGATACCAAACGTTGCCTGCAGCAATGACGTTTCAGCTGCCGGTCGAGGCGTGTTTCGTCTTCCTTCGCTGCGTTTAAAGCCAACAAGGCTTGGCAATTCCATATGCATGTTCATTTACAATTATTTCCTTATTTAAAATTAATTAATACGTTTGTTTATTTTATTTCCGTCTTATTCCTAACGCTTAATTATTACATTATTTTCATTATTTACTTCTTTCACACGACTCATACGTGCGTTCGTATGTTCTCATACCGCAGTCAGGTGTTGATACAGAGAATTATGCTAAACGTATAGTTGCATAAATTCCCCTGCTGGGTAAAAAAAAAATTTTGAATTTTATTCAAATTTTATTTCTTTGCTCAGAAATTATTCATTTTTTTTTTTCTAACTCACACTTAGTGGTTATAAGTGTTCTTAAAATTTGTTCAATCTTTCCCTGGGTGGATTACGTTCCTCCAATGGATTTATAAATTGACTTTGGTTTTTTTTTTCTTTATCCATAGAATTTACGGATTGCTGATGCATGGTACTTTCTAATAGTCTTTCTGTTTGTCGGATCGTAGACGATAAAGGTGTGTCGTCCTTTCCTTGTTTGTAATAAGTATGGTCCCTCGTACAGTCTAAATAGTTTCTTTGCTGTATTGTCGATTCTTTTTTGCACTGGATTGTTTTCAGTAGCACTATCTCTCCTTCATGGAATGTGATGAGTTTGTGCGTTCTGTTGAACTTCTCGATTCTCTTCTCTCCAAGTTTTCCATCCTTTTCTTCGCATTGTCGTACTTGTGAATCAATGGAATTTGCAGGTTTTGGTTTGGAGGTTTATCAATGTTTTTCGACCAGAATCTAGTAGGTCTTTTATTCGTTTCCAGTTCCACCTGTGTATATCCCGTAGCTTTACTCTATGTAGCTTTTAAGGCTTGTTCGAAATATGATAAGTACTCTGCTCATCGGTTATGTTGTTCATTACAGTAGATGCGTAAATGTTTTCCTAACTCTTTGTTTACCCTTGCAGCAAGGTTTCCTTGTGGGTGCCGTATTGACGTTAACACTGGTTGTATGCCGTGCTGCGTTAGTGTTTCTGCCCATGCTTTATTTTGGAATTGTTTACCTTGGACACTCAATATCTTTTTGATTTGACTATACTGCGGTACGTATTTGCGTAGTATGGCATTCAGTACACTTTTAGTGGTGGGTCTTCGAATAGCGTAGAGTCGAACTGCCTTGGTGAAGACATCTATACAAGCAAGTATGTGTTTTGTATCCCCGTGAATAGCTCTCGGAATCGGGCCCAGGAACTCAACTCCTACTAATTCTCTCTTCTCCTGTGTCTTGATATTTTGCATATCTACGTAGGTGTGAAGATTCGGATGTCGGGCTGTTTGACATTCTTAGCATCCTTTTAAGATTGCTTTTATTCTTCTAAACATATTATTCAAAATGAAGTCTTCCTTTAAAGCTAAATGATATTTTAAAGTAGACGTATGTGCTAGACTTTGATGAGATGGTATAATTAGTATTTTTAGCATCACTGGTGATAGGACTTTTCCAATCATAATTGACGAGTTTGTACAATATACTATTTTTTATTGTATATCTACTAGGTAGTGGTGATAACTTCATGCGACTTATTTGAAGAACTTTGTTTTGCTCATTTGCTATATTTTTTAATAAATATTTAAATTTATCATCTGTTTGATATGTAATGTTTAATATTCTAACACCGTTCCACTTAGCTTCATGAGTTTCTTGTATCTCTTGCGGTGGATAACGACTTAGGGTGTCGGCAATTATATTATCCGAGCCTTTACAATATTTTATTGTGAATGAATACTCTTGTATGGCCAGTATCCATCTCATTATGAAAGCGCTTGATGATCCGTGTGTATCTCGAAGTGTGTTCCATACACATAATAACGAAACTGCTTCAAGGCGTATACTATCGCTAAGATTTCCTTTTCTGACGTACAGTAGTGTTTTTCTGAAACTTTGAAGACTCGACTGGCGTATGCGATGACTCGTAGATCTCCGTGTTTATCCTCTTGATACAGGACACTCACTACTGCATAGTCATTGGCATCTGCGTAGATTATAAATCGTCCTCCCCGTTGTGGGTGATGCAGCATAATGTTATGTAGAAATAAACATTTCACTTCACGGAACGCTTCTTCATGATGTAGCTCCCATTTCCATTTGCTTTCTTTTCTAGTAGTTCTAGAAGTGGTTGGATTTTCTCCGCATATAATGATGAAAAACGTCGGTAGTATCCCGTGAGTCCTATCAATGCTCTTAACCCTTTTATGTTTTTGGGTCTTGGGAACCCCGTTATACTCTTTGGCTTGCAAGGGTCTGTTTGTATTCCCTTGTCAGATATTATGTGACCTAAGAATTTTATTGAAGTTTTAATAAATCCGCACTTCTCTAACTTCAGTGAGAGGTTAGCGTCTCTGAACTTTTGAAATATAGTGTTCAGATGCTGAAGGTGTTTTTCCAACGTTGGCGAGATTACAAGGATGTCGTCCACGAAGATCACGGTGTATGGTTCCACCTCTGGTCTTGTGCATTTTCCAAACACTTTACAATTGCTGCGAGGCTTGTACTCAATCCAGAGAGCACTAATCGATGTTGGTAGCTTTTGTTCTTGTAGAGGAATGCGGTATATTTGCGATCTTGTTTGTGAATGGGAATTTGCCAAAACGACGAAGTCAAGTCTAACTTGGTTAGATATTTTGCTCCTTGACATTTGTTGAATAATTCTTCAATATTCGGTGGACAATCAAAATCCTTTTCGACGACACTATTTAGATTCCGCATGTCTAAACACAGTCTTATTTCGTCCGTCTTCTTTTTGACGACAACGAGAGGATTGATGAAGCTGCTGTTGGACCGCTCTATTACGCCGTTATCCAACATTCTTCTGATTTCCTCGTCGAGTGGTTCCGCATATTTCATGGGGATCGGATATGTACTCCGTACGAACTTAGTAGGATCGGTGACCTGAATCTTGTGTTCATAAGTATTCGTAATTGTAGGCACGTCGCTAAATATATCTTGATATTCCTGTATCAGGTCTTCTACTAACTCTATTCTTTCATGGTGATTGTCCTCTTGTGTATTGATGTCACTTGCAGCGTGTTTTACAGCTGGTATGGAGATGACGATTGGTTCCTGTTCTTCTTCCAAGTTGTTTTGACTTTCTTCAAATTTAATTACATAGAGCCTTCCCTTAACTTTGCACGTCATTGAATTGTTTTCTAAATTAATAACTGCTCCTAATTTATTTAATACGTCGATACCTATGATACACTCATATGTAAGCTTTTCTACTACTATGATAGGAATATCGCATTCAAGTTTATTACATTTAAAATTAACATATATTAATTTGTTGTGCGGCAATCTGTCTAATCTTTGTCGCCGTTGTTATATAATAATTGCTTAATGGTAAAACTGGTGCATGTCTGAAGTGGTTCTTGTTCTTGTTGATGCAGGTCCGGCTGACTACGGATACATCACTTCTAGTGTCGACAAGGATTTTCATATTTAAATTATTTATTGTTCCCCCTAACATAGAAAAATTGGTTTTAGATAACGTTATTTCCTGTTGTGTATCTGTATTGTTTAGGGTGTCACGCAAATCATGTGTGTGCAGGTCGTTTATTAAACCTGTACGTACTGGCGTTTTGTTACCCTTCTGTAGTCATACAGTTTTCTTATCGGTTGGTGTTCTACGATCTCCCCCTTCCTCTTTTGACGTTGACGGGTGTGTCGGCTGTTGCACAATTTTATTTTCATAATTATTTTTATTATTATAATTATTATTTGTGTTGATGTTTTGTACATTGGAATTGTACGGTTTTACGTGTTTTTTTTCGATGAAAATGGGTGGGCGTACGCTCCTTTATTAGGAGTCGGGTTACCTTTTTCATAGGGTTGTTTATACTCTTTCCACTTATCTTTCCGTATGTCCTCTTCTTTAGTCTCGAACTGCGGCGATTTGTGATGTATTTGATTTTGCGTAGAGTACTGCTGCTGCTGCGGCCGGTTGTCTCTCCTTTCGTACACTTTATTAACAAACTGTGATGATTGCGTCACAAGGATAAGAAGTTTCTCAATGGTTTTAACTCCTTGGGTATATACGGCGAGTATAATGTGTCTGTCAAAATGGTAGCTTAATTTAATACTAATTCGTGCTCAGTGAAACTTGGTCTAAGGTGCTTACAACGTTCGACGAGTTGTATGATGTAGTCTTCCATGGATCGTTTGCTGTTGACGTAATACCGCCCATACTCCAGCTGGTCTCGTACCTCTCTCTGGGTATGTATATTCCAGTACCGATTTTCGAAGGATGCCTTGAACTGTTCGTAAGTTTATGTTTGGTCCCGAACAATCGTATACCATTTGGATGCTGTTTCCTGGAATTGTCGACTTACAAAATCTATACGTTCTCTGTCGCTTAGGTTGGTTCCTATTGTTGCCATTTCTCGTTCATACTTTTGTAAAAATTGTATGGGGTTCTCACATTTGTTGCCTTTAAAGCTGATCTTCTCTTGATCCTCTACTTTTGCAGCACACATCATTATAGCACTTGGTCGTCTCTTGTCCTCCGCTCGTAGTTTATCTACCTCCTCTTGCAGTCCACCTTTCGTGTTGTTAATTCCCATGGAGTGGTGTGTAGTTTTCCTAGTGACCTCCACCACGGCTATTTCTACGGTCTGGGTCCTCACAGTGAGTTCCTTTCTTCTATTTGTGTTGTCCAGGATGCGCTCATTTACGTCCTTGTTTTTGAGATCTTGCTCCTGCTTCGTAATTTTAAATTTTTCATTCCACTGTTCAGCCAGGTTTTTAATGTGTTCTTTTATTTCACGTGTTGTATATTCACGCTGTTCTCTGAACTTGCTATCGATCTTTACTGCTTGTTCATTAATTGACTGTTGAACACGCTGTTCGACGGCTTCAACGCGTGCAGTAAGCTCTGTTTTCAAAGTGTTACTGACGAGTTCTATCTTAGCTTCTAACCACATATTATTACTATCTATTTTACTTTTTAACTCATCATTATTACATTCTAACTGAGTTATTAATTCTTCAGTAGAGATTTCTAATCTATTACGACTATCTTGTACTTGAGTTTTTAATCTCGTATTACTATCTTTTAATCTTCGTAAATTATTTTCTAATTTTTCATTGCTACGTTCTAATTGAGTGTTTATTTCTGCACTATTCGTTTTGAACTCCTCTTGCAGTCGTTGAAACATCGTTTCGAAGTCCATTGTTGGTTGCTCCGTCAGTGTAGACTACGGTGTCCTAACTGATTCGTTATACTAATTATGTGTTTAATTATTAGTCCACCGTGACTTTATATTTCTTTATTTATAATTTATTTTATTTATTTATTAGTATTAATTTCACAACTTTTTTGACTCTCTACTTAAATTTAACAATCTGTAATATTACTTATTACTTGAATTTACTACTATTTTTCATACAATACTTGTGCCAATTATATATTTGACTTTATTTATATTCTGGGCGCCATTTTCTTGTAATGATTATTCTCGTTTTTTTTCGTGTTAGGCCCCACGTTAGGCGCTATTTACTATGCAACGATACTCTAAACAACTCACTTTTGCACATAACTTATGCTATTACTCATTTGTGCGCACTTACCCACGTCTCGAAGGTATACTCTTCTTCTGCAGTATTTACCTTGATGTTTCCCAGCTAGGTCGTAGGCTTTGGTAGTTAATTGAGGGTGGATAAGCACGTGAATATCGTTACAAGTAAAGAGTACAGAGGATTTAGTACTGGTTCTGAAATTAGTACGACTTTGTTAATAAAATTAGATTCATTTTGTTTATTAATTAAAAACTGCAAAGTTTCATGTTATTAATTAGTGTGTGGGTTAACTAATATTTAAACCCTTATATTCACTTATACGAATATCGTCTAATTATAACGTGGCAAACTCTTAGCTCTTATAGTCTAAGACACATTATACACAAACATAAGACATTTATGACCTGGAATATTTACACAGACATATAATACATAACACATATATTATTACAGTGCGTGATGAACACGTACGAAATTGAATATTAATATTGACTTAGCAAGTGTGGTTTTTTTTCTTATGTACCACTTCATTAAAACAAATAAATAATTAAACATTTATAAAAATTCTAATAGAGACCATTCTATTACTTTATTTATCTATACTCCTAATGTCTCAATTAATTAAAATCTACTATTGAAGTAATCTTTCGTACTTGATTTTACGTTACAGTTACTTGATTTTAATTATTTAATTATAATATAAAAATGTAATAAAATATGGTTTTTCTATGACATTAATGAGTTTAATGTTCTTTGTTATAAATTATTATTCTCTGAACTTTTATTAATTATTCATTATGCAAAAATATAATAAAATTTATGTAAACTTGAATATGGAATCTAGAGCCTTCTTTTGATAGACCTCAGGGTCATTTATAAGATTGAATAAATGTTTGACTTCACCTGCATATTTCTGCAACCATTTAACTGTGTTGTTACCGTCACCTGGACCCTCGAGTTTTGGGATCCCCTTCCGGTATCACCGTCTCTGTCTCTGCGTCGTTTGGAATTACTCTCTCCGTCTAATGGATGCCGAGTTCTGACATGAACCCCTGGTCGTGATTATGTACGGCTGGCTGTAGCTGCTTGTGGCTGTCCCTGCGTCCTCTAGTATATTGCTCTGTTTCCTCTCCTCTCCTCGTCTTTTCTCTCGTGGATGTGTCGAAGTTCTACGTGGACTTCTAGAAGTTCATCGACGACATTTCGACTCCTCGTAGATTACGGTATTATTGTCTTTCACATCACTCGTGTATATCACTAATTACTTTCACCGACGTACTGCCGGTTCCATCGCACTTTAGTTTACGTAATACGATTTAAAACATTACTTAAATTTTAGTAAAATTTGCGGTGGTGAGATGCGTGGACTTCACGTGCTGTCTGTTGATGATCTGAGCAAGAGTGTGTCGCTCGCTGGGGTTTTATACTCCTGCCGGCGTTCAACTCCTGTTGAAAACTCTTCGGACAGAGTTGAACAAGTCAGCGCGTCGGTTTATTAACCTACGCGTCTTTTTATGAAGCGCATACTTTTGTGTAAATATTATTTGATAAATCGTTAGGTACATTAATAAACTTAACCTATGCAAATTATGAACATTAAGGTGTGTATACTATGAAAGTTATGGCAAAATTTCACACGGTAGCTGAACGGTTCCCACGATCATAGACCTCTTAGTATCGAATTGTAGCGCCGGGCGCCAGCTTTGTTTCTACACATGTCTCTGATTCGTGTGACTTCTCGTTTTCGTTCAGCACTTAAAAAACTGTGTAAAATTTTCCATAATAGTATACATAATTCAACTTGTTCTTCATTTACACACTAACACTAACACACACACACAAACTGATACCAAACGTTGCCTGCAGCAATGACGTTTCAGCTGCCGGTCGAGGCGTGTTTCGTCTTCCTTCGCTGCGTTTAATACCAACAAGGCTTGGCAATTCCATTTCATTATTTACATCTTTCACACGACTCATACGTGCGTTCGTATGTTCTAATACCGCTGTCAGGGTTTGATACGGAGACTTATGCTAAACGCATCGTTGCAATATATATATATATATATATATATATATATATATTTACAACATTCCAATGCAATATAAATTAATAAGGGGAGCCCCACGCTTTGGAGCGCCAAATTTATTTAACATAACAATGCAATATAATTTATTTAATTTGGATGTGTCATGTACAGTATAACATAACAATGATGTTAGGTGTAATAGTAATAACAACAATGTGTAATAGGTTTTTTAATATTTGCATTATTTATTGAACAACATATTTACTTATTTCGGAAATAGAAAACTCATTATTCTTCGCTTGTGCGAATCTTTTGCTTGTGACTTCTAGTTGACAATTTACATTAAACAGCTTATACAGAAATCTTATTATCTAATCTTAACTACTAAATATTTTGCTCTCGGTTTACTCATTCAGTTTGGTTATCTTTGCAAATGATTATCAATTTATTTCAACAATGATTTTACTTTTATTTCAATTTCTTTAATCTTATTTTGCTTTAATTCTTTTCTACTGCATATGCATTATTTTTCTTTTTACGAAATAAAGATTTTATTAATTAATTTAAATTATTTCAATTTAAAATCAAATATTGCTCTTATAGCATATACGTTATATTCAAATACTGATTGACATACATGAAATATTATTCTAAATTAACAACTGTCTTTACACTACTATGTACAACACAATTACTTATAGCAACAGTTCGAATGTCTCTCCTTATAGTTTTTAAGTATTGTCTTTCAATTGTGGGTAACTATATGGCTTTTCATCACATCGTTTGATGTGGTATATTATCGGCGTGTCCTCCTTCGGTCCTCTGTCCGTGCCCTTCGGGTCCTCGGGTCCTCTTACAGGATTCCACTGCATGTACTCCTTAATTGTTGTCTCTCCTCACATCGTCGGCTGTAGGTGTGTCTATAGAACCTCTGCTTTGACTTCCAGTCCATCCTGTGACGCTTACTGTAGATTCGAGACAGCGTTGCTGACTGACATAGCCTCCTGCGGCAACGGTTGAATGAAGATGAAGAGAGCTGATTAGCGCGATTTGGTATTTATAGCCATATCGTGCAAAAGCTCCTGTCTGAACAATATTTGTCTTGTCAGAGTTTGTCGAAAGCTTCCTTACTCCCACTCTTGTTCGATTCACTAATTTCGCCTATCTTCGCGAATTGCGGAGGCTGTTTTACACTACACGATACTCAGTCGATAGCAAATTGTCGTATGTTTATTATAATGTAACTTACGCTTCTTTGTTGTAATTATTTATAGAGCTATTCAGTTTTTAATTCATTGTACTTTCACTTTAAGTCACTTTCTCACGGTTTTATAACCCTTGGTGCATCTTTAGTTTCTACACACTTTGGTGTATTTTGTTTTACATTATTGTACATATTTGTCTTATAATTAAAATAATACTTAAAATCTAACATCATTTGAATAGGGGTTGTTCCTATCCAGGAACGGACAGGTTTCACACACACATACTAAATACACATGTACACACAGCTAGCGACAGGTGGCCAGGTATGCGTGTCCATGCATGCATTGTACTTTTCCCTATATTTTAAACAATCCAGCTTGCAATCTGAATCAAGTTTTTCAACCATATATTTATTTATTTTTATTAATCATTTTAATTATTTTTACAATGCACAGTGCCGTATATGGTTGTACTGTCGCTATATATATACATTGCTACATTGCAAGGTAACAGGTTGTTAGCCGAAGCAGACTTGCAGGAAAGAATGATCCATTAGTGATTTACATACATTTATTTTCTCTTCATTTTTTTACAGTAATTTCTATTAAAATGTTTCTTGTTAACTCAAACAATTACAACATTAAATGTTCAAAATTTTCTTCCAAAATATACTTCAAATAAGTGTCTTCTTTTATTTAAACCAATGATAAAATTTTGAAGTTCAACAAGTTCTTTTTCTTTTGAAAGCTTTATATAATTGAACAAATTTAGTTTTAAATTTTGCTTTCCTGCTTTGTCGTCTTCGTTGTCGTCCCGTTCGAAGATCTCGGTCCCGATCTCCAGCGATCCGTCGTCCGTGTTCCACGTTCCATCCACCGCTTCCAGGAACTACCTCCCTCTAGGTGTCCGTTTCAGTCGCCAAGATCAGCACACGAAGGTCAGGAACGGTAGTAGAATATCTGTTACACCGTGGTTGTTCCCTGCCGACACTCGCTGCTTCCTCGACTCCACGGGCCCCAAGGACTGTTTGGAATGGATGTTGGACAGAACGAAGACTACTGTTACTGCTCTCGCTGAGTGCTATATGAAGACTACTTTGAAGACTGCTGTACAATGAAGCTGCAACGATATAGTGTGACGTCATCCACTACCTGCGTACAGACGCATTTCCAATACATTCCATGCTACATTAGAGAACATTCTGGATAAACCACGTGCAGCAAATTGTACATCCGTCTTCTCGATTTTTCTAGAACACGTTTCACTATATATGAATAAATTACTTTAACCTTCTTTTAGGTACGCGCATAACACAACACTTCGTTCAAATATAAAACTATAGCTTCATAGTCTTTATGACGTCTTATTACTAATTTATACAATTATTCTTAATTTTTAGCAATATTCTTACTCTCAAACATACCCCAATTATCCTGGACACTCGTTACAGCTGGTGATAATTATGTTCTACACATTCGCATATAGTGTGACTGCCTGTCACATTGCACAAGCGTCCAGGTTAATAAAAAATTTATATTCCTTGAAAATTAATTTTCTTTCTTTTCTTTTAAACTTAAAATATTCTCCTAATTCAACATCCTGAACAAATGATAAAACCCAAAACATAACATAACCAATACAAGAAATTTCAGTAAATTAAATCATAATTATTCCTTCACTTCACATCTTATACATTACTATGCAATGTGGCACATACGTACAGTGGTTTCATAATATCAAACAGCCCATAAAATGTCCAGCCAATCATACATTGTGGTTTTCCATAAGTGAGTTGCGTATCTGAAAGGCATAACTATTCCATGTGGATTCTGTCATATTAATATTATTATTATTATTAATATGCTCATTAGTATACTCTGGGTCTTTCTTTAAGGGTTTGGTAGTTCACGAGGGTAATATTTCCTCAATGATGCGCCATGATGTTTTTCAATAACTTTGTTTTGATCATCATCCACCACGATGAAAGTATTTCTGCCAACCAGTTCTCTCAATTTGTATGGACCGTTAAACAATCTAAAGAACTTAGGTGACGTGTTGTGTTCAGATCGGCCTACAGGATTTGCCATAAGAAGGACCATTTCTGCTTCCTGAAACCTCAGAGTCTTATGAGTATCATTGAACATCCGTAGCCGTTGATCAGCCGTATGCTCTACCCGGGTTTTGGCGATGTTCTGTTTTATGTGCAACGGTAGCGGTAGGTTCTCTGTCTCTAGTATTTTTGTCTCTCTCCCAAAATGTGGTAGGTTGCTTACCTGACTGCAGCTCTTTAGGTGTAAAGCCCATAGTTGTATTATAGTACTCATTAAGTGACTGCTCGAAGAACCGTATGTAATCTGGCCACATGTTCTGTGACTTATGACAGTAGGTCCGAAACAGTCGTCCCAGCTCCTTGTTTACTCTTTCGGCAAAGTTACCCTGCGGTCGCCGAATAGCCGTAACGATAGGTTGGATACCATTTGTTTCAAGGGTAATAGACCACAGCACATTCTGGAACTGCTTTCCTTGTTTGCTAAGTATCCTCTTAACGGTTCCATTCTCTGGGATATACTTCTTGAGAATAGCTGTTAACACCGCTTTGGTTGTTGGTCGGGTTACACGGTAGAGTCTGACATTCTTGGTGAAGGCGTCGATGCATACAATCAGGTGCCTCAATCTGCGGAGACCTCGCGGAAATGGACCTAAGAAGTCAACACATAGTAACTCACCATTCCCTTGAGTGACAATTCCCTGCTGCTCAATATATGTGTGCATATTTGGAGATTTTGCAGTTTGATATTCATGGCATGTCTTGAAACCCCCCTTTTATTTTTCTAAGTTTTTTTTGTAAATTTTTTTTTGAATTTTTACTTTATTTAATTTTTATTTTATTAAGTTTTTTTTTGTAAAGGGGAGAGACATCATATTTAGAACTAGGTGGAAAACCTAGAGGAAGCAAAAGTGTACAAGGCCCAATTACAATTACAGACATGTCCCCCCCCCAGGTGAATGACAGGACTTGCAAATGAAAAAGTCTTTTAACCAACAAGCGTATGCTTTATTAAACCTGAAAGATGTTACATAAAATGACAAGTTCTCGATTGTGTAGGCACACAATTAATGGCAGGATTATATATATATATATATATATGTATATCAATTAATATTCATAATGTCAAAAAGAAATAAGTGAATTTGATATTAACATAATTGCAAAATTTCTGCCTGATTATGTATGAGTCAATGGCAGCAATAATCTCATTCATAAAGCAATTCATTAATCCATAAGTGTTGTATAGTTTCAAATAGGCTAGCCTTTTTGTCTTAGTAAGCACATTTATGGTTTTTTTTTTCTTTTTTAAATTCATTACATATTCCCCCAGCAAAATATAGTAAAATTACACACACAAACACATACACAACATGAATGACACAACACCCCTCATATCAGTACTAAATTCCTCATAAACCCTTTCCAACTACCGTAAATGAATGCACCATATTATATGTATATATATGTACAATTATAAATGACAGGGTGATGTGATAATCGCAGCTCCTAAGCATAGATTTGCCTTGGTAGTTAACACCAGAGAATGTAAGTGACCGCCCCAAGACTCAACCTGCTAAACGACCCTGACTTTAATCATTAAAGCGCTAAGTATATGTGAGAAAGAAAATAGTTTCTCATCTAAAGCATCAGACAGCCCCAGTTACGTGATTAAAACTCAGCCATGACCAGATGACATAATAGCACAAGATAATTAACTCCTAATGGTCTTAATTAGATGAAAAGTTAGATCTTACAGCAAACTGCGGATATGTGTGTATGTGTGTAATTTCTTACACATTATAAACAGTTATAAGATATTTCATTAGGTGTACTGCTGTAATGTTCACACATGCAATAACATAATTGAACATGAGAGTTTGTGCTAGAGTATAACGGTCAGAACTTCACGAGTGAGCTTCTGGCGGCTTCTGTGCATTCACCATGTTGTGGAGAGAGAAATATATAATTAGAATGTTCCCACCTGGATTGTCCGGTGCACTTAGTCAATATTGGCGCTGATCAGTAATGTAACGGTCGTATCACAAGTCCTGGGGGCAGCTTAGCGTTGGAGGAGTTTCCAAACAGTTGTTCTCGACTGACGGCAATCGTGGCTAGAAGATCGTCTCTGCCAGTAGGGTGGACAGATGTTCGTCACACCCGACACCCATCTCGCCTTTGTTCGAGCACCTGTGACATGTAATAGGTTGTAGAGGGTGTCATAAGAAAAATACGCCACATAGGCCGTCCACATTAAACTCCAACACCAACTTTAAACATCAACAGCGCACACACACATCGCCACTAATTCATTTTAATCAGTATTAAGCTCCCCAGCTGTGACTTATCTCACTCATGTACCAACTACCTTTTAAGTATTTCGTTGAAATATAACAATTAATTACTGCGTATTTCATAATTGTTAATAACATCAAACACAGCTGAGTGCGAGATGCATTAGCATTTGCTTTATTGAAGTCAATTTGGCCCACAACATTTACATTCATTTTAATTTAATTTTGTAATTGCGTTAACGCACACATTGAAAACTGCTCTACACACACACACACACACACACACAAGTATAGATTATAATAGACGCTGAAACACAAAAATATATTTGGGGTTAGAATATATTCAGAACCCGCTAACTTGTACATACCTGGAGCTATACTTTATTTAGCCAACCATAGCGATAGTTGACGAAGTCCTGGACAGAAGGTTGCCGCCAGACGAGAGCAGATGACCAGGTTGGAGGATCGAACAGAAATGAGACCGATTCAATGTGTCGGTCTACCCAGGTAAACTCTGGATGCAGGAATGTACAGAAACAGCTGGACGGGCCAACTGAATTGCGTAGCTGCACAGCATTTGTGTGTATAAACAGACGACAACAACTACCGTATGGCCGTGCGTGACGTCACCGTCGCTCGTTTTAAAATACTTATCATACGATGCCGAACCCAGTACGGCACAGTCTTCAAAATGTTTCGCACCCTCCGCACCATATTGTTACACACAAAGTCCTCCTTGAATGCTAAATAACACCGATATGGACCAGCATTTGCTAAGCTTTCATGGCATGCCCATGTTAATTGCTCTAACATGCTAAGAGGAAGAACAATTTTACATTTTTCCTCCATCAATTTATATACAATATTATTGTTACAGCAGTACCGTGGCTTTTCTTTACGGAGTATGCTTGTTTTTACTTTTCTGATATTAGGGTCGGTGTCTTGTTCTAAATGGACATTAGCTAATCGCTGACGTAACTCTGGCGTTATCTCGTACTGTATAGCTAATTATTTTTACATTACTAGGATCAGACTCATGCTCTTCAACAAATTCAGGAGCGTACCTAC
This sequence comes from Magicicada septendecula, assembly GCA_034769895.1. NCBI lineage: Eukaryota > Metazoa > Arthropoda > Insecta > Hemiptera > Cicadidae > Magicicada > Magicicada septendecula. The sequence continues at coordinate 331,906,105 of CM068375.1, read as the reverse complement.
TCAGCGTATCCGCTATTTTTTATTAGGTCTACTGGCTTTAGTGTACCTAATAGTAAAGTCGTATTCCTGAATCGTCATTATTCAGCGAGTCATCCGGGCGTTGGTTATTCTACATTTTAGAAGAAAAGGTAATGCTTGGTTATCTGTATGAATCTCAAAGTGTGTGCCGCAAAGATAGTATTGGAATTTATTCAAAGCATAGATAACTGCCAACATTTCCTTTTCCGGTGTAAAATAATTTTTCTCGGCGCCCTCAAGTGTACGGTTTGTATATGAGAAGACACGATGTTCTCACATAGTTTCACGCTGATATAACACAGCACCGATAGCGGTATCACTCGCATCAGTTTGCAACACATAAGTTCCTTCGTCATTAGGATTAATTAAATGTAAAAATAGGTCTTTTATATTCTTAAATGCGATTTGATGTTTATCTTCCGACTTCCACTTATGCCCCTTTTGAAGTAACTCTAATAAGGGTGTTATTGTTTTAGTATAACTCAACGAGAGACGACGATAGTTTCCAGTTAACCCGAGAAAACTCTAACATCTTTAATCTTTTTAAGTGTTGGGAACTTAACAATACTATCTACTTTCTCAGGATCCGTGCTAATACCGTCAACATTTATGACATGCCCCAAGAATTTAATTTTCGATTTAATAAATTCACATTTGGATAGCTTCAACACTAGATTAGCTTTTCGGAGCTTATTCAGCACTTTGTCGAGGTGTTCTAAGTGTTCCTCGAACGATTTAGACACAACTAGGATGTCATCCACAAAAATACTGACAAATTCCTCTACCTCGGGACCCAGAGGTAGATCTAAGCATTTAATAATTGCAGCTAGACATGTCACGAGTCCAAATGGTACAACTTCAAATTGGTAGCTTTTGTTTTTATAGAGGAACGCAGTATTTTTCCGACTCTCCTCATCCAAAGGAATCTGCCAGAAACTGCTGGTAAGGTCAACCCTCGTCATATATTGAACACCTTGGAATTTAATGAATAAGCTATCAGCATTTGGAGCGCAGTCATATATTTTCTTAGTAATATTATTTAAATTTCTCCCATTTTCTTTCTAACGACAACAAGAGGGTTGAGGAAATCGCTTTCCGAACGTTCAATGATCTGATTCTTTAACATCTGCTGTATCCCAGCATCAACTTGCTGTTGGTATGCCTTAAGTATGGGGTAAGTATGACGTATGAATTTGGATTCTTCCGTAACAGCAATCTTATGCGTATACACATTTGTGACTCGAGCTTGCTCGCAAAATACGCGTGAGTGTTTCTTTATTAAGCTATGCAATTCTTTAGTTTGCTGCGTATTTAAACGATTATTAATGTCCTGTTTATGGTCAGTTTTAATGGATATGCTGGGCCGCTTTATCTCAATCGGGTTATAAGTAGGTCGTTCGCTTTTGTTTACTTTGTTATCGTTAAGGAACAGCTGATACGTCCGTCCGTTTATAGCCCAATGCATGATACCGTTAGCCAGCTCGATTGTGTCTGACATTTCGTTAGAACATCGACTCCAAGTACTACGTTACAAACTAGTTTCTTTATTATTATTACCGGGGCATTCACTTCCAAATCATTGTATTTTAATGTGATATATATTTGCCCAGTGGCAACCGTTTTATTTTTATCCGCTGTGTGAATCTGTAACTTATTCGTGGGTAATTTTGCAGTGTTTTTAAAATATTCATTTTTTATTTTAATAAAATTTTCACTAATCGCCGATGTTTCTGCTCCTGTGTCAATTAATATGTGTGTTTTGACGTTGTTTATGTATGCATTAAGTGTAGGTCATGCAGCGTTACGTTCAATTTTTTTAGAGTGATCCTTGTCGCTTTCTAACAATGCTTCCCGCAAATCACATGGATAAATACCACTAATTTTGAAACAAGCATCCTCACAATCGCCTACTTTACTACTACAGCTAGTGTTACGACTTATAGTGATCTTATTGTCTTTATCCAAATGCGTGCTAGTGCTAAAGTGATGTTTATGGATCAGTCCTTTTGGCTGCTTTTTTAGGCACGCCGCTCCCACGTAACATTTTTTGATCCGCATCCACAGCTTCTGATACTGTAGGTGAGTACTTATTATTATTCTCTATTTGATTAACTTTGTTAATTTAATGGATTCTCTTAGGTTTCCCTGTAAATTTGTTTTTATCATTTCCCGAGGTTTTAGGTATCTTTATTAAATGCTGTCTCCGGTTTATGTGATGGCTTATGAGTGTCATATGTGTGTTGAACTTTTGCTTAGGGCATTACATCCTCCCATTGTGACAACATGTTTAATAGTGATTCGAGTGTATTTATCTCTCGTGTTAATATGGCTGTACGAATATTTACATCAAAATGATAGCTTAATTTTTGGACTGATTCTGCTTCTGATAGTTCCGTCTAAGATGTTTAACTTTAGCGACCTCTTTTATCACATACTGCTCACGTGTGAGTTTTCCAGGAGTAAATCTGCCAAATTCGAGCCTATCTCGTACTTTGCGTTGCACATGTTCGTTCCAATACGGATTCTCAAAGTATCTGATTAATTCGTCGTACGTTCTAATATTGTCCCGGACTATGGGGTACCATAATGCTTCCGAACCGCTCAGTTTACGTAACAACCATTCAAATCTATCCGAGTCAATTAATTGATCACCCACATAGTCCATATCCCGTTCGCAATCCCGTATAAACTGAATTGGATTTCCATCACCCCAAAAATTAGGTTGGTGACTAGAATCTTCATTGTGTCTGTAGAAACATATAGTGGGTTTTACACGACCTGCTACATCACTTTTAACCTGATTAACTTTTTCATCTATTTTATGTTTGTTTTAGCTCTGCCTTTTTCTGGTTTACTAACTGTGTGTTAGCTTGTATACGGTCTTGACAGCATGTAATGGTGTTCTGTTGTGTTGTAAGTCGTGTGTCCACATGTTCATGTAATTGACCAATGTTCGATAACATTTCGGTTCTTGCTTTCTCAATTTGAGCTTTACATAGCTCCACGTGCTCTGTTAGTGATTTATAAATCTTGGTATTTTCTATTTGTATGACATTCTTAAATTCATCTTTAAGTTGTTCGTCACGCTTTTTATTTTTGCCATTGCGTTGTTGCATTTCAGCTTTAAGTTCCTGCAACATACGCGCAATCACAGCCTGTACCGCCATCTTTTATTTCTTTACTAATAAATTTTGTTATCACTGTTCTTATTTATTCCGTTTTACAATAATTTTTATTACTTAGCAATAGCAGTTCGTGAATAAATTAATTAATAATGATACCAATTTTCCTACATTAACATATACCCTAATTATCTAAAACGATATTACTTGTCCTAAATTAACACACATATAAATTAATTAAAAATGATATTCCTTGTCCTAAATTAACACACATAAAAATACAGTTCCTACTCTAACATATAATTTCCAATAACTGTATCATTCACTAATTTTGCAGTCTTTACTTTTTTCTTTATTTTACTGGGCTAACGTTCTTGCCCCAAAGTTGCAAATATAAAACTATAGCTTCAAAGTCTTTACAAAGCTTTATTACTAATTTCTACAATTATTCTTAATTTTTAGCAATATTCTTACTTTAAAATATACGCCAATTATCCTGGACATTCGTTACAGCTGGTCATAATTATGTTCTATATATTCACATATAGCGTAACTGCCTGTCACATTGCAATATATATGTTTTGCAACGAAACAAATATAAGTCATAGTAAATTACAACAATATAATATCAGAGTCTTTTATCTGGAATTAGGTATTTATTTTAAAACAAATTTATCATGGTCTGTCATTTGAACATAAATTATTTATTCTAAAATTAAAATAATGTCTGTAGAATGGTTTGAATGTTTCTCTTTCTTGTAGTCTATTTTACTTGTTCGACGAATTCCATTGACGAACCGTTGAACTGCTCCGCTGCTGCACTCGTCGCCTGCTGAATCAGCTGAAATTATAACACGTAGAACTCTCGCGACACACGCGCGCACGCCGTTTCACCGGTAGAGTTTATCTAATTTATCTCAGGGCTCGATAATGGGGCTCGATAATATTCTTCCGGTATCTTGACGTGGCCTCGCGTTCACCCAGATGTATTTCGGAAAATACACCTGATTCCTATGCCGAAAATCTTGACTCGCACGAGACAACACTATCTAATTCATAATTAAATAATTTTGAGTTCTAATACCCAATCGATCAAGCAAACGGGCAACTCGTTGCTAAGACCCGCTACACGTAACCCTTATGTAGAACGTATACTGATACGACAAACTCGCACAGAGACAACGTCTGTTAAGGCCGAGCCGTTAGGTTGAACTGAGCGAAGCTTCTTCCGCGGGGGACCAAACTGAATGAAAATTGGAGCCTCCGATTGGTTAAAACCCATAGCACGTGACTGATGGTTAGGAAGATAGACATATGTTCTGATCAATTTTGCTGATGACAGCAAAAGCATGTATAGATTTTATCTAAACGTTTTATGACCTTCAGAAGATAACGATCCGTTAGAAAAGTGAATTCTGTTAAAAAATACATAGGCCTATTAAACTAATATGTTTTGAGTATTTGACATATTTGACATACGAAAAATGTAGCGCTATTTCAGAAGTATGAGCTGTCCATGTTTCAATTCGATACGTTAATTTACACCAGAGTTATTCATGTAAATAAGAATAACACGCGCACACGCGCACTAAATTCGCACTTGACATGACAGAAAATAAATTTATGGGCATTTTGACATACAACAGTTAATTAGCCATTTCTTATTTCAAAACGTATAGACGTATAGCTATTTTACAACATTTTATCAAAATCAATTTTCAACATGCCTATAACGTGATAAATTGTATAAAAGCATAGACATAAAAACCCTTTTCTGCGATGTTCTATTGCAAAACACACACACACACACACACACACACACGCGCACACACACACACACACACACACACACATACACGTATAATATATATAGATTGCAACGTTACAAGTATTTTAAAAAAATTACACAAATACAATACCATATACTCAACGCAACTATGTAGTGTATCACACCGGCCAGGTCGCAAAATTTTTTTATTCACGTTGCGTCAAGTATATGTAGCTGCACAATAAAAAAATAATTTTCAAAGAGGATGAGATGTTGATGACATGAAATAATTAATTAAAACCGTTTCAAAATAATCATTCTATTATTTATTAATATTGTTAAAAAATTATGAAAATATTAAAATTTCGAATTATAAAAATAAAAAAAATCTCTTTTATAAGTTTACAAATATACAATATAACCTTCTATGCTGTTCATGACATATACAAATATACAACTATATAATCTTACTAGCTAAACAGACATGTTAAACAAATTATCTAAACACTTTTTAATTCGGTGTGTCTGACTGACTCAATTTTAAATAATAATAGCGACTCATTTACAAACAAATATTATATTAAATCTCAAGAATGAAACTAATTGTTGCTATAAAAAAAAATACATTTACTTCCAACTTATTATTTATATCTACTGACACACACAAATTTTAACATACAACAGAAGATTAGTATTTTTAAATTTCCTTGGTAAATTAAATTATTTTCTTCAACTATCTTTTAAATGTATGTACAGTGATTATATTTAAAACTTCAAGCCTTTACTGTTCGTAGGCCTATATAAGTTCCTTTTTATGAGTTCTTTTCACAAACAAAAAATATAATTGTTTATTCATCACCTGCGTACTGCCGACGTTACCGTTGCGCGCGTGCGGGTGTGTGTGTGTGTGTGTGTGTGTGTGTGTGTGTCCTGAATCCTGAGAATTTGATGATGATGATTATGTTGATTCTGTGTTCTCTGTCTCTACGGTTTGTTGTTTGTCATGGTCCAGAATTCCTCCATTAGTCTTGGTTTGTGTGGTAAAGATGTTCGATCGATCGGCAGACCAGCAGCAGCGTGACATTGTGTGAAGATATCTTGAGTCTGAGATCGCACAAAATTGCCGGTTGTACTTATACTGGACGGCGATCTGACAAGTCCAGGACTGTTTTCGACCTTTCATATATTGTCATTTCGTGCAAATCATCCTTTTAAGTACATATCATTTTTTGGTCATTTTTGCGATTTCGTAAACATACTCGTAGCACGAGCGATATCATCGTTTGCGTAACTTTTCTGGTCACTCACATATAACACACTTATTAATTACTATTTAATTACACTATTAATTGACATTAAATAATTTAGCGTCTTTATTAATGCACATTTCTGCAATAATTTTTTATCACCCTATTCGTTAAAAATTCTATAATGTAATGGTGTCTTTATAATTGGGGTAAGTCTTTGTTCACAGCTTTAAAACGTTTTAATTGGTTTATTTTTATCCGGTTAAAACCTGATTACAGACAAACCACTAATTCGTACGCATCACCCCATCTTTGCATGTCCGAGTTTGGTTCACTCACGCAAATACACAATCACTCTATTCACTCGCGGGGCAGGTGTACGCTTTCTGACAATTCTTAGCCTGCATAATATTGTTAAAAACTGTTCCTCATATATTTTCTGTGCTAAATATTTACAAACATACCGCCCTGGGTAAATATGAAATATATGTATTGTTGCAATATAAACGAGAAAAGTTGTAAAGTCGTTTTTTTTAAATAATAACACTTCTTATATCATATTGAATATGGAAAATGATTTAAATTATTATTAAAAAAATTTACAAATTACGAATTAAAATTTATCAGTATTATTCACATAATGTGTTTCCCTCTTTCATGAGTGCTCAGCATAAACATAATTATTGTACTGTACAAACATCATTTACCTAAATATTAATAATTTCAAACACAAATAAATTTACATATAAACATAAACATGAATAAATATAAGTATATATTATGATATAAAAACGTGCTCTTGACTTGCTCAGATATTCTTTAAAAAAAATGCATTTATTTTAAATAATTTCTTTTAATCAGTACTTTACTTTGTGTACGTAAATATCAATTAAATATCAGTCAACTATCAAAGTAATAACACATGAATAATATATTATAATATTCAAAAATATTTAAAATTTTTCAAGTTATGTTATGACGTCTTTATTTCTTTATAATTGACTCTATGTGTTATTGCGAGTACTGTTATTTGTATCATTTTAATCATTATAAAATTAGTAGGCCTACATTCCCTTACTCTAATTTAACAATATAAAATTTTTAGTTATTAATATTTACAAAAATTAGTATATGGAGTCTCTCATATCCTTTATAGTTATCAATATTTACAAAATTTGGTATACAAGGGGTCTCTCATAGTCGCTTTTTTAATATTCTTTCTTTTTTTTAATAGTGTTCATGAACCATGTTGACGAGTAATATGGTTTTGTGTCACCTTACTATTGATGAGGTGATACTCTGGTAATCCTCGTCATGATCCTGACTCTTGTGTCCTTGTCCAGCATCGATCCTCCATTGTCCTCTGGTCCTCCTTGAATCCGTAGTCGGGTCCCCCTGGTTCAGTCCCGATGGCTCCTCTATACCGCTGGCGTATCGACCTTGGATGATACGCTGTCGGACATAGACTTCGGCTGCAGATGTGTTCCAGTAGACTGAGAGTAAGGCTTGCAATCCTTGCTTATTTATAGTGTCGGTTGCAAAAATCATGTTTCGACAACTCGGTACGCGATCTGTCTTGCCACAGTATATTAAGCGTCCCTATATACATTGGCGTTTATTTTTTATACTTATTTTAACTTTATTCGCAACATGCGAAGTCTTTTAGTTATTAAACTGTGTTCAAAGGATCGGTAATTTTCTTAGGTATAATTGTATATTAAAGTTTTCCATACTTTAATTATTCTAATTATTATTCACTTTTATTTATACTGCACAATAATGCATTGTTTGTTTCGCACTAAATTTTGCACATGTGTGCGTCTTTATATTATTAATAACGTGGCGTAATCTGTTTCGTCATAACTTTCGCGCACTTAACAAAATTTAAATAAATTAATTATTTAATTAAAATTTATTCAGGGGTGACGTCACGCCGGTTTCTACTGGTTTAAACATACACACATAATCTACACTGTACACAATCTCAGCTGGTGTGTGGCGTGAAATGCCTGTACCGACCTGCGTCCGCGTTCCCTGGTTACTCACAGCTTTCAATACAGATATTAGCAATAATAATTATTTATTCTAAGTTAGCAGTTTTTTAACTAATTACGACAATGCAAAGTAACGTACGCAGACGTACTGTTGCATTATATATTGCATAAAAACTATGAAATTACAGTACTTGCAGAAGAAACAAATTGAATAACACCACAACATTATATAATTCCTGCAAGAAACTTCGAGTTACCAATATAGAAAATTATATATATATTTTTTTTTTTGAGCGAGAGAGAGAGAGAGAGAGAGACTAATTCACATGTTAATAATCCTTGCTAAACTAAAACAAACTATCGCGCGCATGCGTGTAAATCTTGCGTCTCCTTGGATTTGACATATACACAGACGTAGTGGTACTCAGAGAAGTACAATTGAAGAAAAAATGAATAATAATCTATTCAGAATATCGAGTGATCTAAATGCCAGGCTGAGTACTGTGAACTTAAGGTCAGTCCCTAGGACGGGAAGGTGTCCTTACTGAGAGTATTTGTTAGATACCATTAGTCAGTTAGTTTACATCAATTAATATAAAAGTATTAATTTATATTAATTACCTTTTACAAATTTTATTGGCCAGTAACGTTAGTTACTTTACAGGTCACATATTGTTCAAAGAAAAATTATTTCTTTTGTAAAATTAATATTTACTACTATACCATTACTTTTAGCAGATACGTTATTACTTTTGCTGAGGTCTTAGGTCTACTTACTTTAATTCTCCTGTAGAGGATTAAAAAGGTTTCTTATCCTTAAGTACATTTAAGTATTGACAGACTTGTTGTAGATGTGTGTATGTGTGTGTGTGTGGATATGGAGAGAGAGAGAGAGAGAGAGAGAGAGAGAGAGAGAGAGAGAGAGAGAGAGAGAGAGAGAGAGAGAGAGAGAGAGTGAGAGAGAGTTGAGTGAGGGGGGAGACAGAGTTAGGTCGTCACACAGACATATAGACAAACAGACAGGATATGAGTAGATATTTCGCATTCATATCTCTGTGAAGAAGTTCAAGTCTCTCCGTTTTCCTACTATTATTTGAGAAGCACAAGTCGTCTCCTGAGGCCAATATACGACGAACAACTGTATCTTCGCGTTCTGCATTTCTTTACAAATGACAATAAGATCCTGCTTAGTAATATCAGTCTCCACGGCATTCATGGTTGTTTTAGTTTATCTCAACCCCTTTTTTTGTACAGAACGGACCGTACTCAATTGTGTACTGAAACAATCATAACCTAAACGTCCATTTTAGTTAAACAAAACTGTCCAATATTTTGTTACAGCCATTAACCAATATACACAGCACTCGTAATCACTGTAATACCTAACGGCAAATTCTAAACTATCAACAATTAATTAATCAATATTAAGACAAACACAGCCCAAGACAGGCGTTCCGCCCAAAAAATTCTTACATATTTGTGAGACGGTCTTTTAAAACATGTTTGAAAAGACAACTCTTTGACGAATATGATTTAGCTTTCTGAAATATTTAAATCTCGGCTATAGTAGTTCTCTCAAATGATTCAAATTTCGTTATCCCTGGTGCTTTCAGTTAGTACTTGTTATGACATTTACATTTTTCAATGTAAAATCTTATATTTGAGTTACTTTATGAAGCTCCGACTAACCAATATTACAGTCTAGATTTTCAAGTACAACTTGTAACAATCTTAAAGTAAGAGGTTTTCACGTTTCTAGAAAGATTCCTCAGAATTACAGGCTTATTCAAATATTCGATGTCAATTTGGATTTTTTCGAATTCGTTTTAATTTGGTGTGTAAATGTAGTTAAGCTATTGTCGTTTTGCTTTGTAAAAATTATGAGAAATTTTTTTTAACGCCGGTTCCTTTAACAAATCGTTTAGGCCTAGGTCTGCTGTTGAGAGTGTGCCATTTTGCTTATACTTAGAGATATAAACATTATGTTTGAATTTGTATAAACATCATTCCTAATTTCACGTGGCTGGCGTAAAACTGGCATTAGACACTACTTTATTGCAGTCAACGTGATTTGACTGAATCGTATATGAAAACTAATATAAAAACAATATAATTTGCTACGTACGAATATAGCAGTAGGGATTAATATTACGGGTTTAATTTTATAACAGCAGGTCTTGGGAAAGTCATCATACTAAAAGGGACAATGTAGAAAGGACTGATGTTTGGAGAACGCCATGAAAACTATCACATCACTTAAATTTATATCCCCATTACGGACAGTCGATTCAGTGGGAGTGGGACAAGCTGAAAATTTATAATTACCCCACGTATTAATAATGTGCTTTTCTTAAATCTATCGTAGACACCTTAGTTACGTAGGGATATATTAACGACTTACTGCTGGTGACCAAGGACGATGATACTTTACAACACGTGACAGAGAGACTGGTTGAAACTGAAAGCAGCTATGAAATGGAAATTAATACAGTAAGGCATAAATCACTAGAATAATGAAGAAGAAAGAACGAAATACTGTTAATCGTATCGGCAAATCGAGAAGTAATTGTCGCTGATTAATTCAACTACTTACTAAGTCTGTTAACCCTGTTTAACCCTGTAAAGTCTGTTACTATGCCTGCTGTACTAGGAAAATGATATCACGAACTGCCATGGCGAAGATGGATGCAGAAGATATCATACGCACTAGCAATTTGACTTTGAGTTTGTGAAATAAATGATAGTGTTACATTACAGAATTTCTAGAATAACTTTAAATGTTTTGATATGTATTAAATATAGAAGAACGGAAAAATTCTTCAGACTTGCCAAGAAGAGTGTACAAACAAATTCAATACAGTTTGCGATAGGAAAGCAGAATGGATCCGACACAACCTGAAAAGAAATTGAATCCTACATGATGTCGTACAGGGAAAGGCGCTTTAGCTTCAAAGGGGATTCTACAGCTTCAAAGTAGAAGAAGAAGTCTGCCGTTTTACGTCTTAAAAGAGGAAATATACATTGGAACCAAAGAAGAAAGCCACAACTGCAGATCGAATCTGGAGACCTGCTGTCACAGGGAACAATTAATAATAATAATATAGCATTGTGCTTTCGAAGTCGTGTTATGCATTTTCATTGGTACGACTAAAATTCATTAGCAACAACAAATTTGCTATAAAAATTACATCAACTCCAATGGAATATTGCAGTGATAATATGGGTGTCAGCGGGCGTGTCATTTTTCATTTGCAATGATGAAACGTCGAACACTCGCGACACACGCGCGCACGCCGTTTCACCGGTAGACTTTATCTCATTTATCTCAGGGCTCGATAATGGGTTTAACTATTATTAATTCAATTACGCTGTGTTTTACGTACACCTTCCGGTATCTTGACGTGGCCTCGCGTTTACCCAGATGTATTTCGGAAAATACACCTGATTCCTATGCGGAAAATCTTGACTCGCACGAGACAGCACTATTTAATTCATAATTAAATTATTTCGAGTTCTAATACCCAATCGATCTAGCAAACGGGCAACTCGTTGCTAAGACCCGCTACTCGTAACCCATGTGTAGAACGTATACTGATATGACAAACTCGCACAGAGACAACGTCTGTTAAGGCCGAGCTGTTAGGTTGAACTGAGCGAAGCTTCTTCCGCGGGGGACCAATCTGAATGAAAATTGGAGCCTCCGATTGGTTAATACCCATAGCACGTGATTGATGGTTAAGATAAATAGACATATGTCCTGATCAATTTTGCTGAAGACAGCAAAAGCATGTATAGATTTGATCTAAAAGTTTTATAACTTTCAGAAGATAAGGATTCGTTAAAAAAGTCAATTCTGTTAAAAAATACATATTAAAATAATATGTTTTGAGCATTTAACATATGAAAAATGTAGCGCTATTTCAGAAGTATGAGCTGTCTAAGTTTCAATTCGATACGTTAATTTACACCAGAGGTATTCATGTAAATAAGAATAACACGCGCACACGCTCTCTCGCGCACTAAATTCGCACTTGACATGACAGAAAATAAATTTATGGGCATTTTGACATACAACAGTTAATTACCCATTTCTTATTTCAAAACTTATAGACGTATAGCTATTTTACAACATTTTATCAAAATCAATTTTCAACATGCCTATAACGTGATAAATTGTATAAAAGCATAGACATAAAAACCCTTTTCTGCGATGTTCTATTGCAAAACACACACACACACACACACACACACACACACATATAATATATATAGATTGCAACGTTACAAGTATTATAAAAAATTACACAAATACAATACCATATACTCAACGCAACTATAAAGTGTATCACACCGGCCAGGTCGCAGGATTTTTTTTATTCACGTTGCGTCAAGTATATGTAGCTGCACAATAAAAAAATCATTTCAAAGAGGAGTGAGATGTTGATGACATGAAATAATTAATTAAAACCGTTTAAAATTAATCATTCTATGATTTATTAATATTAATAGAAAATATGCAAATATTAAAATTTCGAATTATAAAAATAAAAAAAATATTCTCTTTTATAAGTTTACAAAAATACAATATAACCTTCTATGCTGTTCATGACGTATAAAAATAAACAACCGTATAATCTTACTAGCTAAACAGACATGTTAAACAAATTATCTAAACACTTTTTATTTCGGTGTGTCTGACTTTGACTAAAATTTTAAATAATAACAGCAACTCATTTACAAACAAAAATAATATTAAATCTCAAGAATATAACTAATTATTGCTATAAAAAAATTTTTTTAAATACATTTACTTCCAACCTATTATTTATTTCTACTTACACACACAAATTTTAACATACAACAGAAGATTAGTATTTTTAAATTTTCTTGTTAAATTATATAAAAATATAAAAATTACATAAACTCCAATGGAATATTGCAGTGATAATGTGGGTGTCAGTGGGTGTCATCTGTATTTGTGTAAAAGAAACTACACTAAATATTTTGATCCTGGCGTTGTATTCAATTTTACATACAGAATGGCTTGTTTCAGATGTCACGTGTTACTACTTAAAACAGTTGCATTGGAAACAGACTTTGCAGATTGTTAATGCATATATGGAGGAGCACAAATGTTGAACAGGTAGATTTATGTTAAATTTCTGCAGCAGTTATTTTTGTTACTACAATTTATTTTACATCAGATATCAAAGACGCAGCAAAAACGCAGTTTTACAGTTCTGTAACATCCTCACCAGCAACCGTCGTTATAATTTAATTCGTTATTGTTCTTTTAATATCTCGTACTTTGTTTCTATGTATTACAGAAAGAAGGAAACAAAGTTTTATAATGTAGTCTAACGCTTTGAGCAAACTATGATGCTAATGCTTAACTTGTAATAGAGTATTACAGACAAGTAGGAGAGACTTTAGCCTTAAACTATAGGGAAAATCAAATAACAAATAATGTTCCCAACGCCAAAGAAATAAAAGCTTTTACTTCTTCCTGAATTGTTCATGAATAAATATTACAACATTCATAGCGTTGAAATGTTAAAATATACAATGATTAAATATTTATTTCCTGACGTGCTTCCGCTCATTCTGCTTTCACCTGACGCGTTTTTCTGAACTTTACAGAGGAGATCAGTCTTCTTCAATAAAGTTCTTTCATTGTTTTCCGATTCACGTAAATTTACCAGACGTGTAGCAAAAAAGGCTTTTCCATAAATGTTAAATGTTTTTATGCAATCTCTTCACTAAATAATCATGCAATTTTAACAGACTCCTATGCTTTTTATATTATCTTTAATTATTTTTCCGAAAATGTAGCCATTTATATTCCAAACTCTATTTTTAATATAGCTTCAACTTTAGTGGATCTATAATGTATCGCTCTAACAATAAAATCCGACTTCAACTCCATTAGGAATAAGGTATTTTAGACATTTCATATTGTGTCTCAATGTATAAACAATGCTTTATTTCAATCTGGTAAATCTGCTTTATCCCTCTTCTCAGTCTACTTCCTTCATAATACTTGTACTCCTAATACTTTGGTCCTCACAATCTGGTGTCGTCTACAGAAACTGTCAGTGGGATTTAGAAATGCCTGTTGTCAGATCATTCAGCTGAAGCGTTCCACTGCTACTTACGGATTTTGAAATTCTGGGTGTAGGCAATTGAAAAGAGGATATAACAGATTTCACAAACGTTTGGACACATTTGGAATATTAAGGTAAGGTTAAGTTAGGTAAAGTTATGTCTAATTAATTTTAAAGTTAATTTGTCTAAATCTAAAGAAACAATGTAATCCAAGTTCACATACTTTTGGTGACAACGTGGATGACTTATAAGAAGAAAGGAGCTTGCTGAATTACCAACTAGCCTGCAAGTTTATAACCATTATCAATACCAAGTAAGTACTATAAATGTTTACATATTTCATTTGTATAATATGTTATTCAGCCACTTCTATAAATACAATTGTCTTGGAACAAGACAGGAAAAAATGGATACAAAGTAAATTCAGATTTCATGAGTGTCGGGGAAATATGATTTGGAATATTTGTATTCCGTGAAATAAACATAGACAATTTTGACTTTAGAAAATTTGTCTTTTCGGAAGCTATATTCTGAAAAATGATCTGCAGTCGCCAGTAACATTATATTAATATGTCAGTGCTGTAAAAAATCCTGGAATACGGCAAAGCGGAGAGTGTTGTACCAAAAATAATTAATCACAAGGAATTTCAAAACATGTCAGCCACTTTAGTTACTTAAATGACAAGTACGTCTCGCTAGTGATAGATGTGCACAATGAGATAGTTAAAATATGATTTATGGCACTTTTAGTATACCTGTCATGCGCAAGGTAGGTAAGCCTAAAACCATGAACCTGTGTGGGGTGAATGTCACGCAAAATGAGAAAAAGTTTACTTATAAAATAAAATAAGTAAGATGGAGGGAGTCCAGGATAGTAGAGAGAAAAACGCAGGTTCAAAGTGGACTGAAGACAGGAAGAAGAGACACAGTGAGAATATGAAAGAATATTGGAAAAAAGAAAAGAGCAAAGAGTAAAGAATTGAAATTGGCATGTGGTCCTTAGATGGCCGATAGAGAAAAAAGGTAAGGTAAATAGAGTAACCATTGCATTTACACACACACACACACACACACACACACACACACACACACACACACACACACACACACACACACACACACACACACACACACACACGCACGCACGCACGCACGCACGCGCGCGCGCGCGCACACACACACGCGCACACGCACGCACACGCACGCACACGCACGCACACGCACACACGCGCACACATTGTACTGCTGTAATTTCAATAGCATACCCTTTCAAAGTTAGCTAATTTGTAAAATTATGAATGTTCGATTTTACAAAAGTAACACTAAGGGCTACCATATTAGATTTTTAAATGTGTCTAATTAAAATGTAATAAGTCATTTATAAAATTATTTAAAGCAATAATATTGGTAGGCAACAAATCTGTATTGGTAGGTTTGGTAATGTTTAATAGTAACAAATGTGGTTAAAAAATCTAGATTAATTCTTTAAAACTATATGTGCAAGTTGTAAAACTAAAAATTCTGTAAATTATGACTTAATAAATGTGAATGTGATTGGTAAAACACAGAACTGAAAACAAAACAGAATAATCAAGTTCTGACAGAATTCATGTAAAACTAGTCATTATAATACATCGGGGTATAAGGCACTGATAACAGTAAAACCACAAAATATTGTACATACTGGAATTTAAGTGTATGTAGATTAACTGTCAATGTAAAATAATTGTATAATGCAGTAAATTTAAAAAACAAATATATAATGCAAAACCAAACCACGGAAAGGAAGAAAAGTATAGGCTTCAACAATGCAACAATTTATTTTTCATTCCTTCCTTAACCATCAAACAGAAAGAGTCCATACTAGAGTGATAACAATTTTAAAACTATATATCAGTATAATAGAAATATACACAAATACTGAGAAATATTTAGTGAATGAAAAAATTTATAGCAAGAATAACTGAGCATTCTGAGGAAAGCATAAAAGTTAGACAATCATTAGTAAAAACTTACCAAGCAATTTGAGAAGTAAGTAATAAACCAGAATAGTGCACATATAACATTGTAGATAAACATCAGGCAACAGAAACTTAATAAAACATACAAAAATACTCTGATTTTGAAATATACCAAGTAAATTATAATCATGAAACAGAACACAATACACTTCGTTAGTGAAAGTAAGTGACAGATTTAAAATATTCAAACATTACAAATAACTATGTAGCACAAACAGAATAATTTCCCAAAATAAGGTACCACCAAGTTTGAATTGAGAAAAAAACATTGACATTTAGAAATAAATGTAAACAACAACACAATTAAGGCCTCACATTAACCATTCGGCCATCTTGATAAGCAGCGTGCTTGGGATAGTGGCGGGAGTTTAAACTAGCAATAATTAAATTAAGAATTTTTTACCTTGTATAATCCACTATGCGATCTCAGTTTTTTACATACATGTTTCAGGGACTAAATCCCCATCTTCAGGTACAGTAAAAAATTTTTTTATTATTCCCCTAATACATAGGGGTCGTCGAAATGATTAAAATGTTTATACATAAAAACACACGCACAAAATTCACTGAATAAATTAACATATAACACAAACACGTGAACACGTTAAAAGCGACTCAGTGCACCGGTCGACCTCCGATCGTCAACTAGCCCGTGTTCGTGCTTCATTGCTTATCATCAACGCGGTATCATATAATTTATTGGATTTAAATGATAGCTGATCGTTGAGTAACTGCTCTTTATTTACTTTGGATGCCTTGTATATTTCAAACTCTTCTAAAGCATTCAGGAAATGACCTTTATTACAAACATGTATCGGCTCCATGTTCTCTTTGAATCCGGTGTAATTATGGTTTTCGTTTATTAGGTGGAGTGCGTAATTTGATGAGGTGGTTTGGGGTTTCTTTTTTGGTAGGTGTTCTTTAAATCTCTCAATAAATTTCCTCCCCGTTTGTCCGATATAGATCTTATCGCACTCACTGCACTGGATTCTATATACTCCTGAACATTCCTCCAAAGTTATTGGTTTTCGTAGCTTAAGTATATTTTTTAGAATATTTATGGTCTTGAATGAAACATTTATATATAATATTTTAAATTCATTTTTTATTATGTTGAGGAGTATGTTCGTATATAGAGGTGAACTTCTAAGTGGACTTTTGGCCGAAATATATATGAACTATTATGAGAATAAATTTTTATTGTCTGACTGTAACCGATTCTATGATAAAATTGTTTCTTATTCGCGGTATGTAGACGACACATTCATAGTATTTAATGGCACTCATAGACAGGTGGATATGTTTTTTAAATTTATTAACGAAATTAACCACAACATAAAATTTACTATGGAAATGGGAACCAATAATGGCTTGAACTTCCTCGATGTATTGGTGTTAAAAAGAAACAACCATTTCGGTTTTAAAATATACCGAAAACCTACCACAACAGACATAGTTATAAATGCTAAATCGAATCATCCGTACACACAAAAAATGGCGGCATTTAATGCACTAGCACATAGACTAATAAGCGTACTAATGAATACGGAGGATTATAAGGAAGAATATAACATAATAAAACACATAGCCTTGAAAATGGATATAACACAGAAATTGTGGATAAAATGATACATAAACAATTACGGAAAATGAATGGTGACAATAATAAAGTTAAAAATACAACACAATATGTCTCAGCATTATATACGAACATACTCCCCAACATAATAAAAAATGAATTTAAAATATTATATATAAATGTTTCATTCAAGACCATAAATAATCTAAAAAATATACTTAAGCTACGAAAACCAATAACTTTGGAGGAATGTTCAGGAGTATATAGAATCCAGTGCAGTGAGTGCGATAAGTTCTATATCGGACAAACGGGGAGGAAATTTATTGAGAGATTTAAAGAACACCTACCAAAAAAGAAACCCCAAACCACCTCATCAAATTACGCACTCCACCTAATAAACGAAAACCATAATTACACCGGATTCAAAGAGAACATGGAGCCGATACATGTTTATAATAAAGGTCATTTCCTGAATGCTTTAGAAGAGTTTGAAATATACAAGGCATCCAAAGTAAATAAAGAGCAGTTACTCAACGATCATCTATCATTTAAATCCAATAAATTATATGATACCAAGTTGATGATAAGCAATGAAGTACGAACACGGGCTAGTTGACGATCGGAGGTCGACCGGTGCACTGAGTCGCTTTTAACGTGTTCACGTGTTTGTGTTATATGTTAATTTATTCAGTGAATTTTGTGCGTGTGTTTTTATGTATAAACATTTTAATCATTTCGACGACCCCTATGTATTAGGGGAATAATAAAAAAATTTTTTACTGTACCTGAAGATGGGGACTTAGTCCCTGAAACATGTTGTATGTAAAAAACTGAGATCGCATAGTGGATTATACAAGGTAAAAAATTCTTAAGTTAATCATAATAACGATCTGGAGACTGGAAAAAATGTATAGCAATAATTCAAAAACAAACAGGAATTTCAAAATAGAATATCTCAAGTTATTCAGTTGTTCATTAATTTTTGTTTTAATCTAACTAAGTCAAAAAGAGCTAATCCGTTTGCAAATAAAATTTATATGTGCTGGCCCTGAGGTGCAGAATATGTTATGTCCAGCTACAAAAAATAAAAAATTCTGCTGTATATACGTAATGAGCATATTCTGTTGTTGTGTATTTATGAATGAAAATTGTAAGTAGCAGCACAACACACACACATTTATATATGAAAGTACATTTATATAATTATTGATGAAAATGGTAAACCATAAAAAATTAAATCAGTGTTACACTTGCACAAATCATTAAACAAAGCAAACAATTTACAAAAAAGTATGCAATTACAGTATTATTAACCCAGTTTCTTACAGTTTCTTAAATATGGAAACTACAAAAAGAAAAAGGAAGGGTAATACAAACAACAGTATACATCTAATTTCATTGAGTTACCCTGTTGTGAGGAGGTACCTTTCTTTTTGGGTGTCGCTTCAATCACACGTTATAAGGCACTACAGCTCAGGGGCAGAGAAACTGCAATCACCTAAGGCACTGATGTATGGGAATAAGATACGGGCATTGACAAGTAACCTGCATCAAACAGAAATAAATTATTTTACCCTCCGAAACAAAATTTTTAAGAAGCGTTTATATTTTCTACTAAAAGTAAGGATTAGAACAGATGTAAAACGGTTTAATTGTTAACAGAAACTATTCTGATATAAATAAGCACTAATGAAGACGCTAGGATAACAATGGTGTTACGTTATTGATTGATGGCTCGTTGGGCACTTAGTGATACGTATTAACGTAAACGTATAACACAAAGGGTTTAAAAAGTATATAAACACTTGGTTCCTTTCACAGCTTATAACGTAATTGTAAAGTAAAACTGTGAAACCTACCAAGATTTTATACAGCTTTTGAAAACGTTATGATGTTACGTTACCATACATCAAATTGCATAGACAAGTTTTACTCCACACGGAAGCAGATCTGTCACATAATTTGAAAACGGTAAAACATTTTCAAAGTAAATTCATTCAAGAATGGATATGAACAATAAATTCAAAGTGTGTTACAAAATTGTTTCTTTGTTTAAAGAATGGGAAACACGATAAGGAAAATGATTATAGTGCGGAAGAAAGAATCCAAGACATACATATAAGTGAGTGGTAAAACAATATTTCCCGGGGAATATACGGTTATAGACCCGTGTAATGGCTTCTACCTTATCGTTGCCCTTGTTGTTTGGTTAAATAAAATAAAGCCTCAATAAAACATAACACACAGGTTGAACATGTTAGTAGGTATGGATGTTTACACTGGTTTTTGCACATACTCCCCACACACACACGTGCAGTATTTATAACTTAATTCTTCTGTCGACATTTTTACAACCCAAATACTTTCGTGCAAGTCAACACAATTTGTTTTTATAACAAAGAAATGTATATGTGGCAAGATATACAAAACGAATGAAAACAATATTCTTTATTTACTAATATGAAAATATACCTAGAAAATATATAAAAATCTGACCATATGCTCAATTTCAACACATTAGTATCGGTACAAATCCCACTGTTACCGTCACCAAAATGTTAACTGCATTTTTTCGGCAACTAATAATCTGACAATCTGATAATCTTCAAGTACACTACAAAATCTAAAACAAATGTCTAAAACAAACTGCCTGATATACAAGCTCAAATTTTTAACAAATAAATACTTTTAAAGAGAGACCCAATTCTAAAACACAAGTAAAAGATAAATGGAAGAAAATTCAACGTACCGAGTGGATTCCAGAAAGAAAGTTTTAAAAATTATTTACAATTCTCAGAACAGTTCTAACGATTTTGTTATTTAATACGTATTTAATACTTCCATACATTGTTGCTACATTTATTGTTTCAACTCCGTCGTCCTTACTTTATATCTGTTTGTTGTCTACTTACCACTTGTCAAAGTTAGAGAAGCAGTGAAACACGAAAGTGGAATAGTGGAGGGAGTAGGGTGAAAAATTGCAGTGGAGTGGGTAACACCGTCCATAGTAATCTGACAGCAGTTGCTTTTCTTTTACACTTGTGTTATATTTTATAAACATTCAATACCTCAACCGAGAACTGCTCGCCGCTTTGGAAAAGAGTTCCGTTTAAAAGTCAAAACAAACTGCATAATTATGAACGTGCATAATTCTGAATTTTGGCTGTGTTTGTCTTAATATTGATTAATTAATTGTTGATAGTTTAGAATTTGCCGTTAGGTATTACAGTGATTACGAGTGCTATGTATATTGGTTAATGGCTGTAACAAGTTATTGGACAGTTTTGTTTAACTAAAATGGACGTTTAGGCTATGATTGTTTCAGTACACAATTGAGTACGGTCCGTTCTGTATAAAAAAAGGGGTTGAGATAAACTAAAACAACCATGAAAGCCGCGGAGACTGATATTACTAAGCAGGAACACATTGTCTTTTTATAAAGAAATGCAGAACGCAAAGATACAGTGGTTCGTCGTATATTGGCCTCAGGAGACGACTTGTGCTTCTCAAATAATAGTAGGAAAACGGAGAGACTTGAACTTCTTCACAGAGATATGAATGCGAAATATCTACTCATATCCTGTCTGTTTGTCTATATGTCTGTGTGACTACCTAACTCTGTCTGCCCCCTCACTCAACTCTCTCTCTCTCTCTCTCTCTCTCTCTCTCTCTCTCTCTCTCTCTCTCTCTCTCTCTCTCTCTCTCTCTCTCACTCCATATCCACACACACACATACACACATCTACAACAAGTCTGTCAATACTTAAATGTACTTAAGGATAAGAAACCTTTTTAATCCTCTACAGGAGAATTAAAGTAAGTAGACCTAAGACCTCAGCAAAAGTAATAACGTATCTGCTAAAAGTAATGGTATAGTAGTAAATATTAATTTTACAAATGAAATAATTTTTCTTTGAACAATATGTGACCTGTAAAGTAACTAACGTTACTGGCCAATAAAATTTGTAAAAGGTAATTAATATAAATTAATACTTTTATATTAATTGATGTAAACTAACTGACTAATGGTATCTAACAAATACTCTCAGTAAGGACACCTTCCCGTCCTAGGGACTGACCTTAAGTTCACAGTACCCAGCCTGGCATTTAGATCACTCGATATTCTGAATAGATTATTATTCATTTCTCCTTCAATTGTACTTCTCTGAGTACAAATACGTCTGTGTGTATATCAAATCCAAGGAGACGCAACAATTACACGCATGCGCGCGACAGTTTGTTTTAGTTTAGCAAGGATAATTAACATGTGAATTTGTTGCTCTCTCTCTCTCTCTCTCTCTCTCTCTCTCTATATATATATATATATATATATATATATATATATATATAGTTTTCTATACAGGTGACTCGAAGTTTCTTGCAGGAATTATATAATGTTGTGATGTTATTCAATTTGTTTCTCCTGCGAGTAGTGTAATTTCGTATTTTTTTAATGAAATATATAATGCAACAGTACGTCTGCGTACGTTACTGTGCATTGTCGTAATTAGTTGAAAAACTGCTAAATTATAATAAAAAATTATTATTGCCAATATCTGTATTGAAAGCTGTGAGTAACCAGGGAACGCGGACGCAGGACGGTACAGGCATATCACGCCACACACCAGCTGAGATTGTGTACAGTGTAGATTACCGTATGTGTGTGTGTTTAAACCAGTAGAAACCGGCGTGACGTCACCCCTGAATAAATTTGAATTAAATAATTAATTTATTTAAATTCTGTTAATTGCGCGAAAGTTATGACGAAGCAAATTACGCCACGTTATTAATAATATAAAGACGCACACATGTGCAAAAGTTAGTGCTAAACAAACAATGCATTTTTATGCAGTATAAATAAAAGTGAACAATAATTAGAATAATTAAATTAAGAAAACTTTTAATATATAATTATACATAAGAAAATTACCGATCGTTTGAACATGTGTAATAACCAAAAGACTTCGCATTTTGCGAATAAAGTTAAAATAAGTACAAAAAAATAAACGCCAATGTATATAGGGACGCTCAATAAACTCTGACAAGACAAATCGTGTACAGAATTGTCGAAACATGTTTTTTGCGCCCGACAGTATAAATAAGCGTGGATCGCAAGCCTTACTCTCAGTGTACTGGAACACATCTGCAGTCGAAGGCTATGTCCGACAGCGTATCATCCAAAGTCGATACCCAGCGGTATAGAGGAGCCATCGGGACTGGACCAGGAGGACCAGAGGACAATGGAGGATCGACGCTGCACAAGGACACGAGTCAGGATCATGACGAGGAGTACCAGAGTATCACCTCATCAATAATAAGTTGATACAAAACCATATTACTCGTCAACATGGTTCATGAACAATATTACAAAAAGAAAGAATATAAATAAAACGAATATGAGAGACTCCAGGTATACTAATTTTTGTAAATATTAATAACTATAAAGGCTATGAGAGACTCCATATACTAATTTTTGTAAATATTAATAACTATAAATTTTATATTGTTAAATTAGAGTAAGAGAATATAGGCCTACTATTTTTATAATGATTAAAATGATACAAATAATTGTACTCGCAATAACACATAGAGTCATTTTTAAAGAAATAATGACATCATAACATAACTAGCAAAATTTTAATTATATTTAAATATTATAATATATTATTGATATTTTATTACTTTGATAGTTGACTGATATTTCTTTGATATTTATTTGATATTTACGTACACAAAGTAAGGGGCTGATTAAAAGAAATGATTTAAAATAAATGCATTTTTTTTTAAAGAATATGTGATCAAATCAAGAGCACATTTTTATATCTTATAAACTTATATTTATTGATGTTTATATTTATTTCTGCAGAAATAAGATTATGTAATTTAGTAGAAATCTATAGTTTACTAACTTTATAAGAATACAAATTTCACAGTCGTGAGCATAGGGAAGCAAGGGTTTGCACAAATGAGCTTTTCCTTCACATGTTTTTGGCAACTATAATATTTATTCATTCGAAAATCATCACTCTTAATTTACAAGTTACAGAACAATTACCATTGAGACATTTCTTGGTTGAGTAGTCAGTGTAAGCAAGCGAATTCATGGCCATCTAGAAAAAATAGTCTTAAATTTTGTGGAGTTTTAAATTATGGAGGAAGAAACGTAAGTAAAAACTTAAGATGTTAACTAATTGTAATTTTGATTATTCTTTTGGATGGGATGTTTAAAATGGGACAAACAGGTCAACGACCATAGTCTACAATAGGTTAAAAACCTGGAAAACGAGGTACACAAGTATACGGTGACAGTTTTACTCTATGAGAAGGAAGCACAGTGCAGTTTCATTGGATTACAACTATTTCGGCAGTAGAATTAAACAAGTTGTAGTTAATGCATGTCCAACTGACAGATGTGCTGACGCTCTGTTAATACCGTCCATTATCCATGTGCTTTTTGTTTTCCATTTTAGTCCGTCTACCAATCTGGATGCGATTTCTAATTCCTTCATCGTCTGAGCATGCGAGGGATTCAGATTTATTTTAGTTCGTAGTTGACCTAATCCAACTATATATATTGTAACAGTACAATAACACACGATATGAAGTTAATTTAAGTGGAATACTAATGCTATATAACATTTTCTGATGGCCATAGACATGTTTTAAATTGATTTTGTTCTTTCTTTGTAAAATAGTCATAAGTTTTGAACCAAGCTACGTTTAAAAAGGTAGATTATGTCAAAATGTTCACCGTTTTATTCTCTTTTATGTCATGTAAAGTGCTTAAGTGCTTTTACTTGTGTTTAAGTGCACGGGTGCGCGTGTGATTTACATTTTATTTAATAACTTCCAGGAAAATAAACATTTCGTTCTGAAACTTGGTCAGAGTATTCTCATGGTTATAAGCTACACTTTCTATATACTCAGTTCTCTACAACTATAATTTTTATGTTTTTTTATAAATGAAATCAG
The DNA here is from genome assembly GCA_034769895.1 of Magicicada septendecula. NCBI lineage: Eukaryota > Metazoa > Arthropoda > Insecta > Hemiptera > Cicadidae > Magicicada > Magicicada septendecula. The sequence continues at coordinate 331,881,279 of CM068375.1, read as the reverse complement.
CCTCCTTTTATTCCCATTATCTCCAAGGAAGTAATAAAATTTGTAGATTAAATCTAGACAGGCCTTTGCAGAATCGGTCAGAGCTTAAGCCTGATTTCAGTCTATCTGTGTTCTCATCTGTGACGTTGCTAGAGTTTCCTTCAATCAGAAAGTTTAAAATTTATTTGAGACGGACGCTTTCAGCGGACGGACCGTTCATTTCTTCCGAAAGTCTTGCCATAGAACGACGTATGCGCTGTCATGAGTTTTTCGTGACAAGACAAGTCGATTTCGTTAAGACATAGGAGTTGGTTCACGGTTCAATATCTTCGAAACCATTACCACTTAGAGAACTCAAATAAAAAAATAGATCCTTTCAGTGCTTTCCCGCGTGCAGTAGAAGATTTCCGCTAGGAGCAAAATATCTGCCTAGATATTTTGATAGTTACGCGAGAACACTTCAAGAAACCGGAGTTTGGGGAAGATCAATACACCATCTATTTTACCCAGTTTTAATCCCTGAGATTGAGTAAATTAAAATTATAAGTAATAACAGTTCATGTCGCAGTGTGCATGTGTGCAAAGATGTGAAGTTTCAACATAAATTGTCAGCGTTAGTGTTCTTCGAACGGTGGACGTGCAGAGTTGCAGCGGTCCAGTCGAACTGCGTGCGGAGTGCCGAGAGGCTACGCAAACAGTGGAATTCAACGCAACAAGTAACATAGTTGTGAAACGAGCCCATGAACTCAATTTTGAAAGACAAATTTTTAATAACCAATTTTATATTATAAAGTAATAAGACAATAGTAAATTTTATTGTTTTAATTTAATATATTTTCCTGCTTCCAGTAATAGACTCTGTTGTAATAATTTCGATATTACCTATCTATGCAATATTAATTTGTATCGTTGCAATATATTTTCAGTAAAATATTTTTAGCGTCATAATAAGAGTGAATTATATTGGCATCACAAGCTCAAGTAATAAATTAGTCATAATATATAATTTAAATACGAAACCTTTTGTATAGGCAGTTTAGTCTGACAGACTAAGCAGTAGGCCTACTGCCGTAGTTACAGGAATGGTAGGGCGGCCTGTACTACTATCCAGTCACGTACTATTTTAAAAATTACTTCCTTCTAAAATCTGTGTAAGAGTAAATCCTTTACGATAATCGGAGTAGAAGGGAGAATGCGGCGTATTGTGAATGAAGTAAAGCTCTGCAAACCTGACGAAAGAGGCAAAAAAGAATTTTCCTAGCACCTAGACAAACGATTAAACATCAATGTTCTCATTCAAAATATCACTAATTGCACTCTACATAATTAGATAGAAGAATTACAATGTCTTTTATTCTAATGTGATGACAAACGGAAACGCTCAAAAGCGCTTACCAGAAGTCATAAAATAAAGAGGTGCAGTAGCTGGTGTACTTTTTTAAATATCTTGGTTCCTAAGAATCGGATATATATGTAGGTTTAAAATCTGCAAGTGAAGAAAGTTCGTTCACTTTAGTAGCTTAGAAATAAGAAGGTTTCACTCGAGTTGAGAAAGCAAAGTTTTGACAGTTAGAGATCCAAAGTTAAACCCTTTGCCTGTGTAAACATGTGCAGCGAATTTTCCCGATAAAACTTTCAGAGAAATCGCTGAATCAACGTACTATAGTTGTTTTCTCACGCTGTACAATGTACTTCCGTAAGGCCGGCAAAAAACTGTGAAATCCTTTTATTTTACATCAGTTTCAATAATTATTAATATGACACTCGGTAAATGTAAATATAACAGTATATTACTAACCTGCAATATTTGTGGCTATGCGATAGTCGGTGTAGGTATTTAGTGAATACAGTTTATATGCTTAGTAAATCATTTGTCCGCCATTACCCCAATTTAAAGCAATTTTTACAGCGTTAAATCTTTAGGGGTCCTTTTTTTAACTAATATACGTAGTATTTTTTAAATCTTTTGGAAAATATTCCTTACAAACTTTTGAAAACCCTCTAAAATTGTCAAAGACCGCAAATTAAATACAAATGTTAATTATGATTTTAAGTTGCAACATTATTTAAGATACTGCATTAGCCTGTTAATATCTGCAGGTACAATGTGTGACTCAGCACTGTGAATCTGAGAATTCAACAGTGAGACAGCTGTGAGTCTATTACAGACTTTGTTCAAAACCCAGGGAAGCTGACCCCAGATACCAGAGTCGACGCGTCTGTCAGTTGGACAGGAATTAACTCTAATATGTTTGACTCTAACTTCAGCTCAGTTTCATCTAATTAAAAGTACCGCACGCCCTTCTCGTCCAGCTATAACTGTCAACGCACATCTCTGTTCACTGTTTCGCAGTTTTTAATCTCTTCTCTCATTGTTCATTGACCTCTATGTATCATTGTCCAATATTGTGCAACAAGGACAAAAACTAAACTTAATATTAATTTACATTTTATCCCCTAAATCATTTTCATTTTTCTATATTTTAAATATATACAAAATTAAATCTAATCTATATTTTAATTTTCAAAATGTTATTTAAAATTCTACTTATTTACTGAAACCTATTATAAAAGTCTCAAGACTAATTTTCCGTCAAAATGTTAGAGTAACTGAGAGTAACTTGACCATACGCGATATTAAGTTTTGACACTATCATAACGTTCACAAAAAAACAACTTATCTCGGTTGTCAAAGGAATTACCATCTTAGTTTCCAAGTTCACAAATTATCTTGTAAGTTTTGTAATTATTATATATCTCTGACATCTTTGATTATCATCAAAATTATTTAAAAACCATGTAGCAAAGGAGGATAATAATTTTTATACAATTTGAACTATTTCAGGTGATTTCTAACGGGTAAATCGGACTGCTTCCATCCTGATATTTTTGTTGCATGACGTTTTGTGATCCCATACACTATTGATCTAAACGGGAAGCGACAAAAGCGTCACGATGCACGAAGTCCGAATAGAGAATTTATCCATAACTTTTCTGAGTGTTATGCTTTCCAATTCTGCACAGCAAATTTTTAGAGTAAATAGATTTTTTATTTTTTTTTATAGTTTTTCGTTATTTTAATTTTACATCTTAGTCTTACTTTCAAATCATTTATCTTTTGACGATTTACGAATCATTTCCAGTTAATAATTTGACGACCATAATATTTCGTAGGAACTTTGCAGATAGTATCTACATTCCATCGAACGTTAGCATTGAACACTCAACGTAGAATCACATATGACCCATTGTAGGTTCTAGGTAAATTGTCGTAAATAATAATAAACAGTTGGCTACTATATATCAGGTGACCAACTCATTTTCAAATCTCAAAATGAGGCAAGTTCATTCATTTTACCGGCTTATGGTGAAGTGAATGAAGGTTGAAGAAATAAGAAGGTTTCACTCCAGTTGAGAAAGCAAAGTTTTGACAGAGATCCAAAGTAAAAATATTTATCAGTGTAAACATGTGCAGCGAATTCCCTCAATAAAAGTTTATCTCACAGAAATCGCTCAATCAACAAACTACATTTGTTTTCTCACGCTGCACCATGCAGTACCAAGTAAACGAGGAAAAGTTTATGCGTTCCCGTAATAGTTTTTAAAATTATTAACATGATACTTGAAAAAGTTAAATCTAACCGTGTATTACTAATATTTGATAGTTTTCATTATGCGGTAGTAGGTACTAGTGGATATCTTTTATAAGTTTATCAAATCATTTTCCTCCATTACCTCAATATTAAGCAATTTATATAGTTTTATATCTTTAAGAGTACAATTTTTCACTAACGCACATAAGTGATTTTCCAAATTTGTTCCAGTCAAGTAGTTGAAAAACTTTTAAAAAAGGTCCAAATGTTTCAAGGATTAATTACAGATATCAGTTATGATCGATATTAATCAGTAACATTATTAAAGGCACTGAAAAATATTTAGATCAAAATTTTGATACTCTGATACTCAACATAGTCTTTTATATTTCTGAAAAGGTGTCTACTGGGTGGCCGAAACATGTAGACACTGAGGGAACAAATCAGTCGACCACGGCCAAAGAGCCCTGATATAAATTCTTTTGTCAGTGTTTCCGGCCGTGATAGGGTACGTAATAGACTTCGTAAGGTTGATTTAATGGTTTGTTATAAAATATAAAGTAAACAATAATGCTAGAAAGATAAGGTGGAGACACAAGTTACATTGAATAAACTAAGAAGCTACAAGCATGCTTGAGAGAATATGTTGATTTTTTTATCACACAGCAGATTGTACGCTACACGAAAGACAATCACTCGGAAAACGTACAATCGTTGAAAGATTTTAAGCAGGTCTAATAAACTGCATGACTAACGATGGAAATAAAGAATAACATCATAATTTGTAATTTTTGTTTTGTATCCAAATACGCAAATGAGGTTTCGTTGTTTGAACAATGTAAAATTTTAAAAATAATACACTTACATGAGGAAGAGTACAATACGTATATATAAGTGATGCGGAACACAATACTGCCAGACGGAATGTAATGTTATAGCAGCGTGCAATGGCTTCTCCCTTAATACGCTGTCTCTGTTTTAAGCCAAATAAATTGAAGTCTCAATAAACGTAACACACGGAATGAATATAGTTGAGTTTTGACACTTGTGTTTACACAAAACACACCCTACGCGTTCATATTTTTATTATTCTCTAGAAGAAGTTTACAATCAAAATGCTAAGGAAAAGCTGTTGTGGAAACAAACTAAATACGCTTATTATGTGAATGAAACATGTAGTGTATACACAAAGAAGAATGAAAACAATATTCTTTAGTATTCCTTATGGCAATTTGCCTACAACCTATAGATTGTTGTATGTGATTCTACGAGTATCCTCAATCGTTAATGCTAACTTTTAATGGTATGTAAATATTATTATTTGCAAAGTTTCCAGGAACTATTACGGTAGTCAGATTATTAACTGGTCTTACTTAGATCACAAAATTATCAGAGTTTAATGTTTGGTCTATCACGAGTGTAATTCGAAATATCAACTAAATAGCTGCTATAAGTTACAATAACAAGTGTATATTGTCAAAACGTGAATAAGAAAGGACACTAAAATATAAGATATTAGTAAAGTGAAACTGTATATTCAGCCGGTTTTTTTATACAATCTGGCAGAAATACAACTGTAGGTTCTCAAATACTAAGACAAAAGAGATGGCCTTCCTAGGGAAGAACCTTATGAGAACGAAAATTGTAATTGATAATTATGTTTTGGAGCATGTATCACATTTTAATTATTTGCGATGTGATATCTCATATAGGAAGGATAACGATATTGAGAGAAAGTTAAATAAATTTTGTAATACCTGTGCAACAATAAGATAACTAAAGAAGAATAAAAACAGAGGGAGACACAGCTAAATAAGGTCGTGGATGTGCCGACTTTAATGAACTGATGTGAAACATGGACTCTCCTGAAAAAAGATACTACGGAAGTACAGGCCTTCGAAATGAAACTTTTAAGAGAAATAAAGTGATGCAGTTTGAAAAATCGTCTACGAAACGACGACATAAAGAAAGACCTGAAGTTACAGCCGGATCTGAAGAGAATAAAGGAATACAGACAGAATTGGAAGTCACATGGTAGACAGGCGTATTCCTAAACACGAGTTTAAATATAGGCCAGTAGGGACGAGAGGTCGTGGAAGACCCTGTAAAAAGTGGTCAGAGACTCTGTGAAGTCGGAACGGGCTATAGCCCAAGCCGTGTAGGAAAGCTGTCCTTCTAACTCACAAAGAAGAGAAAAGTCTACTTACTGCATACGTTGTTTCAGTAGAATCAGAAAGCATAGCATTCAGAAAAAGTTCACACAAGCGAGTTTATGACGATTTTAAGCTTATCCACATTTGACGATACTGTATAGACACGCTGATGGCTGCATTAACTCTCCTTTTTTTAGGGCGGTTACATAATGACATATACTAAAAACCATAGAAAAGAATCGCAGAAATGAAATTTTTGATGCATGTAAAAATATATTCATTAATATTTCCATTCAATAAACCTGTAAGTTATATACAAATTGAACATTTTATAATCCTAAGAGCTCACTCTAAAGTTAGGTTATTCAAACTAGAATAGCGTTAAAAATCATTTCTAGTCACTTATGAACGTTAAAAATAACTCGTCGTATTTATTTTTGTTAACTGAAGTAAGTAATTTGTTTGTACTTAATTGTTACCTTAATATTTTAATAAAGGGCAGAAATATTAATTTTTTTGTTTTGTAAACCTGTCAATTAACTAATTTTACATATGGTTCAGTTTTCCTCAAATCTCGGAACACGATTAGCCTTGAAAACTTGTTTATGGTTTTCGATGAGTATTCAATGTAAGCAAATGGAATTATGATAACTGAAAATGAATTTAATTTAAGTTTATATGGTTTCAATGTATAGGAGTAAACAGGATTCCGAAACCACGTGGTTTCGTCGTGGTTTAGGTCTTGAAAATGGTGGAAACACTTAAAGGCCTCGTCCGGAACATGACAAGTAAATGTTCAGCAAGGAAACACGACAAAATTTGAATGACAAGACTGCTAATTAAAATAACAAGATGAGTAAGATTTCTGCTCACATAACGTTTCTGAAATTTTAGTGTAATTTCAAATTTTAATCTTAATTTATTTACGTTTATCCTGCCTCCTTCAAAGGAATATCCACTGGCTAGAACACATTTTCGCCAACCTCTTTTTCAGTCTTTAAAATTTTCCGAAATTACTTTTTGGGATAGTCTTTAGCCGGTTCAGCGACATTTAATGTAGGCGTATATTCAACAGTCCCTCAAAGTTGTATTTTCATGGCTTTTTTATTCTCTGGAGATGAAATTTAATAGATCTATTGTGTGTTATGTCTGAAAAAACGGCGGTTGTAGTGTGATTGCGATTTTTTTCCTAAAATTCTTGAACAAACAATGATATTCGTACGGGTTATTTATTCGGATGCTATTTATATAAATAACTTTTCCATAAAACTGGGAGCTTCCTACAAATAGCTTCATGGAAGTAGCAAAGAGTACTGAATTTTACTCTATATTGACCTCAGCACGAAGCGATAAAATCTGCTACAACGAAATTCCTCAATTCGTTTCTATTTTACGTTTATCATCTTCAACTCAGCACCAGCTCACTGTCTTTGAAAGTGTACCGTTTGTTAACAGTACCTTTTGTTAAAGTGTACCTTATGTTTTGTTCATATATACATATTAAAGTCATCATAATCCTTTGCAATAGTTTCATTATTTAGAATAGTTTATCTCATTTCTACATATAAAATATTCAATGCAACTCCTGTAATCTAACATTTTAGATCGCCTAATATACCAAACATAATGTGTTCATTTTGCTGCCAAATCTGCACTATGCGTCCAATATTGTTCAAAACGTAGACGAGTGTTACAAGTAGGTGCGTCATCACCACCATAAAAGAGAATTTGTTTCGGACGGTTTTCAATAGTAAAATTCAAAAATATTATATATCTTTAAATAAATCCTGGTCTGTACAGTGTAGTATTGCTACGCTGAAGAGGCAGATGACATACAGGCTATGTCACACTTTGCGCCCTGCATAAGGGGTAGAATTAATTCCTCACCAGTTCTTTTCAATGTTTCATACCGCCAGATTATGGTCGATTATTGTAGCGACATCAACATCACTTTTGTAACATACTACGTCTAAGTCCGACTATTGGGAATCATTTCCCGTTGACCCAAGGAGCACGGAACGAAGTGAAAATTACATGTTGATAAACTATGGCAAGACGGACTTCCTCGATAAATGTTAAACAAGCAAAACAAGTCATCAGCATTAAGTCAGTCGGTTGGCATTTGGGTCTCCCTCTGTCTACCTCTGTGTCTGTTTACGGTACATCTTACGATAACTTTTGAAAGAACCGACTGATTTACGTAAAATATAGCACGCGTGATCACACACGCTTAACCCCCTAACGTTTCTGAGATGAATCTGCCAAAAATAAATAGGCAGAAGCCAAGTATTTGAGAGATTGTAAGTTACAATAGAGCAAAAACTTAAGTGGGATATAAAATAATAGAGACATTAAATACAAGTTTCAAAATCGTTTTCTATTTAGGTAGTTTCAAAATTTTTGAACAAGTTACTACAAAAACTCTTTCAAAATTTGAAAATAAAATTGTAAATACCCATCAAAAATGGAGAATTAATAAATAATTTTAGACGAAGTTATTTCAAACTTATTACAATATATTTCAATGCTTCCGGAAATATGGATAGCAATGGTTAAAAGAATTCAAAAAATGTGAACATTGAATTGCACAGTATCAAATTAAACATAATTGTAACATTTATGTTTTTCTAATATTTAAATACATATTTTAGATTACAAATTTTAAAATTTCTCTACATAAAAGCTAAATAAATATCAAATTTCAAAAAAATTTCAAAAAATTTGGGGCATGATCTAAAGAAAAGCTAAATCCGAACCAAAAGTAAAGTTTACTTTAAAACTTGTTTTAACTTTAATGCACCTGTGGCCAAAGAGGAGTCTGTACAGGGCACTTATAAAACGACTGCAGTGCATTTAAACATAATAAAACTTTTCCTTTCACTTTTACACACACAGACACACACGTGTTCTCAATTGAAGGAAACTTTTTTGACTTACTGTCGAAGTCACTGGCTGAATTCTGAAAATAAATATCCACCGATAAATTCAGCTGGGAAAATATACTTAGGAACACATAACTACATTTGCGGCCGTGTGTTGGATAACCCCGATATAGAGAGATTAAAAGTACGAGAGTGATAAATCTATTCACTTTTGCGGTTAGAGAAAAACCAAAATGTTCATTTCTCAACTTGATACGTAAAGTTTCGACAAGTTGCCGTGTTAAGGCACCAAAGTAAAACCGTTTCGTAGAAAAAGCAGTGAAAACACGTGTTGGCTTCCGTCTTTTTTGTTTAGACCAATATAATTCTGCCACTCATTAATAAAGTTTGTCGAACCAGACTCTCCTATATAATTACGTACTATCCAAAGAGTCCATCAAAATATTATAACAAATCGCCCACTTCGTCGCAACTCAATGTATAGCTCGTCACTATCTACAGTTAACTGACATCTAGTCGCCCCATCTCCTTCTCGGTCGTCTTATTATCATTTCACCAATCCTAGACGATAATGGGAATTATATATGTTTTCCAGACGTGCCTATCATATAAATAAAGGTACAAATTGTGTTAGAATATAAATAACGTGTATCCGGGCTATCAGGCCTTGGTCTACTTCTGCGGCTATGAACACACTTGTCTGCCTCTTCCCTGGAGGCCACCTTCAGTGTAAGAACCATTCGGTAACTGGCACGGTCTTCGTCAGTTAACCACTGTTCTTTTGCATTACCACACTCAGTTACGAACATTCGTTTGTCACAGCACTGTGGTTAACTGGGAAAGACCGTGTCAGTTAACGAAAGGTTGTTACAGAGTTACAGACCCCAGAGGAGAGGCGAAACGTCCGTTAATAGTGGACCACGTCCTAATAGACCGGAGACGAGTCAATTATATTCTAACACAGTTAACGCCGGCCGTAAATACCTTAGGTATAGATTATTGCCTTTATATTTTCCTATGGGATTAACAGTACTTTTAATCTACTATCCAGTCGAATAGCATCACCCACATATGATTTCTCAACTATCCTCGTCTTATTTTTCACAAAAGCATGTCCCTGCTGATTTATTTTGTTGGTACTGGCGTGATGTTAGAACACAAAACCATACGCTAACACCACGTCTGCCACAGTATTGTTCTCCGGGCACACTCATTCAACTGGAAATATACAAACATACAAAAATTATGTAAACACCATTCTAAACAAAATAACACAATTTAAATCACATGTAATATTTAAAGGAATTCACAGCAAACACAACGACGATCTTTCAAACAAAGGAGCCGTCTCCAAAAACAGAAAGTCAGACAGTCCTACTAGCTGATCCTCTGAAAAAGCACGCAAAACAAAAGCTGGTTAAAGCGATAGGGTACTATATCAGTGCTTCACGTCGAAATAGGGTTTTAAAATTATTAGTGATCGCGTCATGGACAACAAAACCCAAGAATTAAACATTTTATTGTATTTGCTTGCAGTGAAGCTTTATCCCTTTGGTAGATGTTTGTAAAGCCTTTTGTTTAAAAACGAAGTACAACTGAAACATTATGTGCTGTAGCTCGCAAACTCTCAGGGCAGCAACACAACTTGGTCACCTACGATAAAGTTAGTTTTCACATCATAGTAATTGATCATGTATGACAATTAAACATGTTTCGCGATTTGAAAAAAAAATTCATTTCAACCAAATAAGAACTCTGGATTCGGGCAGAGATATTGTTTCGTGGGTAAAATATTGCATCATATTTGTAAGCACATTTGGCGGCTCAAGGTTCGTATAACACATTACTGTCAGAATAAGGAGTTAGCAAAGGTTTTATTCTAAAGTATAATTCTATGTAAACTAAAAATACAACTATAACACATCTAGACAGTATCTAGTCACATAATTCGAAAATACAAAATGCGTAACTAATCACTAATTTATTGCGGTACCCAACAGAGACGATTCCACAATAGTTATACTAAATACTAATAAGCCTACAAAACGTTTATAAAATTGTGTATACGAGTGTTTTAAATTAATATAACTGTCGTCAGCGTTAGAGTAACACATTTTCTGGTGTACAATTATTCCTCCTCTGGTGCCATTTTTAATCCCACAATTAAAAACAACGATACTTGCGACAGAAAAAACAATAGTGCTGGTGTGTTGCGCGTGCACGAGCAGGTGTGTGCCTGGGTGTTCCTTTTACGGACGTATCTACGTACATCTTATTTAAGTTATCTTTACCTATTCTCTTTAGGTTTCGAAATTTCTTCTGAGGAGTGTGAAAATCCTCATATCCGTGGACAAGTCAAACGAAATGTCCAAACCTAGAGGGAGAAGAGCGATGGACACATCAGAACGTACACACACACATATATTTGTTTACATTGTGAGCGTACAGGTTGTGTAGAATTGTGTAGCAAAGGGAAATTAGTACTGACAGAAGGGATTTTAATGTTACAGGCGAATGTAATGGCTTCTAACTTATTGCGTTGCTGTTGTAAAAAGCACACTGAAACAGCAATAATAAAATACTCAAGCAGATTGTATTAGGAATGGATGTTTTTACGTGTGTTTACACACACAGACACACACACACAATCACACTCACCACGTATTATATATCAGAGATTTTTCAAACAAAATACTTGGAAACAGCGTTGCTGTAAGTAAATACACAATTGGTTCCTTATCATAAAGAAAGTGTGTCATAAAGAAACGTGGAACTCAAAAATGTAAGAACAGCATATACGTTAGCAATTTTATATATCCTTCTGGTTATGTCATACTCGCGATAAATCACAATACCATTAAAGTCTTCTTATGTATTTCAAAAAATGTTGTCCCCTCCTACACTTGGATTAAGAATTTAAACGTTTTATAGAAATAGGTTTGTGTGTGTGTGTGTGTGTGCGCGCGCGCGCTTGCGTAGTGCGTAAAAGTATATGTTAATATAGGGATTCTACCCCAATTTCGGAAACAACTAAATTTCAAAAGTAAATTAATTTACAAACTAGTTTCTAAATGAATGTTGAGCCAACTGTTAAAGAAAATTTTTAAGCTAATTTTTACTCCAAAACTAACAAAAGTGCTCATTTTTTTAGCATACTCAGAAGCTCACTTTAAAATATAAAATATAACGAAAAAAATGAAAGAAAACTTGTAAAACAATTAGGTGGTAACGTAACTGATTAATTAAATTTAACTTCTACTAAGGGAATCTTCTCATCTTTCAGTCCCTTATAAATCAATTTTTAATTATTATTTTTATTTAAATCTTAAATAATGTTATCATATAGTTTAGAAGAAAATCTTTTAGGTAAATAAACTTTATACTCTTTTAGCTGACTTAAGACTGGAGGTCCAAATTTAGTTTTAATTTTTCAAATCTTTTTGTCTTATGTTCGTTATTCAATTCTAAGTTTTTAATATTGTTAAATTCTTTGAAGTACATTCTCCGATCCAATTAAACACATCAAGTGAGCTAGCAAATTATAATTCTATTTATATAAAAGTAACTAAGAAAATTACAGTAAAAATAATTTAAATGAGTTTATTATTAAATGATTTAAATCACTCTTATAAATGTAAAAAGAAGACGACTAATATAGATTCCAAAACAATTAAGACTAATAATGCATTATGCCGAATTTTTGCTAAGTGTTCTGTATGTAAAACTAATGAAAGTAAATTTATTAAACGTTGCATAGAGAAAACTAAACAGATTACTGAAACAGAATTATCTACTGGAGACTCTATAATTGAATCTACAGAAATTTTACGGTTCGGTTAGAAAGAAGTGTGCTAAGAAGAAAATAATAACACTCCGTATAGACAATTTATGGGCAGTTGATGTAGTTATAATGTACAATTATAGTAATCCAAAATGATGAGTATAAGTACCGTATATGTTAAATGTTATAGATATTTTCTCTATATACCACTAAAAAAGAAGAAAGAATAAGTAAGTCAAAAGCTTTCGAAAATATCATAAACGGTGCTGTTATAGTACGATAAAAGCAATCTAATTTACTACATACCGATAAGTCACCAGAATTTAAAAATAAAAGTTCAATTAATCAATAAAAAAAATAATATAAAACTGTATCACACAGAGAGTGAGGAAAAGCGCTCAATCATAGAACGTTGTAATACAACTCAGAATAACAGGATCAAAGTAATTTTTGAGAATAATAAAAATTTTAGATGTGTAAATAACTTAGACGACATTATTAGAGATTATAACAATTATATTTACAAAAAGATAGGAATGAAACCTATAGAAGTTAATAAAAGCAACAACAAAAAATACTAGAGACTGTTTTTAAGTAGTTATGATCAGATTTAATAATGAAATCTAAATTTAAACCTGAAGCAGAGTTAGGATTGAAAATAAAAAAGAAACCTTCTCTAATAAATATAAGAATAACTAGTCAAGTGAGAATTTTATAATCAAACAAGTAAATAATACAAATTCAATAATAGTAGGAAGCTCAGGATCTGAAAAAACTACTTTATTATTAAACTGTATATACAAGAGCTGGATTCCCTATAAAAACCTATAAGTTTTCAGTAAGTCTCTAGAACAGCAGATTTATTATTTTTGTTCTAACTGTAAGATATTACTAACAGTGACGAATGCCCTCCTGCTCCACTAGTTATTTTCGGTGACTGTCTAATAGTCATCTAAAAGATATACATCTTCATAATAAACATCTTCGAGATATACTCAAAGAGTATTTTGTTAGAGGAAGACATAATAGTATTTCGTGTATACATTCTATACATCAGTCAGTCAGTGCTATTCTATGGTCGACTTGAGAGTAATCAGAAATAATCTTAACATGATAATTAAATTTCAACAGAATAAGCTTTATACGAAATTCATTTACGATGAATTAATTTATAGGAAACGATATAAAATGTGAATTTTTTTTTAAATATCTAATAAATCCTAGTCTAAAAATTGTGGGTTTTTTACTATAAATCTAACCTTGAAAGCTGCTGATGAGAAGTATATGGATACGTTTGAGGCTCTAGCTGACGTTTGAACGTTATCATGACGTTCATGTTTACGTTTAGGTTTACGTTCTCGTCCATGTTGATGTTCACGTCCGTGTGCACGTTCATGGTAATGTTTTTCTTAATAAATTGAATCCGAAATAAGCGTTGAGAAGCTAAGAAATTAGACCCTGTTGAGTACGGATTGATTAAGTAATTCAAAGAAGCGCAAAAGAAAGAGGTATATTTTGAAGAAGTAAGACAGAAAGTTTTAAGCCAATTACAAAAGCTACAGGAAGCGTAGAGTCAAAGATTACAGGTGTCTGAGATCAGAATCATAATTTAATTTGATTTAATACCAATTTTGAATAAGCTTACTGATATTACTAGTAATTCAATTATTATTATGCAGAATATCAGCTTTCTTCAAGTACACCTTGTAGACTTATTGCAAATAAACCTACAAGCTCACTTTCAAAATAGAATAAGAATTCAAAATGAAATCGATAGTCTCAGGAAAGAAGTAGAAAATTCTACTCTAAAGGAATCTATTGTTAGTTCTGATAATTTGAGTAAGATTATCGAACCATTAACTTAGAAATGTTTACCTAAACCTAAGGATGATACATTCGAATTTTATTGGAATAAAAAGAAGAATTCTTTTATGGTAGGTAACTTTATAATAGAATAAATCATAATGATATTATTATTGATACTGAAAGGTACTTAAGAACTGATGATGCATTATGATAACGTATAAAGATGCGCCTGAGGAAAAGTATTATTCTCAAGAAGATTTGAATAATTATTTAATGATATTACTTAATGCTAACTCAATTTATAAAAATAATAGTAGGCCTACTGGTAAACCGAAATCTAGTAAGGGAGATAAGTATATGAATTCAATTGCGCATATCTGGAAGATGAGAAAAGATATTGAGGGAAGAGGTTAGAATAATATAAAGAAAACGTAGAGTATAAATATACTGACAACTTGAACAAGCTATTGCGTAGATTGAATTATGTTGACGCTCAGGAGGAAGCGGGTAATAATAACGAGAAATTAGGTATTACACATTACTTAGAAATAAATAATACCTTAAATAATTTAAGGTATGCATGCTACTGGTTATATTTTTCTAGGTCCAGGAATTAAAATATGTAAGAAGTTAGCTCGAAAAGATGTAGGAATTAATCCTTTAGATGAGGCCGTTAAAGAACACTACATATGGTTTCGTGATCATCCAAAAGCTGAAGATAGATGGATATCTAAAAAGGTTCTTTAGAAAAAACCATGGGATGCAGTTATTTCTTCAAATGCTGATTTAAGCGAAAGAGCTATCACATTAGCAACTACTGGAGGAATGTGATTAAAGGAAAAACTGGGAATGTGTTTAAAGGATGAAACTGGTCTTACATGTCTCTATGTAAATGGAATATAAACTTGTAGCAAATACTCTCTCGGATATTCAAAAAGCTAAATTAAAATCAGCTTTCAGAGGTAAATCTGGAGTTACTATTCAGTCTTCTTTAGATCAACTTAAGAATAGTAAGGATAAGGTATTTCGGAAAAACAGACAGAATAATAAACTCGAAATGCATAAAAAGGATGGTAAGGGAGTATGAAGGGAATTTCCATATAACCAGCTTAAAAGAGCTTATAAAGGGGTTTTATTAAATGATGTATTCAATTTCGGTAATTGAAATTCCTGTTGTAAAGAGAATAGTTCCTTGTGCTAGAAAAGCAGCTCCTATCGTTGGAAAAAGATTTTATTCCTATCGTTGGGAAATATTTTAGACTGGCTAGATAAAAACTAGCCTATTTTGAATGCTCTGAATTATATTAGAGAACTTAAAGTTATATTAAAAATAATCTAAAACAAAACTTGAACTAAAACCATTAACTCTCGAAGAGCTAGAAAATAAATGTAGTGGTATTCCAATTTTTAGAGGAGTTTTTACAGGAGATCTTTATTAATAAAATTAACAAGAAGGAGTGTGGAATTATAAATTTAAGATCTTTATTTTCAAGCGGTACTCACTAGACTTGCTACTATAAAGTAGAACATAAAGTAATGATGGAAATCCCGTTAATAAACTAATTAAATATCTTGGCAATTACTCTAAAGTATATTATAGAATTGCTTGAATTCAAATTTTTCAGGATCGTCCTATATGTTTACACTTATGCGTTTTGGTCATCAGATTACTGATGTCAGTGTTTGAAAAAAGCAGTTCAAAAATGAACTGCGGGCTCCTAGTAAAAGTACTGAAGATGTTAAATCTCATCTGATACCTAAATTAACTTAAGTAGATAAACAGTTATATGAACATAGTAAGGGTAAAAAGTTGGCTTCAAAGCCTAAAAAACAAATACAGTCTCTAAGTGAGAATATAGAAGACTTAAAACTGATTTGAGTAATCGATTATCTGAAGAGGTTAAGAATTTGTTAAGATATTAGGAGAAAAAGGAGAAAAATATAAATGATAAGTTACAGAAACATGATGATTTTAAAAGGATGTGTCTTGAGACTATATATAGTAAAACAGACAGTAAGATAATAGATTTAAGTGATCATTTAGCTGAAATCAGAAAAATACTGCAGATTTTAAAAAAGATAGTGACATAAAAATAATAGAATCAAATCTTGATAATGATGTAGAGAAATTGAAACCGGATATCAAGGAAGTAAATTCATTTTGAATTCATTTTGCATTAATATTGAATGCAAAAATTAGTCACAGTATTACGACATTGACTTCAGAGATAAATAATAAGTTTATGAAGTTAAAAGTTAAAGAAATTGATTAATTACCTGCTAATATTATTAAAAAATAAAATATGTTTTTAATAATATGAATGATAGGTTAGATAATATAAATCAGTAAATTTCATCAGTATAAAATATACAGGATATTTTGAAAAATATTTCAGAGAATACTGATTAATTAAACACTGATGTGAGTGATAGCATTAAAGAAGTGTGTACTAAAAATATAGAGAATTTCTCTTCTGATATGGATAATACGTTAATAGAATTGCTTAGCGAATTACAATAAAAACTGAATAGCCTACTACTATAACAGAGTATAAAAATAATCTGTAACGTGATTTGTGTACTACATGTAATAAGTTTGTCGGAATTAATTAAAATGTTATTTGTTTTAAAAATAAACGTTTAGTAATTATTTCACCGGCTACAAATAAAAATCACTGCGTTATTAAAAAGTAATTTGATGATACAATTAATGAATTAATAATGAAAATTGCACATCTAGACGAAGTTGCTCCAACATAGAATGATTAAGAAGATCATAAAATTAAAAGTAATAATTTTCTCTACATTAAATTGAATTAATCTAGTGTGTCAAGTGTAAGTAGCAGACAACTCGTATATACAAATATATAATGCAAACGATGAATGGAATTAAGAGATTACTTGCTATGTGCTGCATATGTAATTCTAAAAAGAGTCAGTCTGTTAGACAATTTTATTAATAACTTTGATTAACTTTTAAAAATAAATTTTAGTTAAATGTTCTTCTAATTAAATGGTTAACTACGGCCAGTATCTGAATGATATCGTTGGAGCAGAATATAATATTTCCTACTTTATGAGTACTTTGAATTTTAATAACCCTAATAAGAAGAGTGTATTTAAAATCAACTTTGGAGATAAATTTGTTTGTCTGAATTTCAGTATTTCATATCAAGACAGCTGACTAAAGCTGATGGAACTGCTTAGGTTGAAGCTGGTAAGGATGTAAAATTAATCGACCATTGTCTATCATTTTTATTTTCTTGAATTGAATCTAGAAAACATAATAAGATCATTGATGAATGTGAGTCTGTGGTATTCTGAATAGGCTACTGTAAAAGAACTCTGACATTCTAAAGCGGATGCAGTTGCTCTGAAAAACAGTGGTTTTGAATCATTTTGCACTAAAGGAAAATTTTTCGTTTCCTGAGGCTTAGCTCATCTGTGATTAGATTTACTCAAAGATGCTAATATAGCAATTTATAAGGGGAGGCTTTGTAATATCTTTTACGAGAGCAGAAGGTAAAGATATTTACGAGAGCAGAAGATAGCAGTAATGATACCGCTGAGTATTAGATCAGCGGTTGAAAGAACTGATACTCTTCCTTATATAGGAAAGGTAACCGACTGATGAGATTAGAATCCATGTACCCATTATTGAATTCATGTCTACGAGTAAGATACAGCTTATAAATGAATTTAAAAAGTTAAATTCCGCTGGAATAAACGTAAATTTTATATTTACAAAATTATCAGCTAATTAGAGAAGAGGAGTAATGGGAACTACGTTTATATTTGGTATTACTAATGTTTATAAAAATATTTTTATTCCAAAGTTTATAATTGCTGGCTTTAAGGTATAATCAACTAAATAAATAATCAGTTGAAAAAAGCTAGTACGTTTGATGCTTTAGATGTGGAGACTATCATATTAAATTTAAATAAACGTTATTATCCAGATGAGCTTCAGAACGTAAATATTTCTGAGGGTAACTATGCTATCCTTTATAAAATGTACCAGCTTTTGTAAAAAGCATTTCAAAATTATTTTATAAAAATAATCAAATGTAGTATGATCCTAAATAATTTGTGAATTTTGGACCACTGAATGTAATTGATACTATTAGACAACCCGAGAATATATCAAAATCCAAAATAATATATTAATTACAATTGACTTTCAGAATGCGTTTTCTCAGACTGAGAATGTTATGACATACGCATTAGTTGTTTCTGAAAATCATTAGGGTACGATATATTTAGCAATAATATTAAAGAAAATTAAAGGTGTAATCGTCGTTGTTTTCGTAGCCTATCGTCATGATTACAATCATCATTATCATCATAATCTATGACTACACATCTTCTCATAGGGCTTCGCTCTTCCAGTAGATGAATAAGGATGTCCCTTTGCACCATATTTCCCATTTTTACAGTCTAATGTCCTCCTCAACCTCATCCTTCACTCTAATAGTTAGTCTTGTTCTGGAGCTGCTTCGATGACCTCTGCTAAATATTCGCTTTGTATATCTGTTAATTTTTGAAAACCTTAACCAATAACAATATCATAGTGTCTGTAGACATGGTATAGTTTAGCATTATGCCGCCCGCGTCAGACTCCACACTTACACACCTACTTGTCTATGTATCTTAACATACTTATCTCTAACGCATTTTATAACTAATTCTTTTATCTTTTGCGTTAACATCAATGCTTCAGAATTGTGTATTACTACCATCCTGTTAAGTGCTTTATAGACGTGCATTTAGTGTTTGTGTAAATTTTACATGAAATTAGAATTTTTGTTACTTTACCCTAAATTCTATTTGCGAATGTAATCTGTTCCATTATTTTATAGATTAGATGCAAGTGTTTGTGGAAGGAGCGAGACTACAAACAACACCATACCTGTGGACAACATATCAGATGTAACAGGTGACGAAACGTACAGGAAAAATCAAATAACCACTATACACAGGAAAAGAAAAATTTCTAATACACCAGGGAGTGAAAAGTGTTATTTTGATCGTCTTACAACGATTTTATGGGAGTCAGTTAATTTAATTTGTTTGTACGTCAGAAAAGAATGACGCACGTTTCCATGACGTTATCAGTTAGGGAAGTGCGTCACATTGATATGCTACACTTATCAATACCTGTTTATTATGTAACATATATATTGTTTTTAACATTTCTCTTCCAGATTTTCTTTCTTCCGTTTAAAAGTTTATAACGTTCCATGTATTTGACGTTCCACAAATTCTGATACCCAATCACCATCCATCTTTGTCGTTCCACGTATTCCTTATCCACGCTATCGCGTCTCTTCATCTATGCTAATCTGCAAGATCTTTCTGGGCCGTCCTTGCTGCCTTCTTCCTTCTGCTTTCCATTGCCAAATCTGTTTTGTTAGTCTTGTTTCTGGGATTCTGTGAACACGTCAGGACCACATGAATGGTTTATCTCTAATATAATGTACCTCCGTATATGCCTGTTCTCTCCGTAATTTCTCTTACTCAGTCGCACCTTACTTCAGTGATCAGCCTGCCGCCCTCCTCTAAACGTGCAATTCCGTTGCCTCCAAAATTTTTCCCGCTTTATCTTTAAAGTCCTTCACTTCTGAGCTATTGGTGAGTTCAAAAGTTAACGTAAGAGATAACTCAAGTAGACAGACAGAGACAGCCAAATAGGCATACATAAAAATCTAAACGGTAGGGTTAAACGTGAGAACTTGTTTTGCTAGTTCAGTGTAACAGATTCGAATATTATACAATTTGAGTGAAAGAATTTTTGATGGCATGAATGTCACAGTTCTACTAATTGTGCATTTTGGATCTATCGTACTCAGTCAGAAGATCTTATTAAAAATTAATTTGCATATAATATTTAGTAAATATAATGATATGACTATACGTTTAAATTAATTTAAATACAAAATTATTTTTTTAAAAACAATTTATTGTTGCCTATTGATTATTTTTCCGATAAAATCTTCGTTTTGAGACATAGTTTCCTTAATATTTAGATTAGATATAATATTATATTTTCGTATCTTACGTCAACAATACCATAATCTTTTTGTCGTCCAAATCCAATCCAAACGAATTTTTAATTATTTAAAAACTGGTCTCTATTAATAATTAAAAATTGTTAATCCAATAATAATTAAATGTTAATGATACTGTACTATTGATACTAAATTACTAATAATTAAATGTTCTTATATGCTTCGTTGTTAATACCGAGTTTGCTGCGGAAATTGTTTTAGCGAGTTCACTAGGAAAGTTAACAACCCAGACAAGTTCATTCACTTTTGCTGTTTAGAAATTATAAATTAATGTGTGTTTTGAGAAAACAAAATTTGACAGACAGTTTATCCGTTTGGAAGGGAAAGCCGTGTAAACATGTGCACGTGGTTTAGTCTCCAAGCAAATAAAACTTTGCCTCAGAGAGTTCCGTCAATCAACAAAACTCACTCTGCACTTCCTCATGTGTTACCGGAAAGTTCACAGACCTTGTTATGAAACAATCATTAACATTCACAGTGCAACATGTGCACATACAGGCAATCACACTTACGAACGATAATTCACGATATTAAACTACACACACACACACACACACACATAACGAATATATATTTTTTACATAATAATTACTTCTTCAAGTAGCCTATATTTTGTTATGTTATTATCGTTAAGTTTTAGCTAACGCTTGTTACACAGAACAGCTCTGCACATCGTCAGAGCTTTCTATACAAATTGTACATATTTATACTGTATGTACAAGGTGTCTGGTTAGGTTTGGCGAGACGGTTTTACAGATAAAATGGAAAACATTCATGTAAAAGTAGGTCCAAAAATGGTTTGTCCACAGTTAATCATGGATAAAGTTGTTGTTTAAATATATAGTTTTGATAGATTTACAATCAATAAATGTTTATCGTATTCCAATTTTAAGAAAACTTTGATTCTTCAAATTTTGTCTGAGACATGGTATCAAACTTACATTCTGTACAAAGTTTTTTAAAAGGGTTTTACTTGTCAATTTATTTTATACCAAACTTAGAATGTTGGGTTTTCCACTTCAATTTTTTCGACGTTTCAGGAAAAGAGCTGTATACCTTGTCATCTATGTTTTTGTTTGCCTGTGTCAGGTCACAATACATATGAAAATTTCAATTATTTCGTAGAATTCATGAGTAAAAAATTTGTGTATTTCATTACTTTTGGAACAGAAAAATGGTGAAGACCTATAATTTGCCATAATTTTAAAACAAACCATTTCATTACCTACGCATACATTATACAACAGGTTTTTTTTTTTAATTTCGTCTTTAGAATTACAACCCAAAATATCCCTTACCACTCAGAAAGCTGTGCAATATATGTATCATACTATATGTGTTTTATTATTAGGCAACATTAATTTTGAATATTTTTTAATATTAAATTAAATAAAGGAACCCTTGGTTGAGTTCTAGAGGTACTTTTTATTTGTCCTGAATACCTTTTCCACCAGTTACGAGGGCTTCAAGAGTTAGATTTAAACTGCCTGTTTAGTTCTCTGTTTAAGTATAACACAAAGAAAGACACTAGTAAAATAAATACAACTATTTCACAAACGACTCGGAACACAAAGTTTTTTATAAGTAAAATCTTAAAGTTTTACCTTACAACCTGAACCGGTTTTCACTATTAAATAGCTTCTAAAGAGTGTAACGTAACAAAATTATAGTTACATATAAATAATACCCAATACGTTGAATAAGAATCTACCACGTACATGTCTAAGCCAAAATGAGAAAAAACATCTAAAGTATTAAAGCCAAGCGTGTATCCATATACAAATAATGTCGAAGCAAGTCAACGCAGGAGGAGGTAGAATTATAATGAAAGCATCATCAATGTGATAAGAAGAGGAGAGTATAAAAACCAAACAAATACGTTAGCAACCAAGGACCCAATAGATCATCCAAGTGAGGGAACAAATAATATAAATGTGACAAGTAGATCATACAAGTGAGGGAACAAATTATATAAATGTTACAAATAGGTCATACAAGTGAGGGGACATATCAAATAAATGAAACAATTTATAATACAAGTGAGACAACATATCATATATGTGACA
This sequence comes from Magicicada septendecula, assembly GCA_034769895.1. Lineage (NCBI taxonomy): Eukaryota > Metazoa > Arthropoda > Insecta > Hemiptera > Cicadidae > Magicicada > Magicicada septendecula. The sequence continues at coordinate 331,858,951 of CM068375.1, read as the reverse complement.
TATGATACAAGTGAGGGAAAATACCCTATAAGTGAAGAAACATATATATAAGAAGAAGAAGAAACCCGAATACAAGAAGAGGAGATGTGTATATGATGAAGAAGAAGAAAAATGTAAAATAAACCATGAAGAAGTTTTAACAAGGACAAGACAATAACTTTCCCAGTGTGAGGAATGCACTACGACAAGGAAGATAATAAGGCATGTGTAAAGAATGCCAGACTAGTGAATTATAATACCCTCCAACAAGGAAGAACATGATGAAGAAAAGATGACCAAGAACCAAGTGTCGACAAACTAATAAGTAGCCACAAACAATAATAGTGAGTGTCTTATATAAATGCATCGATTAATATTAAAATAACACAACCCCAAGTAAACACCACAGACAATAAAAGTGCAATGTTTATGGAAGAGGAAGATAAGAAGTGTTAACAAGGAGAAATAGTGAATCCCAAATAAACAACACAAACATTTAGTGTATGATTTATGAAACAAGATTATGACAAAATACAAACATAGAAAGACCACAAATATACTGAGATTAAAGAGAGGAATAATTGCTTAATAATAACTGAAACTGAATATAATATCCTTAATAAGATATGTGTTTAAAGATCAAATGAACAGAGAGTAAAAAACCAATATATAATGTAATAATTAATATATTGAAAATAAGACAACCTGCTATAGAAAGACAAGGCTATTTGCCCAAACCAAAAGTATAAACACATAATATGTACAACAATAACAAGTAAGAATTAAGTAATAATGTGTAAACAAATAGTATTAAATGTGTATAAAATAATGAGAATATTGTAATAAATAATAGTAATAACATATCATAGCAAAATTATAATAATTAAGCAAGATGATGAACAAATTAGGATGAGTATTGTTGTCAAATCAGTAAGAGATACATAACCTCAACTGAACAGAATCTTTAACACAGAACCGCATGTAATAATTAGAAAAATGCAGTCAAAAGTAATTATTCAAATCAACAACCAAAACAGGATAAATGAATAACATAATGAACCCAATATGAGTAGAGGAACACAATTATACAATCTATATTGATTAAATAAACAATAGCCAGATTAACAAAACACAAGATGACCATCACAGTTACACAAAATACTCACTTAAATTTCATAAAGGAGAGGAAAATAGTTTGACAGTAGCAACTAGAATATTCAATACCTCTATAAGAACCTCTAACAAACACTAAATACATAAATAAATATATATATATATATATATATATAAACATTAATAAACAAACATACATGACCCATGAGACTAGATGTAAAGAGCAATCTTACTGAAATTTATGAATGTTGGACACAACAAAAAAGTGTTATACACTATAGACAAACAATGTACAAGGTCTAGGTACATATTAATGGATTAAAATACATCCATTAAGTACAAACAATGATAAATTATGTATATCAAAGTAACAGAATTATGACATGGTTTATTAAAGCCATCTAATATAAATAAATGAAGCACAATAAATGGAAACAAAGCTTCACTAAAGGTGTAGAAATAGTTAAGGTACAACCTAAACACCTAAGAAATATATTAATATGAAAAATGTATTAGAAATAATGAATATAAATGCAAGGACATGTAGGGCTTATACGCCTGAAAAGGATTTGAAAAAGAAGTGTAAATATTTTAGTATTTAGAAATAATTATTAAGAGAAATGGACTCTAAACAATTAAAATAAGCATTAGAATTAGAATATATCAGAATAAAGTGAAAAGGACTTAAATGAGATTAAGAACCACAAAAAGTGAATTATCGAAGATTGATGTAGGTTAATTATGGACGGATTTATAGCTTGTGTAGACTCTAATTAATGAGCAAGCATCCGCAAAATGATAATACTTTTACGTCTTAATTCGAAATGTAATAAGAAAGATATAAACAATTGAAAGTTTTCCTTCAATTCGAAAAAGAATTGAACGCATTATTAGTACGAAATCAGATTATTTATCAAATAATAACAGAGTACAATCGTTACAGTTAATGAACTACATACTTACCACTAATAAATATTATGTATAGTTTTAAGATTTTAATGCCATCAGTTGAATATTTTATTAACTCACTTTGAGTAAAAGGCAATCTAACCTATATGGTACGAGAGTTGAATAATCATACTGAGACATGTTTTAACATTATAATCACTTGAATATACTCAGTTAAAAAGAATTTATGAATTAACTATAATATATTTCATTGTTAATAACCATCCAAGTGATATTATTCTGACACACAGTATTTGTAATCGTGTCTTGCACTCCATAACGTAACCGGTGAATTGATACCAGGTGAATCAAAATACGATAGTTTCCAATATCGTAATTAAACTTGTTTCCTTGAATTTTAATTATTCTCTATAATGTATTATTATTATATTTCAGTATTTTTGTACCCTGCATCATGTTAACTAAAAGAACACACGAATTTTTGTAATTGTAAACAAAACTAACCCAACTAGGTTAACAGCTATACGATATAAAATAATCAGTGTTACCAGCCCTGAGTTGTAAGATTCTCAATAACTAGTTAAATTGTTTTTTGATGATTATTAATTGTTTTAAAGAATGCTAATTTCAAATTAACTTATTGTTAATAAAATAATAAATTTCTTACCTTTGAATCAGTTTTATTATTTCAAAGTAGGCAAAAGAAAAAATTATTTACAGAGCAGTTATTTTCAAAGTGGCAGTACGACAAAAGAGCGGCCAATATTTGAATTTTGAAGCAGTATCAAATATACAGAATCAGCTTGTTTACTGTACATACACAATTGCACCTGTGACATGTTGTAAACTGTGTTGTGACATTTCAGTGTATTACAGGGCCTATTTTGGATTACTGACAGCAGTCATCATTGGTGGGGGAAACGGTAAATCTACCAGTGTCTCAAGAGAATTTAAACATTCCTTTTTAAACAAACATTTTGAACTTTATTTTCGAACAAAATTAATAATAAATTAAACACAAAATAAACATTTCAACAATCGAAAAACTCTAGTTATATAGTGGCGGCCCATCGCGGGGCTTGAAGAATTTGAACATATTTACACAAGAAACAGTCTCATCAAGAAAAACTCTAGTTATAAGAGGTGTAAAGCTCTGAAGAGGCTTTTTGAAAGTGAAAACCGGTTCAGGTTGAAAGGTAAAACTTTATTTTGTTACTCATAAAAAACTTTGTGTTCCGAGTCGTTAGTGAAATATTTGTATTTAGTTAAGTAACGGACACTTCATGGACAACGAAATCCAAGAATTTAACACTAGTAAAATGGAAACTGTTGGTAGAGTTACACAATAAGCACAAGAGACAAACTAGTTGAAATCTGAACTTATACCAAGACTGGAGCTCAGACAAAATCAGGATTTACAAAAACATTTGTGAAAAGTATTGCTACGAAATTGCGTAACCCTCTGAAAAAGTCGGAAGGTCGGAAGGTGCAGTAACGTAAAATTTCGACATATTTATAGTCTAACCGAGCAGGTGCAATGTTTGTGTCAATGGCGTACACAGCAAGTACTTTCCAGACTGTTCGAGTACTCTTAACTGGGAAAATTATGCTGCCATGCCGCCAACCAAATGTATGGAAAATTATTATGAAACAACTGCGGGACTTACATATTCAATAGCGGACGGCTTAGAAGTAAGTTACATCTGGCAATATTGTAAAGTGCAGATCAAGTGGCTGTTGCGGGTTAGTGAAAAATGATTGCTGAGCGAAACTCTAATAGTTAACAATTATTTATGAGAGTGAGAGTACCTCGTTGATTGCAAATTGTTATTTGTGACTAATTAAACCTGGTAATTAGTGACTTTGTTGGTGTCTGTTTTTTGTTTCCGTCTGTAGAATACGAAGATCAGTGAACCATCGTAACAGTATTGTGAGATGTGTAGCAGATACGCCAAAGACAATGAAAGTAATGAGGGAGGTGGTTACAAGCTACGCAGATGCGATACTGGAGATACTGTTGTAAACAGGAGCACTATGCTCATACACCTATCAAGGTCAATTTAAAAGTTCACGGAGCAACATCTATAGCTTTTTGGTAGAACTAAAATTGTTTATATGTTGTAAGATTCGTATTACGTATAAACATCTGTCAGTTTCTAAATCTGTCTATCAATTATTGTTTAAATAATTTGTGCCAGTATACGTGTTTCCACACGCCGATATACGCGGGTCAGTTGCGAACAATTCGCAGAGCGACATTTTTAGATTAACAGCAGAACTAAAACTTTTCTGTGCTGCAAAATTCGTATTTCCCATAAACACCTGTTAATTTTTTAAACTCATATCTCAATTTACTGATTATTTACTACTAGTTTGAAATTTACTTGTAATGCCTGCTTTGACAAATGTACAAAATGAAACATCGCGCTGTGATTGAACTTAAAATCTCCTCACCGATTGAACTTGCTGAATTGTTTTTAAAAATGTTCTAGAGCTAATAACAATTCACAGTAAAATAATAATTATATTAAGACGTACTGTACCTTCAAAAACGACAATTTTAAAGTTGGGAGTAGATTTAAAAGTGGTGTATTTCTGACATTAATCTTCTCGCGGACGCTCGAAAAATTGCGACAACCCAACTCACCAAGCTTGTACAAACTTTACTTTTCTGACCTCGTTCTTAAGTAAAATATAATACTAACGTTTATGTGAGACGCATATAATCTCAGCAATGTCAACCAATCTCAATCGATGGTCTACCCACACCGGATATACATTTTCAAAATGATATCTGAATTGTTGCACTTTCTGGTCGTCCATTGCAGAGATAACCTTCAATTCTCGTACTTCCATGTATAAACGGTTTGTCCAGTCTATTATAGTACTTACAAACCGTTGTTTTTGAAGGTGCTGTATCTCCTAACACAGTTGGCATTTATTTAAGAGTTTTTATTGGCGGTTGACCATTTTTAACCGACAATTCATTCACAGTAGGATGTTTGAATTTGTCCGTTTTTCAAAGCACGCGTGACATCTAAATTTCAATCAGCTGGTGAAAATAACAAATAAATATTTACAAATATTTTATAAAATATTTCTGCGACAATTACGGAACGCTCTCTATTGGTCGACAATGTTGCTCCCACCGGTTTCTGGGCTAGCCGAGCAGATGCAGATTCGTGATCAAGGCCGCACACAAGTACCTTCCAGACTGTCCGAGACCACCTGCAACTATGCAAATTATGCACTATGCTCGTACACTACCACAAATATGGAGAAAATATTTCTGGAATTTCTGCGGGACCTATATAAGGAACAGCAGTCGGCTTAGCAGTCAGTTACAGTAGCCAATTTCTTTAGTGCGGAACAAGTGGTTAGTGTAAAGTGACTATTGTGTTATAATTAGTGCGGAACTCCAATAATTGACATTATTATCGCGTGTGGACACATTTATCTCATAGATTTATTATATGAGAGTACCTTGTTCGTTCCAAGTCGTTATTTGTGACTAATTAAAGCTGGTTATTAGTTTTTTTTGTGTCTCTATTTTGTTTTCACTTAACAACACGACTATCCGTGAGATTGTTGTAACAATATGAAACTTACAACACACGGACGTTTTTAGTTCTATCTTATGTGTGTGTGACAGCCTCCAAACGTTTCAACTGACTCACGTACATCGATCTATGTAGGCCTATACCAACATCTATATAGACACCATCATTGATTCAAACGGGCACAACTAATATGCTCGAAAGTGAACGGCTGATAGAGTTGGTAGAGTAGTTTATGGATTGAGTTTTGCAAAAAATGAGAAATAAAATCGGCAACAATGAAAGAACAACAGACGCGACGGACGAGTGGAATTTGAAGCATAACGATTGGCTACGCTTGACGCATTGTAAGAGGATGGAATTAACGACATGGTATTGTATGATATGTGTTAGAAAGAACAATAATTTTAATTTACTCTGTTTTAAAGGTAGCCCTGTTTTACAAGTAAATCAGTGGCGTGACAAAAATGTTGTTTATTTTAAGCTCAATAAGTATCGTAAATACAGCTACTATACCTTTCGTGAATTTATTCGGTTTTTCACTTTTCTTAGAGAAACCTCTATTTTAAAACTCTGTAGAATATACCCGCGTCGTCTGGTCATTATAAAGTTTTAACCGGAGTACGCCCCAAGTGCGTGCTTGGTTTCAACTGTGGATCTTCATTAAAAATAACGACCCGGCGTAATTCTCACACTTTAGCGCACAACATCAAATAAAACTCGACGTTAAATATAATTTACAAATTAATGTAGGTTTTAAAACAGCTTTGGTATATGTAATTATATAAGATCAATGTCGTACTCAAAAAATAAAGGAAATTGAAACGTATTGAATATCTATCATATGACTTCACCTACGTCAGCCATATTAAGATACGGCAAGTTCATCGCACACTGCGGAACTACAAGAAAGGATCTCTGCTGAGAAAACAAACGAGGGAACGCAGATAAAGTTTTCTGGAGGTCTTGCAATTTCTACTGTGTTTTATCGACCTAAGGAATGAGTAACAATGCAAATAGGTGCGAGTAAGATGCAAACACTTGAGAAAAATTCCCTATATTACAAGAAGGTGTAGGGGCCTACACGACTAGACAGAATAACACAGGATGTATACGAAACCATACACAAGTAGTGAATTATTCCTCAATGAATCAGAAGGTTGTTAAAAGCAGGACTCGACTGGGTTTCAACAAGAAAAAAGAGAGGTAATTACTGTACTCAGGCAGAAAAATATTGTAAAGTAAAACATAGAATCCGATAGAAGACTGACGAATCGATGGCTTTAGTTACTGACCAGAATGTGGGATATCATCTAACACTTGAAAAAGATGTATGTATGTAAGTATTCTTAGGAGTATGTATTTGAGAAGGCGGATATCTTCAGCAGTCAGGCGTGGTGTTGAATATGATGGAAAGCAAGTGTCTCCCCTTTTTCTTACGTCTTTCAACATATTGATTCAACCATGTCTCTATACATTATTTCCTAGTTAAGTCACGCACGCGCGCGAGCATACACACACACAAAACACAAATTAGCTAAAAAGGAAACAGTGGTTCCTTCCGTCAGATTTACCTTACTTTCAGAACACATCGCCTAAACTTGGTAATTTCGTTTCTTTTATCACTTTTACTAGTTTTATTTGACATTTATTTTCTTGAAAATTTCAAACTTATATTTCGGCTTGTATTAAGTTTACATATTTCTACGGCATTACAGAACAATCTACGTGTTTATCGAATGTTCCAGAGGAATCCGGCTGTAACGTTGTGGGCGTACGTGATTTCAACATGCGCCCGCGAGACTTTTCTAGACGTCGCCGCCAGCCACTCGCACTGTGTCAAGGCCGCAATCAATTGCGTCCTAGTGTAGAGCTCATGCGTAGTGTATGGATGTTTCTGGATTTTCGGCGAGGTATAAATACAAGTTCGGAGTGACGTTCAGTTCAGTTTGAGTTGCTATTATTGGAATGCGGTTCGTAGTGGTTAGTTATTGTCGGGCAAGTACACAGTGCTTTTGAGTGGCGATTTACACAGTGCGGCTCGTTGTATTGTGGCACAGTGTTATGTGTTTTATAATCGTGTGAGACAATTGTAATACAATTGTGTTTTATATTAGTTGACATTTTTATTGCTTGTGAACAATTTTTATTAGATTTGTTGTAAGAGAATATTTTTTTGATTACATACTTTTTAATTGTAATAATTAAAGCTGGTTATTAAAGACGTAACTGGTGTCTTGTATTTTGTTTTCCACTGTACTATACGACGATCAGTTAGACAGTTGTAGTCTTAAAAATATTTTTCTGTCTCCACACTACACGGGACTTTTCCTATTTCTTCAAAATCATTTCTACGTCAAAGCCATTGTAGGAAAAACCAGTCACACATTTTTTAGTTACATAGTTAGCTGTAATTAGATACCTTGTTTTTCCACATATAAATAACCAGGCTCTTGAAAGGGATTTTCCTGAATTGCGACGTTTGAAAACGTGTTATTTACATTACTAGATCTGAGATTACGTTAATAAGTGGCGACAATTCTTTGTACCTAAAGATTCTAACGGTTCTGTCCACAGATTATCATTTAGAATCTTAAAGTCTGTACTTATAGATTATATACCGTTGACTGCTGCCATAATTCAGAGATAGTTTTATAACTAATTGCACATAGGTACACTGGAAATCTGATTGTTTAATACAGCGCCACTTAATTATTAAGTATTCACTGGTCTCTTTTTGAAGAGATACGTTGAAATATTATAAATGGGAGAAAAGCTTATTTGAGGAGTCACTCAGCTTCTAGAGCCTCAATCGTATAGACACAATGTTACAAAACTTAAACCAATTGATCATGAGTTTGACAAGCGAGAAGCAGGACCTGAGTATTGAGCTTAAGACACACAGAGTTAACTATGTGTGTATAAATTAAAATAAATAAAAATTTATAAAAATTTTGTGTAAGAATTTTACGTGTGTGTGTACGTATACATTAACAATTGATTACTCTATACCTGTTGTTGTACCTGTTGTTTGTTGTAGTAAACGTTTGTTTTACACTTTTTTAATTCACTTCCAGAAGTGACATTTTAGTTTCAATTTAATAAGAACTGCATGACTAAATGCGCCAGTTGCATGCATTATCAGGCATAATGTTAATGTCGTTCGAATATTTTATTATATCATTTCAGCTAGATACAAACTATCTAGCAATTTTGTTCTAATACATGATGTAACAGTGTGTAGGGTGTAGGACAAGCTTCCGCTGGAGTATTACTCAGTGCAGTTAGACTTTGTCCATGTGTTGAGAATTACTACACATATTTACTTCACTAGTTCAAATCGTTTACGTTTACAATCGCCAAACGAGTCCAGCATTATCAAGCAGTTGTAGCACTTTGGTGTTTACGTGTTCATGAAGTCTTCTTTCATATTTATCCGCAACCCGTATAATCTCGTCAGCAACCGTAGGAATTTTTAGATATCGATGGAAGGCATCATTTCATATGTTCCATGGTGCATCAACAATACTGCGAAGAACGTTATTCAGAAAATTCCGAATTATTTTAATATTATAATTTTTAGTACGACCCCCAAGCTATACACCATACACCATACACCAAAACTAGTTTAAAGACTTGTCCGTATAACAACACATTGTTAAGCAGCGACAGATCAGAGTGTCTTCCAAGCAGCCACAACATTTTCTTCAATTTTAATCCACGTTCGTCCCGTTTCTTCATAACGTGCTCTTTCCACCTACGTTTGGCGTCCAGAGTCATACCTAAACAATTCATACTTAGCTTGCGTGTGGAATTCTTTTCTGATCAATTAAGATTGCTAAAATATAATCTGTGGTGAAATTGCGGTAGCGACTGGTGAAATTTATATGAGTAGACTGGGTTTTGTTCATTTTGATGCGCTACTTTTTGTCCACCTAGTGACGTACCAAACTGCTGACTGTAGAGGGTCGTTCGAATAAAAAAAGTTTAATGACATTGGAGATTGATAACTGGAGCACGTCAGTTGAAAGTCGGATTTTGGAGCAAGGACAGGGCACAGTAGAAACCTGAATTAAGTAGGGTAGATAATGCAGATTGATTGAAATGTTTGGATGTAGTAGTCGAAAAACAACCTAAGTACTGTGGTCACATATATTGAATTGACAATAAAAGTCGGGAATTAAATACGTACTCGAGATGGCGGTAAGTTGACATGCAAGTCACCAATGCAAATAACAGAGCATATCAAGCGAGATCCAACTTGGGACTTAGAAATGTTGCACGCCCATGTGCGTTGCATACTATTACCTGTAATTTATTTATAATCTATAGAAGGTTGCTGGTTTTAGCAACCGAAAACTTATTTTTAATTTGTTGGAATTAAAATCCAGGCTATTGCGTTGCAATCCACTGAAGTTATATTCGGACGTTTCGGCCATACTTCTGGAGGCTACATTCAGTGTATAAAAACACTCAACACAACTGACACGACGTTCGCCCTTAACCACAGTAATGTGGAAAAACATCTGCAAAGTCCCGTGGTTGCTGACGAATTTCGTGTCACTTATGTTGAATCCTTTTATACACTGACGATGGACTCCAGCAGAGGTGGGGCCAAAAGTCTGAAAATAATAACTTTAGTGGCCTACAGCCCAATACCCCGGATTTTACTTCCAACAATGTTGACGCTGGCTGCGAAAACCTTAGAAATAGATTTATTTTCATTTATATATCTTTAATGTTAGATGCATTTTAAAACGTTGGTCAACACATTGGTTAAACATCGATTTTATTTTATTCAGTTTTACAAATGTGTAAGTACTAATTAGGGAACATCAGCATTGAGTAATAAAATCATTTCCTCCATAGATAAAATTCTGTGGTAACTGCAAACAGGTACACCAGTGTTACTAATCACCACGCGGTTGGAGACTCACTGTTAGCAGTCGATGAACAGCAACTCACACGGTCCGTTGAACAGGAAGTGGTGATCTGCAAACAGAAAGTTTACGTTAGTCACAACGTATTCTACAACTGAAGCGATACTAGTAATGATATTTTTAGACAAAACGAATATCTGATTTGTTTTATTTCCAGACGGTTAACTCTGTACTGATTCTTCTGTTGGCAAATGGCGGTAACCAGTAACTAGTCTATATTGTTCGCTCGTTTAAACAATTTACACCTGCAATCGAAACAACTGTTCTTTGGAACTGATAACGGATGGATGATTTTTGTCGGGTAAATCCTCTACCAGTACTGCCACCTCGTAATATGTGTCACTTGACCTTTCTAACCCAAGAATCTGAACTTGTTATAAGAAGCTAAAATAAACATAACGCAACATTAAAAAAAAAGTATTAGGGCAATGTACGAGAGCTATTCAGAAAGTAAGATCCGATAAGTTCTTAAAGGAAAATAAGAACATATTTACAAAACAGTTTTATTGCTATTTGAAGTACACAACTTAAACTACATTTCTATTAGTTTCCGTCAATTTTGAGACACTTCTCATAGCGAGGCACCAGGCGTTGTATAACTTTGTTGTAGAAATTTTCCCGCCTGTGATTTGAACCATGTATCAACAGCGTGTGTGGCATTGTTGGTCACCAACGAAAGATTTCTCATGCTTGACAAGGTCATATTTGCTTGGCGTAATATCTGGGTTGTAAGGCAGACGGTCAAATTTTTGCCAGTCAAACTTTGTGAGGAGATGTTGCGTTGCAGCGGCAGTGTGCCTGCAGTACCACGATTCACCGCAGTGTCCCGGATAAGCAAACTACGTCGCTTACTCTGATCGGACTAAACATAATTTGTATCCATATTGGTATAATTGAATAGCTCACTATTCTTCTCCATAAATATCGAAAATCTGACGGTGAATTTCAATTGATTTAATGTATTTCGCATTCAAGAACGAAATCACATATCTACTTTTACACGCGGCGGGCGTCTCGAATTTCTTCGATATTATAAACATGTCCAAAAAACTTACTCAGTGCACAGTTGTTTACAAATGGCATTGTTGGCTTGCCAACGAATCAGCAAACTGACCGCGTATGCGTAACAGCGTGACGTCATCGATACTGCGGTAACATTTAATAACAGAACTTACTTTCTGAATAACCTTCGTACAAATTTACGATTAAAATGTTGTCACAATAATATAGGTCTTAGAAGCATTAAGATCAAAACATAGGAATAAACACATTAGATTGCATATACAAGAATAAACTACCAAATAATTTAAAATAACATTCACAGGTAAGGAAAGTATATTTTATTTTACATTATTTTATAATCACTTCCTGTATATCTAATTTTATATGTTATATTAAATGTTGTTCCTAGTGTTTGTATGATTCATCATCATCATCATCACTTCAAGGTCTCAGACACAAACTATTAGACTTACCATTCAGGTTTAACTAATAATATATTCTCTGTATTTTCTGTATTGTTCTGTCTGTGATATCTGTTCTGTATGTTTTTGTATTCGTGTCATTCATACCTGTTACTGTTAACCTGTATATGTGCCTTATGGGCCTAGTGTTTATTATTTGAACTTATTGTATCATGATAGCAGGAAGTGGAAGTGATTTTGGTTCATTTGTTTACATGTTTTATCATTTAGTTTTGTATTTTGTGTTACCTCTTTAATCTATTATCAAAAACAAAAAGACCTGTCAATGGTCAGCTCTTCATAATCCTGTATATGTTGTAAGCCAATTTGTTAAATGTTCGCTTAGTCGAACAGATTACAGATCTCCAATAAAAAAAAACTTCAAGGTCTAGACCCCAGACCCTTTTCGGTACCTATCTCCTCCTCGGACTACCGATATCTCTCTTCCCAGTAGGGTAATAAACACAGGCAGCTACAGCTAGATGGATATCAGGTTCAAATGTTCACACCATCTCCTTCTGCATTCTTCAATCTTTTGGTGCAACGATACAATGTTTAATTAGCGTCTAATAATGATAAGATTTTAATCGTAAATATATATATATATATATATATATATATATATATATACCTTGCCAATATTCTGTTTTTAAATGTTCAATTGTGTGCTGTTTATTTCTTTTTTTTATGTTATTATTAAGATTCCGGGGTCTAGGGATCGAAACGCCAAAGTAAAAACTATTACGTTGGGCACAGTCCGAGTAGAGTATTTACATACTACAACTGTTATCATTCGTAATTAATTTTCTCTCTTACAAAAGTTACGTTTCTGAGATCTCTTCACATACCGCCAACAGAAAAACGACAGAACCTGTTGGCTACATTCACAGTGAAAGCCGCAGAAGTTAATGAGTACTAACTGAGGGAACGTGGCGTTCACGTGGAACACACACAATTATGCTATTTTTGTAAAGGGACAGTCTGATTAATAAACAGAGACAGTGTCACTGAAAACTATATTATATCAAAAGGCGTCCGGCTATCATCCTTTTGACGAAGGCCATAATAAAATATAGGCCTATGTATCCTGCACCGGGAATACAAATTATTTACCTTTATCATCGACAAAAGAGAGTTTAGTGGCTTTCCATGAAACTCATACAATTGGGCGATTGCAGTAATTAATAGTGGACTAATACAAGTACTTGTAAAAATATGGAGGTTCATTTGTATACACGTTGAATGGTAAGTGTTTAAAATCAAGAAGTACGTAGGAATTCGTGGTACAATGAGAAAAATATTAGAACTAGGATTACAAATCCAGTAAACTTAAATTTAACTAGATAGTCGTAGATCCAGTACTTTGTGAACGGTAAATTTAACATCCTTACCGTTTCACTTACATCCAGATTTTAAGAGACTGATATGAAAGTTTTAAGGAAATTTGTATTTTGCAGAAGAACACACCATGTTTGGAATGCAAAAATGGTATATTTATAATGAACTTAATAAAAGTCAAGAAAAACAGGTGGAGATGGGTTGTTCATCTAGACGAAATTTAAGAGAGTACACCAGCAAAGCAGGCTTACAAATACAGACAGGCAGAGAAGCAAATTTTGGAAAAAAAGGTAAAAATGATAAGATAAAGTCTGAAAGCCTAAAAAATTTAATTAACCAAATTAACAGAAGAAGACGAGAAAATATTGTTTTATGGGCTATCAGTAAACCATACTAAATGGGCCGATGTCGCTGTAAACGGATCTATGCTCTGCGAGAATTACACAACTACCAATTCTTATACGAATTGTAACAAGCAGTCCAGTAACTCAAAAAAGGATACCGTAAAAACAAGAAGTGAATAATAATGTTAACGATAATATTAAAAGTAATAATAACAATAATAACAACAACAACAATAATAATAATAATAATAATAATAATAATAATAATAATAATAATAATAATAATAATAATAATAATAATAATAAAACATTTCGATGGGAAGTCCCATGTGGAACGAATTCTAGACACGGGTATTCCTAAGCAAGCACTTGAATATAGGCCAGTGGGGACGAGAGATCGTGGAAGAGTGAAAAAAATGGTCAGACACTCTGTAAAGTCTAAATGGCATATAGCCCAACACACGTATTGAACAAGAAAAAGAACATGCGAGGGATAAATGCCTGCGGACCCCCTACGGTTTCAACGCGCAGAACAGTAAGCTTTATGTAATGGCCTTTGTCGTATACTCTAAAATACCACTTAGGATACTGTAGCATTCTTGTTTAGTATATTACTTTTATAAATTTTTTTATACATTGGTCTAGGATATGCTTGCAATGAGTGTGTGCTTCCTTTTATTTCACACGTCAACAGCGTACAAAAATGAAAAATTGAGATGAGAGTTTTATGGAAGTTGTTCGTGGAAAACAATAAGATATCAAACTTAAAGATCAATATCTACAAAATAAGTGAACTTTATCAGGAGAGGAAGAGAATATAAACCCCTTTTCTCACCAATAAACCATAGTCGGAATAAAAGTTTCCTCTCTTGAGGGAACCGCTTACGTTATCAACGCTCAATTGCCATTTGATTGCAGTTTGGTTCAAGATGTACAAAAATGTGTTGTTAGAAAAGTCATTTTAAGCTACGGTATAAAAAAAATAATGTACGGTAATTCAGACAATAATATTATTTTGGTTATTAAAAATTAATAGGCGTTTCAGAGACTCGATATAATGCTTTATCGAAAAACAACGACTAGTGTTTGAAACAGGTGGACGTTCAGATTTGGATATGATGGACAAACTGGCATTTAGTTCAAGTTGAACGAAATAGTCCAAATAAACACGGCTTATGCCTCCTCATGTACTCGGCGGAATACTAGTAGCTGGCTAAGACTGTTGGGGGAATGTGAGAACGGGTGGAGGATTTTCACGCCAACTATTACATATCGCAACTGGTTTCAGTCATCATCTGAACTCGTAGGTAGGAATGTAAATACGCTTCTCAGGTTAAAGGTTTTGCATCCATTAACATCCCACCTCCTTTATTTTAGAAAGAATTATCATAGTGCGAAGTTGTTACAATATTTTACGATGCTTCTATTTTCCTGCCTATTCAGATATTCGCGATTTGTAAGAAATATTTTTATTGTAACCCTACGGCGGTCTCAGTTTGTTTCTTTTTTTGTGGGACCTTCTCGACGTAAAGTTCGCCTCAGACCAGTTTCAGCGACAGGCCTTGTAATAAATAATTGCCTTAATACTTGAGCGAAATTTTGATATCAAAACAGAACTCAACGTAAAGGACAAAAATAAAGTTATTGCAATTTACAGAAGACAATGGTGGGATCATCTCCAAATGATGACAGAGGATCGATTGCCGAAAGCGGCACTGAAGTATAAAGGCATTGGTGGAAGAGACGTGGGTCGTTCGATGATGATATGGGTGCCGAAACAGGTTTATGTAACCTAATCCTTTAAGAGGAGAAGAATATGAAGACTGGAACAAAACGAATTGTATGTATGTTAAATTATATCATTACTTTTAAATTCGTAAATTTTGCTACCTGTGTTCAAAATGCTAACAAAGAATAACAAAAATTTAAAACACTAAAAACTACAAGACTGGATTGTTGGATTCTGCGACATCAGCTTACACTCATAGGAGCAGTTGTTGTGCGCCTGCAGCAGGCACAGGCTGTTGAAGGTGCGGATGCCGTCGCAAAAGCTGAAGCTGCAGACCGGTTTGTACAACCTGCTACAGTTGTTGTTGCAGACCGCGTTCTCGTCGACACTGCTGTACGGCGGCGGTGGGTTGTAGAACAGATCTATCATGTTGTTGAACACCTCCAGCTTCAGTACCACGTTGTCCTTCATCCGAATGCTCGTGCACAGTCCTGGCAACATACACTTACTTATACTCAAAATGATTGAAATCCTGTAATTTTTATTCCTTAAAGAGTAATGTCTACTGTCTGTGCTAATTATTTCGATAAAGTCGTTTGATCCGCTTCTCAGTTTTCTTCCATTTTTTGATTCTGCCAATTTACACATATTATTGAAAGTCGGCTGTCATTTATCTTAATAAAAACACAAATTCGTTTTCCTCTTTCATTAACTCTGTTCTGCTCTTCAGCCATAATTTTGTCGAATCCGTTCTAAAAACGATTAAAATCCGGGCTGTTAGGCAATGGTCGGTTGCCATATAACAGACCCATCGTCGGCAAATTTTCGTATCCCACCCTCGGGGAACTTTTTCAGGCAGCAAAAGCGACAGAGTGTTGTGAAACAGTTCGGCAGGTCTTGGCCGAACGATACCCGACAACTTTTTTTGGGTGAGAGCAACCGCGGTTTTAACACTTTGTCGCTGTTTGCGGTCTAAGGAAGATCTCCGAAGGTGAGATTCGAAACTTTGTCGACGATGGTTCTGTGACATGGCAACCGACCACGGCTTAACAGCCCGGTTTTCAATCATGTTGAGTACATTGACACCGGCGGTGTAAGCTTAAAACCAAAGTACTCTTACTTACTACTGTAGAAACGGGACTATAGATCAGAATGGTAGATGGTGTAGCTTAGTAGAAGTGTAAAGATTGGCAACTTGAAGAAGGGCAACAAAATTATTTAAAGACAAAATTTCGGAATTTCCTGAGAAAAGCAGTAGACGTATTACGGTAATAAGAAGGTAGAAAGTGATAAACGAAAGGATTCGATAAAATTTTGACTAAAGAGCAGAACAGAGTTAATGAAAGAGGAAAACCAATGTGTGTTTTTATTAAGAAAAATGACAGCCGACTTTCAAAAATATGTGTAAATTGAAGAAAAAAAAACTGTAAACCGGATAGAATGACGTGATAGACAAATTTGGGCACATTAGACAAAGAAACTGTAAAAAAAAAAAACAATAGACCACAGAAAATAGTTGGTTAAGAATGTGCAAGTCTAGGTTTGAAGAAAGTAGACGGACATTTTTGTACTTTTGAATGCATTGCATATCTTTAATACACAATGTAAAGTCTTCTACGTAAGCCTAATTGATTATAGTGGGTGTTTGATATTTAAAATGGGTAATGCCGACCATACTCTACACTTGAGATTGCTGTACAGGTCTAGTTGACAGCCCACATTGACAGGCTACTCTCGCCGTATAAGAGAAGACATTTATATTATAAACTTTTGATATCTGCCACAACATTTTAGTGTCACTTTTGTTAATCGTAACCACTGTCAACAAAAATTCAATGTTACAGTTTGTAAGGCTAAAGTGCCAAGATTTATCTCAAAATACTCTAATCAACGGTAGTATAGTATGGTTATAAATTGACAAGTTAAATAGCGGCTTTAAAATACTAAAAGATTAGGAATTGCCTATAAGGCAAAAGTGACGGCTTTGGGTATGAGACAGACGAAAAAATAAAAGTTAGTTGCGGGTGACTCAATACTATTTAGGTAAATTTATTATTAACCTATACATTTTAATTATTTAGGTTCTGATGGGTCTTGAGCAGGATGGACATATTTATTGAATTAGGAAAAAATTTCATGCCATTTATAGTTCAGGAGACTAAGCGTCAGGAAACGACAATAGCAGGGTTAGTGCTGATGTGCGGTAGTGAAAATGTTGGTTGTTGAAAAAAACAGAACAAGAATTCAAGGAAAAGAAATAAACTTTTTACGGAGTGTTAGGCGACTCACCAGACGGGTCTAATAACGGCATTAGAATACCCTATTAATAAACAAGAGCTGGCTTTTGCATTTATTGCATCAAACTTGGATAGATTATTACAATAAGTGAACATGGAAGCGTGTCATCCGTATTCCTAAATGGACCCATCATTACTGTCAAAGACTAGCGTATATTGCAAACTACGAGAAAATGAGGTCTTGAATGGTAAAGTAAGTGCCGCCTTGACATGTGTATAACAAGTAGTGTGTCAAGTTGTTGGAGTGAAACAAGAAAAAGAAGACGAAGATGGAAATTATGCAAAGAATATTACCGCAAGTGCCTGAGCGAAAGAGGAAGGTTTTATACAAAAAGAAACAAATGTAGTGTACTATTTTCTACAGTAACGTAAATATGATGCTTCACTTTGAAAAACTGACGTTAATTATCAGTATTTAATTAATCAATTAATTATCAGTATTTAATTATTTAATTAATTTTAATTATCAGTATCGGTTTTTAACACATTGGCGGCTGATGTTACTGATCCGTGACATTCGCTCGGGTCTGTTGTAATGTGTTAATGGAGAGTGAGAGAGCAGCGTGAGAGTTTGCCTTTTTATCAGCGTGTAGTGAAACCATTACAGAATTCCTGTGTGTTCTTAGTTTTACAAGAAAATTTTAACTTATTTGTGTCGACGTTTCGACCATGTTTATTGTCATCATCAGAACAATTGTTGCTGACGCCAAAAACTCAACTGTTCACATTTATTGTATTTATTTTGAACATTTTGTGTGTTTGACGTCAGCAACAAATGCACTGATGATGACAATAATATTGTCGAAACGTCGACACAAATAAGTTAAAATCTGTGTTCTATTTTTGACCGAGCCTCACAAACTCTTCACCGAAAAATTCATTGACTACGGTCACTAAGAATTTAAGGATTTTACAAGATAATATGCATGTGCGCACCTAGGTGTCGTAACATGTAAACGGTTAACAATGACTGTGTTAAGGAAGCAGTGCTTTTAATACGAAAGTAATCAATACGCAAATAATCTTCATAACAACAACTCTGAAAAACTTCGTTTTAGTGTAGCCAATACTTGGCTTTCCAAAACACTAAATCATTGGTAAAAACGTCCATTATTACACTGATTACACAAATATTCGTTATTATTAACTCTTAAATGTATTTTAATTATGCTATAAAGCCACTTTGACCAAAATTATAATGGGAGAGAAAGGATAAAGGTATAGAGCTATAAAGAAACCAACTCTAACATCAATTATATATGATTATATGCCTATATGACGAGAACGTTAGCTGTAAAACAGTAGAATCATGTAAAAGATACTTCAAATGAATTTTGAAATACAATAGCAAAACGTTGCAAAACTGATAAGCTCTCCCCAAGTAGTTTACACCCGACGTAAAGTAAACAAAGCCTCTACTTACAAGCATACAACCATTGATTTTGTAAAGCAAAGCGTTAAAAGTAAAATCAACATCTGCTGTAATTTAGTAAAAATTTCAATATCGTGACTTACCACATAGCATACCCGTAAGCGCCAGCAATCGTAGAGAAATCATGTTCTGGCGGCAAGTACTTGGGTCTTGCGGGCGGTAAAGAGAAATATTTTCATATTTCTGATATTTATAATTGTTTGCACACTGCGGAGTGATTAGTGTACAAACAGACCCCATATTGTTTCAACGTTCATTAGCAAGGTATTGGAGCCGCGGACACCTGTCGATACACGTTTTGACAGCTGTTAACGGAAACCAGGCACCGTTTGACGTGTTCCTAATTAATGGACGCCTTGTTGTCTTAATTGGGATTTACTTATATCGTGTATTATATTTCACTAGATTTTTTAGCTTGTCAATTTATAAATATTATAAATATTGAAACTTGTTGCGCATTTTGTATGTTGTTACATAAAATTTGCAATACCTAGGCAGAACCATTCGCTTGATTTTTCGTGTCTTCATTACTTTATATGACACACCAAATTTTACGTACCGTATACAAGAAGTTCCAAATTTTTCTTCTCTCTATTCTTTCTTCTTTCACCATTTCCTCAAGACTGAAGTCAGTAGTTCATGTTTTTTAAGCATACATCCAAATTAGGTACTCTTCCTCCCCTGCTTTATTCTCCAAGTTGTTGAGTATTAGTTATATTGCCAGATAGTATTTTCTATCATCTGCTTCAAAGTGCATATTTCCGTAGCATTACTAATAACACTATTCCATTTCTTTTTTGTTTATGTTTGTTTATGTTTATCTCTGTAACCTATAAACAAAAAACTGTGTATGCTTTATACAGTGCATGAGTTTTTCACCGGTCTCTGTTCATTTCATAAGTAGGCCTATCTTTTCAAAACAGGCACCTGCCGCCAAAAATTTTGTGCTAACTGGTAATTATAACACATTTGTATATACTTTGTAAAACTTAAACGAAAAATAATGATTTTTAAAAGTGTAACTTGTATAATGTAATAGCAACCTAAGCCGAACAAGGAAACCAGAGTTATTTATAACAAAAATAGAATTATCTTCTTTACCAAAAAAACAGAAAACACGGTATTTAAAATTATGAATATTTTAATGATTTGGGCAAGGATTTGGCCTAGGAGAAGGATAACTATCATAAATAAAACATGGAAAATACTATAATATTTACTGGCGATTTAAAATTTTATTTATAAAAGATTTTAACAGTTTTACAAATTACAGAACATTTTATTTTGACATGGAATCCATAGGTATGTAATGTCTTACTCGCACGTTTCGCGAAAATCGACCGTTATGTTTCAAATGTACTTTCGGCATACCACTATCTCACGAACCGCTCAATCAATCCCAGCAAACCAGGTGTCAGGTGATCGAGTCACTCGGCCCCCTTCCAACAATAGTACTGAGAATTTTGACAACTGACTTCAGTCGCCTCTAGGCTTTGTCTGCGTGAGGGTGTTTTTGCGCCGAAAATTTCTAAATTGCTCCACTAAAACTTAAATATCTCGGGAACTACAAGTCCGATCGCGAAAATACAAAGTGCGTTGTGATCCTCAGAACTAAATCTCTCCAATAACATCAATTCCGAGTACCAGAAGCACTCACAGAAAATGATAACAACATTTGAACTCAAAAATTTGAAATGCCTCGACCTAAAAATCGCGATAAAACTCGAACCAAAAATTTCAAACCGAAAACCGGCAAATCCTATGCAGAGCGTCAACAGGCCTATCGGTTGAATCTAAAATCAAAGAAATCGGCCGAGAACTTAGAAAATGGCAACCATTTGAAGATTGACGAAACCCCATCAGCGCCCAAGCGGCCCGCATCTCCGATACCTGGGTCATCCAGCGTGCCCCCAAAGCGACTCAGATCGAGCGTACGGCTAGCTAGCAAGAAAACAGACGATGAGAACATTAATAACTTGTGCTTCGACAACATTGGACCCTCGATGCTCTGCGCAGAACAGCCCGGTCCAAGTCGCCGCTTCAAAGGAGTCGACGAGGACCCATGAATCCATGTCTACCGGTAGTCCCACGACTACTAGGTTTAATTTTTTTTGACAGCAGTGACCGTTGATTTCCCATAAATTGAGTTATGACATGTAAAGTTTATTTTGGAAACTACTTTACTTTACAAATTTACTTGGAAATAAATTTGGAAGAAAAAGGAAATGACGGAAAATTCGGTATACTGTGCTTTTAAATCTTACGATAGCTGAAACGAGGAAATTTCCTAGAATAAAGTAAAGTTCATTGGTGTCTAGATGTGTTTCGTTAAAAACGAGAAAACAATTTATGAGAATTTCGTTTTTATCATTTTGGTTTGGGCAGTTCAGCTTTAAGAATAGAGCAAAAGGAAACGCTTGACCTTCGAGAAGATTATTAGAGCTACCAAATTTTCTTCCTACCGTTTACGCTCTTTAGCTCTCAGGTAATCTGTTCTTAGTTCTGTGACATTTGATTTCAGATTTACGTTTATAGTCTAGTATTAAACCCTCCAGTTTTATAGCAACAGTTCAAAGTTCTTCCATTTTCATCTTGATCCTAGAGAAGAAATTTTTCTCACTCGAATAAACTAAAACAGTCAATTATTTTTCTACATTAACGAACTATGTATTTAATTTTAGTTTATACTAGATTTTCTGCTGATATATGCTGTAAAAATTACGTTATCAGTCTATATTCGTATCAGACACTTCACTTTCGACACCCTCCAATTTTGTACGCCCATTTTTCTTAAGTCTTCCTCCAGTTCATGTATGTATAGCCTTCTGGGTCTGCCCCTTCTTCTTGTTCCCCCCATGTTTCTATTTAGCACTTGCTTGGGTAGTCTCTTCGGTGGCATTCACTCCAACTTATCCGCCTTGCCTTTCTAAAGCGCACTATGTCTTCCCGCTGCAATAGTTCATCAATTTAAGCATTTCTAAGGTATCTCTCCTGTTTCCTTTACTGGACCGTATATCTTTCTTACTATTTTTCTTTTACATAATCTCAATGAATTTACTCATTTAGTTCTAGTCCCAGATATACAAACCTGTCTACATCACTAAAAGTGTAATTATCCAGCTCTAAATTATGATGCTCCCTTCTTGCCACTGCTGCTGCTATTTTCGTATAGTGCGTTATCTTCTCATTTACGACCTGTCACAAAGGACAGGCTTCTTCATCCAGGATCTCATAATATCTCTAAGAGCTGTAATAGATCTACCCAACAAGGCTACATCATCTGCGTAGGCTGTGTTAAATTACCTCTTAAGTTTAATCTGCTCATTTTTTATGCAAGGTTACATTAAAAAGCAAAGCTGATAATGCATCACCTTGTCTCACCCCTCTTGATATTTTGAAGGCTTTACTTTTTAAAATACGTTGTATTATATAAGTGTTTTTTCCTTCCTATTTAATGTCTACTGTGCTTTGGTAAATTCTCAATTAGGTTGAAATCCAATAGTTCCCGAAGCAACTACAATTTTTTATGTAAGTATTATAATAGGAAGTTAAAAAGCTTACGACTTATTATACACATATACGGTAGGCATACAGTTTTTCTACAAACAGTAGTTTACAATAATTCGTTTTGAAATTAAAATTTTAAATTCACACTACTTAATTTCTGATAATTCTAAACAAAGCAAGAAGGACCGAAACTGGAACTGATATAATTTTATTATAATGATTTGACATTTTTGATACGGCTGTCGTAGCTTCTCACATCTTAACTTACATCGAGAACAATCTAAACAGCTTTTAGCGTTAATCCTCTTGCACGAATAGCGTGTTTACTCCAGGAACGTCTAGGGTTATGTATGTTCCTTCCATTGGGTGGCGTCCATTTCCGTGCTTTCTTGAATAGCCGTCTTTCCCTTCACATTCGCGTTAGGTATCCAAATCAATTTAACACTTGCAGTTCTACTATTTCTTTTAATTTTACGCGTGTCCTTATTCCAGCTCATTATCCACATTCTTTTTCATTCTAACCTGGCTTGTTTACAGCATAGTCTCCAATAATCCATCTCCATAACTTTGATTCTAAGCTTAATTCTTTTACTCACCTAACACAAATATGTCCAATAAAACACTATGCTCTCTTCTACGATTTTATACATTCTAATTTTATTACTTTTATAATTCAAATACTCCATAGTAAGTTTTCCATTTCCCTTTTAACTGTTTTTGCTTGACTCGTGCTTTACTTAACTTATTAATTGCTACTGCCATCAGATGTTATTGTTGTACCTCTGACATTAACATCTTCTAATTACTAGAAGTTATTTATAGCTCTTGTATTGTTTATCGATCTGTAGTTCTTGGCTCTTCTTCTTACTAACAAGTAGGCTACTACAATTTTATTTGCCTTAATTAGTGGCTTAACAATGTGGCCAGAAAACTGAAAAGTAGAAAGTCACTGATTTAATTAATTTGCAATATTTCGTAAACAATAACAACGGTTAAATACTTGATAGTTTGACTAATAATTCTCTCTTACATTTGATTCTAGGAACTATACTTTGACCGTAGGAAAATATCTATAACCAGCCCTCGCCACTTATGTAACTCGTCGTTCTGTCTAGAACGTTCTGTTCTTCATTAGGTTAATGGCACTGTGCAATGCACATGCGTCAATGCGTCCCCAAGAAATGATAGACTACTCTAGGTTACCGAGTCTATTTACAATTTCCGTCATTATTTAAAAACAATCAATTAATCCACTGCTGCTTATGTTACATCGACATAACGGTATCATAAGCATCTTACAAGTATCGACGTTCGTTACTAAGAAAGACGGTTATGGGTTTGTTTTGGTTATTCTAGACAAGTTTATGGTTTTCATTAAAATACTTGCTTAAGAAGACGATCACAGTTTCCTGTTAAAATTAATCTGTAATATGGTTGCATAATATTGTTAGCTAATATTTGCCCTCAGTTACCCACTCTCTGAACGATATCAAGCAGTCTGCGTTCTATGTCGAAATTACAAGTAATATGGGCGTCGCTATAGCAACCTATAGCCGTCTAAAGTTTATTGTAATCCTTAACATCACCTTGAAAAACCTTGTTGTCTGCCCTTCGCCTTTCCCTTTCTTCTACTCAAGCCAAGGTGTTTAATGGCCCTACAAATCTATGGTTCGGAACTAATTTCTAAATTATTTACGAGTTACTTCTTTTTTTATCTCATACATATATGCATTAGCCCTAGTCCTCGCCTGACCTCAGACTTCCATCATCATTCTCTGAAGTGAAGCAGTCTACAATTTATACAATGTCGCAACAAATGACCAATCGTATTGCCTCATTATTTTATATTTCCTCCGATCTGCGTTCTTGCTTTCCTAGCTCTTATTAAAACCTTTTCACCTTTTAATAATGTCCCTCTTGCATCTACAATAGTATTTTCCAAAATTATATCTGGATCTAAAGTTACCCTTTCCCAGCTTTCAATAAAATTTACAGCTCTGAGGCAGTTAGACTCAACATGAAATTGCTTTCTTATTTCCATAGAAACAATATTCTACATATATAAAACTTCTTTTCTTAAAAAATTCTTTATTGGTCACACTGGAGATGGCCTTCAACTGTAGGGCTGAAACGTTTGTTTTATTCTGCGGCATTGGTGGACCACGGCCTACTAGGCCGAAGAATTGAAAAGGAATATAATCTTAGTTCGCACTAGCCGTGAAAGCCTAAGGTACCAAAGTTTAAGCCGATTAAACAGTTGTCGGCCATTAGATTGGACTCATAATAAATATATTTGGGTCTAACTATACATGTATTTAATAAATAAGAGGAAAACGAGAAGAAAACAGTGGATGGGGCATGTTTACTGAGCGGAGAGTTGGTGGGTAGTCTGGATAATGGTGGACCACAAACTAATTCGGACAAGACCTGTGGGAACACTCTTGCAGATATAGTTGGAGTAAAAACAGACTACTAGCCTATACCACGAAGTGAAGACGACGACAAAATATTGCATCTCTTTCCTTTTCCATTTTTCTTCTAAATTCTGTTTCCATTCAATGTCGAATTTTTATTTCAAAATCCAGAATATGCTATGGTTGTTATCTTAGGAATGCTGAACTGCAGGCTGAAGTTCATACAAAGAAGGTCCGATTACTAAAGGCGGAATTTTTATATGAAGAGAGACTGACTAAATGTTGCGACTCAGTGTTTTTAATTATCTTTCTCTTTTGTGTACACCATAGACAGTGTGCGCAGTATTTCCAGTTGTATCCTAACGCACTTTCTTTACAATTGTACTATACATGTTGCCTCTTCTTTTGTGTCTAAATAGCAGGTGCTGCAATAAAGAAAATAATATTTAAATTACGTTTTTAAACAAAAGATAATTACCCTTCGAATACCCTTAAAATTGTACATTTTAAAGCAAAGCAGGTACCTTTTTATTGCCATTAGTATTGTACATTGGCAAAAATATTTATTTTTTAGTAAACGTCTCTTCTCTATCAATTTTCTTGTCAAAACGTTTTACAATAATTCCTCTATATTGAATTCATACAGAGAAGCAAAATCAATTGCCATCTTATTCCTTACTTCTTGGGCTTTTGTTGTTATTATTTGTAGCCTTCAAATGAGATTTCCTAAGGTAACAGTCTGACCACATGAATACCTCCCGTAGAATTTAAAATGAAAAACTATATGGTATGAAAATGTTTTGGAATTTTTTTGGCGACGACTTTATATGTCTACTTTCATTTTTTGTGTAATAGGAAGGTAATTTTAGGAAATCTGTTACGTGCAATTAATTTTTATCTTTGTCAATTTGTAATTTACTGAGGAGATGTTTATGTATTTTGAATGCATCGTCATTGCGTGTTCTATCCCCTCGTGTACATCTTACACTATGCAAACATTTTACCTGGAAAACTCCGATTTTACTTATATATGACTGGGTTGTTTCAAACCACTTGTAGAAAACGTTTTAAGGATTTTTATTCGTGTCTCGTCTTTTTTAACTACAGCGATTAGGCTTTGCTACCGGTTCCGGTTCTACAAGGTACCACTTACAACGGCGACTACTTATTACTACGATGGCTACTGACTTCTTACGGTCTATACACTGCGTCTTCTAAAACTGTACACTAGAAAGCTACCTTTTGGCAACTTTTCATCTGCTATTCCTAATATATGATCATTCCATGCTATATACTTATAATAAAATAAACTCACACAACTGAGGAGATAATGCCAAGCTCTTCCACACAAATCCTTTTTAATTCGATAATGATCTTTTTTCCAGTTCTTAATAGTTAAGAAGAACTTTATTTCTGGTGACTGAATACAGGTTTCATCCTTCTGCCCAATCACTCGCCTGTCACTCATACATTAACACTGATACCACCATCGTCTCATAAAATGTTGAGTCTCCTGTATGAAATGCCTCCCCATGTTCATTATCTTACCATACATCACAAATATCTTAGCTACCTTATTTCCTGATATCGTGTCATCAAAATGTCTCTCGGATTGACTTGTGTTCTTTCCATAGAATTCTATTTTCTTAGTTTTCTATCTGTAAGATTTCATTCTTGTACGCAATATTTTCCTGTCCCTTAAATTTTCAAAAGTATTGTTTCTCATAAGGGAACTGATTGAGATACACAGGAAATTTCATCATTAGTGTCATTATTGTTGTGATAGATTAAAACATACGTCAGAGCGTAGAAATGAAATTCTTGTTCTACATTATTCTATCAATCTAGCATTAGTTGAATTAACAAACAAGGACGGTTTGTTAATCATACATTTAGTATATATAAAACTTATAAGGATGTATCGAGGATAAGCATGATATAGAATCAACTACACATATACATAAATGGAAGGGCGGATCCTGTACGTATATTTAGTAGTTAAAAAATTCTGTCATGCAGTGATTTGATTTAGCAGCCTTCACCACTGCAGCTTTGTTGTAACTTGTTGCTAAGCTCCAACTTTCTTCGTCGTTATGGACAAGGCCTTACATTGTCACTATCATTATCAAATTCAAAGCGACCACATTACGATCTCGTTTTGGTTTTGATAACTAAAGGCCTCGTTTTCAATTGACAGGCCTCGTCCAGCATGAAGCAGCAGCTATCAGGTTCCGCAGCAAGTTACGACAAAGTTGAAATAAAAGCCTTTCGTTAACAAAATATTTACTACATTTACAAGGCTTTACATACATTCCAATCTTTAAATCTACTCCATTAAAAAGTCACCGTTCTTACATGTGAGTTCGAGTAGTTACTTCTATCTATTAGTCCTCTTTTTTTTAGAAAGTATTTTATTTCTGATTAAGTTTTAAAAGGAGGAGAATGTACGTATATAATTATATGTGATTCAAAATTACGGTATTTTTGTAATGAATCGTCGTCGTCGTTACGGTCGTTATCAGATACTCCGTATCATATAATATCGCCATTAGAACTTCTGGGAGGGAGAGCGCAACAGGTATTGTAACTATACGCGGTAATATGTGCAAGTGTGTTTTGTTACAAAATATATAAATATGTGTTCGTGTGAAAAAAAATTTTTTTTTTTTAAATATTTTTTAAATTAATTTTTTTTCTTTTATTAATCAATTAATTAAAAACAATTAATTAAATGAGTTTCGTGAAGTTCCGAAACGTTTATCACTTAATTCGAAAGTTTTATAGGCTTTTATGTATTTGTGAAAAAACTCCAGCCACTTATAGGATTGTCTCCAATAGCAATCGATCCTTGTTTATTTTCGGTTTGGAGGTTATCTTCCTTCCTTCTGGTGGTGGAATTCTTGTAGAAAATTCTGTTTAAATTAAGGTATTGTTAAATGGCTATATTTAGAAATGAAAAAACTGTTTTAACATGAAAGGTATTAATTATTTTATTAACAATTGTGTATTTGGACTCTTGTCGATATTTAAATCGATTCTCAGGGTATCGATGTGTTATTACAGATTTTTATATAAAGGTTCTTTGAACAGCTATTTTAGGGAAAGTCAGAGAAATAGGGCAAAGATTGAAAAGTATAACATTACAAGATAAATTCATAAAATTAACAGTACATATATTCAATTTAAAGTGTAGAAATAAGTAAATAGGTTGCGAACCGTCCAGCTGACAGACAGAAGGCTGTGTTCAGTTGAGTGTTGGTTACTCAGCAATGGCCGCCGTTGAAGTTAGAAATCGTCACCTCGCAGTTTTGGTGTCCAAATAAAGATGTTTTCCTGTTGAATTTACGTCCTGGTGTCGGCAAGTCTTCCTTCTGATGTTGGTGTAGTGTCTCTGGTTCAGTTTCGGTGTTGTATTTGGAAAATTGGTGTATTTATAAGTCAGGTTCACTTTTGTCGATTAGGCACTTTTTGAGGTTAAGTTATATTACTGTTTTATTGGGTTTAAATGTTATTTCCACTGTTGTTTTGTGCTGTATAATGTTATTTCGGTGTTTGTATGTGTTTATTTCACTATGTAGAACTTGTAAAATGTTTTTTACCGCAACTCGCGATATTCAATTTCGGATCGTACAATTATTCGCCATTACGGTATTCGTGACTAGGTTAATACGTTTAAATTGCTCGTGTCAAGTGTCCCGTACAACGTTCAATAATTAACTAACTTACTTCCTCCATCTCCGACTAAAACCTTAGCCAAAGCAATATTATTCCTTCCATTGTTCGAATTTTGTTTTGCATCCTGTGCATGTAATAAAGTTACATTATATAACTGATTATACTTTGGTTATTCTTCAAATTTATTAGATAGTTGTCATTTAATTTTATCGTTCAGTTTATTCGGCGTATTTTGATATCAAATAATGCCTTTTTATTAAGTTTTTTGATCTAAAATTGATAATTTTTCCTTCATTTTGTATATTATAAATTTTTAAAGTCTAGCTTCCTGTTGTTATCCAAATTCTGCCATTATCAAGTTATATTTATGATTATTAAATCTCATATTGTAATAAAAGATTTATATTCACTTAATTTCTTGCAATTAGATGAATTGGTTAAGTTTTAAAATAATATGTTGAAATATATGACTCCCCTCTCCAAATTTTTGAGTCCTGTCATTTCCATTTTTATTAATAATCCTGGCTATAATTTTACAAAACCTTTCTTAGTTATATTTCTAATTACATGGCTTTGTGTCTGGTTTACATTATCTAAATCCCTTCAGTTTAAATCTATTTAAGTACTTAGTTTGTCAGTTTTGATGATGTTTAATTTTTTACATTTTTCCTAGATTCCTAACACTTTTACATACAAATTTTTATATAAATAATATATTGCAACGTTAATTTTATCTGCCATATATATAATTGAATCTTATTGAAACGTAATGTAGCCTCACTTCAGGTTCGTCTATTTGTAACCAGATTTTTCGTTACGTACAATGTTATTGTGAATCAGTTACTTGTATATATGTCGTGTGCACTTGGATTACACCACCCGTAGGAAGTGTGAACTTGTAATATATATAAATAATGTAGCGACAAACTCGCACTGGAGTTGTCGATGTGTAATTATAAATGTGTTATGTTGAACGGCGAATAATTTTGTAAATTGCCGCTTACTCCCACTATGCTGCTTCTTTACCGTGACGTCACTCAACGATGCCAACTGTCGGGTTCGCTGAAATCTGTGACTTCTATTTATTAAATGTAACAGCAATAATAACGACACACAATTACCATCAAACATATATCCTTGTGGAATCCTTTATTCGGAAAAAACACTGGTTAACTGTTTTAATAAATTTTAAACAGTATAATCACAATTGTATCGTAAGCTATAAGTCTTCTTTTACCAGTTGGCAGCAGTAGCCGTTCAGTATTTCTACGAGACCAAAACAATGCTTTTTGTTAATGTTTTCTAAATAAAAATATTAATTATCTCAGGGCGTATATGGTTCGGGGATAATAATTATACAAAATATTACACTATTAATCAAAATACAAGTTTGAAATTACAGGATATTACAACGTTAGAGTGTTACGTGCACACAGAAATTGTATAGTGGTTACCAGTTTTAAAAAGGTTATGTCCAGTTCAGGCTTTGATAGTTATTATGTGAATTAAAAGTTCTTGTTGTGTTTAAAAAGGTGTTAATCTTATATGGTGTTATTAGTGGTTGTTTCTAGTGTTTGTGTTATATGGTGTCTGTAGTTTAGTTGATTATTGCTTAACAGTAGTGTATACAAATGTGTGTGTTGTAGTACGATATAATGAGATGTCATAATCACCAAATCCTCTTCTTGTACTCTTCTTGGTTGAAGATAGGGCCCACGTACACGTCAGATCTTCTTCTCGTCCCTCGTCCACTTCAAATCTTCTTCCTGGTTGTTATTTCTTATAATCCATATAATGGGTAGTCTTCTGTTATTGCAAAAAGTTCGTGTAGTGTACCTCTAACTGTATTTATTTAGTTGTATTGTTTTTTCACATTTTATAACATATAATGTAGGACGATTTAACAACGCGTCTATCTGCTAAGATCGTTGTCAAAGAAGTCTCATTTTATTTATCCGAAATTTCTGGTTGCTAAGGGTAAACTTGGAATCTGGTTGGTTATTTCGGATCTACATTGTCACATACTTTCGTTATTTCAAAGTCTAAAATTTGTTCAAAATCTTTAAATTAACATAACTTTTCTATACTGAATGGGAATTTAAAACCATTATCAGCATTATTTTGATCTTCACATTTGTTATATTTAGACACCAAACATGCCTATTTTTACTTAAAACTATGGATGTTACAATTTTATTATTTGGAATTTTCTTAAATAACTTGATATGTGTTATTTTGTTTCTATATTCCTTGTATACGTTATTACCTATAAATACATCTACCCTTCCACATTTGCTTTACAAAATTTCTAATATAATTGTTCAAAATTTACTAAAGTTGGTTTCACCTGGCCTATGTAATAGTATTACCTTCATCACCATGTTTTAACATCTTTAACAATTAAATTAACTTCTAACACTAATCAAAATTGTTTAACATATAACGTTATTCTAACAACACAAAAAATATATTACTCCAATAGTTAAATTCATGCCCACATGGCTATGATTTTACCAAATCCTTGCACAAATAATTGTTTTCTACTCAGACTGTATAAGTGTTTGACACTTAACAAAACATCTTTATATAGTCCATTCTGCTTGGTCAATTAATTTACCATGGTTTATTATCAGCTCTATTGTTATATTTGTTAACACAACATAAAAAAATGGAATTAATATCATTAAATTGACATTCCTTTAAACTAGCTGTATCACCTGTTACATACAAAAAACACAACACAAATACTATGATATAACACTGTGCCTAAAACATAAAACATGCACATTTTACAAAACAAATTCTATACTAATTGGTTAGTCCCTTGTCAGCTAATTTACTCATTATTCTGACACTGTCTATGTCATATTTACTATTTATATGGGTTTCAACATCCGTATACTTACTGATGTCTGACTTACAAAGATTACAATAAATTGAACACTGTTGCTCCAACTCACCACACAGTTCTAATAATCTTGTTACATTTACTGTTTATATGGGTTTCACTCTTGTTATAAATGTTATTGTGACCGTGTTATAATTTGTTGCTTACTGGACAACCCTATGAACTCTATATGTGACAATTATTTGTATGGTTCATGTATCTATAATCATGTGTATCTATATTTTTGTTACATCAATTAACTTAATTATTTACTAATATTTCTCTTACATAATATTACATGTTTGGGCCTATTATCCCTCACTTTGTATTGTGATTATCTGGATATAATGATACATTAACTGAAACCATTTGTTTCTTTATAGTCCTGGTTCATAAGCTGTTTGTATTTACAATTCTTTGTTTGGTCAATACTGAAAATTCATGTCATAGTTGGGGTTTGAAGATATCTGCATCACTTAGCCTAAATCATTAATTTGGGTACGGTCAGTTGTCTTACTAGTCAGTCTAAAATTGTTAGTCGTTCTTCTTCACTATCATCTTTGAAGATATTGTTCTTCTTGTTAGCTTCTTAACCAAAGTTTTCATTAAATCAGGTAAGATATTATGTTGTTCAAAATGTAATGTTACATATTACCCTGCCACCAAATTTGATCATTTTAATAAAATATTGTTTTTGTTGAAATTATTAATTATCTTAATTTTCACATTGTCATTTGTTATTCTTATTATGATCTGGTATACTTGTCTTTAATTATAAGTGTTCTATCCCTGGAACATGTTACTTCCCTAACAAATTAATCACCATATATTCTGGAATCAGTCGGGGGGCTCTCTTGACCTAATACCCCGCTGTCCTTACAATACATAATACATAAATAATATCGATTGCTGGAGCTATCTCGTCAGTCAATCACATTTTATAATTACTAGTCTATTCACGACTAAAATAAATAAAATAATATAATATATTCTTGGGATTGTTCACTCAGTCTAACTTCTCAGATCTAAATATTTCTTTCCATTGATTCTTTCAGATGTTTATTTTCTGGTGGCGATATTAATAACATTTTTTATTTTCAATTGGTACTATCTTCCTTCCTTCTTTATCAGTACTGCTTAATCTTCATTCTTCATTCACTATCTTCATTCAAATTAAAACATAACAAGTATCTGTATCTTTAGTTGTTGTGGATTCTCTCACAATCACGATAGGTTATTTGTAATAAATTCGTTTCTAGTCTTGTCTCATTTTCATCGTTGATTGTCTACATTTGTTCTTTCTTATTCATTTTATATCACTATAGTTTCTTCTAATTTATGGATGTTGTATCTTTCTTTTATATTCCAATAATAAGTTCATAACTGTGTTTAATAAGAGGTGCTTATTTTGTTTAGAATTTGGAAATTTATTCCCAGTTGTTTATCCGCTTGATTCATAATAACATTATCAAACTGTACTGTAAGTTGTCCTTACTATTCATTTGAATTCTGATATATTCAAATTTGTTTATTTGGCTTAATTTAAAGTTATATTCTGGATTATCAAAGTTGGTAAGATAGGCTTACTATGTTCTTTGAGTTTTGAGGTTTTATAATAATAAATTCTTCAGTTCCAAATTAATTCTCATAAATAATTAGTTGTAAGTTGATCTTACTATTTGTTTGGAATTTTGTGGTTTTATAATAATAAATTCTTCAATTCCAAATTAATTCTCATAAATAATTAGTTGTAAGTTGTTCTTACTATTTCTTTTTGAATTTTGGTGGTTTTATAATAATAAATTCTTCAATTCCAAATTAATTCTCATAAATAATTAGTTGTAAGTTGATCTTACTATTTCTTTAGAATTTTGTTGGTTTTATAATAATAAATTCTTCACTTCCAAATTAATTCTCATAAATAATTAGTTGTAAGTTGCTCTTACTATTTCTATAGAATTTTTTCGGTATATTCATCTTTGTTTATTAGGTTCATAATACATTTTTAAGGAAACTTGGTTGTATGTCCCCTTAATCTTTTTGTTTCCACATCACTAATGATATAAGTATTATTGTTATTGTTTTTTATAACAACATATGGTCCATTATACAGTAATAATAGCTTTTTTGCTATTCCTTCCTTAGAACTTGGCAATTCGCGGTTTTTTAACAATACCTTATCTCCAATCTTGTACTGGATCACTTTCTGCTGAGTTATTTTGTATTTTCTCCTTCTTTTCTCCACTTGTTCATTCAGTTTGCTGTGGAATCTCACGTTGTCGAACTGGTAAGCTGTGTTGTTTGGGAAATTGATTATTTCACTAATTTCTCGGGGTGGTAGCCTTTCATGCATTATGGTATATGGAGTATCTTGTATTGCTTCATGGTAAGCTAAGTTGATAAAGCTCTCAGTTTGTGTAATGTAGTCACTCCACTTCTGGTGTTTATCAAAACAATATGTCCTGAGTATACGGCCGACCTCCGTCAGTACTCTTTCCGCCGGGTTGCTATTTGGGTGATAGACAGATGTCTTATATGTCTTGACACCTAAGTCTAACAAAGTCTCCTTCCATACCCTTCCTCGAAACTGAGTTCCGTGATCGGTAATAATTGATCGTGGAGCTCCTAACTCTGGTATGTATTGTTGGATCACTATTTGCAAAATCTTTTTTGTAGTTGCCCGATTACTCCCTCCACTACGAGGTAACGGACCACACACATCTAAAAATACTCTCTCTAATTTACCAGTTGATGTAATAGGTTGCATAATTCCTTCTGTTTTTTCGTTATTGCATTTTGCTGTGACACTGCCGGATACATTCTCTAACTCTTCTGTTGATATTCTTAATGTAAGTGTGTTCCTCAAGTGCCTTCATCACTTTTAATGCACCCATATGCCCATATCGACTATGGTAGTCCAGTATTAATTCGGTTTCTAACGCTTTAGGTATCACCACCTTCCATGAGCCTTGGTTATTATTTGGTTTGTAAAATAATATGTCTTCATGTAGACAGTAATATGCAGTGATTTTTTCATCCTGTTGGATCAGTCTTTGTCTAAAATTGTTGATTTTGGTATCCTTGGTTTGTTGTTGTGCAATTGATTTCATGATGTTTTCCAAATCTGACTTGCTTTATATTATAGTGTATACCTTGATGATTGTTTCTTTTTCCCCTTCAAAAGTTTGTTGTTCTATGTTAATCCAGGACAATATATCTGCAGCAATATTCTGTTTTCCTGGAACATAATCCCAATTTATATGGTACTCTTGTAGTGCGAGTATCCACCTTGTCAATCTCCCATGGTTGATCTTGCAATTTTTTAGGAAAGATATTGACTTATGATCGCTCCTCACAGTTATCGGGTATCCAAGAATGTAGGTTCTGAATTTCCCACAAGCGAATACAACGCTTAATAACTCTTTTTCTGTTACACTATAATTGCGTTCACATCCATTAAGTATTCTGCTTGCAAAACTCACCACCTGGTGTTCTCCCTCACTATCTTCTTGATATAATACAGATCCTAAACTTATATCACTGGCATCACAGTTCATGAAGAAAGGTTGATTGAAATTAGGATGTTTTAATACAACTGAACTTAGGAAATTGTGCTTGATCGTTTGGAGTAAATTGTCTTGTTCCTGTCCCCAGGACCATTTGTTCTTAGAGGATAATTGTGGAGAAAAATTTGCTGTCATTTCAGAATAATTCCTCTGAAACTTCCTATAATAATTGCAAAGTCCCAGAAATGATTGAAGTTGCTTTTTATTTTTAGGACTTGGGAACTTCTGGATAGCTTCAATTTTTTCATTGGATGGTGTTATTCCTTGTCTTGTTAGGTTAAAACCCAGGAATTGGACTTCACTGGCGATAAGCTTAGATTTTTGAAGTTTTAGTGTAACGTTATTGCCTGATAGTTTTTGTAATACTTGTCCTACTCTGTCACAATGGTCTTCCCAATTCATTGAAGTAATCAACAAGTCATCAACATAGACTGTGGTATATGGAATAGTATCTGTACCCAACACCTGGTCCATACATCTTACGAATACAGCTACTGAATTTACCAGTCCAAACGGTAGTCTCTTGAACTGATAGTTCCTTCCTTCGAAAATAAAGGCGACATACTTTCGACTATCTGGGTGTAGCTCCACCTGCCAATACCCACAAACCGTATCCCAGGTGCTAATAAATTGTATGCCATTGAATTTTTTCAGTATCTCCTCAATCTGTCCGGGAGATGTTCTGTCATTAACTATGATCTTATTAATCTCTCTAGCATCTAAACAGTGTCGTACTTTGCCATCTTTCTTTGGAACTGCTATTAACGGGCTGGTATATGGGGAACAGCTATATTCAATAATGTCTTCTGCTATCACTTTGTCTAGTTCAGTCCTCACTGCTTCCTTTAATGCATAAGCAACGGGATATGATTTTTTATTAAAATTGACAGGCTCCTTGAATTGTAATGTAAATTGATAATCCTTTACCTTGCCAGGTACATCAGAAAAAAACATAGCGGTATTTATTATATATTGAAATTAACTTCTCTATTTGTTGTGTGGTTAAATTGCATTCATTTTGTTCTGACCGAAATTGTCGGATCTCTTCTAATTTTTCCAACCATAAACTATCTCCACACCCAAAGTATTCCCTTCTTACCTTCCGTGACTCATCTTGATTATTATTGAATTTTCTTATACTATTGCATGAAGGTACATTTTTGTTTTCTACTAATTTTGCTGTCCACTCTATATTATCCACCTTTAATGACACTATGGCTTGTCTCATGTCAATTGTTGCTGAGTATTTTCTCAAAATATCACAACCTATTAGTAGATTAAATGGTAGATTACTAGCTATTAGAAAAATCATAGGTATAGCTACATTTCTGCTGGTCACTGTTAATGATACCTGTTTTCTTATCGACTTGTTTTGCCTTCCAGTTGCTCCAATTAAAATTATATTTTGAATTGGTAAAGTTGGTAAGATGGCCTTACTATATTTTTGAATTTTGATGTATTCATTGTTGTCGATTAACGACACGTTTGCGCCCGTATCTATCATGCATCTTGTCTCTAGTCCATTCACTTGGGCGATGATATAAACAATCTCATTATTTGAATTATTTTGCGTTATCGTGTCTTCGTTCAGTAGTTCTTCTCTAACATTTTTTAGGAAATGATTGTGCACTATTGTCAACGTATCGTCAGTCGTTTTGTCTCGTCCTAGTAAGTACCCAAATTGCCGGTTCAGTGATGGGACCTGGTGGATTTTCACTGCCGCAGTTCGTTTAAATCAGGGCTGATCTCCTCAGTCCTGTTGTCTGATTGATTGGGTCTGTCTCTGCTCTGTGACTCTTGTACCTCAATGGCGTTATTATTGAACGTCACTGAGTTTCGGTTATTTCTGTTATCGTCGCAGCTTCTACTTCGCCGATGTTCATCGCGGTAGTGCTGGTTACTCTCCTCCTGAAAACTTCTTCCACGGTTTCCATTATAGTTTGCTCGTCCCTGGTACCAACGTCTTCCCACATCCCTATCGTCAACGCTTACATAATTCACTTTTCTTCTATATGTTTGATTTTGACTGTTATTATTGCCGTTATTATTGTGCCTGTATCGATTATCATAGTTGTTGTTATAACCCCGGTTGTTCTGGTACTGGTGGTCTCTGTCATTGGCACGCTGGTATCCATTGTTGTTATTATTTGTAGGAGGGCTACGGTAGTAGTGGTTGTTGTTATTGTTGTTATTATTTGCGTTATTTCGTGGATAGTTATTGGTGTTATTCTGGTTTTGGTAACCGCGCTGATATTGGTTACCGTTGTAGTTATAACTATTGTTTGGTCGTTGTCCATTATTTTCATATGGGGCGTCGCGGCGACCATTATTTCTATTTATCTCATCGTTCCTTCGTCTATACTGAAGGAAGTTCTTCTCCTGTTCCATCTCTGCCAATAATGTTGACATCTCCTCGATGGTTTGTATGCGTCCATTTATTCGGCCTCTTGTAATTTCGCCACCATAGTGGTATGCTAATAGCCGCACTAAACACTCTGTAGGAATTGCAGGCTCTAAATGTCTGGCTATGTTTATTTTGCCGAGAAAATATGCGGTTGGAGTTTGCTTGCCGTGCAGGTCATATCTGCCCAATCCTATGTCACTCCTTATCATGTGTTGTGTGGCATCGGACCAATATTTAGATTTGAACTGTTTTTTAAATTCCTGGAAGTTCTGTATACTCGGCCGCATCGCCGTCCACCAGTTGTCATATACTTTTCGGAACATCTCGTCCAACATGCTCCTTATTACAAACCATCTGTCTTCTCCGGTTTTGGCTATCTTCTCTTCGAATCGTTCTAAGAATAGCATAAGGTTTCTTTTATAGTTTTGAAAATCGATCACCTCTCGATTTTCCTAGCATGTTGTATGGGCACCGGTACACTGTCTGTTTTTTAAGGAATTGATTTCATCTCTATGTGCAGTTGTTTGGTCTTGCACTCGATTGAGACTAGTACTTATACCTTCTAACCTCTCTCCCATCACTGCTTGGTTGGTCCTTATATCTTCGACTCGTCCATTCGTTTCTTCCCGGACGCTCAGTATCTCTTGGTTCGTCCGCTCACACTTTTCCTTGGTCTCGGATTCTACCCTTTTAATTTCAGTCATTGGTTCTTCCAGCTTCTTGTCCCATTCTTCCTGCAATTGCCGGTTATTAATTTCCATCTTGTTATTCCACTCTTCTTTTAATGAATCTCTGTGTTCATCTAATTTTTTCATGGTCTCTTGGTAATTTCCCTTCAATTCTTCCCTCAATGCTCTATTATTTTCGTCTATTTTCTCTTCCATTTTACTGTTATTCTCTTTCAATTCCCGGCTCAATTCCTCCTTGGTTTGTTTATTTTCCGTTTTTAATTCCTCTATGGACTGCTTATTGTCCGTTTTTAATTCCTCTATTTTCTTACTCAAATCTTCCGTTAATTTCTTCCCAGTTTCCTGCACTAATTCCATCATACGTTTGAACATTTCAAGCGTCTTCTCGCCTTCCGTTTGTGTGGTTTCTTCTGGTTGTTTTTCCGGATCCTTTCTTGTTATAATTTCTATTTCCTCAACCGGTGTCGCTTCTTTGTCTTCCATATTTAACTCGTCTACCTTCTCGGTTTCGGCCGCTCGTTTTCGCGATGTTTCTCGCTTCCTCATCTTGTTTATTTTGGTTTATTTGTCTATTAATAATAATTTAATTTATATTAAATTACACGCCCCACGTTGGGCGCCAATTTGTAACGTTAATTTTATCTGTCATATATATAATTGAATCTTATTGAAACGTAATGTAGCCTCACTTCAGGTTCGTCTATTTGTAAACAGATTTTTCGTTACGTACAATGTTATTGTGAATCAGTTACTTGTATATATGTCGTGTGCACTTGGATTACACCACCCGTAGGAAGTGTGAACTTGTAATATATATAAATAATGTAGCGACAAACTCGCACTGGAGTTGTCGATGTGTAAGTATAAATGTGTTATGTTGAACGGCGAATAATTTTGTAAATTGCCGCTTACTCCCTCTATGCTGCTTCTTTACCGTGACGTCACTCAACGATGCCAACTGTCGGGTTCGCTGCAATCTGTGACTTCTATTTACTAAATGTAACAGCAATAATAACGACACACAATTACCATCAAACATATATCCTTGTGGAATCCTTTATTCGGAAAAAACACTGGTTAACTGTTTTAATAAATTTTAAACAGTATAATCACAATTGTATCGTAAGCTATAAGTCTTCTTTTACCAGTTGGCAGCAGTAGCCGTTCAGTATTTCTACGAGACCAAAACAATGCTTTTTGTTAATGTTTTCTAAATAAAAATATTAATTATCTCAGGGCGTATATGGTTCGGGGATAATAATTATACAAAATATTACACTATTAATCAAAATACAAGTTTGAAATTACAGGATATTACAACGTTAGAGTTTTACGTGCACACAGAAATTGTATAGTGGTTACCAGTTTTAAAAAGGTTATGTCCAGTTCAGGCTTTGATAGTTATTATGTGAATTAAAAGTTCTTGTTGTGTTTAAAAAGGTGTTAATCTTATATGGTGTTATTAGTGGTTGTTTCTAGTGTTCGTGTTATATGGTGTCTGTAGTTTAGTTGATTATTGCTTAACAGTAGTGTATACAAATGTGTGTGTTGTAGTACGATATAATGAGATGTCAGAACCACCAAATCCTCTTCTTGTACTCTTCTTGGTTGAAGATAGGGCCCACGTACACGTCAGATCTTCTTCTCGTCCCTCGTCCACTTCAAATCTTCTTCCTGGTTGTTATTTCTTATAATCCATATAATGGGTAGTCTTCTGTTATTGCAAAAAGTTCGTGTAATGTACCTCTAACTGTATTTATTTAGTTGTATTGTTTTTTCACATTTTATGACATATAATGTAGGACGATTTAAGAACGCGTCTATCTGCTAAGATCGTTGTCAAAGAAGTCTCATTTTATTTATCCGAAATTTCTGGTTGCTAAGGGTAAACTTGGAATCTGGTTGGTTAATTCGGATCTACATTGTCACATACTTTCGTTATTTCAAAGTCTAAAATTTGTTCAAAATCTTTAAATTAACATAACTTTTCTATACTGAATGGGAATTTAAAACCATTATCAGCATTATTTTGATCTTCACATTTGTTATATTTAGACACCAAACATGCCTATTTTTACTTAAAAACAATGGATGTTACAATTTTATTATTTGGAATTTTCTTAAATAACTTGATATGCGTTATTTTGTTTCTATATTCCTTGTATACGTTATTACCTATAAATACATCTACCCTTCCACATTTGCTTTACAAAATTTCTAATATAATTGTTCAAAATTTACTAAAGTTGGTTTCACCTGGCCTATGTAATAGTATTACCTTCATCACCATGTTTTAACATCTTTAACAATTAAATTAACTTCTAACACTAATCAAAATTGTTTAACATATAACGTTATTCTAACAACACAAAAAATATATTACTCCAATAGTTAAATTCATGCTCACATGGCTATGATTTTACCAAATCCTTGCACAAATAATTGTTTTCTACTCAGACTGTATAAGTGTTTGACACTTAACAAAACATCTTTATATAGTCCATTCTGCTTGGTCAATTAATTTACCATGGTTTATTATCAGCTCTATTGTTATATTTGTTAACACAACATAAAAAAATGGAATTAATATCATTAAATTGACATTCCTTTAAACTAGCTGTATCACCTGTTACATACAAAAAACACAACACAAATACTATGATATAACACTGTGCCTAAAACATAAAACATGCACATTTTACAAAACAAATTCTATACTAATTGGTTAGTCCCTTGTCAGCTAATTTACTCATTATTCTGACACTGTCTATGTCATATTTACTATTTATATGGGTTTCAACATCCGTATACTTACTGATGTCTGACTTACAAAGATTACAATAAATTGAACACTGTTGCTCCAACTCACCACACAGTTCTAATAATCTTGTTACATTTACTGTTTATATGGGTTTCACTCTTGTTATAAATGTTATTGTGACCGTGTTATAATTTGTTGCTTACTGGACAACCCTATGAACTCTATATGTGACAATTGTTTGTATGGTTCATGTTTTATAATCATGTGTATCTATATTTTTGTTACATCAATTAACTTAATTATTTACTAATATTTCTCTTACATAATATTACATGTTTGGGCCTATTATCCCTCACTTTGTATTTTGATTTTCTGGATATAATGATACATTAACTGAAACCATTTGTTTCTTTATAGTCCTGGTTCATAAGCTGTTTGTATTTACAATTCTTTGTTTGGTCAATACTGAAAATTCATGTCATAGTTGGGGTTTGAAGATATCTGCATCACTTAGCCTAAATCATTAATTTGGGTACGGTCAGTTGTCTTACTAGTCAGTCTAAAATTGTTAGTCGTTCTTCTTCACTATCATCTTTGAAGATATTGTTCTTCTTGTTAGCTTCTTAACCAAAGTTTTCATTAAATCAGGTAAGATATTATGTTGTTCCAAATGTAATGTTACAATATATTGAGTTATACCCTCTCTGACTTTTTGACATTGTAACATATATTAAACATTTTCTTCTATTAAACAAAATAACAATTAGTATTTGTTTCATAATATTAACATATAACAAATAATTCCAAATAATAGTTGTCTTCAACTAATCAGACATTTTTATACTCAAAACTTAATAATAATACATAACAAATATTATTTATAAAGAATGTTTTCCATTCTAACATCTTACCTAATTATTAGCATTAATGCCTGTAATAAATATTTTACAATTAAGGAATGTTAGTGGTTCTGAACTGTTTAAATTTCCTTATTCCTAATACATTTTTACATATCTTATTCTATATAAACAAAGCCTTATTTCTACACTCTTATTCTCTATATTCCTTATACTAAGTTTAATTATTATTCGCAGTTTTTATCTGTTTTTTATAGGGTTTTGGGTAATTGTACCCTGTCACTTTACTTTTATTCTGTGTCTGCTTCTGTTTTATTTATCACTTTAAATGAATGTCATTTAAACAGATTGGCAGTTCTTTGCTAACACATGTATTATATATTACCTCTGTACAGAAATTAAGTCACTCAAAAGTTGCATTATTTCATTATTTACATAGTTTGTGAATGCCAATAATGAAACATATGATTCATTTTTTATAATACTAAAACTTGCACTGGTTGTCTTTACATTCCTTGATTCTATTTCTAAATGATTATATAGTCTTACTAAAATCAAGAAATCTGTTGGTGGGTTATAATGAAGATTTGTTCTTTGGTATTATATTATTGTTTCACCTTGGTCCACTTTCAACTCTTACTCTATACACTTTTAGTCTTATTTCTATTGTACATGTGGGTTTTTGCATGAATACTTTGTTATACATTTTATTATTATTATTTTTATTTATTTTGGGATATGGGTGTTTTTTACAAGAGAATTCCTTCTTCTTGTGGATGCTGTCTTCTTCTTGTTTCTTCATCGATGTCTTCTTTTCTTCTGGTTTCTTATAATCGTATTTTCTTCGTCTTCTTGTGGATCTCATCGTTTTTGGGTTACTTCTTCACCTTCTCTTCTTGTTTCTTCATATGCATCACCTTTTCTGGTGGATCCTGCCTTGTTCTGGGTTTCTTCCTTATCTACTCCTTACATTCGTTGTGGGTTTAGTAATGTTCTGGGCTTCTTCCTTATCTACTCCTTACCTTCCTGGGTTATATTTTTTCACCTTTAGTTATTAAAATTGGTTTTGATGATTTATCACTTGTAACATTTATTTGAACTTATACTTTTAATCAATGATTGTACTGCACGGTTGTTCTGAATTAATTCTTTATTATATTGCTTTCTTCGGATTTAAACATGTTGTTATATTATTTTAATGATCAATTGACCATTCATTTTTATGGGCTTATCTGCCATGCTACAGATTGCTCCCCTCCAGAAATAATTATTTCAGACTTGTTTATGGATGAAATAATTTCTTATGATAATTTTATTATTTTTTATATTTCATTTTCCTCTCCATTTGTGTATCGACTTTTTTATAGTTGAGCTTAGTAAATTTTATACATATAGTCACTTATCTGCCTTTTGATCCTTCTTGAATAGTTAGTGTCTTCTGAGATATATTATTATTATTATTATTATTATTATTATACATTTTCGTTCCTTATAAACTTCGTGTTGCATCCTTGGGATATTAATTCCCTAACGTTCCCTATCATGTGGGCTGGGGCAGGTCAGAGGGGCACTGTAGACTTCACAACTCTGCTGGCCATACACCACTTCTACAATTTGAGTCCAGAGGCACATTTATCTCTGCTCAAAAAACATAATGCTGCTGGAATTATCTACAGTCAGTCATCGAATAAATTAAATAAAAAAATGTAGTCTCATTGTCGACTAATAAAAATATCTTTGTATTCTTCACTTCGTAGTTCCTCAGATTATCTGACATATTCTCTCTTAATAAATCTTCTTAATTCTTATTATACTCATTACATATATTTCTATAAACTCTTAACTCGTCTGATATATTAATTTAATTATGGTTGCAGAGGTGAATGAACTTGTCAGGAAAAAGAGGAATGCCAGGAAAACCTGGCAGCGAGTTCGCACACCAGAAAATAAAAGAGCCTTGAACGTGCTCTGTAATGAGCTGAAGGAATTGATAAAAAAGGTTAAAAATAAGGGGATTGGAAAATATTTAAGCAAGCTAACAGCTCAGAAAGATACAGACTATTCACTTTGGAAGAGTACTAAAGGGCTGAATAGGCCGAAAACCCACCAGTCGCCCATCAGCCGGGAAGACGGGACATGGGCGAAAAATGCGGCGGAGAAAGCCGTTCTCTTTGCCAGACACCTTGAGGAAATCTTCCAGCCGTTACCTAGACAAACAGCAGAGGAAAACACTAACTTTGAGCCGAAAGTAGATAGGAAAACATACAGAAAGTAACGCTACAGTAATTGAGAGAAGAAGTTAAAAGCAATCTAAGCGCAAAAAAAGCCCCGGGTTTTGACCTGATAACAGGCCAAATACTAAAGGAACTGCCTGGAAAAGCCATGAGAAAACTACTCCATTTGA
The DNA here is from genome assembly GCA_034769895.1 of Magicicada septendecula. Taxonomy (NCBI): domain Eukaryota; kingdom Metazoa; phylum Arthropoda; class Insecta; order Hemiptera; family Cicadidae; genus Magicicada; species Magicicada septendecula. Next base: position 331,814,686 of record CM068375.1, on the reverse strand, counting down.
TCAACGCTGCCTTCAGGCTGAAGTATGTGCCTAGTCTGTGGAAGGTGGCTGAGGTTATCATGATTCTAAAACCTGACAAAGCACCAACAGATAAAAAGTCCTACAGGCCAATCTCCCTGCTACCGGTGATCTCAAAACTATTTGAAAAACTGTTTTTGAAAAGGTTAAAGCCTTTGTTAGAGGAAAGATCCCTGTTGCCGGATCATCAATTCGGATTCAGAGAAAAGCACTCCACTATTGACCAGGTACAAAGAATCACCCATGTCATTGAAAAGGCTCTTGAAGGGAAGAACATTTGCTCAGCCGTCTTCCTGGATTAAATTTTTTTTCTTTTATTAATCAATTAATTAAAAACAATTAATTAAATGAGTTTCGTGATGCTCCGAAACGTTTATCACTTAATTCGAAAGTTTTATAGGCTTTTATGTATTTGTGAAAAAACTCCAGCCACTTATAGGATTGTCTCCAATAGCAATCGATCCTTGTTTATTTTCGGTTTGGAGGTTATCTTCCTTCCTTCTGGTGGTGGAATTCTTGTAGAAAATTCTGTTTAAATTAAGCTATTGTTAAATGGCTATATTTAGAAATGAAAAAATTGTTTTAATAAGAAAGGTATTATTTATTTTATTAACAATTGTGTATTTGGACTCTTGTTGATATTTAAATCGATTATCAGGGTATCGATGTGTTATTACAGATTTTTATATATAGGTTCTTTGAACAGCTATTTTAAGGAAAGTTAGACAAATAGGGCAAAGTTTGAAAAGTGTAACATTACAAGATAAATTCATAAAATTAACAGTACATATATTCAATTTAAAGTGTAGAAATAAGTAAATAGGTTGCGAACCGTCCAGCTGACAGACAGAAGGCTGTGTTCAGTTGAGTGTTGGTTACTCAGCAATGGCCGCCGTTGAAGTTAGAAATCGTCACCTCGCAGTTTTGGTGTCCAAATAAAGATGTTTTCCTGTTGAATTTACGTCCTGGTGTCGGCAAGTCTTCCTTCTGATGTTGGTGTAGTGTCTCTGGTTCAGTTTCGGTGTTGTATTTGGAAAATTGGTGTATTTATAAGTCAGGTTCACTTTTGTCGATTAGGCACTTTTTGAGGTTAAGTTATATTACTGTTTTATTGGGTTTAAATGTTATTTCCACTGTTGTTTTGTGCTGTATAATGTTATTTCGGTGTTTGTATGTGTTTATTTCACTATGTAGAACTTGTAAAATGTTTTTTTACCACAACTCGCGATATTCAATTTCGGATCGTACTATTATTCGCCATTACGGTATTCGTGACTAGGTTAATACGTTTAAATTGCTCGTGTCAAGTGTCCCGTACAACGTTCAATAATTAACTAACTCACTTCCTCCATCTCCGACTAAAACCTTAGCCAAAGCAATATTATTCCTTCCATTGTTCGAATTTTATTTTGCATCCTGTGCATGTAATAATGTTACATTATATAACTGATTATACTTTGGTTATTCTTCAAATTTATTAGCTAGTTGTTATTTAATTTTATCCTTCGGTTCATTCGGCGTATTTTGATATCAAATAATGCCTTTTTATTAAGTTTTTTGATCTACAATTTAAAATTTTTCCTTCATTTTGTATATTATAAATTTTTAATGTCTAGCTTCCTGTTGTTATCCAAATTCTACCATTATCAAGTTATATTTACGATTATTAAATCTCATATTGTAACAAAAGGTTTATATTCACTAAATTTCTTGCAATTAGATGAATTGTTTACGTTTTAAAATATTATGTTGGAATATATGACCCACTCTCCAAATTTTTGAGTCCTGTCATTTCAATTTTTATTAATAATCCTGGCTATAATTTTACAAAATCTTTCTTAGTTATATTTCTAATTACATGGCTTTGTTTCTGGTTTACCTTATCTAAATCCCTTCAGTTTGAATGTATTTAAGTACTTACTTTGTCAGTTTTGATGATGTTTAGTTTTTTACATTTTCCCTAGATTCCTAACAGTTTTACAACCAAATTTTTATATAAATAATACATATTTAGTTATACCCTCTCTGACTTTTTGACATTGTAACATAAATTAAACATTTTCTTCTATTAAACAAAATAACAATTAGTATTTGTTTCATAATATTAACATATAACAAATAATTCCAAATAATAGTTGTCTTCAACTAATCAGACATTTTTTATACTCAAAACTTAATAATAATACATAACAAATATTATTTATAAAGAATGTTTTTTCATTCTAACATCTTACCTAATTATTAACATTAATGCCTGTAATAAATATTTTACAATTAAGGAATGTTAGTGGTTCTGAACTGTTTAAATTTTCTTATTCCTAATACATTTTTAAATATCTTATTCTATATAAACAAAACCTTATTTCTAGACTCTTATTCTCTATATTCCTTATACTAAGTTTAATTATTATTCGCAGTTTTTATCTGTTTTTTATAGGGTTTTGGGTAATTGTACCCTGTCACTTTACTTTTATTCTGTGTCTGCTTCTGTTTTATTTATCACTTTAAATGAATGTCATTTAAACAGATTGGCAGTTCTTTGCTAACACATGTATTATATATTACCTCTGTACAGAAATTAAGTCACTCAAAAGTTGTATTATTTCTTTATTTACATAGTTTGTGAATGCCAATAATGAAACATATGATTCATTTTTTATAATACTAAAACTTGCACTGGTTGTCTTTACATTCCTTGATTCTATTTCTAAATGATTATATAGTCTTACTAAAATCAAGAAATCTGTTGGTGGGTTATAATGAAGATTTGTTCTTTGGTATTATATTATTGTTTCACCTTGGTCCACTTTCAACTCTTACTCTATACACTTTTAGTCTTATTTCTATTGTACATGTGGGTTTTTGCATGAATACTTTGTTATACATTTTATTATTATTATTTTTATTTATTTTGGGATATGGGTGTTTTTTACAAGAGAATTCCTTCTTCTTGTGGATGCTGTCTTCTTCTTGTTTCTTCATCGATGTCTTCTTTTCTTCTGGTTTCTTATAATCGTATTTTCTTCATCTTCTTGTGGATCTCATCGTTTTTGGGTTACTTCTTCACCTTCTCTTCTTGTTTCTTCATATGCATCACCTTTTCTGGTGGATCCTGCCTTGTTCTGGGTTTCTTCCTTATCTACTCCTTACATTCGTTTTGGGTTTAGTAATGTTCTGGGCTTCTTCCTTATCTACTCCTTACCCTCCTGGGTTATATTTTTTCACCTGTAGTTATTAAAATTGGTTTTGATGATTCTTCACTTGTATCATTTATTTATATGAACTTATACTTTTAATCAATGATTGTACTGCACGGTTGTTCTGAATTAATTCTTTATTATATTGCTTTCTTCGGATTTAAACATGTTATTATATTATTTTAATGATCAATTGACCATTCATTTTTATGGGCTTATCTGCCATGCTACAGATTGCTCCCCTACATAATTAATTATTTCAGACTTGTTTATGGATGAAATAATTTCTTATGATAATTTTATTATTTTTTATATTTCATTTTCCTCTCCATTTGTACATCGACTTTTCTATAGTTGAGCTTAATAAATTTTATACATATAGTCACTTATCTGACTTTTGATCCTTCTTGAATAGTTAGTGTCTTCTGAGATATATTATTATTATTATACATTTTCTTTCCTTATAAACTTCGTGTTGCATCCTTGGGATATTAATTCCCTAACGTTCCCTATCATGTGGGCTGGGGCAGGTCAGAGGGGCACTGTAGACTTCACAACTCTGCTGGCCATACACCACTTCTACAATTTGAGTCCAGAGGCACATTTATCTCTGCTCAAAAAACATAATGCTGCTGGAATTATGTACAGTCACTCATCGAATAAATTAAATAAAAAGTAGTCTCATTGTCGACTAATAAAAATATCTTTGTATTCTTCACTTCGTAGTTCCTCAGATTATCTCACATTTTCTCTCTTAATAAATCTTCTTAATTCTTATTATACTCATTATATATATTTCTATAAACTCTTAACTCGTCTGATATATTAATTTAATTATGGTTGCAGAGGTGAATAAACTTGTCAGGAAAAAGAGGAAGGCCAGGAAAACCTGGCAGCGAGTTCGCACACCAGAAAATAAAAGAGCCTTGAACTTGCTCTGTAATGAGCTGAAGGAACTGATAAAAAAGGTTAAAAATGAGGGGATTGAAAAATATTTAAGCAAACTAACAGCTCAGAAGGATACAGACTATTCACTTTGGAAGAGTACTAAAGGACTGAAAAGGCCGAAAACCCACCAGTCGCCCATTAGCCGGGAAGACGGGACATGGGCGAAAAGTGCGGCAGAGAAAGCCGTTCTCTTTGCCAGACACCTTGAGGAAATCTCCCAGCCGTTACCTAGACAAACAGCAGAGGAAAACACTAACTTTGAGCCGAAAGTAGATAGGAAAACATACAGAAACTAACGCTACAGGAATTGAGAGAAGAAGTTAAGAGCAATCTAAGCGCAAAAAAAAGCCCCGGGTTTTGACCTGATAACAGGCCAAATACTAAAGGAACAGCCTGGAAAAGCCATGAGAAAACTACTCCATTTGATCAACGCTGCCTTCAGGCTGAAGTATGTGCCTAGTCTGTGGAAGGTGGCTGAGGTTATCATGATTCTAAAACCTGACAAAGCACCAACAGATAAAAAGTCCTACAAGTCAATCTCTCTGCTACCGGTGATCTCAAAACTATTTGAAAAACTGTTTTCGAAAAGGTTAAAGCCTTTGTTAGAGGAAAGAACCCTGTTGCCGGATCATCAATTCGGATTCAGAGAAAAGCACTCCACTATCGACCAGGTACAAAGAATCACCAATGTTATTGAAAAGGCTCTTGAAGGGAAGAACATTTGCTCAGCCGTCTTCCTGGATTAAATTTTTTTTCTTTTATTAATCAATTAATTAAAAACAATTAATTAAATGAGTTTCGTGATGTTCCGAAACGTTTATCACTTAATTCGAAAGTTTTATAGGCTTTTATGTATTTGTGAAAAAACTCCAGCCACTTATAGGATTGTCTCCAATAGCAATCGATCCTTGTTTATTTTCGGTTTGGAGGTTATCTTCCTTCCTTCTGGTGGTGGAATTCTTGTAGAAAATTCTGTTTAAATTAAGGTATTGTTAAATGGCTATATTTAGAAATGAAAAAATTGTTTTAATAAGAAAGGTATTATTTATTTTATTAACAATTGTGTATTTGGACTCTTGTTGATATTTAAATCGATTATCAGGGTATCGATGTGTTATTACAGATTTTTATATATAGGTTCTTTGAACAGCTATTTTAAGGAAAGTTAGACAAATAGGGCAAAGTTTGAAAAGTGTAACATTACAAGATAAATTCATAAAATTAACAGTACATATATTCAATTTAAAGTGTAGAAATAAGTAAATAGGTTGCGAACCGTCCAGCTGACAGACAGAAGGCTGTGTTCAGTTGAGTGTTGATTACTCAGCTATGGCCGCCTTGAAGTTAGAAATCGTCACCTCGCAGTTTTGGTGTCCAAATAAAGATGTTTTCCTGTTGAATTTACGTCCTGGTGTCGGCAAGTCTTCCTTCTGATGTTGGTGTAGTGTCTCTGGTTCAGTTTCGGTGTTGTATTTGGAAAATTGGTGTATTTATAAGTCAGGTTCACTTTTGTCGATTAGGCACTTTTTGAGGTTAAGTTATATTACTGTTTTATTGGGTTTAAATGTTATTTCCACTGTTGTTTTGTGCTGTATAATGTTATTTCGGTGTTTGTATGTGTTTATTTCACTATGTAGAACTTGTAAAATGTTTTTTACCGCAACTCGCGATATCAATTTCGGATCGTACAATTATTCGCCATTACGGTATTCGTGACTAGGTTAATACGTTTAAATTGCTCGTGTCAAGTGTCCCGTACAACGTTCAATAATTAACTAACTCACTTCCTCCATCTCCGACTAAAACCTTAGCCAAAGCAATATTATTCCTTCCATTGTTCGAATTTTATTTTGCATCCTGTGCATGTAATAAAGTTACATTATATAACTGATTATACTTTGGTTATTCTTCAAATTTATTAGCTAGTTGTTATTTAATTTTATCCTTCGGTTCATTCGGCGTATTTTGATATCAAATAATGCCTTTTTATTAAGTTTTTTGATCTAAAATTGATAATTTTTCCTTCATTTTGTATATTATAAATTTTTAAAGTCTAGCTTCCTGTTGTTATCCAAATTCTACCATAATCAAGTTATATTTACGATTATTAAATCTCATATTGTAATGAAAGGTTTATATTCACTTAATTTCTTGCAATTAGATGAATTGGTTAAGTTTTAAAATATTATGTTGGAATATATGACTCCCCTCTCCAAATTTTTGAGTCCTGTCATTTCCATTTTTATTAATTATCCTGGCTATAATTTTACAAAATCTTTCTTAGTTATATTTCTAATTACATGGCTTTGTTTCTGGTTTACCTTATCCAAATCCCTTCAGTTTGAATGTATTTAAGTACTTACTTTGTCAGTTTTGATGATGTTTAGATTTTTACATTTTGCTTAGATTCCTAACAGTTTTACATACAAATTTTTATATAAATAATACATATTGAGTTATACCCTCTCTGACTTTTTGACATTGTAACATAAATTAAACATTTTCTTCTATTAAACAAAATAACAATTAGTATTTGTTTCATAATATTAACATATAACAAATAATTCCAAATAATAGTTGTCTTCAACTAATCAGACATTTTTATACTCAAAACTTAATAATAATACATAACAAATATTATTTATAAAGAATGTTTTTCCATTCTAACATTTTACCTAATTATTAACATTAATGCCTGTAATAAATATTTTACAATTAAGGAATGTTAGTGGTTCTGAACTGTTTAAATTTTCTTATTCCTAATACATTTTTAAATATCTTATTCTATATTAACAAAACCTTATTTCTAGACTCTTATACTCTATATTCCTTATACTAAGTTTAATTATTATTCGCAGTTTTTATCTGTTTTTTATAGGGTTTTGGGTAATTGTACCCTGTCACTTTACTTTTATTCTGTGTCTGCTTCTGTTTTATTTATCACTTTAAATGAATGTCATTTAAACAGATTGGCAGTTCTTTGCTAACACATGTATTATATATTACCTCTGTACAGAAATTAAGTCACTCAAAAGTTGTATTATTTTATTATTTACATAGTTTGTGAATGCCAATAATGAAACATATGATTCATTTTTTATAATACTAAAACTTGCACTGGTTCTCTTTACCTTCCTTGATTCTATTTCTAAATGGTTATATAGTCTTACTAAAATCAAGAAATCTATTTGTGCGTTACAATGAAGATTTGTTCTTTGGTATTATATTATTGTTTCACCTTGGTCTACTTTCAACTCTTACTCTATACACTTTTAGTCTTATTTCTATTGTACATGTGGGTTTTTGCATGAATACTTTGTTATACATTTTATTATTATTATTTTTATTTATTTTGGGATATGGGTGTTTTTTACAAGAGAATTCCTTCTTCTTGTGGATGCTGTCTTCTTCTTGTTTCTTCATCGATGTCTTCTTTTCTTCTGGTTTCTTATAATCGTGTTTTCTTCATCTTCTTGTGGATCTCATCGTTTTTGGGTTACTTCTTCACCTTCTCTTCTTGTTTCTTCATATGCATCACCTTTTCTGGTGGATCCTGCCTTGTTCTGGGTTTCTTCCTTATCTACTCCTTACATTCGTTGTGGGTTTAGTAATGTTCTGGGCTTCTCCCTTATCTACTCCTTACCTTCCTGGGTTATATTTTTTCACCTTTAGTTATTAAAATTGGTTTTGATGATTCATCACCTGTAACATTTATTTATATGAACTTATACTTTTAGTCAATGATTGTACTGCACGGTTGTTCTGAATTAATTTTTTATTATATTGCTTTCTTCGGATTTAAACATGTTATTATATTATTTTAATGATCAATTCACCATTCATTTTTATGGGGGTATCTGTCATGCTACAGTATTAGGCATACTGATAATGATTGAAGGAAAAAAAAGAAGAAATAATAATTAAGGTTGCAGACTGTGAAATCCTAGCAAGTTGTGCGTGATCAACAATAGCCTAGTCGTAGCCATGGATAATATTGGCATGTATGCGGGTCATATGGTGTCACTCCAGGAAGACTAATGAATAAGGCTTGCCTTATTCGTAGCGAATTGGAATCGCCCTGTCCATCACTTCTTTTTTATTAACAGTTTGAATTTACAATGTACGTCTATTGGAGAGTAGTAAGTAAATTAGATGAAAGGGTTAGGTTTGTAAGTGAAACTCCACTTTTAAGGTTCTCCTTATAAAGAATAATTTCATAAGGATCTCGTAAATCTTGATTAAAAAAGCTACGGAATCTTCTACGTTAGGACCGTTGTTGTATAGCTGCTCCATTAGCTCATTTTCGTAGTCGACTATACAACGACTGTATTTTGTCGCAATCCACATAGAGATATGTTTCGTGGTTTACGAAATGTATTTTCAGATAGGTGTGAAGTCCCTGATTGCTGATGTACCATGAGGTATCTCCTAGAACTCGCAGCACATTCGACTTAATTATTTGTTTGAATTTTAAACTTGTGATTTTAGCGCATTCCCATAGCTAAAGTCCGAGAACCATACAGGTTTGAGCATGGTTTGGAAAAGCAGCTGTTTGTTGTTTAATGAGAGCTTAGAATTTCGCCCAAGGAGACAGGACATGTGTCTGAACGTGAAATTTAACTGCAAGCGTTTGATCTGGATATGAGTTTACCAGGTGAGTCACTGATCATGGTGAAGTCTAAGGTACTTTGTTTTAGCCTTTACTGGTACCGGTGTGTTATTAATTGTTACACGTAGACGGAAGTCATGTCGATTAGTGAATGCAACCTGTGCAGATTTCGTTTCGATGATTTTCGTTCACCATTTCTTGTAACATTCGCTGCTGTCCATCATAAATAAAATTTTCTAAGCTATCATTTCTACCATATTAATGACTGTGGAGTTTGGGAAGCAAGGGCTATCTGACTTTTGTTTAAATAAACACACATTATGTATTCCATTCCCCATTACTATAATACTTAGACGTTAGGGTTTTTGATCTCGTTTTACTAGTTCTGATCCAGCTAATCATTATCTACAATATAAAGTAAAGTTTAGTTGTTTTTGTAAAAAAGTGTATAGTAAATTGCTTTTATTTTAATTTTGCTTTACCAATGGCGCAGCGAGAGAGGTTTGGGGTTTGAACTCCCCTAGTCGAACAAAGGCAAAAAGAAATATCGAAAATAAAAAGGTTGCAGTAGAAATGTAATCATACTTGTCGAATTAAAATATTAGGCTAAATATTAATGCGTGTACTTATACATGAAGAACATTAAACACTATCTCATCTGCATAAAACGTACAAAATTTGTCCTACATCGGTTTATTACTGTTTGTTTTATTCACGTTGGTGTTAAGATGTGTCTGTATTGTTTTATGGCGCCGTTTTTTAGATAACACTTACGGTAACTTAATAGTCATATTTCTACACTAACCTTCTTAGTTACACGAAAATAAAAAGTTAATACTATTTATTATTCGTTTAGTTTTATGTTTTTGTAATTTTACAGTTTTCGTGTTATTTTTTAAATCTCTAGAGAAGGATCCCAGGAGAATGTCCTGGCTGCGTCCTGGCATGTGACAGTAAGGCCTCTCTTAGGTTTCCAGATTTACCTTACTAACTACAAAAAAATATGCCAGAAAATACTGATTTCTTTTGTCTTAAACATTTCTAGTTTTTTTAACAGTCTAAAACCTGCTACAACCCCCCAACTCAAATAAGAAAATCCTGCTTGTGTCGCTGCATGTAACAATAGTACACCCAAAATTTGTGAAGCAAAATATCAAACTTTTCTACATTATAATGAAATCTGTTGAAGGAATTAGGGACGTAGTAACTTTTTACCGTATTGACTGGACACTGGTCTTTACAGGTTCCCAGGTTTGGATGAAGTGATGTTACGTCCCGAAGGAGCCCTTAACCTTTCTCCACCCAAAACCGTACTGCGTGGTGAAGTCCCACATCCGACGAGAGGTGACCCTGTTGATGCAGAACGTTACGGATAGCCGATGAATATTACTGTGCGAAGACCAGACCTAGCCACCAGTACCAAGTTTGTATATAAGGAAAATGATCCTAGACCGGATTGTATTTCGAATATAACAGGCCTGAACCAAGTTGGATTTAGTCGGTTGTAACACTGTTCGATTGTTAAAGAGTTATATTAAGATCCTTCTTTGTAGTTGGGTTTTGGGGCGGCGAAATCTGTAGCCAGACGACCGTGGATAAAAATTATCGTAAGTCATAGCCCGTGAGGAGGCAGCCCTTCCACATGACTTATCCATCTATAGGCTCATATCTCATAATAATTTAGATTAATGAATTCAGTATCTTCAATTAATAAAACAGAGAGGTCTCGGGAATGGCGATCTTAATAAAAGTTGAAAGGTAACTCTACGGCCATTCTAAATTTGACACTATGAAGAATGAGGACATTATGGAAGTTTTAACCGGAATGAAACATAACAAATTATAAAGAACGGTAGAAAGAACACATAGAAAGAATATCAGTTTCCAGACTAGCCAAACAAGTCTGAAAATACAGACTTTAGGACACAGGTGTGTGTATGTGAGTAGACCCAGGAAGAATTGGCTAAAGGATCTTTGAAGGCGAAACAGGCAGTACCTTGTCTATGCCGTGGTGTGAAGATGACGACGATAAAGAAAATCTTTAATACATTTATTTAGAAGTTATTTATAATATTAAGTCTTTGTGTTGTTTATTTATCTGCATACATCATGTAAACACTGCACACATAAATCTACATTGATAGTTCTTATCACTTCTTCCTCTTGTCTGCAAAATCAACTAGGTCATTTAAGCAGATGTAACCAAAAACCTCTTCACAGATTCCGTCAAACAAGTATTCGTAATCTGAAATTAAGTGTTACATAATTAGCAAGTACAGTAATTCTGATGTACATTAATTACACTGTTATCTTCAAGTATCTATTCAACTGTAATTTTTTAGTCTGTATGTTTAAAAAGTTTTAAAATATTTTACAAAATAAAAAATGGTAAAATTGTTTTAATGAACCTAGCAGTTTGCTTTTTAATTGAGTTAGAATGAAATAACAAAAATAGAGTCAGTATCTAGATAATTAAAGAAGAATTGACATCTCAAGAAAGGATATTCCATATCATATTCAAGAAAGCACAATTCACAGCAATGGCCAATTAATTCACTACTTAATAGTGCACAGCTATCTAGTGGAATTTACTAAAATTAATGGACACCGGTTAATATGGCAGTAGATTTTTGGGGGACTAGCCAACACACTGTAGCGTTTAAGCAATATTTTATCTTCTTCTACTATCAGGGAATAGGCAAATTGCCTGTTCCTGTCCTAAAACGAATATATACCTTACACAAAAGCCTGCTTTGCTGTCAAAGTATAGAATGCTTCCTTTCTATAATTTGCTGTCAAAGAGGATTGTATGGGTTAGGCAACCTGCCATCTAGCATGTTATGTTACTCAGATGAGAAATCCATCTCTCTTTGTTCTCTGCAATACTAAAATTTTATAAGATATATAACTCTCTCGTTTGGGTCGTGAATCTTTCAGATAATGACGGCATTGTGTATAATGTGATTAGTGAATAATGTATTGTATAATTTTATTGTATTCAGTGACATTATTGATGCTTCTTGCGTACAGTATGCTTCGTGCTGACACCCGTCACTTATTAATACATTACTAAGTATAATAAATTAATTAATTCTCCTTACCTTGTTTTCTTCTAAGATACCTCTACTCAAAAGAGCTTTTAAAAATTGTTTATACATGTTGAGTTTAGTGTTACGATAAACTCATTTGCAAATTTATTAGAACACTTTTTTTAAAGTACTGGAATGCACAGTACCTTAAAATGGCTTTCGACCTGCTGTTGTAATGATGCATTATACAACAGTCATTTCTTTGTCGCAACTGTGTTGTTATTGAATTGTCACTACATAGTTAAATTAGTAGAAAATTCGTGTCTGCAAAATATCTGGAAACAATTTTGAGGCCTGGCCTTTCTTTAAGCTACAGTGGCTAATACAGATACCTTCATAATATTGTTTTCATTAATTTGATATGTAATTTCAAAATGTAGAAGCAAACAATGTTCTACATTCAAATTATTATATTAATATACTTTTATAAGTGGAAAGGCAAGAGTAGTGTACACTAGAATGAGCGTTTATTCAAAAGTAACGATTTAGCAATAAACAGTAAGATGAGACTTCTACGCTGCTACGTATTCTCGGCCCTCTTCTACGGTATAGAATCTTAAACTTTGACTGAAGCCACAACTAAGAAATCTTTTGAAATATTCTTCGGCTCAGCCGTAGAATACTGAGCATTTCATGGTGAGCGCAAATAACTAATGTTGAAGTTCTTAGAAAGATGAAGAAAGATAGGGAAGTTATTAACTCAGTGAAGATAAGGAAGCTTCAGTATCTGGGACATCCCATAAGAAATGAACAGAGATTTTACTTATTGCAGTCCATACTACAGGGAAAAGTACTTAGAAAAAGAGGATTTGGGCGACCGAGAATATCATGGCTGAGAAATTTAAGGACCTGGTTTGGCATTGATACAACTGACTTCTTCCCTACAGCAGTGCAGAAAGTTAAAATAGCCTGTATATTATCTAACATCCGAAACGGATAGGAACTATCATAAGAAGAATATATTTTTACTTCAAATTAATTTTAAGTAATTTAAAATTAATTTAGATTTACCCCCTCCCCACATACACACACACACACACACACATATATTCTACATACATTTCAAGATTTTTTACCTTAGAGTAGTTTCCATTTACGACTAACTTTATTTTTGATTCAGCTTTGCACACTACATTTTATAAGAACTATAGTGCAGTTTTTACATGCATGTTTACAGATTGATTTCGTTTATCAAGTTGACATAACAGCAGGTGTGGTAACGTGGTGACGTGGTGAAAAGGCAAATGATAAGTTATTAATTTGATATGTGGGCTTAAACAATAATGGAATGACAATCCTGGCTTTAACAGAATTTTAATTTCCCCGCAAACGATTTGTTAAACACCCTCAAGTTTTATCTCTTGTTTGATTTGTCTGCTGATTTGTAACAACCCGTTCGCATATCTTCACTATCCTGTTTTCCCGAATTGTAAGAATATACAAATTACATTCTTCTATTCTCTTTATTTACTGGCTTGCTACATTTTTAGCTTCTCTGTTTTTGCATTTATTTTCTTCCCTCGGCCGCCTGTTGCATATTGTCCTTAATATTTTAATTTATAGTACATACTGTATATTATTAGTTTCGTGCTTTTGTTTCCTTTTTTTACATACGATATTGTTGTTCCTATTACAGATTTAACTATTCTAATTGTATTATATTGACTCAAGTGCGTGTGTTAAATATTGCGTTACAACAATTATTTCTTGTTTTAGTAATTTGGTATTTTTTGTCTTCATTGGATGCACCGCCAATTATGAGTACAGTACCTTGCTATGATGAGAGTGAGGCGAATTTCGTTTGACAAATATATCTTTAGCCAATTTGTACTTATGAACACTTTTGTTAACTTAAGACATTAACTGATGAAAGAAAATGTGTTGACTTTGTGTTATGACACGACAAAAATGTATTATCATTATCATTGTTTGAATATTTGGAAATGAGAAATAATTCTGACTCATAAACTTAGTGTTAATATTTATGGAATAATTATAACTTAATGATATGAAGTAGAATCAAATACGAGCAAATACAGAACTGCAACTAACGGCTCTAGAAGCTCGTTCATAGGCAACTTAATTAGAAAAAAACAAACCAGAAAAAATCAAAAATCCTAAACAACGAAATTAAAAGTATGTAAATTATTGTTATACATACGTAGAATATACGTCCATATATAAATATTAAGTGTATTACATCAGCTACTTACATACTTCATTACTTACATGAGATCTCGCAGGAGTTGTGAGAGTTTAGCCCGCACCGGTTGCCAAACGTTGCGAAGCCTTCGCACCAGTTGAAACCGCACACAGGTTGGTACTCCATGGTACAGACGATGTCACACTTGCGAATAGGAAGCGGGTCTGGTATCTGACTGAACATTCTCTCCGCCACTTTGGACACAGCCTGCCCTCTCAGCACGGTATAGTCGATGTCAGGTTTCTCCACTTGGGCGCACACATAAGGCATACCAAACGCTATAGAGAAGGGAACACAAAATAATACTGTAAGTGGTTCCTTATACAACACTATTCATTGGTTTGAATTTTTTCATCATGTAAGAAGATAGTATATATATATATATATATATATATATATATATAACATGAGTGTGTATACTCGTGTTTGTTAAAACTAAACACTTATCCCTTTATCAACATTGATATTTTCTATGGCACTTAATCTACTTAACCATGTACCAGAATCCATTAGGGATTACATAATTATTGACCTCAATTTCCCAGTTGTATGATATGTCCTAAACATACTGTTACGACATCACAGAACAATCGACGTGTTTATCGAAGTTCCAGAGTGATCCGGAATATAACGTATACGTGCTTGTTGATGCATTTTCTAGACTGTGCCAGACTTCGCTCGGGCGCACGGACTGTGTCAAGGCCGCAAGTAATTACGTCGTATCTATACGGTCGCTATCGAATAATTTAATAATTTGGGGCGGTATAAATACCAGTACTCAACTACGTTCAGTTAAGTATTAGTGCGATATATTTACAGACCGGTTCGAGTTATTACTGTGTACGTTCAAGTAGTTAATAGTGAAGTGTTGAGTTTTATAATCGGACGGTATAATTGTAATACAATTGTCTTCAATTTTAGTGGGTATTTTATTGCGTGTGAACAATTTTCATTTGATTTGTTGTAGAGACTGTGTTGTTAATTACGAATTGTATAACTGTAAAAATTAAAGCTGTGTTTAGTGACTTAATTGGTTTCTTGTATTTTTATTTCCACTGTACCTACGACGATCAAGTAGACCGTCGTAACAGTGGTGTTAGAAGTGGGATAAAACGGTTAACAGTGGAAACAGTGGACACTTTGTACAAGAAGACTGTGATTCATAATTAATCGGTAAACATGGATGGCAGTCAGAAGATGGAAAATTTAAGGGGGCTGCTGTTACAGACGGAAAAACGACAGGATGAGAAAAGCAGACAGGAGGAGGAAGAAGTATAAAAACGACAGGATGAGAAACGCAGACAGGAGGCGAAAGAAACAGAAAAACGACAGGATGAAAAACGCAGGCAGAAAAGAGGACAGACGGAGGAACGACGACGACAAGAGGGAGAGGAACGAAAGCGTGAAACAGAAGACATCAAAGCATTAATACAGGAGCAGAAACAGATGCAAGAACATAGTACCGCAGAATTAGGTCTCCTACGAGGTGAGCTTAATAAACAAGTTACTAAAATATTGGAAGTACAAGAATCAGTGACATTAAAAATAGCTGAAGTAGAAAAATCTGTCTCGAGTGTTGAAGAATCGATGTCTACAAAAATATCTGAAGTAGAAATATCTGTCTTGACTGTGGAAGAAGCTATGTCAACAAAAATATCTGCAGTAGAAAACTCAATGGCAAACATAAGAGAACAAATTAAAAGTAAAGTTGAACAGTGCATGAAGATTCAAACAAAACAAATTTCTGAACAGACTGGACCAGTGCTAAAGACAGAAAAAGACACAGAAAATAAGTTAATAGAGAAAGTCACTTTGCCTGCAGTAGGAACAGTTCATGTCAAAGCTCCAGCCTTTGACGGAAGCAGTCACTGGGCAACGTACTCCATTATCTAAACAAGAGGAAATGTCTCGGTTCGTACAGGACATGTTGACAGAGGGAGTAATCGAACCTTCGTCAAGTGTTTGGTCTTCTCCTGTAATGCTGGTGGCGAAGAAGGATGGTGGGTTGCGTTTCTGCGTAGACTACCGGAGGTTAAATGACGTTACAAAGAAAGACTGCTATCCATTACTTCGCGTTGACGATACACTAGACACGTTGGCCGGAGCACAGTGGTTTTCCACATTGGATCTGAAGAGTGGATATTGGCAAGTGGGTCTTCATCAAGAAAACAAGGAAAAGACTGCTTTCTCGACCCCAAGTTGCTTATTCCAATTTAACGTCATGCCATTTGGACTCTGTAATGCACCGGCAACATTTTAAAGACTGATAGACGGGGTCTTCCGAGGCCTGACATGAAAAACGTGCCTTGTTTATTTAGACAATCTCATAGTCTTCGGGAAGACATCAAAAGACCATTTGGAAAACCTTAAGGAGGTTCTATCTAGAATTCACGGTGCACAACTGAAGCTGAGCCCGAAGAAGTGTTCTCTATTCCAGAAGGAAGTACAGTATCTGGACCATCTGTTAGCGGGAAGCGGGTGTTAGCATGGATCCTAATAAAGTAGACGCCGTAAGTGACTGGCCACTGCCGAAGAGTAAACACGAAGTTCGGGGTTTCCTGAAGTTATGCGAATGTTACAGACGATTTGTGAAAGGCTCCGCTACTATTGCAAATCCACTAATTGAGCTAACAGTAAATAAACGAAACTTCCAGTGGTCGAAGGAGTGTGATCAAGCATTTAGGACTTTTAAAATTGTATTATATTCGCAGCCAATTCTCGCTTTCCCAGATTCCGAAGTGAAGTCGTTGTGGA
This sequence comes from Magicicada septendecula, assembly GCA_034769895.1. Lineage (NCBI taxonomy): Eukaryota > Metazoa > Arthropoda > Insecta > Hemiptera > Cicadidae > Magicicada > Magicicada septendecula. The sequence goes on along the minus strand of CM068375.1, from coordinate 331,797,868 downwards.
CACAGACGCAAGCAATACTGGCCTAGGAGCAGTTTTGTCTCAAGTTCGAAACGGTGAAGAACGAGTAATAGCGTATTACAGCAAGACACTTTTTAAACCGGAGAGAAACTATTGCGTCACAAAGAGAGAGTTGCTGGCAATCGTCCGAGCGTTGGAGCACTTCCATAAATACCTCTATGGATGAGAGTTTTCACTACGTTCCCACCATGCCGCGCTTGCATGCCTCTTAAGATTTAAAAATCCGGAAGGACAGTTGGCAAGGTGGGTTAAACGTCTGCAAGAGTACAACTTCAAGGTACAACATCGACGGGGGCGCCTGCATGGTAATGCAGATGGCTTATCACAAAGACCGTGGCCGGAAGACTGCCGACATTGCCACAGAAAAGAAGAACAAAACTCAAGCGAACATGTTTAAGCCATCACTGTAGATTTCCTGGCTGACGGCTCGACAACACAAAACTGTCGACAAGAACAGATGACTGATGAAGACATCGGACCGACCTTGACAGCAAAAGAGGAAGGTCGCCGCCCGGATTGGCAAGATACCTGCCATGGTTCCGAAGTGCTGAAGGGCTACTGGGAACAATGAGAAACTCTCACCTTAGAAAACGGATTGCTGGAAAGGGCTGGGGAAAGTGCAGATGGACGAGACGTGGTCACGCAGTTGATAGTTCCCCGAAGTAAATTGCAGTCTGTTTGAAGGAGATGCATGATGGAACATCTGGAGGCCATCTAGGTGTTAACAAAACCCTTGACAATATACGGAAGCGATTCTATTGGCTTCATGTTCGCCACGACGTAGGGGAATGGGTTTGGACCTGTGAAATATGTGCTGCAAGCAAGTGCCCAAAAACCAGAAGCAGGGGGAAATTGAGACAATATTACGTTGGACTGCCTTTCGAGAGAATTTCCATAGATATTGCAGGACCATTCCCAGTTACTGACGATGGAAACCGGTACATCATGGTTGTAGGTGACTACTTTACTAAGTGGGTGGAAGCCTACGCAATACCAAATCAGGAGGTTACCACTGTGGCAAAGCAGTCAGTTCGCAACTTCTGTTGCCGTTATGGAGGCCCTATGGAAATCCATACGGATCAAGGGAGGAATTTCGAATTTGGAGTGTTTAAAAGAATTATGCCGTCGTCTACTCGGAATTCGTAAGAACAGGACAACGCCTCTGCATCCTCAGTCGGACGGGATGGTTGAGAGATTCAGTAGGACACTTGAGCAGAATCTTTCGAAAGTTGTTGACGAGAAACAAACAGACTGGGACCAACGTATACCACTATTCTTCATGGCGTATAGAGCATCAGTACACGACACAACTGGCATGACTCGAGCAAAATTGGTGTTTGGGAAGGAAGATTCGTCTTCCTGGTGACTTAATGTTCGGATCACCTGAGACTCAGTCCCAGGAGCCACAGAACTATTACTCGCAATTAGAAAACCAACTGCGAGAAATAAATCGCTTGGTAAGAGGACGGCTGAAGATTGCCAGTGATAAAATGAAAACTCGGAATGATATTCGCAGCAATAGTGTGGGTTTCCAAGAAGGTGATCAGGTCTGGTTGTTCAATCCAAAGAGCCGTCGTGGTCGCTCACCTAAGCTTCAGTCTAACTGGGAAGAACCCTACACTGTGAAAAAAAGAATTAACGATGTTGTTTATAGGATTCAACAGGAAGGGCAACGAAAGTTCAAGGTCGTCCACCTAGATCGCCTGGCTAAGTACTACTTCAGAGACGGTTTGCCAGTGTGTGACGAATAGGCTTAAGGAGGGGGAGGTTTTACGACATCACAAAACAATCTACTTGTTTATCAAATGTTTCAGAGTGATCCGGAATGTAACGTGTGTGGCGTACGTGCTTGTTGACGCATTTTCTAGACTGTGCTAGACTTCGCTCGGGCGCACGGACTCTGTCAAGGCCGCAAGTAATTACGTCGTAACTATACTGGCGCTATTTAATAATCTAGTTAATTGGGGCGGTATAAATACCAGTACTCAACGACGTTCAGTTCAGTATTAGTGTGATATATTTACAGAGCGGTTCGAGTTATTACTGTGTACGTTCAAGTAGTTATTAGTGAAGTGTTGAGTATATAATCGTACGGTATAATTGTAATACAATTGTTTTTGATTTTAGTGGACATTTTATTGCATGTGAACAATTTTAATTTGATTTGTTGTAGAGACTGTGTTGTTAATTACGAACTGTTTAACTGTAAAAATTAAAAGTGTGATTAGTGACTTAATTGGTGTCTTGTATTTTTGTTTCCACTGTACCTACGACGATCGAGTAGACCGTCGTAACAATATAAACAATCATTAATTAATTGAATCGCGTGAAGTCTTTAAACCACTGAAATTATTACAAAATCGCTTTTCTCTTCTGAAAATCACGAGAACTATTCAAAAATTTACCTCAAGAAGTGGCGTAAAGAATAACGAAAATACAAAAATTAATTAAATTGGAGGAACACCGCGCGCACACACACACACACACAAGTATTTATACCATATCACCATTATACTTGTTTTACTATCATTTATAACAATTAATATTACTTTCTTATACAAAAATATATTTTTTATAGGCCTACAATTTGTTTTAGAGTATGTCAAGGGTATTTCTGTTTCTTCAGAAATATACAAACTAATTATCTATTCTTCTCATGATGACAGTTACGAAAATTATGTCCTTTGTAAAATAACAAATTATTATTTTCTTTTTATATTAATAATTATTAGTAACAATTATTATATTATTAATTTTATAATTAAAACAATTATTTTAACTTAATTTAACGATTTACTATAAATTATACTTCTGATGATGTCAGTAAACTAAAACACCGTTGAATCATTTTAAACAGAAAATATCGATATATATTTATTATAGTTGAAAGTACAAAATATTATTAATTATACATATTTATGTGCACAATATATATTAATTATATATAATAATTAATGTGCATATAAAGTTTTGTATATAAATAATGTATAGCTTCTCTAAATAATCCTCACCAAAAAAAAAAAAAAAAACGGTATCGGTTATTTCCTTTTTCTACCTTTCCTCACCCGGTCAATTGCGACTCTCACATTCACTTGGTCGCAACTGACCGAATCCAGATCAACTAGTAGATATGTTTATGTTCCAAATTTCGATGAGTTTTCAGTTCTGTGCCGCGTTTTGGAAAACGCGGTGATGTTCCTATATCTATATTGTGCATTATTAAAATTACGTATTTGTCGACGCGAGGGAATTGTCCTTTGATACGCTCAATCGGACTTTGTCATTGGGATCTACCCCTCCGCCGGCCGACTCGCGCGCGCCCTATCTCTGTTACGTACAGTTTTTTCAAGAGCCAGTTTGTTCAGTTCAACTTTGGCTCTCGGCGCTTCACATTCTGTTCCCCGGCTGACAGAGTAGATTGAACAGTTTTTCGTTTTCCAACTACTTCTATGGATAGGTAGAAGCCTACGTGACCTCCGGTAAGTCGATTAAAATATGTATATTAGTTATTTATAAAAACAAATTGCTTTTAATTGATATTAAAGTGGATGCGTTACGATATATATTGCAGTGAGTCTTTAGCACGTGGCGATTATCAGGTTATAATTTGTTTTATGTATGCTTAATCTCAACCCTGGTTAATTGATTGTAACAGTAATGACATAATTATGTTCTATATTAATCTAGTAATGAGTCTAATAAATTAACTAAACCAAGATGGGGCGTAAGTCAGTAATTTTCTGAAATCCGTGTATATCACGGACTTGTTAAAAGTTGCTAATTCCTGTAAGTGCGTCATGAAAACTTTTGCATAACTGTTAATTAAAATTATCATTATTATAGAGTGACTATATTTGGACATATTATATATTAAAATATTTAATGGAGTTAATTTTGAGGTGATTTACTACAATTCAAGGGGTTCTTCACTTAGTCAATTTTCGGAGTTTATGAACTGAACAGGCCATGCAATGTCAGCTGGTAAATGTGGTAGTGTGTTTTATGAACTTATGAGTAATCCCAGATATAATTGTGCAGGGTTTCTGATGTAGTCGGGAATCTGCCCCGCTCCGGAAGGACGGCCGAACAACTGCCTCAGATGCTGTGATTTCAAACACTTTCGTCAGCTGTGTCAGCCGGAAGCATGGACTAGATGCACCCCAACGGAACCCTCAAACTTCACACTAATAACCATATTAACCTAAATCTTGTGGCAAATAAACTCTGTGAGACTTTCATGTAGACGCTCCAGTTTGGACAGTTATTTCCGGACAATGGGTGGCATATATTATTTTTAATTTGTAAGGCTTACGCCTCCTCTATTACTGTTATGTCTATCTCGTTCTGAGAGTGTAAACTCGGCCAGGGTCACGCACCGCCCGGGTCGAGGGGAGTTCGGTAGATAGAGTTGAATCTAAATCTGTTTCTGTTTTAAGCATGTTGGGATGGTTATGTTAACGGATCTTTTGGTTCAGGTGGACATGTATTTTATTATTCATTCATGATCTGGGAGATGTTTTAACCCGTGGCCGACTCCCGTAGGAGACGTCCACTGCAGGTCTGTATGTGTCAGATCTTGCTAGATCTCGCCCGATGCCTGACCCTGCCGGTAGTTAAGTTTTTTGGAACACTGTAAGCTGGTTTTAATACCTTCATGATTTAGATTCCGTTTTACAAAATTCTGTTCCACTGTTTAGCTAATTTGTACACTTTAAATTTACCATTGTCACAGTTTGTATTTTACCATAGTAAATTTTGTAACGATAATTTTTGTGGCTCACTATAACAATTAATTAACCATTAAACAATACACGATTAATCAGTATCAGTTATCAATATTCATGGTGGTCACGTTCCACTATTTTTACAAATTCTGTTTTGAAAGTAAAAGTAAATATAAAATGCAGTTAGGCAACCGGACATCCATGTTAACCTTGTGATGCTACTCTTCATTATTGTAACTGATGGGATTTAAATTGATAATTAGACATCGGCATGGGATTTGTGCGCAGGCCGCAGGGTTTACCAAAAATATTTAGTTACTACTTATCTTATTAAAACTTGGGGCATGTCTGCTCCACTCCTGGGATATTTTAATTGAGGTTTTGGGGATTTAGTCACCTATTAATTGAACATTAAAGGGGGCCGGATACTCGGTCAGAATAAGGGGGGGTGTTAAGGGTGTTGAACAAGATACTTATATGCGCTGATAACCGGGGTGAACATGTGATGGGTTATTTATCTGTAAACGTTTGTTGATGTCAATTACATGTGTGTGTTTGTTTTACATGATTGTTACATTGTCATATTGATTATGCATGTGTATATTTCTGTATATTTATGTCTTGTTATAAAATGTGATTACTTGCAGGTCGAGATTGTGTGCCATTTTATAATTAAATTATTGTCATTTATGTAACTTTCCACGATTAACTAGTCAATGATTATTCAGATATTAATACTCATTCAATACTTAGTGCTGTTAATAGTTATTATTCCTTGTTCAACTTTTGGCAAGGCACATATTAATAGAATTATATTTAAAAATCAAAAGACTTAATTATCTTGCCGTAAGGGGCTCACATGTTGTACAAGACGACCACAATAAATATTGTTGTTGTTATCTCAAGATCAGTGTTTCATTTGCAAGTCCCATCATACTGGACCCAGCACAATTTTAGCTTCTCTAGGCTCTAGCCTAGTTCTAAATAACTTGTGGCCTCTCTTTCAAAACAAATAAGTAAGGAGATAGAAATTTAAATATAAAATAACATAAAATAAATAAGAAAAGCATAGAAAGGAAAGAGAGGTTACAGTTCTGTATTAATTTGTTCTAATACCCTCTTTCTTCCATTATTTTTGTTAGGTTAGGCTACGATGAGTTAGGATGTTTCCTTCTAGTAGTTTCGTTTGGTTACGTTTATGTCATTTTTGTTTGGTTCCTCTGTCTGTAAGACGGAGGCTTACACAGTTTCTGTACAAATGAAAGTATAGCAAAATTAAAAGTCAAGGGCATGGGAATGCGCAAAACGCTTATGCTCACAGGGGAATGGTGATGTGGGAGTCGCTTTGAGATGCGAAAAGAGATTTGTTATGAGCTTCAGTACAGTCAATGTATGAACATTATTTCGAATAGTAACCAATACTCACATGCTAGGTTTTTTAGTAATCTCTGTTTCGCTTATCAAGGATGTTTCACATACTCTCTCTCTCTCTCTCTCTCTCTCTCTCTCTGTTACATATCAATATTATATAAACCTATCTCGTCTTTTTTTTAGTCTTGCAATTGTCTGCTGTTGAGACGTACTACCAGCTTTTATCGGAATGGAATGGAATGTGCAAACTGTGCACTTGTGCACTTCCGTTCCTTAAAATTATACTCGACAGTTTATCATAAATGGACGACTTCTTTTTACCGGTATCAGCTTACTTGCGAAAATCTTTTAATTCTACCAACAAAAATCAAGAAGAAGGAAAAATCATGTTATTTTAATACAGTGTTTTATTAAATAACATCTTTTGCCTCACAAATATTCCAACTCGTGAAAGTAACACACAAACGACAGAGAGATCATTTATGTTTTACCAGCTGGCAAAACAACCTTTTTGTAAGTAAAGGAAAAAGTTAAAGTTATAAAATTCGTTAATCGAAATTTTAATAATTTTTTCCATTTCAATATTCTACTTCATTTTACTATTACTCAAAACAAAAACGCGCTCCTGTGAGCATACACACACGCGCGCTCATGTACCCATTGTTTAATCATAATAGAACTAATACTCTACTATTTTTAGTATAGTTGAAATAATATTCTACTACTAATATTCTAATATTTCTAATATTCTATTATTTTTGTACTGTGTTGTTTATAATTATTTACTTTTATTGTAAAGATAAGCAAGACATTAATAAAAAACCGTCAGGCTCGCTCACGTATGTGCTAAAGGTAGCATGAATAGTCCTGATTAAACTATTTAAGTGATCTATAAACAACGACATAACAAACTGAGGTAATAATGTAGACCGAGGTAGTACGTAACACAGTAATTAACAACGTAACTAAAACGAGATACGCATGTTGGCACACCTTCACCTTTATAGAAACTGACTCTCCGTTACCCTCCCGCCATTTTCAAACTGGACTCGTCCATGAAGAAACTGATTTTTGCGCATATGCCTTTAGCGTTCAACTTTGCTATAGTTGTAATATACGTACGTGTTGCAATCAGCGGTAGACATGTTGTGAATAAGATTCCTACTAATTATTGAATAATGTGACGTGGCGAATAATGTAACGGAGTGGCGAAATGAGGTAATGTTGGTATAACTGATTATAAGTTTTGTTATGCAGTGATAAATATGATAGACTCTTAGCTGCACTAGCAACCAGAAACGGCTCGTCATAGGACCAAACGTTGCGATCTAATGCTTCGATGTATGGGACACATGATTGATGCTTTCAACATACCTCAACTCGAAAGGGAGCCATAGGTCACAGTTCTGTTGCCTTTGTTGAGCGAGCAAAGCGAATATTGGATACGTATAAGCATTCCAGGCGTAAGCCTTCATTTCTTCACACCCCTGTCACACATGTGTAGCTGATAAGACAACGTTTTTGATCGCACATGGCCGGGTAGCAATTGACCTGGTTTATATTTTTCTTTCAGTCGCAAATGATTGTGTTTTGTATGACGCAGTCGCAAATTACCTCTCTCCACTGACCGCTTGTTACATCCAGTTTTTATATAGTTTCTCCTTAAAAATCGACAGTTGACATCGTTAATGAGATCCTCATTGGTTTTATAGCGATGGGTAGCCATGCAGATAACACTCTTGGCTAGATACTGTCCGGCAGATTAGCGATTTCGATTTGGGCGCCAACAAAGCAACTACACGATCGTCGCTATCCCTGATGTAATTATCCCCAAAGTACGAGACTTTCTGTGCTGTCTAACGGAACAGTTGCAGACGTGCCCAGCAGGCATTGAAACGTTCAATCAAGTACCACTCCACATGTTATAGCTGGCGGTAAAAGCGCTCACAGCTTCCATGTTTTTTTTTTTTTTTTTTTTTTTTTTTTTTTGCTGGCTGCTCAAACAGAAAGAAACAGGAAATGGATCGCAGATCTGCGTCTAACAATATAAGCGGACATTGGTCTTTACTTCGCATGTGTTATGATGTTATAGTGAAAATATACACAGATATAGTAGATATTCACAGGTGCGGATATCTTACAGAATGCCAGAAGGTAGTGTATCCAAACGTTTAAATATAGTGGATACAACACGTTGCATAATCCGTGAGATTAAAGCTAAGATATATTTGATCGCCTTAAAAATAAAAATCACAAATTGCTGTTTTCACTAATTTATTTGGGCAGAGAAACTATTATAATCTGCTTCCTCAGTAATACCTAGACACACAAGATCATTACAACTCACATTTAAGAAAAACTGTATAAAGTAATTAAAATCATAGGCCTACTACAGTATTAGGCCTGTCGCGCACTGGAGCGACATTTTGTTTTGCGACATAACCGGTTGACTCATCGTGTTGCAAAGCATCACTTTAGTAGATAGTGGCTGAATATATTGTCGCACTAGAAAACAATAACTCTTCAGCTGTTTCTGAGCTGTAAAAGAGTGAGGTTTGTGGGTTTTTGACAGCTACTATTTTGCATCTATTTCAGTTTCAACTACACCTACACTTGTTTCCATTTAATAGACAATATCAAATAATAATAATAAAGACTCAACAATATACGAGAATTCAAAAGAAAGAACAATGCAGGCACTTTCCACGTACAAGACTAAGTAGGTGTACGTTGTGTGGTTAGAATCCACTCCCCATTTTGTGTATTTCAAAATTTCGCAATTTTTTTTGCTGTTTTGTTGCGAGATATAAATTGAAGGAGCTTTGTGTCCGACCTAAGTTACATAAGCAACAGACAATATCCATTCTTAAAAAAAAATAAGTCAACGGTGTCTACATAATTTTAAGTTTTTGCGACTGCGCAAAACTGCACGACCTTCAGAGACGTTGAGCTCCGAAGACTTAACAATTCGATTGTTCTGACAATAACATGTCCGGAATTTGAAATCTGGCGCTTAGACTCGAATATGTAACATGAGATTCTGTGCTCGTGTCTGGCATGGGGAAAATATGATTACACATTTCTGCTTTGCTAAGACTCAAGACTCACCTGACAAACATTGTTATAAACTGAGAGGTCAGATTAACAAGGGGACAATGATTTCATAGTCTCTGGTAAGTTAACTGTGAGCAGAAAGCACTGTTGCAATCAATAACAATACTAACCATTGTATTCAACTCAATTATTATCAAAGTTATGTTAACAATACTGTCGATCAAACAATTGTGGTAAACACAGTGTAATTGAGTTGACAATAACAACACTCGACTTTGTAGCAGTTTGCAACAGATAAGTTAATTACAACGAATCGCCTTCGTTGTCAAGACAAACCAAAGTGAACGAGTTGCTAAAGGGGACAACGACTTCAACTCTCTCATCTTAAGTACAATTGCATTACCGAACACAATTTCGTTTACGTTTCTGTAAATCGACAAATACGTAACCAGTTTAACAAACTTTCTAGTTCAATAAAGTAGAAGAACAAATAAGATAACAATAACGTTCTAAATTAAGTTACTAATAAATGTTAAAGAACATTACGTGTAAGCTACTACGTAAATCGGCCATATGAAACTATATAATGATGCAAAAGCAAGCATAGTTCAAGGTTATTGTATTACGAAAATGATTATAATCTGGGCAAAAGCAACAATGATACTTTTTCAGGTAAGAACAACGGGCGGCGGGTAACATGGGGATACCTATATAACCTCGGCCACCAGGTCTCGGCCAATCACAGCGCCTTGACTTGGTCGCGTTCCGAAAGGATGTTCAGTACACCGTGCCATATTCTATTTAATTCTAAGCTTTTGCAATCAAGGATTCTCCAAACGCCAGAAGGAATCGCGAGGACGAATGACAGTCGGTCAAACGTAATTGCCACGGTCGAGAGAAGTTAGGTACCTCGGTGTACAACTTGATAGTCCGCTCGTCTGGCGTATCTTTTTTCGATACTTGTTAACAAGGCTATGACCCGCAAGCTAGGTGAGTTTATAGTCAACGCGTACCTGTTGCCGATCATCAACTACGTCTGGGGTTACCTTGCCGCTGTTCATAAAAAAAGAGTTACAAAGCGTTGTCGATTGGGGTCTTTGGCTAGCGGCCAAAGCAACCTATCGGTTCCCTTCTCCTCGTCTTTTGAGAAGTGGGTTCGGTGTCCGCTCCTTAAATGACACCGTGCGGCGACGTGCAGGTAAATTTTACGTCAAAGTGGCAAGGACCCAGACAAACCTCCTCATAGCCGGAATTTGCAGGTGCCATCCCTACAACTCTGGCAGGCGCCATCGATCAGCCAAGACCCGCCTACCACACTTGGGACTCGAAACGTTGCCGACGAAGTCCCTAGTAAATAACAACCGACCACGGCCTAAGAGTATAAATATTTTAGTAGTATTGGCACCGGCCATGTGAGCTTACGACAAAAGTTATTTTATTTTTATATTTTACATTTCAACGCACATTGATGTTAAACTAATACACGCAAGACTCCCTCTCTCCATCGTGTGGCACTCCACTGCAAGTGATTACTCCACTGCTGATTTATCTATGACGTTTATGGAAAGTGAGTTATATCGTGGCTAAGGGGAAGAAGTGCGTGAACCATCTAATGGTGTGTTTTGTCTTGTTTAGTGTATATTTCAGAGAAAGACACATAATTGATTAGATTTTTTTATAAAAGCTGTCTGCTGTTTGAAAATGTATTTATTCTATTATTAATGCATGTAAAATCAATTACATAATTTGATCAGAATAATTAATTTTTTCTATTTATTCCAAAGATACCTAAAACGAATTAATGTAAACTTTACGAATATGGCATTTTTACATAATTTTGTACCCTAAATAACATTTAAAATATGTTAAAATACTATCGTTATGTGACATATTACTTATAATGGAACCAGATAAAATGGCGAATACGACCTTTATCTTCCAGGAGAACAGAAAGACACAAATATTATGTTCTAAAAGAAGTTCATCAGGATTTAGGAAATAGAAAAGCAGGTATAGCAAACAGAGAGGTGTTCAAAACGATAATTGTGGACTAAAGGAACTGTCCGAATAGAAACCGAAGATAACAAAAGGGTGTCATGGGAGGCAAACGAGCAAGAGTTAGCAAGAAAATTTAGTAACGCTGGTGAAAGGAAGCACAACTTTAGAATGTAAAGGAGGTTGTATCACTGCTATCCATAGATGGATGAAAAAAATGGAAGGAAAAAGGAAGGATCAGATAATAAAAATCCTATAAATGTGATTAGTTAAAGCTTCTGTAAATGGATGAGTAATATCCAATGTCAGCTGACATATGTTGGTAATATCGAGTTAGTATAAACTGCCGATCTAAGAGCTCCAAACAAAAAATGAATTGGAAAGACTAAATTTACATTTAATAATGAATAGTAAATTTTGAATTTCACAATTTTACCAATTAATCGAAAACAACGATAATAATTTTTCTATTAAGACTGCTTCTTGTAATGTTTTTTGCTTGAGGTTCCGATACCTAGTATCTGAGATCGTCCTCAAAGACTGTAAGTGGCGAGGTTTAAAGACACGTCCTTACGTCCTTGAAAACCATTCACAGGTTTTAAGGAAGATCCCAGATTCTAGGGATTGAAAACTTAAGCGACGAATTTTACAATGGGAGCAGTCCTAGTAGATTAATAGAACCATACTGTCAGAATCTACGTTCACTCGACTTGATAATTTAAGAAACTTTAGGAATATTGCTAATTCAGTAATATATAGGAATATTAACACTATTCTTCACCTGTTAAAATGAAACCATAATTCAATTACTTTTGTACATTTTTCTCTTCTATTTCACCACTTACCAACAGTTAATAACAGAAATTTAAGAGGCAACATGTCTGCAATTTCCCAAGTCGTCTACTCTCTGTACTGGTGAAGCAGAGACTTACTTCGTCGACTGTGCTGAACATTTAAGTGACATATTAACACCAAATCTGTAAACTCTCCAATCCAATCAGTAAATAATTGCATTACGTAAATGACGGAATTGAAAGTTAATTGATACGTAAAATCGTATCAATGATACCTAAATTACAAATATGTTGACAAGTTCTGCAGTTCTGATTAAAGCCATGTGTTACGTCACAGTGTTTGCCTCCCATCATGAAGTAATTTCATATATTGATACAGTGGATTTATGTAAATAACTGTTTACATAGCATTAATTTAAACCTTTCAACTCGCGCCAAAACACACACAGACAGGCACATATTATTAAGTATTTAAATGTAGCCTACACGCACTGGCTTTGTGAATACATATACTTAATTATTTACATACAAACTTTGAAATACTAGCGCGAGCGCACACACTCACACACAAAGAATTTAAAAAATATTTATTTATGTTGAGGGTATGTTACTTTATTCTATTTATATTATAATATTCAAATAATACATTTTTTCGAGAACATATTTTTATTATATATTTTATTATTTCCCTTGTATTATTATACTTTTTTAATTTTACTTGTACGTTAAACTTTCGTTTATTATTATTTTAATATATATTTATCAACAATTATTGTTATATTGTTATCTACAGGATTTTTTAAAATGTTTTTGTTATGTGGTTAATTAACTTTTACACCCGAAGATGAATGTTAAGTAAAGCGGCAGTCTAGCCACTGTGACCAAATATTTAATAATAACTATTAAAATATTAAATTTCATATTTACATACACACACACACACACACACACACTTAAATATTACCATTGTTTCTTGTGATGGTGTATATGTATGTGTGTGTGGGGGGGGTTATTAATATAACAATAATAACAAATGTTACACATATTTTATGACATCCATATTACTGAGATACAATTACACTATTTCATAATATTTTTAATATACTAATTTCACTTGATAACTTAATATATCCTGAATATCGTCGTTGTCGTCATCATCCCTTACCGCTTAGACTTCTAGCTTGTTCCAGTATCAATGGAATTCATCCAACCCCCCGGGGTCTTTCTACGCTTCTGTTCCCCCTTGTATGATAGTCTTGAAAACCTAGTTGGATCCATTCTCTCTACGTGTAACCGCCACTCCGTTTTGTACCAGGTGATTTTCTCATTTAAGTTTTCAGCTTTACCTAGTTCTATTTTAATACAATTATTTCTGATAAGATCACTCCTGGTACAACCCTTTATGGCCCTCAAGAACCTCATTTCCGCTCCTGGAGTTAACAGGACCTAGATATGTATATGGCCTTCTAATCCAAGTCCTTCTAATCACTACCATGCAGTAGTTTAAGTATGGCCATTATATCATGAATATGCAGTAAAAATTAGTTTAACATTATTCATATATTAATAAAATGACATGTATTAATATACAAATAATATGATTTTTTTGCGTTATATGTCTCTAATATATGTGTTAGAGTCTCTCGATATGTAATTTACACACACACACACACACACACACACACACACACACACACACACACATTTTTACAAAAATCGTTACTGCACCAACTCCTTTCTCGCTATTTTGCCCAGGGAACTCGTATTAAACATTAAAGCTCTCACGGTCGCAATCAAATCCATTGATATCTTTTTTTCGAAATGTGAGTCCCGGTTTCAGATGCACTTCCCCAAACCTTATGACTACTGTCGTAGTTGTCATCATCTGTAGCTGGGTGTTTCACAACAATATAGTGCGACGTTAAACAATACGCATATTATAATGGACAACCCACCGTCGCTAATAATTTAACGATGGTTAATTGTCAGATTACAAGTTTAATAATTCAATAGCCACAACATTTCGACTCCATCGGTGTGTGGTAGCCTTCAAAAATTATTAAGTAGGCCGCTTTCATCAATTAAAATTATTAGCTCTTGTTGCATGACAGTTTTGGATTTATGGAGTAGGTCTAAAGACCGCTGGATCATATGTTTGCATTACTTATTAAACACTGATCAGTTTTCTTGTTATCACTTTTTTTGACTACCTATGTTCTGTCCAAAGCATCACTTATAAAAAATTAACACAAGTAAAATAATAGTGAGCCATAATGAAACGTAACTGGTCAAGTGATGATAACAACAACAATACTCACTTCTTAATAAATAAGAAATAAATATTATTCAGCTGTCTTGGCGCCAAAACAATAAATTGTATATAGTGTTGATTATCACGTAATAAACTTAAATATTAGAATAAAGTACCCATCTGAAACATTAATAACTTTGAAATAATAAAGCATACACTAAGTCAAATTATAGTACATTTAAGTGCCAATAGTTCGTTTGGTTGGATATACTGGATTCTACAAATGATGAGCTGAATTTTTATTGCTGCGACGAGATGAAAGGCAATTACGTAACCCTCATTCAGCACGTTTCTCTACTATCCCACTGCTAGTAGTCGGTACGTAGCGTTCAAGAATATTCTTTAGCGGACTGTGTCATATTCTTCAGAATGTTCTACCTGGTTCTCGCCACGCCATACGGAAAATGGGAGAAAATGGAATCCCAGCAGGGTATGCACATAAGCATACAGTTGCAGGCTTAGTTCAGTTATACCTGGAGAATTTACAAGTACTGTTAGCAGTGATTGTTGCGGTTTATTGAGAAGTGATTATTGTATTAATTAGTGCAGAGATCTGTAATAAGGTGAATTTTAATAATGGACAAATTTAACTTGTGTTAGTGTATAAACGTACTTTGTTGATTTGCAACTGCTCTTTTTGTCTATAATTAAATTTTGAAATTAGTGGCTTCATTGGCGTTAGTTATTCTGTTTCCACTGAACAATTTTTCTATATGTGCAACCACTGTAGCACATTTTAAATTTATTTATGTATTGTAATTTTTATTATTAAATGTTCATTATCTCCATGACACCTTCATTTTTAATCGACAATTTTTCCTCCTCTTCGTCTTCCTTTCTTCTTCTTAATCTTTCTCTTCCAATTATTTATCTTTATCTTCCTTTTCAGCTTTTTCTTCTATATCCACTTTATGTCTATGGCTCGGCACACAAACTGTTCAATCTTCAAATCTTGGTGGACTAATCGTCTCGGATACATAATATGTTACATTCGCTAAACATGTTACCTCTAATTTCCTTTAAACTGTTCTTACTTTCTCCAGTATACATTCTATTTGCAACACATAGGCCTACCTTATATCATCATTAATTAATGTGTTTCTGAATAAACAAACTTCTTCCCAGTTAATACATTAGCTTTAAAGCTATAAACATTTTTGTTTAATTATTTGACAGGGCTCAAATCTCAAAGAACCGGAAAGACCATTATCTTACCTTGTTAGTAAAATGTTCATAGATTTTAAAGGTTTTAGAGTTCCACAAATCAGCTGACATTTATTTACCGTATTCGGTGTAAAGCACATAACATTTACACATTCTGCTTACCAATAAGCTCGGAGTTTTACCTTATTGCAAATCTGCTTGCAAAGTAAGACCGAGCTGTTATCAGTTTTTTCTTATTCCTGAAAATTACATTCTTTAGTTTACGAATCAAACTCCAGAAAAATGTCTGCTACTACAGGTTTTAATGCCAACTATTGTAGTTCAACACTAATTATAACATAATAATCGCTTTGTTATAATACTCCAAATCAAACTCCAAAAATCGCCACTTGCAGACCTAACTGACATCTAAGTAGCAATGTCGCCTATTTATAGGGTGCAGGATTCTAGAGTAATGTTTTATAATATACGTCTTTAATAAGCACTCGAAAACTCTGGAGGATACTTGACCGCGGCCTCGGCAGAAACACAAACCTGCACGGCTGGCCGGGAAAAGAGTAGAACGACACTACCCATTGTTCGAGGTCGTTTTCTCGTTGCAGTAAATTTCATTTGCTTTACGATTTACGATAGGTTACTTTTGCCTTTTTTGTTTGATAGTTCCCTAAAATTGTCTCTGTAAGTAAGGTTTTATTATACGTTCACAGCCGACTTATTCTGTTCATCTTGATATTACTTTACTTTTTACATTCTTAACAGTCCAAGTTCGTATCTATTTATTACATAGTTTTACTTTTGTTTCCTTTTCTAATATGGTTATTTACGTCAATTTTTCAGGACTAAACAACTGAAATGTTTAACTCTGTTATAGGTGTAGTCGCAACTTAATATTCGTATGTACTAACATAATTTCCATTTTTCGTCGTCTAATGTTTCCAAAAGAAGTAAAAAGCAGAACTGTAACATATTGTTACGACGGTCTACTTGATTGCCGTAGGTACAGTGGAAAACAAAATACAAGACACCAATTAAGTCACTAATCACTAGCTTTAATTTTTAAAGTTAAACAGTTCGTAATTAACAACACAGTCTCCTACAACAAATCAAATAAAAATTGTTCACACGCAATAAAACGTCAATAATATTAAAAACAATTGTATTACAATTATGCCGCCCGATTATAAAACGCAACACTTCACTAATAACCACTTGAACGTAAACAGTAATATCGCCCGATAATAACTCGAACCGCAATGTAAATATATCGCAACTATACTGAATACTAAGGCCGCTGCCGCCAGTATTTGTACCCCCGCTCTCAGACAAGAACATTCCTAACTATGCATTATCTCTACTACGGCGTAATTAATTGCGGTCTTGGCACAGTGCGTGCTGCTTCTGGCACTGTCTAGCAAATGCGTCGATAATCTCACGTATGCCTCACACATTAGAGCGAGATTCTTCTGGAACATTCGATAAACACGTAGACTGTTCTGTGATGTCGTAACAATATGTAATTGTTTAACCTATATTAAAAAAATAGTTGCAAACTTTATTCTCCGACACGTTGTCCAAATTGTCATAACATATTTTTTTAACTCTTTGTTGTTTATTAATTATATTCGTGTCAAGAACAAGGATATTGTGTAAAAACCTTGTATTCTATATAAACGTTACTATTTCAATAAACATAGTTGTTCTAACAACACAAATTATAACCCTTACACACATGTAAGGTAGCAAAATAATAATTAACTATCAATTGTAGAACCAATAAAATATTTTAACTATTTTTAAATTGATACTGATGATGACAAAAATTATGATATTATGTTAGGTAAGCTCCAGGCTACCTGTAGGACAATCAATCGTATTTTTAGAAAAACAAGGTAGCTTACGTCGAGATATAAAACTAAAGTTTTATAATGACTACAACTAAGTCCAAAGTGAATTATGGATTACAACTAGAAAACAAGAAAGTAAAATGTAGGTTTGTGAAATGGCGTTACTAAGGGGAGATAAAAGGTGTTCTAAGCTTAACCGTATAAAGAATGACGCCATGTGAGATAAATTACAAGTTTTAACTTAAATGAAACATAATAAGGTTGTAAACAACGGTAGCAAAAAGACTTAGAATGTAATGTCAGAGTAAAGACTAGCCAAAGAATTCGGTAAATGTAAACCTAAAGGACACAGATGTGTGGGTGGATTCTGCAGGATCTTTGAAAGCGGAACAGGCAGCACCTTGCCTATGTTGTGGAGATGATGATGACATGTAGGACAGAAACCTGGGAATCAACGAGATTGATGAGAAACGTGCAGCCAACAACCAAAATGGATTACTTTATTCGAAGCTGTAAAATATCAGAGTTGGAATGATTTTGAATTGAAGCAATTAGAAAAAGAAGAAGTATACAACAGAAGTCTTAGATAAAAATGATTAAAGTAGTACATCACGTAAAGTGGATATAAGATAAATGATGTACAATAAGGAATATCGAATTCATAATTGGGTTTCGAAAGACAACGACGGAGCAGGGCTGGAAGCAACTGGAGAGCCGGAGTCGATGAAGATATATTAAATTTAATGAGCACCTCAAAGTATTTGCGTGTCAAGATAAAACCCTCTTGGAAACTGGTGACTTTGAGATGGATGTAGAAAATCAGTTTTGCATTTGCTTTAATATTAGACATATATTAATAATAATAGATCAACCGGACACAGTTTAAAGGATAGTATTATATCGTTAAATATTCAAATAAAAATTCATAATTTACAAAGAAAGAAAAACAAGCGTAATATAGGAATGACAAGCGTAACTGATGATACAAAGGTAAATGGACTGTACTCAACGGGATTCTTGCATTTCCTGTACACTGTCAAACACAGAAAAACTGCAACACACAGATGGTCTGTTTGTTGTTACAAATGTAACAGTGGTAATGTGAACCAGAAACAGTTCACGTATAGTGCACTCTTCGGCTGGTCTTACCACTAGAGCGATATTTTGTATGGAGACAGAAGTGTTTTGGTGCATTGTATCGCAAAGCGTCGCAGAGGTGTCTACTGCCATCGGGATTTATAAAGCGCCACACACTGGCTCCAACATTGTGTAAGAGCGTCGCGATTGTCTTGGCGATCAAAGACAAAGCTCGGTAAATTTATGTCTCCCATCAAAACAGATTGCGACATTTTGAACTGCGCATACGCTGGATTCCAACCACTGAAAGCGGGGAGTTTATATTACACTTTTCTAGTCTTACGAGGAAAGTGCGTACATTGTCGTTTTGTTGTAATTTTCTCACATCTTTCTGTATTTTGCTGATTATTATTATTTTATTTTTCGCTATTGAGTACAAAATAGAAACAAGTATAGGTGTAGTTGAAACTAAAATGATGCAAAATCAAGCCTGTCACGAACGCACGAACCACACACTATTACAGTGCAATAACAAATGAAAGAAATTATTTTTTCGTGAGCCAGTATCTCAACCACAGTCCACCAAAGCGATGCTTTGCAACGCGATGTGTCAAAACGATTCTGTAGCAAAAAAAAATGTGCGGCGGGCCTAAGAGAATACTGTTACGACGGTCTAACTGATCGCCGTATGGTACAGTGGAAAACTAAATAGAAGACATCAATGAAACCACTAAAACCAGCTTTAATTATCAAAATTAATAATTTGTAATCAACAAGATATTCTCTTACAACAATTCAAGTAAACTTGTCCACACGCAATAATAATGCCAACTATACTATAAAGAATTCCGCACTAAGTATAACAGAAAAAACTTCGCTACAAACGCTGGATCCGCGCTAAAGAAATCGCTCATCACCACTGAACTGACAACCCGGTTGGTAACTGACGTGTTACAGGTATCGCACGCCTTCTAGAAATTGTCCATCCTCACTTCACGTTACTTGATGCGTATCTCAAATGTACTTGAATACACTGGAACCTAAATGTGAGCGGCCTTCACTGAAGCAACATTTTCATTCCGAGTTGGGGGGGGGGGGCAGTAGAGAATGTTCTAGGCTGTTCGATAGGATTCTTGTTACAATATGTTTGTTATTGGTCGGTATTGTAACTGTTTCAACAGGCCGACCAACAGAAATTTTTTTTTTTTTAAGAAAAATACTACACGTTTATCTGCAAACAAGTAACTATTATGTACTTTGAGTTTGCTTTTAGTAAGTTTGATAAATTAAATAACATTTGTAAACTACTAAATAAGAAACGTACATAAACATTAGATTTACATGTCTAGAACTATGAGGTAAAAATGTTAGTATGGGTATAAATATAATGATTAAAATAAGAAAAATTATTTTGGAGACGTACTTATTATAGAATAATATAATATATAACATACACATAGTGCAATAGATATCAAGAGACAATTACAAACAGAAAACCAGTATAAATTTAAATAATAAACTTCTTTTAAAACACAATTGTTTCTTTTAATATGCATAGCAATTTAAAAATATTATTATTCTTTAATGAGATAGTACACTGACAGGTAGCAAAGAACCATAGTCGCCATGCCTCCCTGATTTTTTGCTCTATGTCGGACCGTCTTTCCAAACATCCAACTTACACTAAACTTCCTTTCTCTGGTTACTATCCCTTCAGATGTTTCGTCAACATAGTTACATCTCAATATGTGCCCTAACTACACCTCAGAATTTTTAGGGTCTTCATTAAATTTCATCAACTTCTCCTCATTAGTCAACTGATATTTTCGCAACTTATGTACGACAGAGAAGCTGCGTGAAAACTCTGTGTTGAGGGTATCATTCTTGTCAAAGAAGTGACCTGAAGAAGATCTGATTAGGTGGAAGTGAGACGGCTAAAAATTTTCAGTCTGAAGTATTCTGATAACGTTTCAAGGCTAGAACTCAGAAGAAACAAGTTTCTTTTAGATGTTTGGCCTGCTGGCCAACCCCGCATGCATAGGATTGCGACCACTTCTGTGTATGTGGGTGCAGATTTTCACACTTTTCGGAAAAATTTAATATTAATATTATGAGGTATTTTTCATACAGTCCAATTGATTTAGCACTTAAGCCCTTTATCTACCTATTTTAATTCAAATAGTTATCCTAGATACTTATATTTACTTCCATGTTCCATAAGGAAATGGTCATGGTGAAAAAATCATGTTCGAGGTAACGTCTGATTCTGATTGTACTACCCTCAAAACATGAAGAAAAGTCATTTTTCGAAAAGTGTCTGTGTGTGTGTCTGTCTGTCTATCTATGTGTATGTGTGTCTGTCTGTAGAATTTTTTCTATCGCAAACGATAACAGCCGCAAATTCAAACAGAAACAAATAATGTTTTGCAAACAGTCCTGAATTTTAGAGTACTTAAGGGCTATTATTTTTGGTGAAGTTCCGTTAAGGGAAAGGGGTAGTTTACCTGCAACGTTTTAGGTTTTAACAAAAGTAAATTACTTAATTTTAATGATAATGTGATCTATTTTTATATACTTACACTTATTGTTTTTCTAATTGTACCTATAATTCAATTTTCTATTGTATCCTTTTTTATTTTTTATAGGCTAAAACTACCATATGATGTGTAATAAAATTTTTTATTCACATTCTTAAAACGATCGATTTCGGTCAAAGATCATCATCAGATTATATAGAGCACATTTGCGGTAACAATATAGTAAAACACTACTAGAGTAGTACTTTATATATAAACGAAATCGATCGTTTTAAGAATGTGAATAAAAAATTTTACTACACATCATATGGTACCTTTAGGATATAAAAAATAGAAAAAAATACAATAGAAATTTACTTAATTTTGAAAAATAATGTATCCTGATAAGAATATCATAATAATCCACTGTAGAAACGTAGATGAAATATCTATAAATGAATATCTATAAAGGCTAGTTGAACGGGGTGGGGGTAATTTTCTATAAATGAAAATTATCGTTGAAGCGGGAGGTGATAATTTTTTGTATGTGTACAACGTTATCGGCAACAAAGAAGTAGTTTGTTTTTAAAATCCTTTCCCAGGCTGTTTGGCCGTAGTCCAATGTTTTCTGAAAAACCAGAAGTTTCCGCAATTCCATCGACTACCATCATCAGTGAAAATCGAGTGCGATAACGTGAGGTGGTTACTGACCACAGTACTGTGATTAAGGCTGAAGCAATAAGTAGAAAGAAGTAGTTTCTATATAATGAAAAAATGATTTTAAAATATGAATCTTAGAACATGGAAGTCATGTATGGTTCTCCATACCGATATTTTTATCTTGGTTGAATGATGATGTGGTAATATATTTAAGTTGCAGAGCTGAGAATGGAAAGACAATATTAATAATTTTACTTTCACCAACAGTAATTAAATTTGTTTTGCTGGGTAAATAATATAAAACAAAAAAATATAAACAAGTAATGAAAATCGTTTAAAGAATTGTAATAATCCGTTCCCGATATCTAAAAAAATAAGATGATTTACTATATATAACAAACAATTTACAATTTATAGGATCAAACAAAATTTTATTTACTTCACAGATTTTGCATTTAGGTTTCTAAAACGTATATTCATAAAGCCAAATTCTTTCCGCTCATTGATTAATTTTGATATTACGTAGAAAGAGAAATACGAATTAAAAAAAAATAATAGCTAACAATCTGTAGGGTATAAGCACAAAAGTAAACATTAATAAAGCATTATTAATATTTCTCGTTATTTAAAGATGTTCAAAGAGATACCATTCACTTTAAATTTCTAAAGATGTTTGATGCTTCTTAGTGTTTATTGATTCTCACTGTAGTCAATAACTAATTAAATTTTAAAACGATTTCAATAAACAAAAACAGGAGGGCTTTAATTATAAGGTTTGTAAAGAAGAGAGGAGGCGATAGTCGGGTCTCTCTTTTCTGAATTAACGTTACAAAACATTTACATCAGCGAATATTTAGCATTCTGTAACTGTACTAGGCGTAAGTAACATTGGCCCCTGATAACTTGCATTGTTTATTTTTAGGATTATTGTTTAAACATTAAGTCCAGTAGCATATCTATAATTTGGATTTGGTTTGGGGGGGGGGTTCGATCTAATCGCTTTTATACAGAAGAAGAAAGCAAGTGAAGAATAATCAACATTACGTTAAAATGGTTCAAAATGATGTGATAATATCCTGAAATAAATCCCATTAAAATAAACGGTAATAACACAATAAAATACGCGTTTTAAAACATAGTTTTAGAGATACTTATTGACTGAATTGCCTTTCCTGTATTTCATATTTCAAACGTATACGCAAATGCTGTGTAATACACCTGTTTGTATATTTTAAAAAGAGTTACATCTATATTAGCGTACACAGCTGAAAACATAATACACTTCCCTAAAAGTTAAGAAATTAACAAAATTAATCAATAGTTGTTCCCTACCTTAAATTCGGCTTCGATAATGTCAGTTGTTAGGCTCTGCCGATGATGCTCCATACATGATTACCGTCTAGTCTT
Organism: Magicicada septendecula; assembly: GCA_034769895.1. NCBI lineage: Eukaryota > Metazoa > Arthropoda > Insecta > Hemiptera > Cicadidae > Magicicada > Magicicada septendecula. The sequence goes on along the minus strand of CM068375.1, from coordinate 331,774,933 downwards.
CGGTAACCTAGAACATTCATTGTGGTAAATTACTTTCCAACAAAAATATTGTATTTTATTTGTTGTACGTTTAACTTCGATTTCATTCTATGCTACCCGAATATCCTTCTTTCTAGTGGTCCTTACTCTAGTCAGTTTAGGTAACTGACTTTCCGGCATTTTTACAGAATTCCATACAGTAGTAATTATTATTTTTCTAAGTGGCCTTTTATATTCTTTATTTTCCATTTTTTCTCTTTTCCATTTGTAACGTAGTCTTTTCTTTTTTTCGATTCTGCAGTATCTCTGCACCTAACTTATACCTTAAGCGCAGTCTATATTTTTCTGCTTCACATACCATCACGTTTCTGCGTATTACGTCACTATACTTACATCATTACAATTCTTTAATAAACGTTGTACATAATGTCTTCCAAATTTCTTTACTTTACCAAACAGTGATAAATCTAATGGTAAAATTATTTCTTGATAAATTTTTCACCGAATACAGCCTCTTCTAACCCGTCTTTATCGATTCTAAATTTCACGCATTTAAGCATCTGAAAATTATAATTTTTTACTGTCCTTCTACATATACACTCCGTGTTTTGTTTTGTACACATAAATACTTCGTCAAATACTTTGGTTTTCAATCTAATCGACATACGCGTACGTTGTATTCATTCGAAACTCAATCCAAACATTCGGAAACAATATTTAATTTTTGGATTGCGTGGATCACTTTACAATGAAAGTCTCTGTGAATATTTAGAACCATCTAATGCAGACACATAATTTTACAAACTGTCTTTACATCTCTTTTTTGAACAATCCATCCAGTGTATTGTTACAACAATTATAAAACACTCTCGAAAAATCAAGAGCGTCCTTTGTACAAGTTTCTCGACTAGCAAAGCGTGCGACGTCTTTGCCAAGGCCGTTTACTCCGTAGAACTCCAGACTGTTTGAGAGCACTTGAAAATACGCAAATTATATTGTTACGCGGCCAGGAGAATGGAAAATTATAATGGGATCACTACGGGACCTATATAAGTAACAGCGTCTGGCTTAATCAGTCAGTTACATTTGGCGATTTCTTTAGTTCGGAACAAGTAATTAGTGGAAAGTGACTATTGTGTTCTAATTAGTGCGGAACTCTTACATATGACATTATTATTGCGTGTAGGCTATTTTCACTTGAATTATTGAACGAGTTACCTTGCTGATTACAAATGATTATTTGTGACTATTTAATGTTAGCAATAATAATTAAAGACTTCATTGACGTCTGTATATTTTTTCCACTGTACCACACGACTGTTAGTGATACCGTCTTAACAATATATTCCTAGATTTATTCCTTGAGCTTACTTTAAATTTTCGTATTCATTTAAATAATTTTGTTTAACGTTTCCAAGTACATTAAACACACTGTAGGATATAACCTTTACCAGTTATATAAACAGCATCCAGAGCCCCTTCTATCTCTATTCTTGTCACTTTACGTTAGCTTCGTAATTTTATTTATTTGTTCGGCAGCTCCGTTTAATTAATTTTTCGTTTTTCCTACAAATTTCATCACCCCACGTCTACCGTGATCAAATTGCCACACGATGGGGAACATGTGTAGTCACGTTAAGCTTACTTTTGCTCGGAGCGGCTATTGCGATCATCGCTCAGCGATCATCGCTGAGCGATCATCCCCATCTACTGCTCTAACCAGGTTCTCATAGTTCCGTTTTCCTCCAAGCGTCTGTCGCTAGAGGCGCTAGCGTCTCCAGCGTCAGATGCAGACCTGACCGCTCCAGGACCAGTTGGAGACGCAGTCGCGAGCGATTATTGGGTTGTGTAGCACGTGCTGTAGATGTTGGCCATATGCTGTGGGACATAGACAGTCTAAAAAACTCTAAGAACTTATTTTCGTCCGTGCGTAAATGGTACATGATCAAGTTTTTAAAGTATCCTTCAACAGTTCTGTTACTAAATACGGGATGTATCACTTGCCTTGGTTTTATTAAATTTCAATAATACCGTTGTTTAAACTTTGTACTGGTTTATCAGCTGTAAGCGGTCTGCTACCGTTACACGGCACGTACGGATGACGTCACGCGTTTATCAAACGACGCAGCTGGCAATCACCGCCGGCTGCAAGCAAGTTTAGTTCAGTTTATAACACGACTCCGAGCGCAACTCTCGTAAAACACTTCTCTTACAGCCGCGGCTTCTGGCTATTTTTCAGCATGCATTTATAATATTTCATGTTATTCATCTACCTGCGTCCATCTACAATGGACCACGATTTCATTCAAAATTCATTTCGGGCGTTATTGCCTCAAATGCATCCGCACGTGCCGATCGTAATTAGCAATCAGATTTTACAATAAACGAATGTTCAACATCTTTAATACAGTCCACTTCTTTCTAACAAACAATCCAGCCTTCCTCATTAGCGTCTTTGGAATAACTCACGATTATTCAAGAGCTTCCAAACCGCAACATTTTTGGTCCTCCGGGCCGGATTTCATATTTTCGGGCCAAAAACGACATCATTTTTGGTCCAACCAGGCAGGATTTCATATTTTCGGGCCCAAAAAGCTACATCATTTTTGTTCCCCACGGCACAGATTTCTCATATCTGAGTACACAGGCGACAGCATTTATTTATACACATCATTTCTGGAAAAACCAATCTGAAGTTAATCACGACATACGGGCATCATTTTCGTCCTGAGCGACACCATTATTGTGAATCACGTCGCAGTCATCTCGTCAAGATTCAGCCAAGCAGTAGACCAGAGACGACGGGACGAAACAGGACAACATTTTCGAGATTCCACAGCTTTAATTGATGGAGGGTACAACATGAGGCATCGGCTGACCGGCAGAGACAGGAGGTGTAGCAGCTCCAAACGGGATCGAAGCCAGCTTCATCACGAATGGATCGACGGCCACGTGACTATAAACTTTACTTATATTTGATTTTTAATAATATTTCACTCAGTGGGTATTTTTTGACACATTTATATAAACAAATAACTTATTACACAATACAAATTAATAAATGGTTGGCAGCTCATTATCAGTCAGAACTTTAAAGATAAAGCTATACTTTGTAACCATTTAGATTTATAATTTCAATAATTTAACTGCCAACGAGTTTGACTAGTTAGAGAGAGTAAGTTTATGTTCAAACCAACGATCGCTAGCTACCAAACGTATTTAAGCTCATTCAAAATTGAGTTTGTGGTTCACATGCTCGATGCTCAATTGCTTTCTAAATATCTTTCCCTTTTTATCTTAAACTGTAATAATGGCCGATGTAAGGGCTCTAATAAAAAAACGAGGTACAATGAAGGCCTCAATATCCCGAGTAAATACCTTCGCGGATAACTTCGATTTGTTAAACAGCGATCCTCATGCGCTCAAAATAAAACTGCGTCATTTGATGGAATTATCCACCAAATATGACGATATTCAGTCACAAATCGAGGCTGAGGAAGCAGACGTTGCTTTAACGAGTGACAGAGTACAAACGGAGGACGATCTCTGTACTATAGAATGTAAATTGCAACACCTGCTAGAGCAAGCTGAGCATATGAACCAAAACCAGTAATTAATGCTGAAGGTAAACAGCCTAAAACACCCCCCATTCAATTGGAACCAATAAAATTACCACGGTTTGAGGGTAGTATTGTGGAATGGCAACATTATTACCATATTTTTATGGAACTAATTCATGTCAGAGCAGATCTGACAGATATACAGAAACTTCATTATTTGCACTCGTCATTACATGGCGAGGCGCTTAACGTAATAAAATCGTTGGCCATAACACATGAGAATTACGCGGTGGCTATCGATCTGTTGAGGAATAGATATGATAGTAAGCTGATTGTTTCCGCTCACCACGTGTGGAATGTCCTAGACGTACCATTAGTTCAGCAGGAATCCCAAGTTAGCATATCGCAATTTATTGATCAAATCTCTGCAAATATAAACGCTTTAAATAATCTCAAACTGCCAGTCAACACGTTTGAAATTATTGTCGTAAATTATTTAGCCAATAAACTTGACAGTTACACTTTACGTTTGTGGAAAGAGAGTTTATCGGAGCATAAACTCCCTGATTTTAATAATTTTATAAATTTTCTAAATTCACGTAGGAAATTACTGCAAAATATCGATAACGCGACTAGCCCAACGAGCAGGTTGAACAAAAGCGATAAGTCTCCTTATCGCAAAGCAGTTAAACAGATAAGCACTCCAAAGGGCGCATTCCACTCACATATTAGAAACAATTTATGCAGGCTGTGTAACGATGGACATAGACTTAGCGATTGTCCACAATTTACATCGCTGTCTATCCCTGATAGAAAAAATGCGTTAATAAAAAACAAACTTTGCTTAAACTGTCTCCGTTCGGGACACGAGGGTTCAAAATGTCCCTCAAAATTCTCATGTAAAAAATGTTCTAGGCGTCACGACACCACGATTCATGTCCCCAACAGGGACGTAACTTCTGTTAACAACCAGTGTTCACTGAAATCACAGACCAATAAATCGGTATTGTTATCTACCGCCGTCTGTATGACATACAATAAAGTCGGCAAAAAATTTCCCGTTAGGATATTACTGGATTCCGGTTCTCAAGCGAACTTTTGCACAATGATTCTCAAGTGAGATTTCGCCCGCAGGATGGGCCTCCAATTGGTTAAGTCGCAACTGCCCATCACGGGTATAAACAACTCGCTTTCCCAGGCTGACTTCAGTACTAATGTAAGGCTACATTCACGCTATAAACCCTTCACGTTAAACGTACATTGTGCCGTATTACCCAGTATAACTAATAATTTACCGGCGGAGTCGTCCAATCTTGCCTCTTTAAATTTACCCAAGCGCATATTCTTGGCGGATCCTCACCTACATTGCTCGTCGCAAGTCGATATATTAATCGGCGCTCAATATTTTCTCCAATTAATTGAACCTGTGAAATATACGCGCGGACCACACTTTCCTATAATACAGGAAACCAAGTTAGGATTTATTTTGGCCGGTGACTTACCATTTAACATCGATATGACTAAAACGGTTTCTTCCTTTATGGTCTGTAGGGACGATAATCAGATTTCCTCGCAACTAAAGGAATTTTGGAAGTTGGAGGAGATCTCTAGTCGCGAAGCCCGATCTGAGGACTCACCGTGTGAAAGGCATTTCGTGGAAAACACTAGCCGCAATCGCGACGGGAGATTCGTGGTAGCCCTGCCCCGCAGATCTGATAAATCTTATTTGGGAGATTCTCTCCGCGGAGCCATACGCAGATTCCAATCGTTAGAATTCAAATTCAAGCAGAACCCTACCCTTTATAAGGATTATAGTGAGTTCATGAGTGACTACTTAAGACTTGGCCACATGTCGCCGCTTAATGAATACGATCTGTCGCTTGACAGGTCAGAGATCTTTTATCTGCCCCATCACGCAGTCTTCAAAGACTCTAGCTTAACCACTAAATTGCGCGTGGTATTTGACGCATCCGCTAAAACCACCAATAATTTGTCCCTTAACGATACTTTAATGGTCGGTCCTACGATCCAGCAGGATCTGTTTTCGATAATGGTTCGGTTCCGCACCCACCGATACGTACTTATTGCGGACATTGAAAGGATGTATCGCCAGATCATTGTTAATCCTAAGGATTCAAATTTGCAACGCATTGTTTGGCGTGATGCACCGCATAAGGAATTGCGACATTACGCGTTAAGGACGGTTACATATGGCACTGCTAGTGCCTCCTTCCTTGCTACGCGTTGTCTGGCTCAAATAGCATATGAAAATAAATCCGACTACCCTACAGCTGCTAAGGCCATAGCAAATGACTTTTACGTAGACGATCTCATAACGGGTTCGGATGATCCGAACGGCTTAGCTGAAATGAAATGCGAGATCGAGAAGTTGTTGAGGAGGTATGGTTTTTCGTTACATAAATGTTTCTCTAACCACCATAAGATTATGACTCTTCGCGCCCAAGTAACCCGTGACTTCAGCAAGGGTCAAAACGTGCGTACCTTGGGCATGCAATGGAATGTTGAGGGGGATAACTTTTTATACACCGTTAGGGGTGATGACAATTTAACCGTTCTCAACAAGAGAAGCGTGTTGGCAATCATCGCCGGGATCTATGATCCACTAGGTCCAATCGCTCCCATCACATTTTGCTGCAAGCATTTCGTGCAGCAGTTGTGGTTGGCGGGCACTGATTGGGACGAACCCTTGTCCGGATCATTAGCCAATCAATGGTTGGAATTATACGCCCAATTAGTCTCCGACACTCATTTTGAGATTACGAGGTCGGTTAAGAGTTCGAACAGTTACCCGGTTAGTTCATTGCAGCTGCACGGATTCGCCGACGCTTCGGTTAAAGGTTACGCGTGTTGCATTTATGTGCGGGCGGTCTATTCGAACGGCGCCATATCATCAAACTTGTTGTGTGCTAAATCTGGGGTCGCACCGCTGAAACAGATAACGCTTCCTAGACTTGAACTTTGTGCTTGTTTATTGTTGGCTCAATTAACGTCCAAGGTTTTAAATGCCGTCGATTACAATTTTGACGGACTATATCTTTATTCGGATTCGATGATAGCGTTGTACTGGATACATCAGCAATCTTCCCGCTGGAAGGTATTTGAGGCGAACCGTGTCGCGGAAATACAGCGTCTTGTTAGCAGCAGGGGAATTTGGCGTCATGTAGTATCAAATGACAACCCTGCCGACGTTTTATCGCGCGGTTGCCTCCCTCGTAGTCTGCACTGTCATACTCAATGGTGGCATGGTCCCTCCTGGTTGGCTCGTGATGCGGCCTCATGGCCGGTCAGCGCGTTCGACATTAATACTCCCTGTACTTTTCCCGACATTGAAGAGGAACGTCGCAAGCAGGCTCAAACCTCACTAATTGTCGCGTCCTCAACACATAGTTACATTGAAAATTATTCATCTCTTACGAGGCTTATTCGCGTCTTCGCATATTGCCGTCGATTTTTTCGCAATTCTAGGCTCGCGGTGGTTGATAGAGACACGTCCTTTTTGTCGGCTCAAGAATTGTCTGACACGCTCTTGATTTTTGTCCGGCAATCTCAGAAGTTGCATTTCGACGTGGAAGTTAGGGAACTTGAGGCACACCGGTGCCTTCCACGCAGTAGTAAAATTCTTGCTCTCAACCCATTCCTGGATAAATCAGGCATTTTAAGAGTTGGTGGACGCTTGCAATTCTCCCCACTTAGCTACGAGACTAAACACCAAATAATTTTACACCCGCACTCTCATCTCACGAGATTAATAATTGAATACGAACACATCCGTTTGTTGCACGCTGGAGTGCAATCAACTCAAGCTTCGCTTAGGCGTAAGTATTGGATCATACACGATAAGTCCTATATCCGCTCAGTGATACATAAGTGTGTCACTTGTTTTCGTTTCCGGGCTAAAGGCGCGAATCAATTACTCGGTCAATTACCCTCTTATAGGGTCACGCCGTCAAGGCCATTCTCACAGTCGGCCGTGGATTACGCAGGTCCGGTGCTTTTGCGCCATGGCGGGCAGCGCTCTAAGTCCACGACCAAGGCATATATCGCTCTATTTATATGCATGTGTACTAGGGCCATCCATTTAGAATTGGTGTCGGATCTCACTTCCAACGCCTTTATAGCGGCTTTAAAAAGATTCATATCGCGCAGAGGTATTCCCGCGCAAATATTTTCGGATAATGGCACGAATTTTCGTCGTGCCAACCACACGTTGCATGATTGGTACAAATTTTTAACCTCCAAGGAAGTTGAACAATCTTCTCTGGAGTTTTGCGGTCTCCACGGCATCAAATGGTCCTTTATCCCCCCTTCAGCCCATCATTTCGGTGGTTTGTGGGAAAGTGGTGTAAGGAGTGTTAAATTCCATTTACGTCGCGTAATTGGCAGTACGGTCTTGAATTTTGAGGAATATTCTACCCTTCTTTCTCAAATTGAGGCTTGCCTTAATTCACGCCCGTTATGCGCGGTGTCCGACGATGCTAGAGACCCTGAACCCTTAACACCCGCTCATTTTTTGGTCGGTGCTCCACTGACGGCACTTCCGGAACCCGACTATACACAAGGCAATAATACTCATTTGGGCAGATGGCTTCTGCTCCAAAAATTTACGCAGACCATCTGGAAACGGTGGTCTAGGGATTATCTGCACCAGCTGCAGCAGCGCAATAAATGGCGCACCCCATTAAAGAATTTGAAGGTCGGACAACTTGTCCTCATTTTGGATGACAATTCCCCCCCTCTAGAATGGAAGCGTGGGGTAATTACCAATGTTTTTCCGGGTCAAGATTCCTTAGTACGCGTCGCAGAAGTTCGCACCGCGCTAGGTATCTTACGCCGACCCATCCACAAATTATGCCCCCTTCCGGTGGCAACAAGCTAGTCGTATGCGTGCCATACGAGGTGTGTGTGTGTGTGTGTGTGAGTGTGTGCGTGTCACATTACATGGAACACGCCCGGGACATTCCCCGGGGCGAGCATACAAGTCAATTGTATCATAAGCATTGTAACATTGTTAAGTGTCGCTAGCTATTACAGCAATAGTGACTATGTCTCATATGTACTATCAATCATTATGGATGTTGTGTATTGTTAATATGTTTGTGTGATTCAAATTCTGAGAACCACAAGTGTCATTTATAGTGTCAATTATTCTATATGTGTATTGTATTTTTCAATGTCATGTACCATTGAACTTTGATACGATTATGATAACATTATGTTTCTATTATTTCTATTACTATATATGAAGCAGTGATCAAGATGGTTTCTCTTATATAATTTAAGATTATTATTTACGTTTGCCAAGGTTTAAATATATGTATTTTTTATCCACATGTTATGCTTCAAGAGAGATCATGTTCAGTTATGTAAGGGTTCGTTTTTATCATGATTTTTTATTTGTTGTACCTTTTCTAGCACAGAAATTGTTTTTTTTTTACTTAAGCTTTGTGCTAGATTAATGAATTTTGTTTTCTACAAATTTTATGTATAAGTCTTTAAGTATATTATGTTTATTATGCCATTGCTCTCTGGCCAGTGCGCCAATTATTGTATCGCTTACGACATGTAAGTCTAATTATTATATTATTTAATTTAACCTTTAATGTACAAAATCGGCCCGATTTTGGCGGGCAGTATGTTTAAACTTTGTACTGGTTTATCAGCTGTAAGCGGTCTGCTACCGTTCACGGCACGTACGGATGACGTCACGCGTTTATCAAACGATGCAGCTGGCAATCACCGCCGGCTGCAAGCAAGTTTAGTTCAGTTTATAACACGACTCCGAGCGCAACTCTCGTAAAACACTTCTCTTACAGCCGCGGCTTCTGGCTATTTTTCAGCATGCATTTATAATATTTCATGTTATTCATCTACCTGCGTCCATCTACAATGGACCACGATTTCATTCAAAATTAATTTCGGGCGTTATTGCCTTAAATGCATCCGCACGTGCCGATCGTAATTAGCAATCAGATTTTACAATAAACGAATGTTCAACATCTTTAATACAGTCCACTTCTTTCTAACAAACAATCCAGCCTTCCTCATTAGCGTCTTTGGAATAACTCACGATTATTCAAGAGCTTCCAAACCTCAACAACCGTCGTCTTCCATTTCTTAGCCACTTCAGTATGCATTTTCTTTTCCTACAACTCATCGCAACACTTGACACCAACCAACCTCACCCAACTGACAAAACCCCAGAACTCACCCAGCTGACAAAAAGACGCTAGCGTTCAGTCACTTCGAGGAAAACAGCCCAGGGTAGCGATGATCGCTGAGCGACTATCTCTCAGTGATGATCGCTGAGCGATGATCGCAACAGACGCTCCGAGCAAAACAGAGCTTTACGCTTTTCACGCGTCCTGTAAGCCGCAGCCATTATCTTCTTCACAACACAGCATAGGCAAGGTGCTGTCTGTTCCGCCTTCAAAGATCCTCTACCTGCATCTTCCTGTGTCTAATCAGCCGTAGTATTATGCAGTACTTCCGTACTATTTTCGTCCTTTCTAGACGCGCCTCTCAGATTATAATCACTTACTGAACCGGCATCCAGGTAATGTTTATCAAATTCTACGCCACACAGTCGGGTGAAGGAATACAGGGATTCAGAATCATAGTTAGTTTTAGCTGATATTTACGATTTGATGTCTGTTATCCGAGTTCTTGTTATTGTGACTTGGGAATTACTGTGTGAGGACAATTGCAGTTGGTGACTTCTAATATTTAGTACAACAATTTTTTCATACGTGACATTTATTATATGTTACAATACTGTCTATTGAACAAAGGAAAGCTTAAATAATTGATCTACCTATTAAAGCTTTCACGGACGGAGTCATCTTTGGAGTCGCCATGAGTCGCCCAGTGAGTTCGGTAACTGCGGATTTTTACAGTAAAATATTTGAACAGAAGGTTCATTAACCTAATCCATGTTAGCCTCGGTATTGGTTTTGTTCCGTCGACGACACCTTTGTAGTTTAAAGCTATGGGGAGGAAGAGCTTGGAAAATGTCTAGCACACCTGAAAGGTATCCACCCCAGGATTCAGTTTACTATGGAGTCAGAAGAAGGCGAACAACAACTACCCTTTCTTGATGAAGAAGAGAGATGGAAGGCTGAGTCATAAGGTTTTTAGCAAACCGACTAACACGGACTGCTATCTGCACCGGGATTACAACCATTATCCGGGGCAAAAACGGTCGGTTATGAAGACACTTATTGCTCGAGCCTTACAAATCTGCGAACCGCACTTTCTTGTGGAGGAACTGAAGCACCTGGATACTGTCCTGCGAGGTAACGGATACTCGGTCATCAAAAAACGAAGAACTATGTGACCGATGACAGCTCACCTGTGCTTTAGTGCTAAGGAACAAACATAAACAGGGAAGGCTTTTCTCTCATATAAACAAAGTGGCGGACAAAATTAGGAGGTTACTGCGAAAACATAGTGCGAACACCGTCTTGACCAACACAGAGGATCCAGCAACTTCTAAAGTCAGCTAATGATGCGAGAGACACATAAACTTTGGGTAGCGTATAAAGTATCCCGTGTTCGTTTGGACAAGTGTACAGTGGTACGACCAAGCGGACCACGAGGACGCCCATCGATATGAACACACAAGATCCTGCCGACAGAGGCAGTCGTAGAAGTCGGCGCTTGCTGAGCACCTTCTGTTCAATAACGAACACGTGCTGAAGTTTAAGGTGACGAAGATCTCCTCTACGTTGCACTGTCATACGCTGCTGGACGGGAGAAGCGATCGAGATATATAAACACAATAACAGCCACAACAGGAGGGAGGAGAGATTGAAACTGAATAGTGCCTGGTATCCGGCACTCAGAGGTTCTAGGATCGTTACCTCGAATATAACGTCTAACTCCGTTGTTGAGACAGCCGAGCAACTGATAAGACAATTATTATTGTCTTGACCAAGACAATTATTATCTCCTTAATAGCTATTTACATAGGTGTCAATCTTTTTTCATTATATGAATAACGTCGATCCGTGCAACCGTTGTAACTATGTATTTGTCCCAAGACGGACAAATAAATTTAAACAATCTATAGACCCGCATGTAATCTGTAATTTATTATTTAGTACACTAACCTTTTGCAATGTAATTCCAAAAGTTGTTCACCACCTTTAAAGGTTATTGTAGAGATCAAGTGTGAGATTCACATAAATTTGTATGTCTGGACTTAATATGTTTTTAAATTCAACCATCTAAATATTTCAGTAGTTTTTCGTTTCGAAGTTAAAAAAAACTTAACGAGGTAGTATAACTTTAATGAGTCTTAAATCTGTACCTACAGTACTTTTCGTAACATGTGTCTAAAACTTTAAAAATACAAGTTAAAACGCACTGTTTTTGCTTAATGTCAAAATTAAAAAGAATTTTGTCCTAATCTCAACATGGATACGTACCTATATGAATAATTACGCTTCTGTTGTCTTACCAATTATTCAAATAAAATACTCAAAATTGATTGATGAGTAATTTTTATGACCTCAGTTTTTAATATTTTAATTGTATCTTATGACACAAACATTTCTCAAACAGTTTCATTACCGAAATGTATACACGTAGACAAAAAAGTGACATCATTTACTCTCCAATATTGTGAAACAATATATTTCCTGGCATATATATATATATATATATATATATATATATATATATAATAACTTAACAGAATCTCAAAGATTTGGAGTTATATGTAAAGAGTTTTGAAAATCAATGTTAAAATAAATTTAAACCGTTACAATCACGCCGCGTGCAGTAGCGAGCATTCAAATGAATTGTATAGCGACCAACGGCAGCGTCCGCTGGCATTACGTAACCACATACAGTTATAACAATTAGGGACACGCCCTAATTTTAAATTTTTAATATTTCGGAAACCGATGAATATAGGCAAAAACCAAAATAGCCAAAATGTTTGCCGAAATATTAGTAATAGGGTGTGCAAATTTCAGTTCATATAATTAAAGATTAAAAGAGATAAATAATTGTATTTAATAACTCCCCTAGTGAGTGAGCTACGGGGTAGAGCTTTGAATATGTCATAGTTATAAAAATTACCAATCAGATGTATATCCTAGAATAAGCATAACTTGGCTTGCAGCCAAGATAATTGCAATACAAATTGCAACAGGACATCCTGTCCGACATTTTAAATCCGGTGTTTTTTTCGGAATATTAAGACTAATAACAATTCTCAAACTGTGAGAATTATTTTCGTTCACACAAGTGAGGTGAGTTGAATTACAAGGAGAAGGGGGGTGTCTCAGCCAATCAAATTATTTTAAAAATTATAACGAACCGTTAGATTCGGGCTGAACACAGGCACTCAACTGTAACGACTCGACCTGTGAAGACGTATACTTACGATACTCTTATTTTTTTCAACAAATAAGCGTACAGCTCAAAACATTAACCTGTTGACTTACTCACGTAAAGAGATCAGTTATATAATACGAGAAGACACATCGAGAGTACAACAGAACGAGGCCGTCTAGTACGTGGTACACACCAGGAGTGCAGCGTATACCGGACCGAGGGTCCTGACGCAGTTGCAGCAGTTAAAACCACAGACGTTAAGCCATCAACAGTTGCAGAAGGAGCTGAGTGTTGCTGTTTCCCGAACTCTTAGCCGTGGAACCCATGACGCAGAGGAAATCATCGCCACTAGCAGATTGGACCACGAAAACCAAGGAAATCTCGGGAGCACCTCATCACGATATTCAGAACAAGGGAAGTCAAATATAATTTATAACTTTATAAACTTCTCAAAAGCTTATTCTTTTTCTTTTAAATCATTGTAAAACTAAATTGATTCACATGCCAATAAAACAGAGACTCTAGATTAATAAGATACATTCATACTGTGATAATCAGTATAACACGTATAAGCTTAAGTAATAATCAATAGATAAGAATTAGACGTATATAACAAGCGCTATATAAATACTAACATTGAATTACTTAGAGACCTATACTGCAGTATACGTGAAACAATCACAAGTAAATGAAAGCACGTTGAACTAGATTCACAGCTAACTTATTTTTCAGAGTATTTAAATCATCTAAAGTAATAAAATCCGTAGGAAAGTACAAAAGAATTGAAAATTCCATAGATAAAATTGTTTTAAAATTAACTTCTTGAAATTAATAAAAAATATAACTCGTATCAATTGAAAATAACAAGCTCGTTTTCTGAATGCTAATACCCATTCAGAAAACATCGTACAAGATACAAATTACGGTTTAGTATGTAAGGATTACTCTAGTTGTAAGATTTTCATACATATGTGCTATCAGAGTAATAAACTCCAATTTTATCCACCACCGTATTTTTATTGCTGTACTACAAAGCCTACCAACATCACAAAACTATTCAAAATAACTATAACAGTACTTTGCACACTTGAATTAACCTACTTGCGAATTCAAAACACAAACTCCTACGCCCTTAGTCGGAAGAAGTCGCAAGAACGCATAGCAGGTAGGTCACTTCACAAAACAACCGTTTACCTCCTTATATTGATAAAATAAATATAAGAGCAAGCAAAGAACTTTATAATATATATATATATATATATATATTATAATACTATCTTAATGGAATAATAACTCATGGATATGATTTAATAACATAATGATTTAATCTGTGTAACATAAATTCAATTATTGGAAAATTCCATTCGATACATAAGGTTGTCACAGGGTCGATATTTATCTCAGGATTTATAATTAAATAATTTTAATATATTTCGTGGGAATTCTTGTGGCTGCTACGAAAAGTTCCTTTGCATGTTGATTAATAATAGAGAGTACCTTTACAAACAATATATTACTTATAATCTAAAAATTTACACAAATTATATATTAAGTTACATACAAGTTTTGACGATATTCAATTTGTCCGTCTCAGAAAATAATGTAGTTTATTAATGCGTACAATAAATGTTTTCCTGGTAATCACTGTTAGCTTATATATTTAATTTGGTTGCACTTTAAAATGTTGACTAGTGATTAGTGTTAGTGTAAATTGTTATATTGTCTAGTGGTTGTTCCTTGTTGAAAAAAAAAATATTGTCAAATTATACTTTACACATCTAGACGATATTGCTGAAGGGTTCCTGGTTTATTCTGAATATTTTTCTTGATTGTGTGTATTATTAGTTCATAAAAATTGTAGTGGAAGGATTATTATCTTCGATGATGGTCCTTCAGATCTTCTTTCACAAACGGGTTATCTATTTTTATATACTTTTAATTACCTCTAGACACGCACTATTCAACTGCTTTCCATCACAATTAACAATTAAGTGTTATTTCTTCTTTCTTTTTTATCTAACTCATACAAATTTCTTAAATTTTGATTGGTCATTTATGTACAGTTTAAATGTTATAGGATCAACACCCATTACCTACATTATATTTTATAAATTACCTTTAATAGATAATATTATTACTATACTCTAATTATATATGCAATGTTTATACAATTATTAATTAGATAATTATAAACAATTTGATACTAAACATGCCTCAGTTTATAACTGTAAAACCTTATTAATTTGAATTTCTATGATATGTGGTGGAACAATTTGTTATGATTTATTGTAATTTCTACTTTGACTGCCTGAGATAAATATATTTACATAAATTAACTGGTGACATAAAATCTTATAACATATAACAAAACTTTTAATAATAATAATTGTTTTTGACAGTTTCAGTTTATTTATACTGCTAAACTATTGTCTGTAGGATAAACTAAAATTCTATCTAATAATAACAAAACACTTCCATCAAAAATAATTACACTGTTTAACGGTAGTCTGTGTCGCTATTTCTTATGATCACACTCATTACTTTAAAGGTTTGTGTCCCTTTTTCTTTCCTTGATTATAGGCCTATATGATTATAATGAATACAATTTTATTATATGGATTAGGTACTCTTTATTGGGTTTGGATTATTATTCAGGGTAAGTTGATTAGGCCTACTAGGTTTATTTATTTCACTTTTTTCTGTTTACTGCCCTATTCTACTGGGTTATTTCTGGGTTTCTGGATAATATTATATAAGTCAAACCAAATAGTTTTCCTTTAATTTGCTAGCAATTATTATTTCTTGGTTCTTCTCTGGATCGGATTTCACTATTATTTTGTAACATTTTGTTTCATTACAAATTGCCTCCCTTCAGAAGTAATTATTTCTGAACACTTCATTAGGTGTGAGGACATAATTACTTATGTTTCATTTGTGACATTCTGCTGGTTCTTTAAATTGTATTCTACACTGATAGTTTTTTACTTTTCCTGGGTTTTCTGAAAATACATGTTTATACTTCTTATATATTATAATGAGATCTTCTACTTGTTTTACTGTCAAATTATTTGTGCCTTGGTGTCTAAACTCTCTTATCTCCTGTAATTTACTGTTCCACAGGTCTTCATTTGTCATATTATAGATTATTTTTCTGCATTGGGTGTCATTTTTTAAAAAATTTAATTCCCTAACTTTGTGATGGGTACGGTTCAGAGGGGCACCATCGCTTCCTATTAACTCTGCCGTCCACATAACACCTTCTGAGTTCAAGGACACCTTCTCCTTGCTCAAATCAATAATGGCTGAGTATTTCCTCAGCATATCGCATCCGATTAATAATTCGAATGGTAGGCCGATTGCGACCAAACATATAATATTAATTGTAACACCTTTGCTTTCTATTTCCAATGACACTTGTTTTCTCACTGTTTTATTTTGACGCCCAGTGGCACCTATTAAAATAACATTATTGACAGGTAAGGTAGGTATTATATTTTTACTTTGTTTCTGTATTCTCTCCAGTTCAGCGTCATTAATAAGTGATACATTTGCACCAGTATCTATCATTATTCGTGTAGGAATTCCTTCAATTTGAGCGGTTATGTATAAAATTGCATTATGCTGGTTGATTCTACTTGTCACCGTTTCCTCCAACAGTTCTTCTCGAAGATTTTTCAAATAATAATTGTAAATAATAGTAAGATTTTGACTGTCCGTCCTTAAACTTTGGTTGTTGTTATACTTCAAAATTCTTTTATTTTCCATAATTAGTTTTTCATAATTAGTTGGTAGTAATTTGTTATTACTATGTTTTTGAATTTGGTGGTTATTGTACCCAGTAGTTAGTAGCAGTAAGGGGTCGCGAGGGTTTATTACTGCCTCACTCCGTTTAAATTAAGGCTATCATGATTATTTTCCGGGCATGACTGTTGATTTGCCTGGACTGGTGTGCTGGTTCCTGGTTGTTCAACCTCTCGGTTGTCTAATTGTTCACTTCCCCTTGATTCTCGGAAGTCCTCCTGGCTTCTACTTCTGACTCGGTTATAATGGTGACTCATCCCTCTGGGATTTCCTCTTTGATCATAACTGTTATTAAAACTGTTCCTCCGAGGTTGATGGTATCTCCAGTAATCCCCTTCTTCGGCACTGATGTAATTTATTCGGGGTCGGTACGAACGATTATTATTATAATTACCCTGATTATTATTGTTATTAACTCCTGAGTTACTCCTAAATTTATTATAATTTTGGTTTGTTCGGTAGTTATTATAATTATTATTGTTTCTATTACCCGGATGGTAATTTTGATTGGGCCTGTTGTTATCATTATTGTTAATTGGGTTTCGATTGAAGTTTGCTGGTTGGTTATTATTTGGGGTAAAATTTTGGTTGTAATTACGATCGTTGACATAACTATTCCGGTTATTCATGTTATTATATTGATTATGATTCATACCATGGTTATTATTTTTTGAACTGCACTGATCCGTTCGTTGTCTGCTTCTTTTGTAGTAACCCTCGTGTTCATAATTTTCTAATAAGTCAGCCATTGCGTGGACCGTTTTAATCTGGCTTCCCAGGCGTGCTCTGGCAATTCCTGTGTCATAATGGTATGCCATTTTAGTTACTAGGGATTCTTCTGGTATTCTTGGCTCTAGGTGTCTCGCCAAACATACCTTTCCCCAGAAGTAAGTAGTTGGAGATGTACCTCTATTTCCATCATATCTTCCCTGACAAATGTTGTCCCTTATAATATTTTGTATAGCTTCGGACCAGTATTTTTCTTTAAACAGTTTTTTAAATTGATCGTAGTCCACTATCTCATTCCTGGTTGCTGTCCACCAGTTGTCCGTAATCTCCCTAAAATGCTCATCCAACATCTCTCTAATCGAGCTCCAGATAGTTATTCGATGTTTATTAAAATGTTCCTCAATTCTGGCCAGGAATTCCATGGGGTTTCTGCGATAATTTTTGAAATTAATTCCTTCTCTGGTTTCATTTGTGGAAACATGAGTAATATTATTTGGTCTGGTTCTAATTAACTCAATTTCTTCTTGATTTTGGCGTACCTGACCAGTCAAATTATTCACCGTAGTGTTAATATTGTCACACCTTTCTCCGGTTTGTTTCTGTAAATTCACTAAATTTTCTTGTTCCTTTTGTATTCCTTCTATTTGAATACGACTATTTTCTTGGACCTGGTCTATTCTAGTATTTATAACTGCTTTATTTTGTATGATGGTTTCGTTAGCTTTTCTCAATATCTCATTAGTGTCAGCTATTTCTTGCTTCCTTTCCTCATCGATTTTGTCCATCTTCTGGTTAATTGCATCATTGACTTGTTCAATTCTACCATTAATTCTTCTTAAATTCTCTTCATTGATTTGTCTGAACTCTTCCTTCATTTGGTTATTATTTTCACTTATAGTTTGCCTTAAAGTTTCATTAGTACTTTCCTTAATACTATCAATTTTCTCATTTATCTGTTTTAAACTCTCGTTAGTGTCTTCTCTGTTTTGGTCAAATCTCTCCTCCATCTGTTTTATTAAATTTTCACTTATTTTCTCATTTGTTTGTCTGTTATCTTCCTTGATACTATCAATTTTCTCATTTGTTTGTCTGTGATCTTCCTTGATGCTCTTCAAATCTTCCTTCGTTTGTCTGTTATCTTCCTTGATACTATCGAATTTTTCCTCCATTTGTTTTAATAAGTTTTGACTCAAAATTTCATTTTGTTTCTTTGAGTTTTCAGTGAATTCTTCCTTCTGCTTCTTAAAATTGTCATTCGTTTCTTCCTTATTTCTGTCCATTTTTTCACTCATACTATTCATTAACTCCATTAATTTTATAAGATTCGGGTCTCCCCTATCTTCCTTTCTTGCTACCATTTCTACATCCTCCACCGATGTTACTTCTTTCTCTTCCATCCTGACTTCCTTCTCAGCCTCCTTCGTCCGTTTCAATGACGTAGCCCTCTTACGCATCTTTACAATTTCTTGGAACTTATAGCAGTCGCCAGCTAAAAATTAGGAAATTAATTTGCTTGATTCAATTTCTTCACTTAATATTCCCTAATTTCAGCCTCACTAGTTGGTGCGCCAATTTATAATACTACTATATATTACCTTCCTGAAATAATAACTCATGGATATGATTTAATAACATAATGATTTAATCTGTGTAACATAAATTCAATTATTGGAAAATTCCATTCGATACATAAGGTTGTCACAGGGTCGATATTTATCTCAGGATTTATAATTAAATAATTTTAATATATTTCGTGGGAATTCTTGTGGCTGCTACGAAAAGTTCCTTTGCATGTTGATTAATAATAGAGAGTACCTTTACAAACAATATATTACTTATAATCTAAAAATTTACACAAATTATATATTAAGTTACATACAAGTTTTGACGATATTCAATTTGTCCGTCTCAGAAAATAATGTAGTTTATTAATGTGTACAATAAATGTTTTCCTGGTAATCACTGTTTGCTTATATATTTAATTTGGTTGCACTTTAAAATGTTGACTAGTGATTAGTGTTAGTGTAAATTGTTATATTGTCTAGTGGTTGTTCCTTGTTGAAAAAAAAATATTGTCAAATTATACTTTACACATCTAGACGATATTGCTGAAGGGTTCCTGGTTTATTCTGAATATTTTTCTTGATTGTGTGTATTATTAGTTCATAAAAATTGTAGTGGAAGGATTATTATCTTCCATGATGGTCCTTCAGATCTTCTTTCACAAACGGGTTATCTATTTTTATATACTTTTAATTACCTCTAGACACGCACTATTCAACTGCTTTCCATCACAATTAACAATTAAGTGTTATTTCTTCTTTCTTTTTTACCTAACTCATACAAATTTCTTAAATTTTGATTGGTCATTTATGTACA
Source organism: Magicicada septendecula (assembly GCA_034769895.1). Classification (NCBI taxonomy): domain Eukaryota; kingdom Metazoa; phylum Arthropoda; class Insecta; order Hemiptera; family Cicadidae; genus Magicicada; species Magicicada septendecula. Next base: position 331,755,122 of record CM068375.1, on the reverse strand, counting down.
GTTTAAATGTTATAGGATCAACACCCATTACCTACATTATATTTTATAAATTACCTTTAATAGATAATATTATTACTATACTCTAATTATATATGCAATGTTTATACAATTATTAATTAGATAATTATAAACAATTTGATACTAAACATGCCTCAGTTTATAACTGTAAAACCTTATTAATTTGAATTTCTATGATATGTGGTGGAACAATTTGTTATGATTTATTGTAATTTCTACTTTGACTACCTGAGATAAATATATTTACATAAATTAACTGGTGACATAAAATCTTATAACATATAACAAAACTTTTAATAATAATAATTGTTTTTGACAGTTTTAGTTTATTTATACTGCTAAACTATTGTCTGTATGATAAACTAAAGTTCTATCTAATAAAAACAAAACACTTCCATCAAAAATAATTACACTGTTTAACGGTAGTCTGTGTCGCTATTTCTTATGATCACACTCATTACTTTAAAGGTTTGTGTCCCTTTTTCTTTCCTTGATTATAGGCCTATATGATTATAATGAATACAATTTTATTATATGGATTAGGTACTCTTTATTGGGTTTGGATTATTATTCAGGGTAAGTTGATTGGGCCTACTAGGTTTATTTATTTCACTTTTTTCTGTTTACTGCCCTATTCTACTGGGTTATTTCTGGGTTTCTGGATAATATTATATAAGTCAAACCAAATAGTTTTCCTTTAATTTGCTAGAAATTATTATTTCTTGGTTCTTCTCTGGATCGGATTTCACTATTATTTTGTAACATTTTGTTTCATTACAATATATATATATTGGTGAAAAAGATCTTCCCGTCTGGCGTATGTCCCGTTATTCTGAACACTTTAAAGCTTTAACCATCAACAATATACACTCCGCATTTGCCACACACATACACACGAAAAACCACAGTTACACCAACATAGACACTAATCTTGAAATTTTACATTACTTACCCAAAGGTCGAAAACTCAACACAACTGGACAATACGAAATATATAAACACCACACAACACAACCAAACAACATACTTAACGATCAATTACAATATAAATCACCTACACTTTTTGACACAATTATACAAAAAACAAACATTAAGTTGAATCCCCGCGCCAATCCCCTTCCTCCACGCACCAACCCCACTACACCTTCCACACAACAACCGTTACAAAATGATGGCAGTCTGTCTCAAAGCTGAAGAAGGCGAATACGTACGCTGAAACGCGTTCAACGAGAAGATAATAAACAGTAAGTTTCACAAGTAAAAGTTTCATTTTTAGATAAGTGTTAGTGCTGTGAAAGAAGAGATGAATAATCAAGATAACAATATTTCTAACTTTTAATTATCATTATTATTATTAATTATTCTTAACAAAATTATTATAGTTTCTAATGGAACGAATTATCCTATATTTAAGATGTAAAAATAAATATAATAATAATGATAATTAAATGTAGGTACGATTAATTTATAGGCATCGTTTAATAGTCGTAGTTATAAACTGTATAATTTAATGTATTTAAAAATTATAACTCTCAAAATAAACTCAATGGAAAAATGTTATATATATTGAAATTTAATTTTCTTCAATTATTCTGATGCTACTCTATTACACACATATTCATAGCAATTACAAGTTTATTAAATAATAATAAATTATTAACATTATATATTATTATTATAAACAAATATATGAAAAAATCTAGATAAATTAAATTATTTATCTATATTTCATAAATTTTTTTGTCAGTGTGGTGTACTTGAATATAATCACTTTTTTTATTACACAATATCTTATATTTATAGAAAATTTTTCTCGGAATTGTATTTTCTTATTTCAAATCGTTTACGGTAAAATAATTTGTATTTTTATTTTTTTTTTCTTATACGTTATAGGAGCAACAACAAGATGTCGATTCTACAGCAAATTTTTGCTGTATTTGTCAACAGGCAGAATCTATATATATAAAACAAAGTCGGGTTAGTTAACCCATTTATAACTCAAGAACGGCTGGACCGATTTTTATGATCTTTGATTTGTTGGATTTGTCTCCGCCCCGAATAGCAGAATAACTATTAAAACATGGGAAAAATTCACGAAAAAAAAATTTATGAAGAAAATTCATTTTCTCATACATTTTGTATGGAACGGCTTTTTTGATGATATCTCGAGAACGGATTGACTGATTTCGATGAATTTTTTTTTCGTTCGTCTCGGCCTCCAGAAGTTTCCTCGCGCATTGGGAAAGTAAGAAAATCACAAACAATTAAAATCCGTATACAACGCCATCTCTGATACATGACAGAACCAAAAAAAGGAACAAAATGAACATGGCGTTGTATGCTGGTTGACAGCTGATTCAGTTGCGCGGTCCTTTCATTGCATACCATTGAGCTAGCTGTGCAGACCAATTTTCACCAATTTTCATTCAGTTTTCGACCGTTATTACATTTGAATTCGATTCAATTAATTCTCTTCAAACGATTTTTTCTGAAATTCATCAGCGAAAAGTGATTTCAAAGAGATGAGTTCAGTTTGATGAAGTGCACATTGTGAAAGTTATGTCGTTCGTCATTGTGCGCGCATCGACAATCAATACAATCGGTAATTTTGGACTGTGTGTTTAATTTTCCAGGCGAATTCGTTCGTAATTCTGTGGAATTCTATTTTCGATCGTGATTTTCAAACAGTAAGTTGCCTTCGAAGATGTTCACTTTGTGAGGTTATCACATTTGTGATTGTGCGCGCATCGATAATTGCTTCATTATGTAATTTTGAATTGTGTGATCAATTTTCCAATGTTATTTACAATGCCGCGAGCCAGAAGATCTAATCTTTCACAACGAAGCCGTAATGCAATTAGACTTCGGAATATTGCGAATCAATCCACTGCAGATGAACAAGAAATAGCACGAGAAGAGCGCCGCGTTAGTATGGCCCGACTTCATGCTTCACAAACACAAGAACAAAGAGAGGCAGTACGTCAAACGGCAAGTTTGGCAATGAGAAATCGTCGAGCTTATCACACAGATCAACAACGTGATAATCTTCGACGCGCAAGAAGAAATGCTTCAAGTGTTGATTTGAATCGAGTAGCGTTTCAATATGATTGGACAATTGACTACAGCTCGCATCCTTTCGTTCGAATTGGCCCAATGGAGGTTGTGTGCGACCATTGCGGTGCATTGAAGTTCGCTGGAGAAACGCCTGGATTGTGCTGTCTCACTGGCAAGGTGAAATTGCCATTATTGCCTCCGCCACCTGAGCCATTGCATTCATTGCTTCGTGGCGAAACACCAGAATCACGACATTTTCTATCGAACACTCAAAGATACAACGGATGTTTCCAAATGACTTCATTTGGAGCAGACATTATCGAAGGACACGGATTCAATCCAACATTCAAGGTAATTTCTGCTCGAGAGAGTAAACGTTAATTTTCTTTTGGTGTTCATAAATCAGTAATTCTGACTTCGTCTTCGACTTTACAGATCCAAGGCCAAATTCACCATCGAATTGGATCACTGCAACCGCTTGAAGACGCAGAGCATCAATTCATCCAAATTTACTTCATGGGCAATATGGAGGAACAACTTGATCGGCGTCAAACGATCAATACGGCAATGAAAAGAGCAATTCTTCAAGATCTGCAGCAACTACTTCATGAACATCATGCATTGGTTCGGTTGTTAAAAACTTCGTTGGATTGCATGCCAAGTGATGACTACAAAGTCGTGATCAGAGCGGATAAACGACCAGCTGGAACACACGAACGCCAATTCAACGCTCCAACAATAGATGAAGTCGCAATTGTGATTGTTGGTGAAAACTTGGAAACGCGCGATATTGTACTTACACGTCGCGACACTGGACAACTACAACGAATATACTAAACACACCGTTCATACCCTAAGATGCATTGCAATACCCGCTGATGTTTTGGCAAGGAGACGATGGCTATCACTTCAATATCAAAATGATAAATCCATTGAGCGGTGAGTATCGATATCATAATTTTCATTTCAACATGATACTAATTTCACTGATTTCACTGATTTCATTTCAGGTGAGGAAACTACCAAGAAGGTTAGCTCGATGAATTATTACGCATATCGTTTGATGATTCGTCAAAATGCTGACAACTATTTGCTGCGATTTCGTCGATTGCTTCAGCAATATTGCATCGACATGTACGTCAAAATCGAAACGGAGCGCCTCACTTTCATTCGGTTGAACCAAGCCAAACTGCGTTCGGAGGAGTATATTCATTTACGCGATGCAATCAGCACCGAAGGAGATGCAGCTAATGTTGGTCGATTGACTATTCTACCGGCGACGTACATTGGCAGCCCGCGTCATATGCATGAATATGCGCAAGATGCAATGACATATGTTCGTCATTACAGGCGTCCAGATCTATTCATCACCTTTACGTGCAATCCGAAATGGATAGAAATTGTTCAACTGCTGCTCCTCGGACAAACGTCAAGTGATCGGCACGACATCGCCGCACGTGTCTTCAAACAAAAAATCCGGTCGCTGATGAACTACATTGTTAAGCATCACGTCTTTGGGGATACTCGATGCTGGATGTATTCGATTGAATGGCAAAAACGAGGCTTGCCGCATGCACACATTCTTATTTGGTTAGTCGAAAGAATTCGACCAGACCAAATAGATGACATCATATGTGCCGAGATTCCAGATCCCGAAACCGATCCAGACCTGCATGATGTTGTAATTACGAACATGATTCACGGACCGTGTGGCGCCATCAACCCCCAATCACCGTGCATGGTCGACGGCAAGTGTTCCAAGCGTTATCCACGAAATTTGACGGCGGAGACTATCACTGGCAACGATGGTTATCCACTGTATCGGCGTCGATCACCCGATGATAACGGTAGAACTATCACAACGAAAGTGAAAGGAAACCATTTCGTGGTCGACAACACTTGGATTGTTCCGTATTCGCCACTTCTTTCCAAAATATTCAAGGCGCATTACAACGTGGAGTATTGCAATTCAGTGAAGTCCATCAAATACATCTGCAAATATGTTACGAAAGGCAGCGATATGGCGGTTTTTGGCGTTCAAACTCCAAATATCAACGATGAAATCACGCACTATCAAGTTGGTCGATATGTGAGCTGCAATGAGGCGATTTGGCGTATATTCTCATTCCCCATTCATGAACGTCATCCCACTGTTGTACATTTGGCGGTGCATCTGGAGAATGGTCAACGAGTTTATTTCAACGCATCAAATGTTTCTCAACGTGCTGAAACACCTCCAGCGACAACATTGACAAGTTTCTTTTCGATTTGCCAAAGCAATCCGTTTGCACGAACGTTGATCTACTCTGAGATGCCAAGTTATTACACTTGGAACGCTTCATCGACGAAATTTCAACGTCGGAAGCAAGGCGATGCGGTTCCTGATCATCCGGATGTGCGTTCTACTGATGCTCTTGGTCGCATTTACACAGTTCATCCGAAGAATGACGAATGCTTCTACTTGCGGTTGTTGCTGGTGAATGTTCGTGGGCCGACATCATTTGAATCACTTCGAACTGTCAATGGTGTAGTGTGCCCAACATTTCGTGCTGCATGTCAACAGCTCAATTTGCTTGAAAACGATACTCATTGGGACATGACAATTGCTGAAGCAATTGTTTCTGCATCTCCAAGTCAGATACGCACATTATTTGCTATCATTATTTCGACATGCTTCCCATCGAATCCACGTGAACTGTGGAACAAGTACAAGGATGACATGTCAGAAGACATTTTACATCGAATTCGTGTCAGTTCAGGGAATCCCGATCTCGAGGTGAATGAGGAGATACATAACCGGGCTTTGCTTTTGATCGAAGACATGTGTTACCTCATGTGCGGCAGTTTGTTAGTAAAGTTAGGAATGCCAACGCCAAATCGTGGTATGACGACGCTTTCATTCGAGAATTGGAACGTGAACGTGAATACGATCGAGATGCATTAAAGGAATCAGTTCGAACGAATGTACCACTGTTGAACCCCCAACAGAAGGAAGTGTACGATACGTTAATGAAGGCAATTGATGATGGGAATGGTGGCTTATTTTTCCTCGATGCGCCCGGTGGAACTGGAAAGACATTCCTCATGTCATTGATTTTGGCCACTGTTCGTGCGAGATCCGAAATTGCTGTAGCAGTTGCTTCTTCTGGGATAGCGGCCACGTTGCTAGAAGGATGCCTAACGGCTCATTCAGCGTTGAAATTGCCATTAAACCTTCAAACGACTGAAAAACCGACATGCAACATTGCGAAACACTCAGCAATGGCCAAAGTTTTGGTAGCAAGTAAAATCATCATATGGGATGAATGCACAATGGCGCACAAACGCGCATTGGAAGCACTCAATCGAACTATGAAATATCTGCGCAATGACTCAAGATGTTTTGGAGGCGCAAAGATTCTACTGTCTGGCGATTTCCGCCAAACACTACCAGCCATTCCAAGATCGACCGCTGCCGATGAAATAAACGCTTGCCTCAAATCATCGACTCTGTGGCGCTATGTGAAGAAACTTCAGCTGACGACAAACATGCGAGTTGCATTGCTAAACGATCCATCTGCCGAAGATTTCTCCAAGCAATTGCTGACTATCGGTAATGGCCGTGTTCCTGTCGACGGTCGAACGGATTGATTTCGTTTCCGCCGAATTTTTGCAATTTCGTCTCAACGAAGGACGAGTTCATCAACAAAGTGTTCCCGAACATCATTGCTAACCACAAAAATCACAATTGGTTGAGTGAACGAGCAATTATCGCGGCAAAGAACAAAGATGTGGATCACTTAAACTTCACAATTCAAAATCAAATCGTTGGTCCACTGCATTCCTTAAAATCTATCGACACTGTAACAAACGAAGACGAAGCAACCAACTATCCAACTGAATTTTTAAACTCACTGGATCTGCCTGGCTTGCCACCGCACAATTTACAACTGAAGGTTGGCTCGGTAGTCATCATGCTTCGATATCTGAACCAATCAAAACTATGTAACGGAACGCGTTTGGTGGTGAGAAAACTCATGGGCAATGTGATTCACGCGACGATACTCAAAGGAAAGTTCAAAGGTGAGGAAGTTGTCATTCCGAGAATTCCGATGATCCCAACCGATATGCCATTTGAGTTCAAACGAATACAATTTCCGATTCGTCTTGCATTCGCCATGACGATCAAAAAATCACAAGGCCAATTCTTGAGTGTTTGTGGCCTGAATCTATAAAATAAATGTTTCTCTCACGGTCAATTGTACGTAGCATGTTCACGTGTCGGCAAACCATCCGCTTTGTTCGTTCTCGCGCCTGACAACAAAACGAAAAATGTCGTATATCACAAGGTGCTTCAATGAAGGGAATCGACCCGAGTGCAACCCATCCAGCAAATTGTTTAACAGAAAGTAGTGCAACAATGCTACGCGAATCATTTCGATTCGCTTCAATAAAGCAAATGCCTTGCTGCCACGTGAATTGCATTCATTTAAATGTAATTAAAATACATTTCATTTTGATTTTTGTACATTTATTGAACTTAATTCATTTTGAGTACTCATTTTATCTTAATAAAAAACTGAATTTTATTCAGCTACTAAGTTAACACAACATTTATTGATTCTGAGGCGGTACGATGTTCGCCGGGTCAGCTAGTATACAAATACACCAAGTACTTCAAGTCAAATCAACGAAAGATGCAGAGGTGACAAGGGGATTACCAACATTAAAAGCAACTGCAGCAAAACTATAAAACAACCAATTATTGGATTATTTAAATAGTGGTAAAAAAGGTTTACGTCCACTCCAGTTGTAGTAAACGATTTACGGAGCGAAAAAGTGTTTCATCTGAAATGAACAAAATTAATACCGCAAAAAAGTCACTACAAGTCCTCTTAAATCAAAACTACTAAAATCCGAAAATATATCTTTTAATTGGACTGAAAATTGTTTTATCTGTACAAAACAGTTATCCCAAAAAAAATTAAACAATCACAAAATGTGTCCGCTGTAATTTCATATGAAACCAAATTCCATATAATTGATGCCATTAAAAATATGAGAGACGAATCTTCGCGATCTCTTCTTTTAAGAATTAACTCCGTAAACGACTTGAGATCTGTAAATGCAAAATATCATCAGGTTTGTTATAAAGATATTTTGAAGCAAAACATTAAACCAGAAAAACAATTGATCCAAGAATTATTAAGACTGATAAGGCCATGAAAAAAATAATAAATCATATTAATAAACATCCTGATTATCAATTTTCCCTGGCCGAATTAATGAACGTTGTAGCCGATGACCCTCCGCATCTTCAAACTATTAAAAATCGATTACAAAAATATTATGGAGATGATTTGGTTATTTCAAGTTATCAAGGCCTATCTACTCTTCTATGTTAAAACAAAAAAAAAAAACACCATGAAGACATCATTCAAGATTTAAATAAAAATGAATAAATATAAATATAAGTGTAAATTAATAAATTTCCAATAATTGATAAACAATTTTGTTTTTTAATTGTAAATATTAATTTAATATCTTCCCTACATCTATTCTGTTAACATATCCATAATCAGGTACTTCGGAAACTCTTCAGTAACATTTTTACATCGAAAATAAAGTTAAAATAGAAAACTTATGAATTTTTTGAAAATTTTGAATTTTGAGTTTAAACATTTTTTTACCCCCTCCTAATTTTTCTGATTTTAAATTATATATAAAAACAAACATTTAAAACAAAATATCATTGAAATCAAAGCTGTTTCTGAGGATTCAGGAGTTTCGTCGAGTTTTAAGCTTCATTGACTCGACTATACCCTGATCTGGAAAAAAAATTTTTTTAAAATAATATTCTTCGGTTTTTTTTTTAAATAAGAGTCTATTATTATTTCATCATAACCGTTATTTTCTACTATGGCTTGTATAATATCTACTTCTGTATTGAAATTCTCTTTGAATAAAGGAACTATACGGAGACGATTAACCATTGCATGAAAACTGCTTAATTTTATGTGCCATGACGGGGGGATTGTTTATCTATAACGGTATCTGTAAAAGTAGGTCTTCTATATATCTGAAAAGTAAGATTATTTTGTTACCTAGGAATGGTGAGATAAAAAAAATTAAACTTTTCATATCTTTTGTTTCAAGTGTAAATTGCACAGTACTATAAAAGGAATTAATATAATCTAAGAACATATAGAGCTGTCTATCTGTTCCTGTCCAGTTACAAAATATATCATCAACATATCTTTTGCAATGAAAAAAATATTTTATGTGGTAATTATTGGATGTAAAAATGTTTTCTTCCAACAATGTCATAAAGATTTCACTTAATAAAGGTGATAAAGGAGAGCCCATAGGTAAGCCATTTAATTGATTATAGATTTTATTATTAAACTGGAAATAATTTTGTCATATGCAAATATCTAAGGCCAAGAATAATTTATTTTCCTGGTCACTATTTAAGTTTAAAGTATTTTGTACATGTGAAGAACAGATAGACAGCAGAACATCTACATGTATACACGGAAATAAATTTTATTAAACATCAAATGTAAACACAGTACACGGTAAACACGGTAAACATCAGTGGTAAACATATATTTTTTATATTATTAAGTAATTGTGAAGTGTTTTTAATAGCATACTTTGGTATGAAGTTAATATATTTTGGAAGTAATTCGTTAAGATTTTTACAGACTTTATATGCAGGTTGTAATATAATTAAAATATTACAAATATAAAAATAAAAATAAAAATTATGAACGTTTTAATAAGCTCCACGTTGGAAACGCCAATTTGTAATATTATTATAAATATTACAAATATAAAAATAAAAATTTATATATGATATATATATATATATGTAGAGATATATTGTGTGTGTATCTTTGGTGATAACAAGGGTATTGTACTCTTCCTTTAGCCCCACTAGTTGGGCAAGTCAATTTGTAATACAATTACAAATATTACAAATAGAAATAAAAATATAATTGAAATTGAAATATGTGTTGGTACGTATTGATATTTTGTCTTGTTTATCACTGGATCAGTCTGACTCCTTAAAGTCTCATTGGTTAGGCTAGTCAAATGGTAATATAATTTCAAGTGTAATAAAAAAACAAAATATAAAGATATTGATGATAAGAAAATGTTATAACTAAGTGTGTTGGATTGATAAATAATAAATACATCAAACTTTAAAACTTTTGCAAATATTTTTTCTTGTGCTTGTATCGAATTTGACTGAATAACTTAATTTAATTAATTGATAATTAATTAATTATTTGAGTTTGTAAATTCCTCCTATATCTATTCTCTCAATGTGAATTATGTTTTTGCTTAATAAAAAATAATAATAACATTAATAGTAGAAATAAAAACAATGCTGGTAACTGAATACTGATTTGCGTTTATTCATTCAAAATTGTGCGCCAGTCAAACTGCGCATGTCCCAGGCACTGGCTAATATTCGCCACAGTCGGCAGTGAGAAAGATTAACAAATATATTTTTTACAAGTTTAAATTTATGGTTCTTTTAACGAGTCGAAATGGTCAGAGGGCAAGGAACAAGATACATTTAACAGGTATTCTTAAACTAAATGTTAACATCTGAAATAGAACAGAATTATTATTACAATTGTCAATTAGAAAGAAATTATTTAAAATTCGAACCAAGTCGAAGAAATGATGTCACTCTGCTCCAGTCAGCACTGGTCCGTCTTCTTTATAGAAATTCAGCAATGGCCGCCGTCTGCTTGGTTTTAATCTGCTATGACGCCGTTGGAATTGAAGATCTTCTCCCACAGAAATAAAACGATGTTCCCTTTTCCTGCGAAGTGGTGTTGTTCCAAAATATAGTGTTGAATGTCCCCTCGTCGTCTGCGATGTCGAATTCTGGATGGATCTCTTGTGTAGTGTAGTGTACAAATATGCGTGTTGGTTTTGTGAATTCGTTCCAAAATTGTTCAAAATGGCTGTCGATTTCTGGTGTTACGTTTTTATGGTGTTATTCTGTGTTTTTGGAAACTTGTGAAGTGTTAGACATAGATAGATAATATTATTTCACTTGTTAGTTCATCTCCGTTACACGCCACATAACCACACTTGGTTTTAATATAAATTATTTGGTTTTCAAAACTCCACTAATACATTTTTCAACTGTTCAGCTTTGCGATTAACAATAGACTAAACGACGCAACGTCGTCGTTTTAGGGCAATTTGTGGTATGTCTTTTTCCTCTTCATATTGTTTAATTATAAAATATCTGTCTAAGACTTGTTTCACTATCTAACTATACATAACAAGTTTTCTTATTTTTTACTGTATTTCCAATATTTCTTAATTTTACATGAATCTAACTATTCAGTAATATTGATTACTTAATTTTACATCTTTTGATCTATAGCTGGGTTTGTTTCAAACTCATTTAAGCCCAAAAATTACAATTTTGCATAATAATTGCATGTCTCATATTTTGTACAAATTCAGTGTTTTAAAGGTTTTTATTTGTTTTTTCGGTATAATATTTCCATGGAATACACCTAATGACTCCGTAATTACTTTGCTGTTAGTAATTTGGTTATTAAAACATTTCAATATTGATTAATTTGCTGTTTAGTCTGATTTGATTACTATCATAAGCCTATTTTTGACTGTTTCCCAAAAGAAGTTAGTTTTCTTTCTTTTGTCATTCTATTTGCTATTAACTGTATCTGTATTAATTATATTTTCAATTTCTGTATTGTATGTATTGAATTCTATTCCTATTACATAGATTAATTCTTTGATAGATAGTTTTTTTTTGGTTTATAGGCCATTCTGTGTTTACAAACCTAGTGTCTTGGTGGGTCTGTTTGTACATTATACATGGTTTACTGATTTGAATAAAACTATTACATTTTTATGCCCTACTTGCCTCTCTGACTTACACAATGGAAAATTAAATGACATGATTTTAATTACAATAGAATATCTTGTATCTACTAAACTTTCTTTATACTAATAACATCATTGAACCATAACATGAACATCTTATGCCTAATTTTAACAAAAACATCTTATTCCTATTATTTTTTCCTGTATCATCAAATGATAACAACATAGCTTATCCTAGACATAATTTAATTAGAAAACATAAAAAACTCCTATTACTAGTAACACTGTCAGTCACTAACTGTCTTGTGTATGTCTTATTCTTATGAAAACACTTTAACTGTGATAAAAAAAATCTCGTGTATCTATTTACACCTTACATCTAAAAATATTATTTAATTAATAATAAATAATAAACATCTTAATATTAGGCATACCTTCAGTTATAAACTGTCCTTTGGTATTTTTGTCCTCACCATTTATTTAGTTATAATTAAAGAAAACATTTTATATGTAATAGTCCTTCTTATATCTAATTTAAAACTCTTATTACTAGTAATGTTGTCAGTCCTTGGACTGTCTTTCATTTCAATGGTTTTATTATTATTATTCTACACTCATGGTAGTCTTTTTATAATACTTAAAACTTCATTGAAGATTTTTTCATAGATTTTTTAACTATGTTTCTCACTGTACACTCTGTAGTTTCTTAATTTTGTTATCTCACTTCACCTTATTGTATTCTACACTCTGGTAGTTTTTTTTTTTTTTTTTAGTGAGTTCTACCCTATGGTAGTCTCCTTTGACATATTTTTTGACATGTTACACTTACAACTAATATACAATTTGTTTTTATAGTATTGTATCTTGTAACTTGTTTGGGGTTTACCTATATCGGTTTCAATTTTGTCTCATGGTATTTATTATATGATTAACATTTTGTTTTGGCATATCTCTTTCTGTTTCTGGTCTCTGTTGGAATCTTGATATGTTTCGTCCCTTCTTCGAATATCACATTAGTAGTTTCCTTATTAAAATGGTTTCATGACAGATTATTTCCTTTTTTTATGGTCCTTCCCTTTTTGTACTGCTTCCCCAATCTACTGGGTATACTGCTGGTTTAACTGGTTTTTTCATAGTAGGTTATTTTAATTAATGGTTTTCTTTATTATCTTCCATTTTTATTAACATTTTATAGACTTAATTATACAGTTTCTAGTGTAATCCTTAAACAATTTATTCTTCTCACTCACTATGGAACTTTCTCTTTTATTCATGTAACATTAATTCAAATGTTTAGTGTGATAATTTTGTTATGTTACATATGCTCTCCTGTGAAAGTGATTAGTTCAGATCATACTCTGTATGGATGAAATAATTACTACTAATTCTTTTGTATTTATATTTCTCCGTGATTACATGTTTTCACTTTATATACCTTCTTTTTCCACCATTGCTTCCTCTCAGCTGATGTGTATCTCCTTCATTAGTTTCTTTTTTCATTGATAAGTGATCTTCAATCTTGTGTATAACATTATCATTTTATATTCCTTCTTATTTGGTGCTTCCTCACCAGTATGTTTACTCCCTAACATTCCCTAACAAATTAATTGGAACAGTTCAGAGTGGCACTTTTGGCTTCAATCCCTGCTGTCGAATACTTCAATTGAGTCCAGAGGTATTATCATCTCTGCTCAACACATAAGACTGATGGCATTTTCTACATCCAGTCATAAAAATAAATAAACAGTAAAAGCAGTCATTTTTGACTAAAATAAACATCTTTAGATTCTTCACTTCATAATACGTTATATTAATTAATACTTTTATACACTTGACTCTTCTTCTCTCTTAAAGCTTATTCCATATTAGGTGGTTTAGGTATGTGGTATCATATACATTTCATCATGTTTACATAGTAAGTAGTATTTATATTTACTCTTTCTACCATCTGGTATCCATTGAGTTACTTTTATTGCTCATGGTATAACATGAATTAATTCTTTATCACTTTCACTATAACAGTGGTTGTTGTAACAGCATTATCATTATTAGTATCAGGTTTTTGTTTTTTGGTTTCTGGTCTCACTATTTGGTCTTTAGTGAGCTGGTCCTTCTTCATTGTTCCATTTTTATTAAATTATTTTCTTTGTGAGTTTGGTTAATTTGTTCGATTAAGTCATATGACATTCTGGTTTCCTTTCTCCCTTAGAATTTTGTATCTCTTTCTTACAAAATCTTTTTTCATATTTCAGAGTTATTTCCCATCATTTGTATGAGTAATGATGTGAGTTTACTGTCTTTTAATTTTAGACATTTTTATTCAACTACATTCTTTCTTGTTCATAGTTGTTTTTCAAATATTTTGGTATAAGTTGTACTTATTATTGTTTTGAATTTTGAAATTATTATTCCTCAAAATTCTTTTTGCATTCATAATAGTCTTTGAATTGTTTGTGTAAGTGGTACTTACTAATTATCTTGAATTTGGACAATTATTATCTGCTTCCAAATTCTTTTTACTTGCATAATAGTCTTTGAATATTTGTGTAGCTTGTACTTACTATTGCTTTTGAATTTTGAAGCTTATTATGTTCAAAATTCCTTTTATTTATTCACAATAATGTTTTAAATGTTTTGTGTAAGTTGTGCTTACTGATTTTGGAATTTGGTAATTATTTATTTATCAAAATTCTTTTTTTTTTTTGTTCACAATATTCTTTCTGATACTTGGTATAAGATGTTCTTACTATATTTTTGAATTTTGTAATTATTATCTTTATCAAAATTCTTTTTGTATCATTCACAATTGTTCGAATATTTGGTGTAAGTTGTACTTACGATATTTTTGAATTTGGTAATTATATTCTTATCACAATTCTTATTTTGTTCACAATATTCTTTCTGATACTTGGTGTAAGATGTTCTTACTATATTTTTGAATTTTGTAATTATATTTTTTATCAAAATTCTTTTCGTATCATTCACAATTGTTCGAATATTTGGTGTAAGTTGTACTTACGATATTTTTGAATTTGGTAATTATTATCAAAATTCACAATTTCTCCATTCTAGTTTTAACTCACAATTATGAGTCCTCCAAATATTTTTTAATGGATAACTGATTATAAGTTCCTTTTACTTTATTCGAAATGATATCCTTTAGTACATATGTATTGTTATTATTGTTTTTAACAATCAGGTATGGGCCGGTATACAGCAGTAATAACTTTCTGGTAATGCCTTCCAAAGTACTGGGTAATTCCCTGTTTTTTAGCAGTACCTTTTCTCCGACTTCATATCTTATTATTTTCTTAACAGCCTTTTGATATTTGTTCTTGCGCCTTTCCTGGTCTTCAGCCAATTTATTGTAGAATCTGATTCGATTGAATTTGTATTCTTGACTCCTGGGGAACTCTATTATGTCTTGTATTTCTCTCGGAGGTGGTCTTTCAAACATTGCCGTGTATGGCGTGGTACCAATAGCGGTGTGATATGACAAATTAATGAATTCTTCAGTCGCTAATAAATATTCTTGCCACTTCTTTTGTTGATTATAGCAATAAGTCCTTAATATTCTTCCGACCTCTCGCAGTACCCTCTCCGCTGGATTGCTGCTGGGGTGGTAGACAGACGTCTTGTATGTCTTAATGCCCAATGTATTCAGAGTGTTTCTCCACCGCCAACCCTTAAATTGCGTTCCATGGTCGGTGATTATGGATGTCGGGCTTCCTACCTCTGGAATGTAATGATTTGTTATTATTCCTAGAGTCTTCAGAGTGGTGGCTCTGTTCACAGGGTATAGTTTTGTAAATTTTGTAAAATGATCCATCATAATAACAATATACTTGTATCGATGGCGTCCGCCACTGCGGGGAAATGGACCACATATGTCCAGAAAGACCTTTTCCAGTTTGGCTTGTGAGGTAATTGGTATCATCATACCTTCCTTTCTCTCATTGTTGGTTTTCACCAATTGACATATCATACAGGTTTTAAGGTAGTTTCTAGTTTTTCTATTGATACTTTTTATGTGACAATTCTCTTCTATTGCCTTGATCACCTTCATGGCTCCCATGTGACCGTATCGTAGGTGATAGTCCAGGATGATATCCTTTTCGATTGTAGTAGGGATCATTATCTTCCAAACGTCTTCGTCAAGGGATGTCTTGATGAATAAAATCCCATTATGTATACAATAAAATTTGTTTATTGTGTCATCTTGGTTGGAGAGACGAAGTTTAATAGAGTTTAACTTCGGGTCGGACTGCTGGTGTTTGCTGATGTCCTGCACTATCTTCTCTAAATCAGCTCTGTCCTTAATGATGTTATAGATTTTCAAAATGCTCTCCTTTTCGCCTTCGAATGTTTGTTCTTCTAGATTCACTCTTGACAATACGTCGGCTACTACATTTTTACTTCCAGGAACATACTCCCACTGTATATCATATTCCTGTAGGGCGAGTACCCATCTGGTCAATCTACCATGGCTTAATTTGCACCTTCTTAGAAATGATATTGACTTGTGATCTGTTCGGACGGTCACCGGATATCCGAGGATATACGTCCGAAACTTCCCGCAGGCAAAGACTACACTTAGCAGTTCTTTTTCCGTCACATTATAGTTCTTCTCACACTGGTTAAGGGTTCTGCTAGCAAAGCTCACTACTAGATGGTTTCCACTTTCATCTTCTTGGTACAGTGTTGAACCCAAGCTAATATTACTAGCGTCACAGTTTAGAAAGAAGGGTCGGTTAAAATCTGGATGGTTGAGCATTACTGCATCTAAGAATTTCTCTTTAATTGATTTGAAGGTCTCGTCTTGTTCTTGACCCCATCGCCATTTATTCTTGGACGATAACTGGTACTGAAACTGGGCTGTTAGTTCGGAATAATTATTCTGGAACTTCCTATAATAGTTACATAGGCCCAAAAATGATTGTAGTTGCCTTCTGTTTTTTGGTGTAGGGAATCGTTGTATGGCGTCTACCTTTTCTGCTGATGGTGTTATTCCTTGACTGTTTAGCTGGAAACCCAGGAATTGAACTTCTTTAGCTATAAGCTTGGACTTGTCCAGTTTAAGGGTGACATTATTTTCAGCAAGCTTCTTCAAAACATACTCCACACGATAACAGTGTTCCTCCCAGCTGCTTGATGTTATTAGGAGATCATCAACATAGACAGTTGTGAATTGGAGCGCTTCTGGTCCTAGTATATGATCCATACAGGCGACAAAAACAGCTACTGAATTAACCAACCCGAAGGGCAATCTCTTAAACTGATAATTGCGCCCTTCGAAGATGAACGCCATGTATTGCCGGCTTGCTGGGTGCAACTCCACTTGCCAATAGCCGCATACCGTATCCCAAGTGGTAATGAATCGTGTTCCGTGGAACCTCTTCAAAATTTCATCAATTTCGCCAGGTGAGGTACGATCGTTTATTATCATCTTATTTATCTCCCGAGCGTCAAGGCAAAGTCTTACCTTCCCATTTTTCTTTTGTATGGCCACAATTGGGCTAGTGTATGGCGATTGACTGCTCTCGATGATATCTCTACGGATCATATTCTGGATCTCTGATCGTACGGCTTCTTTCAAAGATTGTGCTATTGGGTATGACTTTCGGTTGAATTCTACCGGTTCTCTGAATCGTATTGAGCATTGGTAGTTCCGGATCTTTCCAGGTTCGTCAGAAAATACAGCTCGATATTTGTCATATATTTCTACCAATTGATTCCGCTGGTCTTCCGTTAGTTGCTCGTTAGTATTGTGGCACTGGAAGTTACGTATCTCTTGGATCTTTTGTTTCCATAGGTCTTCCTCCGAATCTTGATGTACTGGCTTATTGTTTGTTGAGTGGTTAGATAAGTAATTCACCTTATTTTGGTGGTCGAGAAGTCGTTTGGAGTCTAAAGTCTTGTTATCAGTTAAATTGGCTATCCAGGTTGAACCTTCAGCAAAGAGTGATACCTTTCCTCGGCACAAGTCGATAATTGCTGAGTTTCGGCGCAATATGTCGCATCCTATCATGATGTTGAAAGGTAATCCGGCTGCAACAAGAAATATCATATCCACACTAATGCCCTGACTTTTGACATTGAGGGATACCTGCTTTCTTATGGTCTTGTTCTGTCGGCCGGTAGCTCCTACAAGTACAATGTTATTAATAGGTAGTACCGGTAAGTTTTTATGGCATTCCTGCTGTATCCGGTCCAATTCATTTCGATTTATTATGGAGACATTGGCTCCAGTGTCTATCATTATAGGAACAGAAATACCTTCAATTTCTGCGATTATGTATATTATTTCATTATCATTATTTTTAATATTAAGCTCACTTTCTTCTAATAGGTCCTTACGGATATCCTTTAAATAATTGCTGTATATTATGGTAAAATTTTTTCTGTTTTTCTTCACATTCATACCTACTTGATTAAACCCAGCAGATTGGAGCAGTAAAGGGTTATTGGATTTTATTACTGCCTCCGTTCGTTTAAATGTTCCGCTTCGTTACGGATCAGGCCGTTGGAAGCGTCAGCTTGAAGTCCTGAGGCTGTTTCGTTTGGTTCTGCTCGATCGTCTGGTTGGGCTTCTGTTACAGGTAGTCTGCGCTGATTATCCAAGCTGGAACTACGTCTGGGCTCGTACTCTCTGTACCGATTACTTCCCTGGCTCCCTTGGAAAGTCTCGTACTCGTAGTATCGGCTCCTTCTTTGAGGCTGGTACCTCCTCTGTCCACTGCCTTCTGCTCGGATGTAGTTGACATTAGGTCGATATGCCCTGTAATTGTGGTTACCTCCACTTGGGTAATTTCGGTTATAATTACCATGATAATTATTATTATTAGAAAGGTTGGGGTTCCTCTGACCATTTTGAACATAGTTACTATTATGATTATAATAACCGTTGTTATTTTGGGGACGGCTATTATTATTATTATTATTGTTGTTGTGGTTGTTGTTATTATTATTATTCATACGAGGAATATTACTATTATTATTATTATGGTTAAGCCTCGGCAAAGTATTGTTATTTCTAGGGTTATAATTGTACTCGGCATTTTTCCGATTTGCGGAATTATAATTGTTATTATTACCCACATTCTGCCGATTATTATTATTATTCAAATTATTGTTGTTATTCCTTGGTTCCGGCTTTTCATACCTCCTGCGACTTTGACGGTAATAGTCTTCGTGCTCGTACATCTCTAAAAGCTCGGTCATGGCTTGCACCGTTTTTATTTGACTATTTCGTCTGGCTCTGATAATATCCTCCTCGTAGTGGTATGAGAGTTTGCTGACCAGGCATTCTTCCGGTATTCGGGGCTCTAGATGTTTGGCCACGCACACCTTTCCTAAAAAGTACCCCGTTAAAGTTTGGTTTCCATATGGGTTGTACTTCCCATGGCATATCCCGTCTCTGGCGATATTTTGCGTTGATTCCGACCAATATTTGGCTTTGAATAGCCTTCTGAATTGTTGATAGTCGGTCACCTCGTCTCTTATTGCCATCCACCAATTGTCTGCTATTTCCTTGAACGATTCGTCCAGCACCTCTTTGTTCTCCCTCCAGCGATTACCTCTGTGTTTGGCAAAGTATTCCTCAATTCTTGCTAGGAATTCCATGGGTTTATTTTTATAAAACCTGAAGTTAATCCCTTCACGATTTTCACTGTTGGGACAACTGGTAATGGTTGTCGGTCGACTATGGAATAGGTCTATATCGGTCTGGTTCTGTCGTACCTGACTGTTGATACTGGTCACCGCAGCTTCTATGCCGTCACATTTTTCTGTGAATCGGTCCTGCACTCGCTCCCAGTCTTCCCGTGTTTCCTTTAGTTTTTCCTCCAATGTCTTCCTAGTTGTTTCTTCGATGTTGTTAACCTTTGTATTTATTTCTGTTCTGATACTCCGTACTTCTTGTTCGGTTTGACTCCATTTTTCGTCAGCTCTGGTAACCCTTTGTTCGATTACCGTTATTTCCTCTTCTACTTTCTTGCTGATTGTCTCATTGTTTTCAGCTATCTTCTGGCTCAATTCTTCCTTCAATATTTCCATTCTTCCGTCTAACCGGTTCATGTTCTCTTGGTTTGTCTCCTTCAATTCTTCTCTCAATTGCTGACTATTGCTTTCCATTTTCTGATTTGTTTCTTCCATCCTCCTGTTAGTTTCTTCCAGTTTTTGGCTTATCTGGGTTAATTCCTCTTTCGACTGTTTATTGTCAGTCTTTATTTCCTCCATTTTCTCCTCAATTTTCTGAATATTTTCTTCCATCTTCTCTTCTATCTTCTTACTGTTTGCTTCCATCTTCTCCTCCATCTTCTTGCTAGTATCTCCAATTTTATTACCCAACTCTTCCTTCAATCGTTGGTTATCACTTTTCATTTCCTTATTATTTTCTTCCATTTTATCCTCCATCTTCTTACTGTTTTCCTCGATTTTCTTGTTGGTATCTCCGATTTTATTACCCAATTCTTCTTTGGTCGTTTTAAATTCTCGGAGTAACATCTCCATCATTTGATCAAGTTTTGTATTTTCCTTTGCGGTGGATTCCTCCGGCTGTTCCTTCTGTGGTGCCGGCTTATTTGGTTCTGCTGGCGGTAACATTAACTCCACATCTTCCACTGGTGTCGCTTCTTTATCCTCCATGTTTATCTCCTGCTCGGCCTCCATAGCCCTTTTTCTTGATGTAGCTCTCCTGTGCATCTCGCTCCCTCTTCCGACCTGTTGATCGTTGCCAAGCTAAAAATAGGAAATTGGACAATCGTCCTTATTTTACAACACTATTACTTCCTATTTAAAGCCCCTTAAGTTGGACGCCAATTTGTAATATAATTAAAATATTACAAATATAAAAATAAAAATAAAAATTATGAACGTTTTAATAAGCTCCACGTTGGAAACGCCAATTTGTAATATTATTATAAATATTACAAATATAAAAATAAAAATTTATATATGATATATATATATGTAGAGATATATTGTGTGTGTATCTTTGGTGATAACAAGGGTATTGTACTCTTCCTTTAGCCCCACTAGTTGGGCAAGTCAATTTGTAATACAATTACAAATATTACAAATAGAAATAAAAATATAATTGAAATTGAAATATGTGATATATAGGCACACATATTTGACTTTGGCCCCACGTTGGGCGCCAATTTGTAATATAATAGGCAAATATTACAAATATAAAAATAAAAATATTACAAATATAATTGAATTATGTGTGTGTATCTTTGGTGATAACACTGGGTCAGTCTGACTCCTTAAAGTCCCACTGTTAGGCTAGTCAAATTGTAATATAATTTCAAGTGTAATAATAAACAAAATATAAAGATATTGATGATAAGAATATGTTATAATTAGGTGTGTTTGATTGATAAATAATAAATACATCAAACTTTAAAATTTTTGCAAATATTTTTTCTTGTGCTTGTATCGAATTTGACTGAATAATTTAATTTAATTAATTGATAATTAATTAATTATTTGAGGTTGTAATTTCCTCCTATATCTATTCTCTCAAGGTGAATTATGGTCTTGCTTAATAAAAAATAATAATAACATTAATGGTAGAAATAAAAACAATGCTGGTAACTGAATACTGATTTGCGTTTATTCATTCAAAATTGTGCGCCAGTCAGACTGCGCATGTCCCAGGCACTGGCTAATATTCGCCACAGTCGGCAATGAGAAAAATCAACAAATATATTTTTTACAAGTTTAAATTTATGGTTCTTTTAACGAGTCGAAATGGTCAGAGGGCAAGGAACAAGATACATTTAACAGGTATTCTTAAACGAAATGTTAACATCTGAAATAGAACAGAATTATTATTACAATTGTCAATTAGAAAGAAATTATTTAAAATTTCGAACCAAGTCGAAGAAATGATGTCACTTTGCTTTTGATCGAAGACATGTGTTACCTCATGTGCGGCAGTTTGTTAGTAAAGTTAGGAATGCCAACGCCAAATCGTGGTATGACGACGCTTTCATTCGAGAATTGGAACGTGAACGTGAATACGATCGAGATGCATTAAAGGAATCAGTTCGAACGAATGTACCACTGTTGAACCCCCAACAGAAGGAAGTGTACGATACGTTAATGAAGGCAATTGATGATGGGAATGGTGGCTTATTTTTCCTCGATGCGCCCGGTGGAACTGGAAAGACATTCCTCATGTCATTGATTTTGGCCACTGTTCGTGCGAGATCCGAAATTGCTGTAGCAGTTGCTTCTTCTGGGATAGCGGCCACGTTGCTAGAAGGATGCCTAACGGCTCATTCAGCGTTGAAATTGCCATTAAACCTTCAAACGACTGAAAAACCGACATGCAACATTGCGAAACACTCAGCAATGGCCAAAGTTTTGGTAGCAAGTAAAATCATCATATGGGATGAATGCACAATGGCGCACAAACGCGCATTGGAAGCACTCAATCGAACTATGAAATATCTGCGCAATGACTCAAGATGTTTTGGAGGCGCAAAGATTCTACTGTCTGGCGATTTCCGCCAAACACTACCAGCCATTCCAAGATCGACCGCTGCCGATGAAATAAACGCTTGCCTCAAATCATCGACTCTGTGGCGCTATGTGAAGAAACTTCAGCTGACGACAAACATGCGAGTTGCATTGCTAAACGATCCATCTGCCGAAGATTTCTCCAAGCAATTGCTGACTATCGGTAATGGCCGTGTTCCTGTCGACGGTCGAACGGATTGATTTCGTTTCCGCCGAATTTTTGCAATTTCGTCTCAACGAAGGACGAGTTCATCAACAAAGTGTTCCCGAACATCATTGCTAACCACAAAAATCACAATTGGTTGAGTGAACGAGCAATTATCGCGGCAAAGAACAAAGATGTGGATCACTTAAACTTCACAATTCAAAATCAAATCGTTGGTCCAAGGCATTCCTTAAAATCTATCGACACTGTAACAAACGAAGACGAAGCAACCAACTATCCAACTGAATTTTTAAACTCACTGGATCTGCCTGGCTTGCCACCGCACAATTTACAACTGAAGGTTGGCTCGGTAGTCATCATGCTTCGAAATCTGAACCAATCAAAACTATGTAACGGAACGCGTTTGGTGGTGAGAAAACTCATGGGCAATGTGATTCACGCGACGATACTCAAAGGAAAGTTCAAAGGTGAGGAAGTTGTCATTCCGAGAATTCCGATGATCCCAACCGATATGCCATTTGAGTTCAAACGAATACAATTTCCGATTCGTCTTGCATTCGCCATGACGATCAAAAAATCACAAGGCCAATTCTTGAGTGTTTGTGGCCTGAATCTATAAAATAAATGTTTCTCTCACGGTCAATTGTACGTAGCATGTTCACGTGTCGGCAAACCATCCGCTTTGTTCGTTCTCGCGCCTGACAACAAAACGAAAAATGTCGTATATCACAAGGTGCTTCAATGAAGGGAATCGACCCGAGTGCAACCCATCCAGCAAATTGTTTAACAGAAAGTAGTGCAACAATGCTACGCGAATCATTTCGATTCGCTTCAATAAAGCAAATGCCTTGCTGCCACGTGAATTGCATTCATTTAAATGTAATTAAAATACATTTCATTTTGATTTTTGTACATTTATTGAACTTAATTCATTTTGAGTACTCATTTTATCTTAATAAAAAACTGAATTTTATTCAGCTACTAAGTTAACACAACATTTATTGATTCTGAGGCGGTACGATGTTCGCCGGGTCAGCTAGTATACAAATACACCAAGTACTTCAAGTCAAATCAACGAAAGATGCAGAGGTGACAAGGGGATTACCAACATTAAAAGCAACTGCAGCAAAACTATAAAACAACCAATTATTGGATTATTTAAATAGTGGTAAAAAAGGTTTACGTCCACTCCAGTTGTAGTAAACGATTTACGGAGCGAAAAAGTGTTTCATCTGAAATGAACAAAATTAATACCGCAAAAAAGTCACTACAAGTCCTCTTAAATCAAAACTACGAAAATCCGAAAATATATCTTTTAATTGGACTGAAAATTGTTTTATCTGTACAAAACAGTTATCCCAAAAAAAATTAAACAATCACAAAATGTGTCCGCTGTAATTTCATATGAAACCAAATTCCATATAATTGATGCCATTAAAAATATGAGAGACGAATCTTCGCGATCTCTTCTTTTAAGAATTAACTCCGTAAACGACTTGAGATCTGTAAATGCAAAATATCATCAGGTTTGTTATAAAGATATTTTGAAGCAAAACATTAAACCAGAAAAACAATTGATCCAAGAATTATTAAGACTGATAAGGCCATGAAAAAAATAATAAATCATATTAATAAACATCCTGATTATCAATTTTCCCTGGCCGAATTAATGAACGTTGTAGCCGATGACCCTCCGCATCTTCAAACTATTAAAAATCGATTACAAAAATATTATGGAGATGATTTGGTTATTTCAAGTTATCAAGGCCTATCTACTCTTCTATGTTAAAACAAAAAAAAAAAACACCATGAAGACATCATTCAAGATTTAAATAAAAATGAATAAATATAAATATAAGTGTAAATTAATAAATTTCCAATAATTGATAAACAATTTTGTTTTTTAATTGTAAATATTAATTTAATATCTTCCCTACATCTATTCTGTTAACATATCCATAATCAGGTACTTCGGAAACTCTTCAGTAACATTTTTACATCGAAAATAAAGTTAAAATAGAAAACTTATGAATTTTTTGAAAATTTTTAATTTTGAGTTTAAACATTTTTTTACCCCCTCCTAATTTTTCTGATTTTAAATTATATATAAAAACAAACATTTAAAACAAAATATCATTGAAATCAAAGCTGTTTCTGAGGATTCAGGAGTTTCGTCGAGTTTTAAGCTTGATTGACTCGACTATACCCTGATCTGGCTCTGTGGAAAAAAAATTCTTTTAAAATAATATTTTTCGTTTTTTTTTTTAAATAAGAGTCTATTATTATTTCATCATAACCGTTATTTTCTACTATGGCTTGTATAATATCTACTTTTGTATTGAAATTCTCTTTGAATAAAGGAACTATAAGGAGACGATTAACCATTGCATGAAAACTGCTTAATTTTATGTGCCATGACGGGGGGATTGTTTATCTATAACGGTATCTGTAAAAGTAGGTCTTCTATATATCTGAAAAGTAAGATTATTTTGTTACCTAGGAGTGGTGAGATAAAAAAAAATTAAACTTTTCATATCTTTTGTTTCAAGTGTAAATTGCACAGTACTATAAAAGGAATTAATATAATCTAAGAACATATAGAGCTGTCTATCTGTTCCTGTCCAGTTACAAAATATATCATCAACATATCTTTTGCAATGAAAAAAATATTTTATGTGGTAATTATTGGATGTAAAAATGTTTTCTTCCAACAATGTCATAAAGATTTCACTTAATAAAGGTGATAAAGGAGAGCCCATAGGTAAGCCATTTAATTGATTATAGATTTTATTATTAAACTGGAAATAATTTTGTCATATGCAAATATCTAAGGCCAAGAATAATTTATTTTCCTGGTCACTATTTAAGGTTAAAGTATTTTGTACATGTGAAGAACAGATAGACAGCAGAACATCTACATGTATACACGGAAATAAATTTTATTAAACATCAAATGTAAACACAGTACACGGTAAACACGGTAAACATCAGTGGTAAACATATATTTTTTATATTATTAAGTAATTGTGAAGTGTTTTTAATAGCATACTTTGGTATGAAGTTAATATATTTGGAAGTAATTCGTTAAGATTTTTACAGACTTTATATGCAGGTTGTAATATAATTAAAATATTACAAATATAAATATAAAAATAAAAATTATGAACGTTTTAATAAGCTCCACGTTGGAAACGCCATTTGTAATATTATTATAAATATTACAAATATAAAAATAAAAATTTATATATGATATATATATATGTAGAGATATATTGTGTGTGTATCTTTGGTGATAACAAGGGTATTGTACTCTTCCTTTAGCCCCACTAGTTGGGCAAGTCAATTTGTAATACAATTACAAATATTACAAATAGAAATAAAAATATAATTGAAATTGAAATATGTGTTGGTACGTATTGATATTTTGTCTTGTTTATCACTGGATCAGTCTGACTCCTTAAAGTCTCATTGGTTAGGCTAGTCAAATGGTAATATAATTTCAAGTGTAATAAAAAAACAAAATATAAAGATATTGATGATAAGAAAATGTTATAACTAAGTGTGTTGGATTGATAAATAATAAATACATCAAACTTTAAAACTTTTGCAAATATTTTTTCTTGTGCTTGTATCGAATTTGACTGAATAACTTAATTTAATTAATTGATAATTAATTAATTATTTGAGTTTGTAAATTCCTCCTATATCTATTCTCTCAATGTGAATTATGTTTTTGCTTAATAAAAAATAATAATAACATTAATAGTAGAAATAAAAACAATGCTGGTAACAGAATACTGATTTGCGTTTATTCATTCAAAATTGTGCGCCAGTCAAACTGCGCATGTCCCAGGCACTGGCTAATATTCGCCACAGTCGGCAGTGAGAAAGATTAACAAATATATTTTTTACAAGTTTAAATTTATGGTTCTTTTAACGAGTCGAAATGGTCAGAGGGCAAGGAACAAGATACATTTAACAGGTATTCTTAAACTAAATGTTAACATCTGAAATAGAACAGAATTATTATTACAATTGTCAATTAGAAAGAAATTATTTAAAATTCGAACCAAGTCGAAGAAATGATGTCACTCTGCTCCAGTCAGCACTGGTCCGTCTTCTTTATAGAAATTCAGCAATGGCCGCCGTCTGCTTGGTTTTAATCTGCTATGACGCCGTTGGAATTGAAGATCTTCTCCCACAGAAATAAAACGATGTTCCCTTTTCCTGCGAAGTGGTGTTGTTCCAAAATATAGTGTTGAATGTCCCCTCGTCGTCTGCGATGTCGAATTCTGGATGGATCTCTTGTGTAGTGTAGTGTTCAAATATGCGTGTTGGTTTTGTGAATTCGTTCCAAAATTGTTCAAAATGGCTGTCAATTTCTGGTGTTACGTTTTTATGGTGTTATTCTGTGTTTTTGGAAACTTGTGAAGTGTTAGACATAGATAGATAATATTATTTCACTTGTTAGTTCATCTCCGTTACACGCCACATAACCACACTTGGTTTTAATATAAATTATTTGGTTTTCAAAACTCCACTAATACATTTTTCAACTGTTCAGCTTTGCGATTAACAATAGACTAAACGACGCAACGTCGTCGTTTTAGGGCAATTTGTGGTATGTCTTTTTCCTCTTCATATTGTTTAATTATAAAATATCTGTCTAAGACTTGTTTCACTATCTAACTATACATAACAAGTTTTCTTATTTTTTACTGTATTTCCAATATTTCTTAATTTTACATGAATCTAACTATTCAGTAATATTGATTATTTAATTTTACATCTTTTGATATATAGCTGGGTTTGTTTCAAACTCATTTAAGCCCAAAAATTACAATTTTGCATAATAATTGCATGTCTCATATTTTGTACAAATTCAGTGTTTTAAAGGTTTTTATTTGTTTTTTCGGTATAATATTTCCATGGAATACACCTAATGACTCCGTAATTACTTTGCTGTTAGTAATTTGGTTATGAAAACATTTCAATATTGATTAATTTGCTGTTTAGTCTGATTTGATTACTATCATAAGCCTATTTTTGACTGTTTCCCAAAAGAAGTTAGTTTTCTTACTTTTGTCATTCTATTTGCTATTAACTGTATCTGTATTAATTATATTTTCAATTTCTGTATTGTATGTATTGAATTCTATTCCTATTACATAGATTAATTCTTTGATAGATAGTTTTTTTTTGGTTTATAGGCCATTCTGTGTTTACAAACCTAGTGTCTTGGTGGGTCTGTTTGTACATTATACATGGTTTACTGATTTGAATAAAACTATTACATTTTTATGCCCTACTTGCCTCTCTGACTTACACAATGGAAAATTAAATGACATGATTTTAATTACAATAGAATATCTTGTATCTACTAAACTTTCTTTATACTAATAACATCATTGAACCATAACATGAACATCTTATGCCTAATTTTAACAAAAACATCTTATTCCTATTATTTTTTCCTGTATCATCAAATGATAACAACATAGCTTATCCTAGACATAATTTAATTAGAAAACATAAAAAACTCCTATTACTAGTAACACTGTCAGTCACTAACTGTCTTGTGTATGTCTTATTCTTATGAAAACACTTTAACTGTGATAAAAAAAATCTCGTGTATCTATTTACACCTTACATCTAAAAATATTATTTAATTAATAATAAATAATAAACATCTTAATATTAGGCATACCTTCAGTTATAAACTGTCCTTTGGTATTTTTGTCCTCACCATTTATTTAGTTATAATTAAAGAAAACATTTTATATGTAATAGTCCTTCTTATATCTAATTTAAAACTCTTATTACTAGTAATGTTGTCAGTCCTTGGACTGTCTTTCATTTCAATGGTTTTATTATTATTATTCTACACTCATGGTAGTCTTTTTATAATACTTAAAACTTCATTGAAGATTTTTTCATAGATTTTTTAACTATGTTTCTCACTGTACACTCTGTAGTTTCTTAATTTTGTTATCTCACTTCACTTTATTGTATTCTACACTCTGGTAGTTTTTTTTTTTTTTTTTTTAGTGAGTTCTACCCTATGGTAGTCTCCTTTGACATATTTTTTGACATGTTACACTTACAACTAATATACAATTTGTTTTTATAGTATTGTATCTTGTAACTTGTTTGGGGTTTACCTATATCGGTTTCAATTTTGTCTCATGGTATTTATTATATGATTAACATTTTGTTTTGGCATATCTCTTCCTGTTTCTGGTCTCTGTTGGAATCTTGATATGTTTCGTCCCTTCTTCGAATATCACATTAGTAGTTTCCTTATTAAAATGGTTTCATGACAGATTATTTCCTTTTTTTATGGTCCTTCCCTTTTTGTACTGCTTCCCCAATCTACTGGGTATACTGCTGGTTTAACTGGTTTTTTCATAGTAGGTTATTTTAATTAATGGTTTTCTTTATTATCTTCCATTTTTATTAACATTTTATAGACTTAATTATACAGTTTCTAGTGTAATCCTTAAACAATTTATTCTTCTCACTCACTATGGAACTTTCTCTTTTATTCATGTAACATTAATTCAAATGTTTAGTGTGATAATTTTGTTATGTTACAAGGTGCATTTACAAATGAAACAACTGGACGCATGGCACATTAGGCTCATGTATTTTTGGTAAACTATACAAAACAGGAGCTTTAGGTTTCATCATAGTTAACATGAAACTTTTTGTGTCTGAAAATATATTAGGAAAATTTTTATAAGTGATTTTATCTGTTTTTTAAACTTATTAGTGGGATTATTTAATGTCTTGAAATTGTTATCCTGAAGAGAGTTCTGTCTTATCAATATATTCGCTCCTATTTAACATAGTAATAGCATTGCCTTTATCAGCTTTGCAAACCACTAAACTATTTGAATGAATTTTTTGTCTTAAACTGTTAACTATGTAATTATCTGAATCTTTTAAACTGAACTTATTCTTATTACTTTTTGATATAATATTTGCACAAGAAACTAATTCATTACTTCTTACATCAAAGTTATCCAAATTACTAAGTGCTATTTCTGTATTTATACATAACATTTCAATGTCTCTTTCGGACGCTACGTTTGAACAATATTTAAAAACTCTACTTAACAGATTTAGTTCTTTCTAAGTAAAGTGTGTATTTGAGAAATTTTTTACTCTGTTATAAAATTTAATTTCTGTTGATTACATAGTAGTTACAATCTTACTTCTTAGCTTTGTTGTGATAAGTTCTTGTAAATTTGTTTACTGTACTAAATACTGTTTATGAGCATGATAACTTATATGTTCTCTGATCATATTTTCAATAAGGTCAAATTCCACTGCACTGTAAGTTAATTCACAATGTATTAGTTTTAGGTGTAAAGACAAATTATTTCTTCTAGAGTACCATATCTTGAGTTCCAACTGTAACCAGTTCTTGTATTCCTGTTGAACAGCAGTTTTTGCTTCAAACGAGTGATGAAGGCAACTAGTCTTTATGTACGTTGGAAATACACTATTCTTGATACACTGTTTATTAAACCACAAATGAATGTTACACTTCGGGAATTTTAGAAGGTATCTTCTGTAGAAAGTAACGAGCTTTTCATTACTTGCACTTCTCACGATATTAATTGATGACTCGTTAGCCACTTTGTGAAACATATTAATACAAATTTTTTTAAATATATATAAACACTTGGTATATTGGCCTTGGTATAAAGGTGTAACAGGGCCAACCAACGTGTAGGTGAGAGTGGAGTTGGTGGTGAAGCAGTTAGAGCATTTCTCTTCAGTGAAAGCATATGTTCGCGTCACATTCCCTTATTTTTTTTTTTTTTTTGACGTGAATACGTCTTTAAATTTGCTTCCATAGTGGGAGGCAATTCAGAAAACTGATGATAAGAAAATCGGGGATAGAGTTTGGCGTTGCAGCTACATATCTATCATCTACATCCAAAATTTAATTACACCACTCGATAGCAAAAGGATCAAAGAATTCGTTACGTTGAGTGAGGACTGTGACGCATCGCGCGCGGCGGAGGGGGAAGCGCCGCCATTTTGAGATCGTTTCGCTGCGTCACATAATGTCTGTTTAGTATAAATTTTGACTCGGAGAAGCTAGGACGTTCGTTTGAGTTTCAATCGTCAGCTCTCGTCAAGATCTATCGATATAAAACATTAGTGTGAAATAGTTATATTGAACATATATGGTGTTAAAATAAAAAATTAAAATAAATAATGCAATGTCGGCCTGTACTCGTCAAAAAGCCAAATCAAAATATAGAGATCGTATACGGTTGGAAAGGGCTTCTCAAGAGCAATCCAGTGATACCCGTAAAACACCATATGACAGAGTGAAGCGGTGCCGGGAACGTAAAAGAATGAAGGCGTCCGAGCGGATCAACGACGGCGCCAGTACATCTGCAGCTGGGGCACCCGAGCCTATGCAAGTGGATGATGTAATCGCTTCTATATCAACGCCGGACTGTATAGACATCGATTGTGTGCGATCGCCGATTATGAAGACACATTGGGCAGCAGCTAGTGCACGTTTCACTACTACGTTTGTCAACAATCCATTCGGACATAAGTGTGATGTGTGTGACCGTCTATGGTTTCTGCGCTCATTGAAGCCACCAAAGGAAAAACACTTACCGCTGCTTAGTAATACTTTCCCAGAAGAGGCAGTGGCTGACTTTAAACTGTGCGGTACGTGTAGGAAATCACTGGAATCGGACAAAGTGCCCACGTTGTCACGTTCGAACGGATTTGTGTATCCACCTAAGCAACATGGGTTGCCCGCATTAGATCCGATCAGTGCACGTCTAGTATCACCGCGTCTGCCATTCATGCAGATACGTCGGTTGCGTTACGACGGCAGCTACGGCATCATCGGACAAGTCATTAATGTATCCGTCGATGTGGACACAATGGTGCAACAGCTACCGCGTCAATTGGACGATGATCAGGCGTTCAATGTCAACATCAAGAAGAACATGATACATAAATCTACGTATTTGAGCGGCGTGGTCAAAAAGTCAGTGGTAAAAGCTTGGTTACTATTCTTACTTGGTCAACCGTTGTATAAGCATTACAAGATCACAGTAAACTGGGATTCGTTTAATGCTAACATAGTAACCAGCTCTCAGTGTATACATATAATACGCTCAAAGAAAATATTACCTGTTACGTACACGTATTCACGTAAAACACACGGCCGTGTCCACGACACAGCCACACCCCGTTATTTTTTATTTGGTTGTTTGAGTCTGGTCCAGTTAGGGCCAGGCTCAGGCTGGTCTGGGGCAAGCCCCCCTCAGCTAATTGGTAAGGGAATTGTAGGGAGTCGTACGCCATTGCAGAACTGCCGTTGAGAAGGTGGAGGCACGTAGATGGAAGAGTAGTGCAAGTTGGTGTAATTGTGTGTATTATGTAGTCGGTAGCCAGGTGAGAGAACGAAGAGGCATATGGAGGCGCCATTCAAGGTGATCGCCTTATGAACCCCGTCCATAATTTATACTTTGTATTTCCGTTACATAAAATTATATTTATAATATTGTATGTTAACTTATCACTTTAAATATTTTTATAATTAAGTTTAAATAACTAAAGTAATATTTTAAAGAGTAGTGAAAAAAGAAAGCACTACAATTCTTAAAATTTTTACAGCGTAAATATAAGTTCTTACTTTTCTTGTATTTATTTAAATTCTTAATTTTACAGTATTCCAAAACGCGCGGCGGGCTGTTAGTTAATCTCTCCGTCTAAACAGTTAACATTTTGCCTGCAGCTAGAATAAAGTCTAAATGAAATATCAATTTAATACCCAGCAAAGTACAACTTGTCGAAAACACCCTAGAGTGCTTCCTTCAATACTTGTATATACACGTTCAGAATGCAAAGTGCAAAACACCATCATTCTGCTACGAATACACCGTTTTCAGTTTGTTTCTTTTTTTTATTAATTCAAAAGAATAAGTTTCATGTTTCAAATATGTATTTAAACAGAACATTTTCTAAAGAGTAACTGTTCCGTAGCGTGCTCAGAGCGTCCGTGTTCTGAACGCCAACGCTGCAATCGTGCTCTGTGCGCCGAGACTGATAAACCCGTGTTCTGAGCGCCGAGCTTATCTATGCAACATTAGACGCGATAACACCTGGCTATATATCTATCTATTCGCTGTTCGCCAACTCCGTAACCAACACTATCGGTCCTACGAAAATTTCTACAAATCATTGCTAAAGACATTATCACAGAACTAGTAGGCTCTCGCAAATTTACTTTTCGCAGATATACGTAACTGATAGCAATATATATATGTATATATTGCAACAGATCAAACTTTATTATTCTAATAAGGATATTGTGAGTGTGTAAAAATCGATACAAGACTATTATGGAGGAGATGAAAAATTATTTATTATATACAAATATTGTTTATAAAGATGTATAATGTATTTTAAATTGTCATGTATTGAAAATATATTTAATTGTTTGCATTGTTCGATAATATAAATCGATTTTACTTGTTTGCTGCAAGGTCCTCCTCTCGTCTCGTCGGTCCCGTCTTGGCGTCCTCTTCTTTCTGTCGTCCTCTTCTTCCTGTCGTCCCCTTCTACAGCTTCAATCCTTCCTGGTGTCCTCTTCATCCTGGCGTCCTCTTCGTCTCGTCGTCCTCTTCTACAGCAAGCGGCTCAAGCGGCGATATTTCACAGAGTCTCGTAGTTATGTTTGACTGCTAACATTGATTAGTTTCGTGATAAATTGTTCACTCACAATGATTATAAATTTCATTCATTCACTTTATTATTAATTTATATTTTATAATTTCTTAATCTCAGGATTTATCTGGGTATTTACTAATGCGGTGCGTTTAATGTACACCTTCCACGATATCTTGTAGTGTCTTTAAGTTCCCTAAGCGGATATCTTGACTTACACGAAACAGCACTGTATTATATTTTAAAATTTATTTAATTATTTACCCTCTCGGTTCTTATCGCAAAACGTCTTTAAGAATTTCAAGGTTTATAGTTTATTTTATATAAGATATTCCTCTATTCCTTTTTGGTTCTTACCGCAAAACTTCGTTAAGAATTTTAAGGTTTATGGTTTATTTTATATAAGATATTTCTACGTTTGTAAGAGAACAACTCTCTTACCCGGGCACAACTTCCCCTAGCAACGCGACAGACAGACTGTTTCCATCCTAGCTCTGCATGAATCTCACTGAATTTGGTGTATTTTGATAGGCCAAGCCCAAATCACTTGATTCCAAATGATTGATGGAACGACCAGATACACAAATTTCCTGAAAAACTTTGTATAATTTTGCATAGTCCTGCATGGAAATTGTCTAAAAATTTTATTACCCTATCATTGATAAGAGTTACGCTTGAGTTTTGCTTTACTTAAAAAACCAAATTTCTAAAATAGATACAAACCTCAGAGTATACACAAGTCGAAGCTATTTACTTAAATAATTCCTTGTCAAATTTTCATGTAAATCGGTTAACTACCACTGCCTCAATAGCGATCGCAGATTATCACACCCGCACACGCGCACCAATTCATACAAAAAATACATGACAATATAGTAAATCTTTTTATGAATAGTTTGGTGTAACCTATATGCTTATCAATTTTTAAATACAAAACTTATGACTAAAAGACAAAATATTACACAAAACAAATTTAAACAAAAAAATGCTCGTCATTCATGTACTCTGATATAAACAGCATATCTTGTCATCCTGTGTTCTGTTGCAAAATATATATATATATATATATATATATATATATATATATAACAGCACCAAATATCAATTATTTGGGGTTATATGTCAACTGTATACTAGAATCATGTTTAAATAAATTGTAATAGTCAAAACTCCATTTGTATGTAGTAGCGATGAGAATAATGCTTTGTAAAACGACGCACACGTGGCCGTTATGTAATCAGCTCGCTGTAGAAGGAATAGCCACACCCAAACTGTTAATTATTAATATCTCGGAAACTAATAAATTAAGGCGAAATCCAAGATAGCCAAAATGTTTGCCGAAATATTAATAATAACGTGTGCAAATTTTACGCAATATAATTATCAAATAAAAGAGTTAATTAATTAATGTGAATAACTGCTGTAAAAATAGAGCTACATCAATGAGCTTTTAATATGTTATAAATATAATAATTTCCAACAGATTGTATATTTTAGATTTAGCACAACTTGGTTTGCAACCAAGATATTGCAAAATAAAACTATCACAGGAAATCCGGACCGACAATTTAGTTCCGCCGTCCAATAATATTAGTAATAATATTAATTCTCCGCCTGTGGGAAACTGACTTCATTCTCACGGAATGAGGGAATTCAAATTTTGTGTAGTAGGGAGAGCGTGTCAGCCAATCAAATCATTTGACGAAATCCCGACCAGCGCGGTGTTTTGGGGCTGAACCATCACTCTACTGCCAGTATTTGCGAAGTACGGACGTAATTCTTCGATCGTCTCGTAACCATAGTTGTGAAGATTCATCAGAAGACTCTACGTGGTCAACACACATAATTACGAACATAGTAAATACAGATCAACTGTACAACTCGTAATTATTGCGTCAAGTCGAGATACTCTTCATTACAACAAACAAGCTTATTGTGTACTACAAGCTGTGGTCATAAGCACGCAAGAGATCCACCAGACTACAAGACCAGACTTCAAGAATACGACAGAGAGGCCGTCTAAATCATTGGTGAACCAGCTGACGAGCAGAGCTACCACTCGAACGAAACACACACACACGCTGACGTGCGACGTGCGAATCGACGAGGGACATAAACCAGTTCCAGCAGAAAGCCGCAGACGTTAAAATTTTTAACAAACAGCAGGGAAGGAGAGTGTTGCCGAATTCTGAACTCAACGACCGAATCCAGGACGCTTCAAGCAGATTACTATCTCTAGCAGATCGGACCAAATCAGCGAGGGACCATTTGGAGCAACTCTACCATCCACTTCAATAACAGGAAAGCAAAATCAACTTACTTATTTTTCAACATCAAATTTTCTTGATTTTTCAATTAAAAGCATTGTAATTTAAACAATTCAGGTGCCATACAAAAATCAAAGACTCTAGTAAATAAGAATAAATTCATTGTGATAATCTGTATAGCAGTCTAAAAAAGTCATTAGTAAGCTGTAGTTAAGAATCAATAGAAATAATACAAAAGCGCTATACAAATCTTAACAAACAATCTAATTATTAGCTCATACTGCAGTATAACAGAGTCAAATCACTAGAAATGAAATGACGTGAACTAGACTGTCACGCCTAATTTATTTTTGAAAAATATTCAAATTAACTTCAGAGTTTTTATATTTTATTTTATTTTTCATTTAAATTCAATTTATTTAAAGCAATTTAATTAAATTAATTAATTAATTAATTAAATTTTTACTTGCAATTAAATTGTCAAATAACGAGTTTAACTTCTTTTCAATTATCAACCAATTGAAAAACATTAGTCAACATCGATTCATTGTTTAGACTGTAAGATATTTGATAATATAACCCATTTATTCTTGTGTGTTATTGGAGTAATAAACAACGTTTTATTACCCCATATTGCATTGTTTTATTGTTGTACGACAAAGCCTACCAGTCTCACAAAACTCTTCCCCTTTAAAGTAACTTATTTTGTGTGTTGTTGCCATAAATTTGAGATTACAAACTTGCGAAATTCAAATCCAAAATCCACACGCCCTAGGCGGAAGAAACCGCAAGATCGGACAGCAGGTAGGTACTCATACACAACACAACACAACACAACACAACACAACAACAACGCATATAAGTAGAGTTGCAATATATATATTTTAAACAGCTTACAAACTTTTGAAAGCGATCCAAAATTTGTAAGGAGTGTTGAGAGACATTAATTCTGTCAAACAGATCTATTACAGATCGCATTTTGTATTCTGAATAAAATTTCTCAGTTAATTGTCTAATAAACTTTTAAAATTTTATTACAATTTTGAGTACAATTTTTGGCTCTTGGTGCTCCAAATCAAGAAAATTGTCGTAGTAAAGGTTGCATTATAATTATGGTTAACATTCCATTCAGGCTAAATTCGGCAAGATCTTACATTTCTGCAGGCAGACAAATGCCAAACGGTCGACTTTAAGCTGAGGACCTGCTTCTCTCGTCCAATTACATACAAATTAAGGCATGGTTACCCGACTTACTTCTAGGAATGGAAATGGACGTTGAAAGGGAATTATAAGTTTCCGTCCATTCTGTAGTTCACGCAAATCTAAACATTGCCCTAATATTCTGTACCGGTGCTGGATAGGTTTGAGCGTTTTGTTACGAAGATGATTATATAGAACATCTCGCTCAAGCTAAACAAGTTCTTAAGCGCAGGTGTGTTTAAAATATTTATTTAATTCTAAAATTAAATATTCAAATAAGTTTTTAAATATTGTTTTCAGTTCTTGGTTTTTTAAATTATTTATTATCAATTTTAAATTTTAGGCAGCTAGTTGTAACGTCGTGTTTTCTCTCTTTCTAATTATTTTCTGATTTGATAACGAGCATTTCAGTTAGACAAGTTCTTTTCTGTCCGCAAGACCCACCTCAAAAGTCGCTATTTGAGCTGTAATTCTCTGCTTCAGTTTTTAGCAGTTTTAAGTTTTCCTCTAATAAATATATATTAGAGGGAGTAGAAATGTCTTCGTACTAGGACGTAGAACACTTTCTATCTTTCTCTAAACACATTCTATAAATAAAGCAATACATCTTGATTGTTCAACCTCTTACGATACGACATAGGCCAAAACCAACATGCGTAAGTCGGACACATATCCACAATCACAAACAGCAGTACTGAAATATGTAAACAGACTTGACTTGACCTATTGCTGCAGCCATCCTGCATGTCGAAAGTATTTCTTCACTTTCATTATAATTACCGACGAAGCGTACATTTTGAATTTTGCTGCAGAAACATTCATTATAGTTGATATTATACCAGTTCCTTCAGAACAGTAAATTTTTGAAGATAAGTTTCGTATTTTTTATTTTTTAAGCTAACACACTGTGAGATAAATAGTCGTTTTAGTATTAGCTCTGTATTAATAGCCCTCACGATGAATCAGAGGTTTCCCTTTAGTTGATGTAATAACCTCCATTTAGATAAATAACTTCAAAACTGACCACAAGTAACAGTACTGTGCGTATAATCAAATGTCAAATTACAACTAATGAAAGAGTGCGAATAACAATAAGGAAAGCGGTTAGTCCAATACTCTTCAACAATCTACGACTCCACTCAGGTAGTGTGGTAGAGATCACTGACCGAACAACTAGGCCTATAACACAACTGACTCGAAAAGATTATAAACCATTAGTCTAAATTTACAAAAATTCATGTAATGTTATTTATGGTTATGTAAATACACAATATGTGCCTTTAAACACGTATTTTTAAGAACCCGTAGACCAACCTGTGTGTAACGCAAAAATATGTATGTACTTAGTAATATATGTTTATTTACCTCCAAATAATCTTGGTGCATTTCTACATCGCACTCTTTTCAAAAAGACTTGTCTCATTAATGTAAACAGACAGCTTACGATTTTGTATGTGATTTTCAGCTACAATTTGTATCGTCTTTGTCAATTAAAAACAAAAAGGGGATCAATTAATGCTGGATTAGTAAGCTGAAGTAGTAGTCCATTTTCAGCTTTCATAGCATGGGGGCTCTGGTCACGGGACCGAATAAACAGTTTTAAAACAGTCTCAACGTTTTGGCAACATTTACTATCATCATTATCATCGACATCATCATCACCATCACCACCATGTGCGTGGTCGCGTATACGGGCAATACAAAATTAATTAATATGTAGCCTATAATGACCATTAACATGTGTCGGATGTTATAATTGTACAAATTGTACAATATGAATACACATAATAACAAAGGTATGAGTAACCCATTACGTATGAGTAATTATATTAATCTTTATGTAGCAAATACGCACACATTCATAAAATACAGCACTCAGATGTAGGGCAATTAATCACTTTTGTATTGAGCGTATTTAAGTAGGCATACTCGTGATGACAGTAAATTTTGTCTAAACGTCAACTCAAATGTCTGGTAAATAAACGAACATGACAAAACCTTTAATCGCTTCTTGAGTCATAGTCGTTATTTAACTCGACATAACTACTTGTGTTACGCGATTGATGTTCGTCTTAAACGATTGATGACCCATGTAATAATACAAATTATAAAGGGTGTTCCATATAAAACGCAACCCATCTATGTCAGTAATTACATTTAAATATAAAAGGCATATGTAAAGTATTTAATTAAATATTTTATTTCCAAACTTTACAACACTTAAAATTCTAGAGTAAATGCTGGAAGTGGCCGCCATCTTCATGAATACACGCTTCCACCCTTTTCACTGTGCTTCTTGCAACTTTTTTTAGAGTATTTGGGTTGATATTTAAAACAGCTTGTTCGATATTGACCTTCAGTTGTTCAAGTGTTCGTGGTTTGTTGCTGTAGGTGCTTGTTAATAATAATTTTTAAAATGAGTGCTGCGATTGAAAATCCCGCGAGCTGAGAAGTGCGCTCAGTAATACGATTTCTGCAAGCAGAAAACTGCAGACCGGTGGACATTCATCGGCGACTGTGTGAGGTGTATGGGAAGAATGTAATGGAGTAAGGCAGTGGTGTGTTCTGTTTAAAAATGGCCGCACCAATGTGCACGATGATGAGCGGAAGTGTGTGAAGAGCTTGTCAGCAAGGAAAATGATGGTGACTGTTTTTTGGGACAGAAAAGGGGTTCTCCTGGTAGAGTTGATGGAACGGTTACCACAAGCAACTCCGAGGTTTACTGTGAAACCTTAAAAAAGCTGCGGGAGAGCAATCCAAAACAAGCGACGCGGTAAGTTGAGCTCCGGGGTATTGTTCTCCCACGACAACGCCCGACCGCATACAGCATCACGAACGCAAGAACTTCTGGGAAAGTTTGGATGGGAGCTTTTCAATCATCCCCCATACAGCCCTGATCTGGCACTGAGCGATTATCACCTGTTCATGCGTATGAAAAAGTGGCTGGCAACACAGCGCTTTGAAGACGACGAAGAGCTGAAGGCGGGTGTTAATGAATGGCTGAAATCACAGGCGGCAGATTTTTACGATGACGGCTTTCAAAAACTCGTAAATTTTATTAAACTCGATGTCTTGTTAGGTGCTGGTTTATCACGGTAATTACGGCAAAAAGATTCTTGCACTGCAACCACTGATCGCGTGCTAAAGTACGACTCAAGAATAAAAACACGTTCGTCTTGCGAAAAAACCATTTTCTCTCTAACAATGCACTGAGCGTTATGATCGCTTTGTCATAGGTATCAGTGGCAGTTTACTGCGCCGGCACAATGTTCGATTGTTGGACGAGTCTATTCCAGTAAACCGTAGGGGAGTTTGGCGGTAAATTCAAATATTACAGAAGGCTGATTAGTGAGTTGCGTTTTATATAAAACAGCCTATATAATAATAATTAAAGTAACATTAGTATTAAATTATACTATACAATATTTATTGTCATCATCAGGACCTGTGTATGAATACAAAAATAATATCAAACAAAAGAGATCAATTATTTGAGTGAACGTGTTTGTGTATCTGTGTGTGCGCGCGCGCGCGATGTGTGTAACATTTTCTAAAACAGTCTACCAGATAACAGTCTGAATTTAATAATTCTACATCACACTTAACTAAAGAAATCACAGCATTATTCTCAAACTACAAATGTGTGTGTGTGTGTGTGTGTGTGTGTGTGTCTGGCTGATAATAAGAAATAAAATTAATTATTTTCGCGGAAGTCTTCAAAGTAGTTCGGTATTTCAGGTCTACTGCTGTTTAAAGCGAATATTACCTTATACATTTTTTAGAAGCCTACAACTTTTTTTTTTTTATTATGCATGTAATGGTGCCGTTGCACATGCATCTTTAGCGAATAATCCTCTGTATCATCTCAGGATTTCTTATTTGGTTGGGACGAACAAATCTGAGAAGAGAATAAAAGAAAGTGATTAAATACAAGTATAATTAAGAAAATGAAAATACGATTATGAGACGGAGAGTTGAGCTGTATATATGCGTTCAGAGGATGTGCAATGGTCTCCGTGCAATGTAAGCGGATTGATAAGAAAGGCAACATTCACTAAGCTGCATATCTGAAATCTGCTGACCATTCGATTCGTAAATGAGCTTGTTATTCGCTCCTATCTTTAGCTGCGGTTTGCCATAGTTGTGACACAGTAGTATTAGGCCTAAAGTCGTGGCCGAACGAGTCTCGGCTTCGGAACACGTGTGTGCGAATGTAAAAAAGCAGCCTTTACCGAGCGCGGTAGGAAATTTTTATGTAAATGGAGTCATTACTTCCAAGAAAGTAAAGTCTCTACTTTTTCACGAGGGATATTACAGGGTGAAAAGTTCAAATGAGTATATTACGTTCTGGTTGTGTGCGGAGGAACAACACCAGCGTGTGAAGGGTACATCAGAACAAAAAGCTAATTTTGGAAGTACCAAGCCGAAATAGAATTTAAAATTTTAATAAAATTGTAAAAGTTTAATTTGGGGTAAAGTTATGAAAAATTTTATTGAAAATACAAAATCTATATTTGTAGTCTCTGTATATTTTATGTGTTTTATGTGTAGTAATTTGACAGAATTAGTATGTCTCAACACTCGTTTTTGATCGCTTTCAAAATGTTTATGAACCATGTCACAAAAAACTGTATATTTTGTTATCAGTTATGTGTATTTGCGAACAATGTTAGATACACACCTATATATATAGGCCTATATCTATGGAAACATACATAAACTGAAAAGTTATGACTAAATTATTATACTTAAATTATTCAAGTATTATGGTTACAAATTTAAAAATCCAATGCAGAACTTCCAAAATTATAGTATTTATTTTATGTACGTCTGCTCTAAGATTGTAGTGTTACTAATAAAATAGATGGGGTTTCGTAATTTTCCTAATACAAAAAATTGCCTAATATTAACATATATCTATCTTAATAATAAATGTGCAGTATTTCGTTGAAAACAGAGTTCTGCAGCTGCGAGAGCTTACTAGTGGTGTGATAATGTCCATATACAATGAATTTTGTACAAATTTTCGTAGGACCACTAGTCTTGGCTACGGAGTTGGACAACAATGGACGGACAGAGATATGCAACCAAGTGTTACCGCGTCTAATGATGTATAAATACGCTCGGCGCACAGAACACGGGCTTATCAGTATCGGCGCTCAGAGCACGATTTCATCGTTGGCGCTCAGAGCACGGGCGCTCTGAGCACGTAGCCAACTGTTCACACAATAACACAATACAAAACTCACTGATATCATTGCCAATTACACATATACAATTTAATGCATAACAAGCTAGCATTGAGTTGTAAAATACTTCGTTTTTTTTCTGTCAATTGAGAAGAATAAATGTCATGTTTCTTATTTAGATTTAAACAGAAAATTCTAAGAAATACTTACGTTTACATCACAAATAAACAAAGTTTACTCAGGTTCATGTCAGTTAAAATTCTGGAAAATTTGAAAGAGTAAATTAGGGTGTAACTCAAAAGTATGCGACAGACTTTTCAACTTTTTTCAAGCGTAAAGTGTCACGGCAAAAGTTATAGGAAAAAAATAAAACTTTTTTCTTGGCAAAATATATTTTTATGAAAGTCAGTTTTTTCATAAGGATGAAACAATTACAAGAAAAACGTAGTTTAAGGGCACTGTGCAGACACCGCACAGTGCCTCAGTGTTTCAGACACATTGAATTTTTGAATAACTTTGTATCTTGCAATTCCATATAACATCTATAAAGTGTTAAGGTAATTTGTATACTGTGTACAGGCTAAAAGTGAAGACATCAACTCTTATTAAGACTATAAACCAGCTTTAAAAGTTATATTAAGGCCGCCATTATATGGAGGATACAACGGCGGATGATGTCTTGGTGACATCCACTATATGTCTAACTAGTTAGAAACTCATCGGCAACACTGTGCCGCACAGGGATCTACCCAATAGTGAGAAATTTCGACAGCTTAACTTATTTTGGAATAAAGGCGAATCTTTTCTATATACAGACAAGAGTTGTAATAACGAAGAAGACACAAACTTATTACTATTCTTAATATTATTTTCGTACTAGATGTTAGATGTGTGTGTGTGTGTGTGTGTTTGTTGAACAATGATGTTCACTGACATGATGCGTAGTGTAACAAAGTACGGAACGGAAACTGAGTCATTGTAATCCCTCAAGAATGGAACATGATGAACTGTGATCAAATAAAGAGAATAAAGGTGGAAAAATAGGTCAGTTATTTGAACATAAAAAGGTATACGATATGGGTATCTAAGGAGAATTGGAGATGGTAATTGTGTATCAAGTGTTCTGAACTAAAGTCCTTTGGTAAGTGAAGAAGCGAAAGACCTCGACGGTCTTTGAGTGATGAAGTGAACGACGAAATGGAAAAACTATGTCTCAGAGACGCGGTAGGGGTAATGAGAGACGATTTCAGACTGTCACTTGGAAAGTAAGGCTGCGTCAGCGGTAACATCCTACGCTCGGTCGCGAGCGCGCTCAAACGCACTACATTCTTCTTGTTTAATTAGCAACAATTTTTTTCTAGATTGTACGTGTTATGTTAGAATTGCAGTGCTATGTTGCAATTTGTTACATACATATTTCACATCCTTTGCAAACGCTAAGGTTTTCTAAGTTTTTCTCCCACTTTCACAAATGATCTTCGGTGAAATGTCTCACAGAACGATGTGGCAGTTAGTTTGCTGTTATAGAGAACAAGATAGATATGCACTTGCTCCAGAAATTTAATGTCAAATTTGTTCGTTCATCTTCAATAAGCATTGAAATGGACTCAATGAATAGTCTACGCACGCCGAATCAACGGGAACTGGTTACTAACTTGCAGCAAACGGATTACTAAGGCCATCCGCAAACAAAGATACTCAGAAGGATACGTAAGTTACCGACGACTGCTTTGCCCACTTTCTAAGTAACAGAATTGGGTTCTGCCATGGCACTACCGTTCAGTGACTACTGTGTAATACGATTGCTATGCTTTGCTAACATTATCTCTGGGACTCGTCCGTACTGTTGTTACTGACTCCAGTCTTTTTGCAGTCCAACTGAACAAACAAATTTTAAATAATAAATTCACAGATACAGTTTGAAATTTTCTTATTCCTAATCTTTTGGTGACTCTGGATACCATTTAGCCGATCGCATGGTCACAGTACCGGCGTCGGAACTTTCAAGTGTCGATGGTAGACTCTGCGCCTACCACAGTTGTAACAGGGGAAACAGACTTTCATACTGGAGAGATAGTATGAGAAACGGCTATCACATACAAGAAAAGTAGCTGACGCGCAAATTACTCACTTCCGGCATTGGG
The DNA here is from genome assembly GCA_034769895.1 of Magicicada septendecula. NCBI lineage: Eukaryota > Metazoa > Arthropoda > Insecta > Hemiptera > Cicadidae > Magicicada > Magicicada septendecula. The sequence goes on along the minus strand of CM068375.1, from coordinate 331,710,973 downwards.
AAATAATGACAAAGAGTAATGATATGGAACTGATCCAAAGCCCTGTAATCGGAATGTGTACACATTAAATATTTTCACGAGTATCAACTGGTGGACAAGACATTTATCCAATGAAATTTTTAGTCATGCATTTCTCCATAGTCGTCTTCCCTGTTGGATGGCAAGAGTAGTTACTGGTAAATCAATGTAAGACTTCTTATCCGTTTGTTACAGTTCATTAGGTGTTAGTACAAGATATCGTTTAGGGCTCCTGCTGATTGTTCCTCATCTTATACTGCCCGTTGGGTGCAAGTTGGGCCTGTCTTTTCTTTCCTAGTAGGACCCACTGAATAAATGCATTTATACCGTCCCATTCCGCTTTACCACAAAGCATAATCGCAACTACGCTCTTGGGCGTAAAGTCCCCGAGCTTAGTTTCCAGTACCATCATCTGCCTTGCGAATCTGCAGCAATTGAAAATCTTATGCAAGGCATCTTCATGGGGAGGGTCACCGTATTGGTATGCTGGGCTCCGCAATTTCCCATTCTGTGGATGAAAATTGCCGTGGCCACGGAGCACCTGGGTTAGACGGTAGTTGACCTCACCGTGTTGGCGGTTGATTCATTCCTTCTAGTTAAGTATTAGCCTTTCTGTCCATCTTCCTCTATCCTCCCTATACCAACGTCCTTGCCAGTGACGGAGAGTGAGTTCTTTGGCTTCTAGCTTTGCGGCATCCCTTCCAATTTCGTCTCTCCTTTTGAATAAACGCTTCCGCTCTAAAACCAACAGGTCTATGGGAAATACTCCCGCTATCACCAGGAGTACTGGCTCTGTCATTGCCCGGTAAGGGGACGCTCCTATGAGGGCTCCTGTTCTATGCACCGATGCCATAAGTTTTTTATACTTCTCTATCTTTAATGCAACGGTCCAAATTTCGCAACCGTACATTCTGTGACCCCCAATAATAATAATAATAATAATAACAATATTTTTGTAGAGAGGGGAAAAATGCTTTATGCGCCGTTAGAGGAGGCCGTGTTTCTCTAGTGTGTAAGACCCTCATCCACTAAAAAATCCAACTGTACTTCAGGCATTCATGTCCATCCCTGAACAACTTAGCGTGTTACTTTTGGATGGAGCATTTTGTGCCCGTAGCGGGCTCTTTCTAGTTGTTCCTCATCTTCTACTGTCGTTGGGTGCAAGTTGAGACTGTCTTTATTTCTAGTAAGACACAGTGTATAAAATAATAATAATATTCTTAATAACGGGGAGGGAAATATATGAAAATGTTAATTACGTATGTGGACCGTAAAGCGCATACTGTAGGACTCCCATCCCTGGAGTAATCACTAAAATAACCTCATTCTTCTTAAGCAGTTGCCCGGAAAACTTTGTCAATTTATTTCAGCTTAGCTCGTGTTTTCCCATCTACAGCTTCCTTATGATTTATTTTTTCCTCTTTCGTTCCTACGTCGCGCTGTGATCTAAATGGGCATTCTTCCCTCGTAGGATACGATCTAATGTAATACCCGAAACCACCTGAGTGTAGCTTCAAGTATGGTCTCCGGTGGTGTATGAACTAACTCTAACTTCAATTTTATCCTCCTTCGTTCCAACCTACTGAAAACAATAAAAAAGATTGTGGCGCGCATGTACAAGGGCAGTACAGACGCAGAGCCGTAGGCGTCCTAGGTATCCTATGGAGATAGGTGCGGAACTGTCCGTGCCGCTCAGAAACCGAGATAGGTAGTACCCTACTCCACTGTCACTCTCTCTCTCTCTCTCTCTCTCTCTCTCTCTCTCTCTCTCTCTCTCTCTCTCTCTCTCTCTCTCTCTCTTTCTAAATTCATTTTTTAATTTCTAAATTGAGCCTTGCTGTCCACCTTCCTCGAGGCTCTAGCTTCCAAAATATTTGCCGTGTCTCAAAAGTGCAGCTTGTCTCCTTCTGAAATTGCAGTTCCTTACCAACTTCTCTTTTCCCTCTATATTTATTGCCTGAGGCTCCCTAGCAAAGAGACGGAGAGTGGTAGTAGTAGTAGTAGTAGCAGTAGTAGTAGTAGTAGTAGTAGTAGTAGTAGTAGTAGTAGTAGTAGTAGTAGTAGTAGTAGTAGTAGTAGTAGTAGTAGCAGTAGCAGTAGCAGTAGTAGTAGTAGTAGTAGTAGTAGTAGTAGTAGTAGTAGCATTAGTAGAAGTAGTAGTAGCAGTAGTAGTAGCAGTAGCAGTAGCAGTAGCAGTAGCAGTAGCAGTAGCAGTAGCAGTAGCAGTAGCAGTAGCAGTAGTAGTAGTAGTAGTAGTAACAACTATATTAACAATATAATCACTATAGAGCCACGTCTTCTTTGTAAGTAGATTTCGTAGGTGTTGTATTTATAGTGCAGTGAGCGTCCTAACACTGAAAAGTAATAGTGTTATCACAGCAGCGGGTTAAAAGCAAAAACCTTTGCCAAACGTCTATGTCATAGTAGACATAGTAGAATGTCAACGCCACTCCTACAGCGGTTATATCTAATATAACAAAATTCGTAAATCTCTAACGATCAACATGCAATCATTCAATTTATTTCACAGAAATCTCCCAAAGGTAACATTGTACAAGTAAGAGAGCCACTTCGTGGATGTCGGCGCCTTTACCGCAGTCGCCTCGTCACGTTCCGCCGCCATCCTAGCCAGACCTCGCATCAGGCTGACGTTGACGACACACTCTGTGCCGGTCCACATGTAACCCCACGCGCAGATGCAGTGGTAGCCACCCTTCACGTTGATGCACACCTGCGTTGTCTTGTTACACTGCGCCGTACCGTCTTCGCACTCGTCCTTATCTATACACATCCCGAACCTGCCAATAAATCGTTATTACTCATATTTGCACACTCTACATACAAAAGCTACTGATAATACTTTGCTAAATTTACACTAGCATTCTTACGAACTTAGAAATACCAATATGACCTTTGTATACCTGTCATAATGCCTGTAAAAAGAGAAACACATACGGACATTAACAATATGGTTTTTTGGATTACACTCAGTTGTTCAGAGTCCGGTAGGACAACTAACATGTTTTCAACACATAGAAACACGATCGTAGAGGTTTAGCTAGAGGTTTTGCGACCCCTGGCTGTTTCAAGGCAAGCCCATTCGATTTGTATACAATGGCATCCTTAAAAGTTTCAAAATTTGCTAATAATTTCTGTCCAGTAATTTTGAATCTATCCAAATATAATGACTCAGAGAATGTTCCGGTCCGAAAAGAAACCTAAACATAGGGACGTGCCAATGGTTTCGTGTACTCTCATTGAATTAAGCGTTCTTGGATTAGTTTGTAATTGACTCGATAAGTTATGAAAGCGAATACACCCTACAACGTTGGTAATCCCCTTATTGGCCATTACTGTTATATCTGTAACAATGGTATTTCCTATAATATTTTATAGAAACAACAACTATCATCATCATCTTCTTCTTCTTTACCAAGGAGTAAACAAAAAAGTTTCTTCCGTTCTCAAGCAGATAGAATAGATCCGGTCACTACAACGCTTCTTCGGACCTCCAGCACCTCTCCGTTCTTTAGGCTTATAATACCATATTTGTTTGGGATGCGGCAGCAGTCATTCATTCGGTTAGGATGTTCTAACCACATTGAGCAATCGTTGCCAGTATACTCATAATATTCAGGTTCCTCCGTACATTGACATTTACTTTGCAGTGATGAAGAAATGTCTGTCTGAAGGAATGTTACCTTGCCTGAGAAATGTCTGTCTGAAGGAATGTTACCTTGCCTGAGAAATGTCTGTCTGAAGGAATGTTACCTTGCCTGAGAAATGTCTGTCTGAAGGAATGTTACCTTGCCTGAGAATTGTCTGTCTGAAGGAATGTTACCTTGCCTGAGAAATGTCTGTCTGAAGGAATGTTACCTTGCCTGAGAAATGTCTGTCTGAAGGAATGTTACCTTGCCTGAGAAATGTCTGTCTGAAGGAATGTTACCTTGCCTGAGAAATGTCATTTTAGCCGCTGAATACGACGGGTCAGAGACTTCGTTAAAATGTAAACTGTCAGGCATGTAAAGAAGTGGGGAGAGTGGCATCACCTTGAAGAATTCCAGGCCGTTATCTTTCCTCGTTGATTTTAGAGTTCTCCTGATTGCCTACACATATGACTGAACATGTGCAGCTTCTTCTTGACCACATCATTGTTTGCAATGCAAGAATATTATAGCCCACATATTCAACATTACTGACGCGGACTGATACTAGTACAGTCATAAGTTTTACAAATACGGAAACTGGCTTTCAGAGACCGGCTCAGCTGATCTTAGCCGAATGTGAGTGTACTTGTTTAGTGAGAGTTAATAATTCTTCACATCCATTTACACAAAAGCTGTAGAGCGTAAAGAAAACGTTTTTGCCTGTAAAGTACCAGAATTTTTGTGAATTTTGAATTCCGTTGCAGAAAAAGTGATTGTATAAAATTATTTTGCTAATACTGATTACACTATTTTAAATAATATTAACGAATAATCGGACGATCAGGCAATTTTTTCTGACTCGGAAAACAGACGGCAGATGGGTATAGTTTGTTAAATTGAACCTGAAAATATTCTGGATTACAAATATCCACACTGAAAACGAAGCTAATGGCTGTTCGTGGATCTGATACTGTACGGGAAAAATAGATGGGGTACTGTCCTAGGACAAGTCAGGAATTTTGAGTACCTGGGCTACAGCGTGTCTTATAATACAAACAACGGCGTTATGAATATGTTGCGTAAGTCCAATCTTATGTACGGGACCATCAGGCGAACTCTTAAGTCAACAAGTAAAGAAACACGCATAAACTCCTACAAGGGGCCCTTTCCATACTTGCTTATGGGTCTGAGAATTGGACTATTAACTAGCGGGTAACCAGTCGTTATCAAGCTGCTAAAATAAGATTTCTCAGACACGTGGCAGGGTATACTCTCCATGATCATAGAAGAAATATACAGTTGTATGGCAGGCACTGAATATTATGACTATACTCGATAGGTTTGCCGAATATAGGCTGAATTGGTGGAAACATCTTTGCCGAATGTATGACTGACGCATCCCCAAACAACTATAGAAATATAAGCCCAAGGGACAGAGAGTTGTGTGACGCCCGAGGAAGCGTTGGAGTGACCAGTTCTAGATTTTGCCTGTGTGAGACAGGAACAAGCCATCCTTGGTTTAATCCTTGCAAGTGATGATTATGATGATGATTAACGTGGAAATTTATTAATAAAATATTACTTTTGGCTGAGCTGATTAAAATTGTTGATATGTTTCATCAAAAGGCGGCCAGTATATCGGTGTATCGGGTATCAAAAGTCTCTCGTCTGAGAATGTGTATTTGCTCAGTGAGTATACGTAATTTGAACCTGTATCCGTTCATCAATCTCGCTTGTGGGCTTTCCTGGTTTTGTTTATCATAGTTTTTCCTGTTTAACACGCTTACTTCTATAACGTTTCGCACAACCAAACGTTTCGCCCTCACTCTTATAGGGCGTCGTTAGTGGCTACACCCTTATCCTCTTCATTCACCTCTGTCTGTACAAATATAATACCGAAATACAGACTACTTAAACACAATAACATGTTACCCTTCTTACAACACAGCTATTTCATTGGAAGGATCCTCTCACTTTTTTAAAACCAATTTTAAGCATTTCGGCATCTTGTGACCGTCGTCTCTCTTAAAATAATCCTTATTTTTGTTAATTATTCTTATTATTCTACTGCCTTTTTGATTTTCCGAGTAAAATAGTTTACAAAATGGCTTTGCTGTGATAGCCGCTTCTTCAAAAAATGTATCATTTATTTTTCATCTGTGTTCCGCTATTCCGGATTTCTGCGTATCTTCTTTTTAGGTGTGCATCATGTGTCCTTATACTCACGTTAGCACCTCTCTCCGCGTTTCGCTTACGTGCAGCAACAACTATACAAGGGAGTTTGTAGACGCCAGGAATTCATGGACTTATCATGTCTTTTATCGACGGTCACATTTGATCTACCTTCTTAAACCGCTTGAGTCTGTGGTGTAGTCGTGTTACTTCAAAATACGCGCAAGTTTTCAGTAGACAAGTAAGCTCATCGATGTTCTACTTCAATTTGTATACGTAGAGTCTGGACTTACAACTTGTTCCGTCCCGACTTACAGCTCGTAGTCAACGTCCTTTTAACAGGCTACCCTTATAAAAATTGCAAAAATCAAAAGCCATTGTAGATTATGGTATAATTTTACTTAATTTTTTAAAAATGTCTGTCCAGTAGTCGGCAAATATTGCACTACGTATAATTTAATATTCCAACACTTTATGAACAGCAAAATTTGATGTACAATATTTCGATATAAATATTTATCAATTAAAAATTTTAAGTGCGCTCATTTAGGAAACCTAATTCAAAAATATAAAGAGTATATTTTTTTATCCGTAAACGTACCTGGACTCAAAGACAAAACCTTCTTGTGTGCAATTGCAGGTGACATTCCAGTGGTTCAACCCGATTCCTTCCAAGTCTTTGTTGTTCTTCCTGTCAAATCGACACCGTCTGAATCCAGGACTGTTGTCCCTGTAACAAGGATTGTTCGAGGCCGCGTCACACTGGTCAAGAGACTGGACATAGTCTTTAGGACAACAAGGATCTGGACAGAAGCTGTACATGGCACAGTGGAACGGTTTGCTGTTGTCGGCTCTGGGATCATCGAGCTGTGCTTCATAGTCCCACTCCAGGCAGTTGGCATAGTTGTTGCACCGCTTCGCAAACGTCTCTAGAGCCGGGACTTCCTAAACACGTGATTGCATTTACTGAAGGTTTAATATGGGAAATTGTAGAACATGGAATTATCTTTGGCAAAACAGATATGTTTACTTAAGGTTAAGTTTCATTTGGTGACAATTAAAACAACATGTAAGGAACCTAATATGAATTACATAAAACAACTAACACCTCTATAACCTGCAGATATCGGCTAACAATATCAAATGTGTATCATTCCAAGTCTTCCATCTCTTAAGGTTTAAGGCAAATAATAAAATTGGCAATGCCATCACATTCCACACCTGTGATCATCCGTTACTGTGAAGATGATGGCAAAAAAAGTAGACATTTAACATTTTATAAATTTAAGTAGAAAAAAATAGAGAAATAGCTAAAGATTGCTCAGAATAAAAGAAAAAACTGTCAAATGTTAAAGTTCTATAAAATTATGACTGTGCCCTGCAGCTTATATGGAAGGGAAACATGGACCTTTAATATATTAAAAGTTTAGTAAAATCGCTTCGGCTGATCTAAATTTTTAAGTTCAATGCTGATGCTAACGTAAAAGGTAATACTTAAAATAAAGTTTATGAGGGAGAACCTTCAAATTTGTAATTTAAAAAAGAAGATCAACAATCTTAAGAATGACCATGTGTAGAAAATATCGAAAAAACGCTTGCCAAACAAATATTATACAAGGAAAAGAAATATTGGCGAGCCGAAAGTGAAACGGATTAATAAATCAGTTGCCACATGCCAAACAGCGCGATGCTGAGAAAGTATAAGAAAAAAGATGAAAGAGAAATATTGTCTTTAGCAGAAAAAACTTCTAACCGAGGTAGATATACATGAAGAGTTTAGAACATGAGAAAGACGTTTTATTCTATTTGTAAAAGACGCTGAACATTCAGTTACATATCTCAAAGGAGCTGGATATGTAATTCTAAGAGGGGATGAAAGAATAAGCTGGGCGGATACAGTGTAAATGAAAAGATCTGAAATTAAAGGCAGAGGGTAGTTAGTTGGAAGAAAGATCCTTCTGCACGGCGTTCTTTCTTTATGGTGTGCTTTGTGTTACCTACTGTACTTTAAGGTAACGCTAGCATCAACCTGATGATCTACTAGATGGTCTATTAGTAAATACACATAATAGCGCCTTTCCCAGCTATTTACTGAACGTGGATAAATTAAAAAGTTCTCCCTGGGTGTGATACAGAAAAAACTGTACCATAGCTAAAACATAGCATAGTCCTGAGAATTTACGGAAGGCCCTAAACCCCGTAAACCCTAAAGAATTAATGACTTTAAAGGAATTCTAAAGACTACCTCTCAATGAAAAGGACACTACTTTTCACATATGATGACAGCGGGTGAACTACTTAAAAACAGTTTTTGAAGACTGATAGAAGGTGACAAAAAAGAACAATGAGCAACAAGTTAAAAAAGCTGAAACAATTAAAAATACGTTATAAGGTAATCAAAACCATGTTGTTCAACGTTTATATTTAGTACGGAACCAGATAGTGTACCTAACGGAATACGTGTTAACGTCATGTTCAGAACCATCAAATCAGTAGCGTCCTTTCACAAATGTACGTCTTTTCTCATTGTAAAGTTAGTAAACTAGATCATTTAAAACATAAAATATGTTTACTTATTAAATATTAAAACATCAATATTATGTTTTATTTATTGTACTTAAAAACAATTAACTTAAAGATTATTATTATTACTTTATTGTAGCTCAAACTGTATACAGGTGGATATCTTTATTGCAAATATAACTTTTAGCATAATTAAGAGGCGCATGGCACAGTTCAAAACTGATCGTTGGCATGGCATTGATTCATTCTGCCGCACAGTAGGTTTTACACAAATATCGACCCAGTCCAACCAAGCCTGTCTACTGCCTGGGTCATACCACAGTCCAGCTGTGATAGACAGATCTCAGTCATTAACATCCCGACATCCTCACCTGAATACTTGTAATAACATTTCTTAGCCACAGTCCAGCCTCTCACTGTGCACTTGTTTAAATGCAAACTAATCTTCGTGGGAATAGTGTGGTCACATCTGCACCATCGCTAAAGGGAGGAATAGACCAAGTGTTTGATGGAAGTTTAGACGATTTCAAAAATATCAGGAAAGGAAGAGCACGTATGTAGTTCATGGATAAGACAAAGGGACACCAGGGTGCACATGTGCAAACGCGGATGGACTATTTATTCTTCTTCTTTTGGCACAATAGGCTGAAATGTCCCTTTCCTGTGTAGCCTTATTCATTCTGTCTTCAACAAAGGGGATGCCCCACCTTTTGATCTTGTATATAACAGTATCCCACTATTTCATTTTAGGGCGACATTCCCCTCTCTTGGTAAACAGTGTTCTCTAAAACAACTTCCTTATGTGTCGTGCCGTACATGGCCATGCAATATTGTGCTGTACATTTATTTTACCCAAAACCATTTTCTTTTGTTATTTCTGTACTCTACCATTTAAAGGTACAATTTTATCAAACTAACTGACGTGGCCGAATATAGGCGGATATAGTGGAATGCTCACCAACATTGTGTACCAGCACATGAAATAGGCCGCCGTCGTCCGCCACTGGAATCGCTCCAGCGGGCCCTTGAACGGCTCGGCGACCCTCCGGTCTCTCTCCCTCAGTCGCTTGCACTCTTCGTTCACGTTGTCCACTGAAAGCCTGTTACGTGGCAACTCCCAGCCCTGCTGATTCATTATCTCCACAGTGTCCACTGATCTCTGTATTCACATACATTGGATTTAATTAAAATATTTATTCTCATCTTTCTCACAATAATAAATACTTACTTATGCAAGTGTATCTTACTCTACTTTATTACACACATTAATCATATAAAAATATTTATCAAAAAAGAACGTAAAATATACTTTCTTGAAATGTGTGCGCGCGCGCGCGCGCGCGCGCGTGTGTGTGTGTAGTTACGTTTATGTATGTGTATATATGACTGTACAGTACTAACAAAGAGGTGTAGTTATGAATAAATGTGGATAACACTATAGTGATAATCAGAGAAAATATTCTCGATTCACAAAACAAACTAATGTTAGAAGTTTAGTGCATAGAAGAACTAAGATGTTTTACATACCTAAGAGCAAAAATATCAGAAGACAGGAATAAAGAGACAGAGATAAACATATATAACCGTGGCCAGCAAAGGGTGTAGCACTTGTAAACACCTGGAAATCAAGAATGTTCATTGCAAATAAAAGCCATAGATAAAATCTATTACATTATTATTACACTGTTCATCCTATGTTGTGGCAGTGACTTGTATACCGAGACGATATACAAAATCGGAGAATAGACGATGCGAGATAATCAGATCGTTCAGTTTCATTTCAAAGAGCGAAACCTGGAAACGTAATGAAACTGAGGAGTTTGCAATGGGCTGGCCAAGTTGTAACTCCAAAAGGACTAAATGGTAGATACCAAAGAGGGCTCTCCTAGAAAACATGGATGTCAAAATATCGATAGGCCGTCCATGGGAAACGAAACTGATTATTTTCGCAAGATGCATGAGCCGTATTGGGTGTTCTAGAATGGAAGTGTTTATGCTATGATAGAGTGGGATAGAGCGGCAAAGTAGGGGAGGTGAAGACTTGACTACTGCCTGTAGAGTCATAGTAGGATAAGAAAGACTATCAGTTACTTGCAAAATATAGGCATTTTCTACTTAACAACGTCTGTAAACAAATATTTGAATGCCAGGGATAGCCTTACTCACAACTTTATTAAATGTTTCCACACATAAAATAACTCGTAGGCCTATCCAAAAATTCAGCAGCTCAAGGCTCTTTATCACACAATAAACTAACAGACAATAAATGCGACCTAATTACCACTATCGGAGTGAATGTAATATGTCACCGACTACAAATATCGGAGCACAATATTTCACAATTATAACTTTACACCAAACCGCTGCCGAAAACACACGCACTGTAAGTCAATCTACAACAACCAGCCGGTTGATTTTAAAACACCTCCGTTTACACTTTTCGTGTAGATGTCACATTAACGTTACGAATGCGTACCAGATGCCGGTAGAATAATCAAATCCCGTTTGGAAAGCGCACACATAGTAAGGGAATAGGAGAAGGTAGCGTCATTTCTACACAACGCATGGAAAGCGTTACCTAAGCATCCATGTTAACCGTCTCCTCATTTCAACATTATGGCAGTGCCTGATATAAGTCTTTTAGTATTAATTGCATTAACAAAATATTCAATAAGAATTATATAAAAATCAATAATCTTAGTGCAACTAAAATTGCGACGAAGCAAACACTTGTGTAACTTTTCCACTGTCTATCATTGTACTCAAATTGCTTACTACACAACCTTATAACCGCTAATCATATGCGATAGTCTTCCGGTGTAACACAAACTTAATATAATAATGTAAACCTAGCTACCTAATGTAACTTAATCGCCAAGAGCAGATCGTCGAAAGATCAATATTTGTAGGCAGAAACCCATACAATAAAAGGAAAGACCATTAAAATAATAGAAAATGTATTTACCGTCGCAGACAGCTGAGCAGAACCTGGTAGCACAAAAGTAAAAAGTATTCATTGGTCATAGTTTCCACATGTTGTTGCGTACCTGTGGTTTATTTGAATTATTCGAGCAAATCTGTAAATACTGCTAAAAGCATTATGTTAATTATTTAATTTTCCATTAATAACTGTTTGCAGAAAATTTTTTGTTGGAAATATAACTAGGCTAATTTTATTTCAAGAATGGTTCGACAGTTTCTCGATCCGCGTGACTGCTTTCTACCTTGTCAAACGTTGTTTTACAAGTACCTGTTTTCCATACACGTCACTCTCACTTTCTCTCTCTCTCTCTCCCTCTTACCCCATCTCTCTCCTTTTCTTGTGAAACCATATTAACTTTTATAAACAGGTAAACTGAAATTCGCTCGTTCTAATGATTCAATGCTGAATACAGATAACTTATAACCACAACCTGTCTATATTAAACAACAATTAAGCAATATTTTCTCAGTAGTCAACACGTACAAACATTTGTTTATCACGTAGTATGGGCTAACGTTGACGAGTGGCTAAAAACCCTCCACATAAACGTTTATGGACTGTTACCTGCAGATATGACAGAACCTGACGCAACTGACGGCGTTGCTACGGCAAGAATGGTATTGTTGGTTGCCGTCGTGTTCTGACAGGGCACACCGTCTGTAGATATCAGAGTATGACAACTTTTGTAATACAAATAATACATTACTTGACTAGAATAATTCGTTACACCGTTTTAAGTTTATGATCCTCGTAAAGAATGAATAAAGTGCAAAAATATGGCATATGAATAAAAGCCGGTGATTATTGAAATAACCACAAACACATAGTTGGTACTTCAATAAACTTAAAGATTTTCTACCACATGTTAATATAAATTTTACAAAACTCATTAAAATATTGCCATACCGTTGATTGAAATAAATGTCAATGAATGAGCATTTTTCTACTGAAGGAACAGGTACAGTACCATGCGTGGCTATCTAAGGTTTTCATTCAGTGCGGGTTGTCGACAAGATAACCCAAAGCTCTCCCAAGTTCCTTATCATTTGCGTCTTTATAGAGACGGCCTGATTTCGCTACGCGTAACCAAAACTTAGTAGATATTTCTTGCGCAGTTTTGCCTATTATAAATAGCGAAACACGGGTCTGCAGCAGTAAGCTGCGAATTTGACATTGAAGCGACAAGATGTGTTGGAGCAAACAGACGTTGTGACTTGTGATTTGGTGCGCCTTATTTGACAGAAATTAGTTTAAAGTGTTAATTACATGTTGCAGACTCTGTTAGTTGCTAACTTCAATATTTGTAGCTATATTGTGTGTTGGACAACGGTATCATTGGAATACAGTTGTATACGTTTCGAACTATTATAAAAGAGTTGAATAACAAATTCTGCGGTGTTAAATTATTTATACTCCATCGTCTGGAGATGGCAATTTAGTGTTCCACTGACACCGTTGTAATAGCATTTAATTGGATATGGCGGTCGCTTATAATTCAAACGTTACTTACAACTAAGTCCGCTTGGAGCGCTACTTCCTGCAGGTACTCCAGACAGGATAGGAATCCTTCAGTACACAGCTTGTACACCTGTGCGTGCAGCGACCTCAGCGGAGGATCAGGGAACTTAGCAAACTGCTTTCCCTCCGTATACTGGTATGTGTAATACCTGCGTGTAAACGTTAGGATTCAATAGGACTGTAGTTTATATGTTTACTTAATTTGAATAAAATACACATACAAATTAAAATAAAATTTCAATGTAAGGCATAAAAATGAAATACTGAAAAAGTGTTCAGCAAAGTTACTATGAGTACGGTCATGAAACGAGACAGTTTCTTAGTTACAACGCTATTTAGATTTACTTAAATGAAGCCCTGATATTATGAAAGAAGACATTTTGTAATTTGGGCACACCAATAAGAGATATATTCAGTTTCATATTTCAGTTTTTAACGGCTAGGCTATACGATCCAAGAATGAGATGAATATAAGTTTTATGCTTAGGAAACTTGCTGAAGAGTGTGTGAAATGGAGTTTCAAAATAAATACAACCAAAAAAGAGTAAATGGTAGCAAACGATGGAGGCCTAGACTTATAGCTACGAACAAAAGTTATAAGAGCTATGAACGACTTTAATTAATAGGAATTGTGATAACATGTAATAGCAATAATCAAATGAAATCGTAAGTGGGACAAGCAAAATCATCTGCAAGCCAGTTGAATAACCTACTTGGCCTATATATAGTACCCAATTGAGATAGCATAATAAGTTTAGAATCTTTAAAACCGAAGTAGATAGAGTAGTCTTATATAAGGCATAATCGTGAGAGGTTAATAAAAGAAATAAATCTATACTCAGAGCTATGCAGCTGGATTATTGGAAACGATGCTATAGACGTACTAGCTTGCTTAGAATTGAGATTGTAGATGTAAACGCGAAACTGGGGATTGGCGTAAACATAATAGAAACGGAAGAATTCAAGATGTTAAAATGAATCGGACACCTAAAGTGAATATCATAAGAGATATAGCCAAAGTAGGTATGTGACTGAGCACAAGCAAATAGAAGGAATAAAGGAAGGCCGAAACATTCCAATACAATTCAATGCGATATGGAAAACACGTCGCAATTGAAAACTATGCAAACCATATAAAGACAATGATTTGGCCACCACCATCCGAGTTCATAGATTGCAATGGGCAGGGCACATCATTAGGATGGAAGCAACCGAATACCTAGGAATGTATTATTTAGTCAAATCAAGGCTAGAAGGGCTGTCGGAAGGCCAAAGCATCGCTGGATTGACGCAGTGGCATGGAATGCTGATACTTAAATTAAAACGATGGACTTCGATCGCCAAGGACATGGAAAAATGCAGGCGGACGACTATGGACGCTAAGGTTCGACTCCGAACTGTGACGTCTTATAAAAAGAAGAAGAATACATTTCTGGAAGAATAATGTAGAAAATGTCATGAGTGCACGAGTTCTCATGCTAGAGGACTGCTCTGATCGTTATCGACGGAAGGTAGGATGCGAGAAGCGAAACAGCATAACTAAATAATAATGGTGGACAATTTTCACTGAAATTGTGTGAACCTAAAGTAATGTGATATGTAATGTAATTTGATGGAGTAATACGTTAGCAATACAGATGCAGTTGTTTACCGACTGCGGAACCAGCAGTAAACATATTTTACGAGCAAGGAGATTTTAGTGGCTAGGCACGTTGGAGAGTATAGATAAGAGAACGCCAAAATCTAAAATAAAGAGAGAAATTCTGCAACGAAGCTGGCGGATATGAAAGGGAAGTATACCAAACCATATTATAGGAAGGGATATTAAAGCCAAGAACAGAAGAAAATAGAGAGAATGATACAACTTTGGAATTAAACAGCCAATATAAAAGCTGTTTAATATGTAATTGTAATAAATTAATGTGTTTTGTATGAAGTTTACGCCGGTAAAATAGACAAATTGCATAGTAGGCTAAGCAGGATTCATGAAGTTGAATACCTATCATGAAGCAGCTAACGATTCGAGTTTTAATGCCTTCTGCTACTGTATGAGTTTCCAGTACGCACTGAAAAACAAGTGTAGATGTACTCTCTAGGAATCATTACTGCACTACACTGCTACGTCTGATAGCTGTAAGTAGATAATGATCTCTCTGATGGAGATAGTTGACAGTTTGCAAACCCAAGAGATGAATACTAATACTAATTGGCGTTATTGTTAGTGTTACCGGTGTGCAGTCTAGTATGCTTGGTAACATCTATTATTCACCTTGACAGGGTGCATTTAACATTTACGTAACTAGAATTGCTATAGAGGAGTGTGGTTATTTATTTACTTACTAAATGTGTAAATACAATGTTTCGTAATAATTTCACTGGTGCTCAGTAATTCTTCCACTATTATAAGACCACGTTCCGTGCAATACACGTAACAACATTAAATACGAGGTTTACAAAGTTAAACTTTTATGTATGCAATTTCAATTGCAGTCAATTTAAAACCAAATATCTTAACAATTATAAATTTCTTGGCTTTGTTCCTTAAACACAATATGTCATAGTAATAGTTTTGTCAAAAAAAGTAATTATTATTACTCAATTTACTATCAATACAGGAGAATATTACAACAATATTATTGCTATATGTTTATGTTTGATAATCGTTTAAATGCCTGCCTGTTCTATGTTTAAATAAATTTTTAAATAATGATTTGCTTTGTTTAATTTTCTTGAAATAAATAAAGAATTCTCGCTCTACGATCCCTGTTTGCCGCTGCATCACTGATAAAATTTCATGGGGGTAAATGATTTCCTTTCACATTCTCACAAACCTTGCCTTCTGTCTGGCTCCGGTTAGCACATTTCACCCCACTCAGCCAACCAAGACCTGGTAAGCTGAAGGATTTCCTTAGGATCATTAACAGAATTTTAGTACGTATTAAGTGTTCGTTCACACGTGTAATTCGCGGCTAATCATTGAACTGAAATAGGCTTCAGTCACATGGTGCAGCTTCTATTTGCTGCTAATTAGAATTTGCAATTTTCTCTATTATGTGGCAATGATTTTCTAGAATAACCAGTTGGTGTTACTAATAATTTACTTTCCTCAGACATACTTCAATAAACGAGCAAAATGTATCTTGACAAGCTGGGTCATTGAAATCTACAGTTATTACTATTTAATTAAAATAAAAGCAAATGTTAATTCTCATTACTTCTCTTTGACACCAATTGTTACCAAAAAAAAGTTTCATTAAACAACATTCCATTTTACAGAACTATTAATTATTACAAGCACGGTACCTACGTTCCTGTGACTCTTACTACGTAAACATCATTCACTATTCAACATCTTAGAATAATTCCTTTTTTACATTTATGCAAAAATATTATTCATCAGGAGTATCTCAGAAAGGCAGAATACCTTAGAATTTTTACAGCAGAAAGATAATAAGGTACATGTCTTTCAAGTGAACCGCCTAGTGTCCAAATACGTTCGGATAATTATGTAAGATTTCAAGCAAAAATAGTATAGAGATAACTTATAATAATTTGACAATTGCTTTTTGTAATATGCAAATGCAAATAAAGTGCAGTTTGAAAGACAATTGCTTTTATATATCCAAATTTTACGGACGGAACTCTTTTTCTGAGCTTATCGTGGCAGTTGCAATTTGTTGATATATATCCAAACAATTCGATAAAGTAAGTGATTGAAATTTTAGATCTTCCCCGTAATGGTATGGCATAAAAGCGACTATTATATTTACGTATAGCTGTAACAGTCATTGCAACATACGTACGTAACAGTTAATGTGACATCGTACTTACCTTCTGTCAAAATCGTTGAATCTGTTGTTCCGTAAGTAGTAAGCAACGTCCAAAACAGCGTCGGCGACCCAGTCTTGTTTCATCGGATGAACTGTTGTCGTCTCCACTTCCTCTTCATCTGCAACAACCTCCTGCAATCCTGTACCGTTCGTAGTGTTTATTCCTTCTGTATAAACAACACAACTGAAATTTAAAATAAATAAATAAATACACATTTTGATTACCATCGTTATTAATACAATTTGTATAGTGTATACAATTTAACAGCTGTTTATTGTGTTTATATTGGTTTGTAACTATTCTCTGATCAGACTGCTTAACAATTGTCTGGATCATCTGCTCGATTTTTCAGCTGTTTTAATTTTTCGTTTACGCACTTGATTTTGTTTATTTTGCTTGTTAAGTAAAAATAATTTTACGATTTTCCTCTCTAACAAATATTCTAAAACGTTTTGTAAATTGAATTTATTATTTACGTACAATATTAATTTTGTACAACACCACACATTTTATAATAGACTGACCTATTGAACAGAAACAGGAAAATTTATATCGAATTAATTTTAGACTGTTTCATATAGATTTACTAGAAAATAAACTTTCAAAGCGTTTGAGGATTAAAATGTTTATTTCAGTAGCGTTTTTGCAAATCAGAGTTAATTATAGTATAAATATCATAATTTTTAGGGACCACTTTGTGGAAAAATGGCAGAAGTTAATTTTGTCTAAAGATTAATTACAATATTTTATGAATCTTAGTTTCAAGGCAAGTAAACCTTCCATGGGCCCACCTCTGATAATATGATTTTGACACGTCACATAACTTGAGATATGATTGAGCTGAAATTATACAGAATTCTAGTTTAATGAAACTAATATTTAAGCGTTTTAGAGTACAGTGAAATTAGATACCTTTTATTTTTCCGACCAAATAAAATCAGTATATTTTGGCATTATAAAATATACCAATTTTGGTAGACTCAAGGTAGTCTGCAGTATATTCAGATACATTATTACATAAAGAAGGGAATCACGACAGCGGTTATTAAAAGGCGCATACAATTTGCTTGTTATTACCTCAGCAATCCGTAGTCTCGATTGTTTTAATACCATAGGTCTTTTAATAATTACCAAAATTTCGTATGGTGAAATACCTTTAAAATTTAACTTGGTACTAGGGAATACCTCCATCTCGCTGGTAACGATCGTTGACAAATTTGCAGTAGGCACTGTTTCAATAACCTAGACGTCAATAATTAGACAACTAAAGCCAACGTACTTAATCCCGCATCTGTATTAACCTGTACACAAAACCTCTCTGTAGTTGTACCTATCCGTGGTATCTGTCAGTATTAATCTGTTTCTGTAATTTGTTTGTGTGGTTATCTGTGCACATTAACAAAACGGATTTGGATACACAGGTTAGAGCCGATGAAAGAAAATAACTCCTCCTGAACTTGTCCAAAAATTTGTAAAACAAATCCTAAATGTTACTCTATTATTCATTGATTAGAATTGTTTGTTTAATTTACTTGGATTTATTGCATTTTACCTACCGAACTGTGTTTTCTTTTCATGTACCATCGTTTCTACAAAAACGTGCAAAACGTTGTTTTTTTGTGGGAGCAGCAATACAAATAATCATTAAACTTTTCACAACTTTTTATTTTTCTATTCAGAAAGTTGGTGTGTTTTATGTCACATAAGGTACATAATTTTAATTTGAGTTACTTGGTTTCTGAGCGTGGAAAAGTGAACTGTGTCAAAGATCGAGTCATGTCGCACATAGGAAGTTCATCACTGAAAACATTTTTGATTCAATTATGTAGTGTTTGAACTGAGTAAAATTAAAAGGTATATATATTTTGTAGATTTTATTATTTTGTTTGCAGATAAAATAAAAACTTTACTATTAAATCTTACAAATTGTGAAACGTTTTACAGGCATCCATTACTAACAACTTTTGAAATTACGCTTATTTTACCGAATTCCTATTTCAATATTTGACACATTGTATCGACGTCGATGTGTCCTCAATAGACCTAATACTTGAAGACGGATATTTTCTTTAGCAACAGAAAATTTATTGTCATTTAAGGATACGCTAGAAATGCATATAAAAATGAGCAAACTTTACTGGTCTGGTCATATTGTGATGAAAAATAATAGGCAAATATATACCTTCACAATTGAAAAAGAGCCCTCCGAAGGCAAAAGACTGAAAAAGCCGTCCATTGGAAAGATTGGAGAGTATTTTTACCACAAATACAAAAGATATGCTGGAATTGCATGGACAAAAAGTAATTGATACAAATATGGGTCGAGAAGCAAAGGAGAAGAGGCCAAGGACCTATATGTAAAGCCATAGAATGAGGAGGAGAAGAAGATGAGGACAAAGAGGAAACAAATTTAGGATGGTGTGTATTAATTTAGCAATAAGTTATGCGTTCATCAGTGTTGAAATCTAAACTCAGGTTGAATAATAATTAGTAGAGTTCAGCCCTTATCGTTTCCTTTTGACGTAAATACAAATAGAGTTAATATGCTAAAATTATAAGCTCATCATCATCTGCAAACATTAAACTAAGGACGGTTTCTTCCGGTCTCAAACAGGCAAATATTAGAGGTGGTCACTCCAGCGCTCCCGCGGACGTCCCACATTTCTCCGTCCCTCCGGATTATAGTTCCATAGTTGTTTAAGGATGTGGCAGTCATGTATTCGCAAAGATGTTTTCACCAATTCAGCCAATACTGCAAAATCCTGTCGAGCATACTCATAATATTCAGTTCCTGCCGTATATCTGTGTTTCTTCTATGGTCATGGAGAGCATACCCCGCCACGCGCCTGAGAAATATTATTTCAGCCGCTTGGCTACAACTGGCCTGGCCTTTCTTTAAAGTCGAATTCTCAAAACACATGTGAGAAGAAACAAATGTGAGAAGGGCTATCACCTTATACAATTTTAGGTGTGTTTCTTTACTTGCCGACTTAAGAGTTCGTCTGAAGTTCCCGCACATAAGGTTGAACATATGCAACTTTATAACTTAACATATATAACTTTTTTGGTTCTGAAGAGTGACGTCATATTTCCTTTTACACTATCCAGGCGTACAAATGTTTGCAACATTCCCATTGTCATGACAAAGCATACAGAAAATACATTTGTTGGAGCAAAGTAAAGTGATTTTACTACAGTATCAGGACTGGTGCTGACGTGCTCCAGTTGCTTCATCATACACGTTTTATGCTGTGTGTATCTACGTTGGGTAGAAAAGGTTCCATGATACTACCACAAAAATAATACTTTAAATAGATTAAAACATTGAACGTATTCATGACAGATTTATTCTACACATTCTTTGTTATTGTTGCTGTTGTTGTTTTTATTCTTCTTCTTCTTTTCCATTGGGCCTCTAGCCTGTAGAGTCCACCGTCAGTGGTTTGCTATTCATTCTTTCCGTCTAACTAAAGCAACCAACTTTTTAATGCACCAGAAATTCTACTAATTATTTTTAAGTTACAAACAAATCTGTTTGCATCCTTATACCTTGTAATTTGTAAAACAGTGACAAAAACTTGGGAATTATTTGACTTAGTGGCTGTTATTACTCTCATGTACAGTCATGTAGATAGATGTAGCAAGAATGACGTAGACATCTGTCCAAGTGGCAAAACGTTTTAGCATGAGTGTCTTAATATATAATATATAATATATACTAAGTATATTAATATATACTAAGTATATATTATAAAAGTATTTACTTTTATCTAAATATATTAATGTTTAGCATACTTTTTATTGTACTACTGCATACAAAATATTACCAGTTTAATGAAGAAATTTGTGTTAGTGGTTGAAATCACAATCAGAATGATCAATATTGCACACCACTATATAAAAATTATTCCGATTAGCGCTTTCAAGCTTCACAGCTCATCGTCAGATCAGGAATAGATCTGATCAGCTATTCCTGATCTGACGATGAGCTGTGAAGCTTGAAAGCGCTAATCGGAATAATTTTTATATAGTGGTGTGCAATATTGATCATTCTGATTACCAGTTTACAAAGAATTTACAAAGTTCATTACGAAAATTAGCAATTTACAGAAAATAATAAAAGCATCTTTTACATTTATAAAAATGACATGAACATAAAAACATACAGATTGAACGTTATTCTTTCAAATATATAATGTATACGTAAACTGTTATCTTTATAGTATAATAATATCATGATTCTGTCATGCATATTAAAGCAAAGAATTTTTAACAAGTTTAGTCATTTTAATATAATGTTTTAGTTAATTATGTCTATCTCTGATTTCAAAGTACGTGGATTCATTACTATGCGTATATATCGATGAATTTAGTATAATTTAGTACAGAAATTAATACAGCTTCTGTAGTTAAGTAAACATAAAAAAGAAAAAAACACGTAAAAAATAAATTGAAGTTTGCTATTGTACACAGCACGAGGAAATTCTGTGGGTTAGAATGAAATATATTATCGCTTGCAGTAAGAAAGGTGTTTTGTCCCCCCCCCCCCCCCGTAAGGTTTAAAGAGAATGCTTACCGTTTACAGTCGCACTTATCTAAAGACGTCTTGAAATATAGACGTTACGCATAGAGACGGAACAGCGACAATACTGTTAACACTGAGATAACAACAAACTACTGTGTACTGTTTTCAGTAAAACATACAATATGCAGTTGTGAAAATATTTAATATTTTTTTTATATTCTTTAATTCACTGTGCATTGAGCCTCTATGTAATTCTGTACCTCTTTCATCACTGTTTAATGAAAGCTTTCTACATTGAGAGGAATCTGAAGAAAAAAGATTAAAAATTTTCTTTTTTTTTAATACTGGTTTTATAAAAATTTTGACTTTTCTGAATAAAATGATAAATACTTGTGATACAAATAAACTTATAAACACTTTTTATGCATAACCTGAAGTACATCAGCACACAGTAAAGTTATTACAATTTTGTACAAGATTCATTTTATTAATATATACATTCTAAACGGAATAACCTTAAATGATATGGTGTACACTGTGTAAAAGAAGATATTGTATACTTTACGGTGACAACTTTAAAGTCAGCAGATGCCGTACGTATGTTTTGCTTTTGTGTATGGAAATAGTTTTTGGTCATGAACAGGAGTTTTTCTTAGTTCTCACTGACGGTATAAACCCGATTTTTGAAAACCATGTTTCTTCAACAATTAGGGACATATATAACAGAAACTATGTTATATAGGGTATTCACATCTCCATAGCTAATGTAAAACATTAGAGTCTACCTACTGAACCAAAATTATAGAACTGAAGTGTATACTTTGGATGCTGTAAAATTAAATGTTTACTAATTTCTTTTAAACAAAGTTAATAAAATTAAATAAATATGAATATTGTTGTGGAGACGGAAATTACATAATTCTGCTTCAGTAAACATGTAAGATATACATGCAACATCTACAAAAATTTCAAGAATCTATGTGATTCGATTTTAGAAAAATCGTATTTACCTGGTTCTGGGCAATTTAACGTTACCAGCATAAGGCCTACCGACACCCCTTCAGCTTGTTATTAACAAATAAACTGTTTTATTTCAGTTTGTCGTTTTATATTTTACATATTATATTTTCAGTTCCACAAGACATAAATATTTCAGTTTCTAATAAACAACGTAGGCTACACGTTACAGCAGCAAGAACGTGCATTAGGCCACTCCTTTCCATATTCTGGTTTGGAAACGTTATAGAACACAACAAAACTAAGATATTCCGTAACATGGTGCGTAGTATAATGACGTGCGGAGCAAAGAACCGGGTTACAAAAAAATCTATAAATTAGAAATAATATCATCGTAAATGGAGTACTAGTGGCGGAGTTGTGGACTATCAAGAAAGGACATAACATCAGTGATGAGAAAAGGCGAATGGCAGTGGAAATTCTGGTGGTTGTACTTAGCTATATTGAAAAGAAAACACTGACGTGGTGTGGATACGTATGGAGAGCTGTTCAAAGTAAATGGATAGCAAGAGCTATAAAGAGTAGTCCTTTAGAGAAGAAGAACAAGAAGAAATTGTTTAGGCAAGGACAAGTTATTTTCCAATGCATGTAAAAAGTTCCTTCAAAAGATAATAATTATATAATATAACTACTTGCAGAATAACTTACATTTAATAACATAAATAATATTACATAATAAATATATACGTTTCAACCTATCGTTATATGCTTATGAAACACTACGTCTGATTAAGTAATGAATTAAGACACTCAGGCAACACGTACTTGCGATATTCTCGGTCCGTGTAGCCAGTTGCCTCTAATTTACTTTCTATAACAATCACTATAAAGATCTTGGCAACTGATAAAATATAAATTAACCTTTTAAAAAACAATAAGAAGAAGTAGTATAGTTCAAGTTAAATCAATTATAAATTAGTTCCTAATTACGTAAATCGTATCTGTACTGTGAGACAAATTTAGTTTCTTTTTATGCTGATCAAAGGTTTTAATTACGTTTCCTCATTTTTTTGTTTAACTTTGCTTATCAGTTTTAACTACAACATCACTTTCCTACACGTACCTCTGAATAGGAAATAGTACAAAAACACCACGTCTTAATTGGCTTGCTCCTAAGATTATTGTATTTTTGATTTTTTTTCCTATTGTATTCTTGATTATAACTAACTTAGAATTGAGAATTCTGATATTTTAATTGAATCTTACATATAGGCCTACGAGGATTCTGGTTTTCTGGAATCCGTTTAGAAGACAGTGGTGAGGAACGCATTTGTGGGAATGTAAAATGAGAGTGTAAGAAATTAGTTCAGGACCCATCAAGGAAGCACGCTCAGAAAAAACAAGGATATCGCTGAGATTAGAATATTTAGAATAAGGGAATTAGGGGCAAGAGTCCGCACTTATAATATAATAACAAATTCTCAGCTACCAAAATAAAGTTTATTGTAAATTACTGGCTTATTTGTTACACTATATGCTAACAAATGTAATGAGTACACAACAATTTTTACTACAGTATTTGGTACAAAAATTAAAAACAAAAGCATGTAAAATATGAAATTTGCGCCAACTTTGGGGCAAGAGCCCGGTCTGTGTAGGGTAAGAGTCCTACTGACACTTATCACACACGAAATGGCCCAATCCACTGTAATTCGAGCACGGCTCTTCCCACCACGTACTACACTGACGACACGTGATCCAGTCGACTCTAGGGGGGGATTCGTAAAAATGCCCACAACCTCCGCAATAATAATCAACTTTCCCGGAAAACGATATTCCTCTTCTTACTTTGAAATTTAGACTTTGAAATCAGCGGGACTCCCCAGCACACTTTTGAAACGCTTAACAACAATTGTAGGCCTAATGCAAGTTTTATTTAATTGTAACGTGAAGTTTGTTTATGTGGGGTAAGATTCCGCACAGGAGACCAAGAGGACTCTTGCCCCCGGAAACTTGACCCACTGTGTTCTATACTTTTTGCTGACTTATTATGATTCAATAAAATAAGATTGACCACTAACTTTAAGTTGACATGTAACCTCAGACTTACCTTTTAATAATGTACTGTCGAAAACAAATAATAAGAAAGTATATATTTGTATAAATACTCTTAAATTACACTGTAAAATAACTTCAACTTCCACAAAGTTAAACAACGTTACTGTTCACTCACCGTAATGGCGCTAGACTCCTTGTTTGCTGTGTCTAGCCAGCAGAATGCATTTCTTCAACATCCCAGTCACCAACTCACAACATCTATTAAGAAAACTAGTAACTACGACGTATTAGGAATCTTGCCCCGTGCAGACTCTTGCCCCACACTACTATATATGGAAAAGCTGGGTACTAAAGTCTGGCGGCTTTGTTGAAAGAGACACGTTATGGTCAAGACTCATATAGCATGGTTTGTAGGAAGCGGCGGCTGAAGAACCAGATCGCAAAACGACAAAAACGGACGATAAAAGTTAGGTATATATTGTACAAAGGAATACTGAAAACATAACACTAAAATACTTTGTAGGCTTACACGGCCGGTTTCAATGATATTAAAATTCATTCCCGGGCTTTTGGTCCTTCATTTTTTATTAAGCAAACGTTTTGGCTTGACCATTGACTTGCCATCATCAGTATAAAAATCGAGCTGCATTAATGTAGGCTGGTACACGTTAGTGACCATAGTACTGTACTGTACTACCCTACGTTAGTGCAGCTCAAATTTTTACACTAATCATGGCAGTCTGTGGTACTGCTGAAACGTCTGTTTTAGAAAGAAACAATGAACCATGGTCAAACAGTCTGGGAATAGATTATAATAATAGAAATAACACTGCTGTACTCCTCTATATAAAAAAATTCCCGATTAGCCCTTTCAAGCTTTACAGCTCATCATCAGATCATATTTCTGATCTGATGATGAGCTGCAAAGCTTAAAAGCGACACTCGGAAATATTTTCTATAATAGTATGCAACAGTGTTACTTGCGTTTGCGATTATAACCACTAACACAACTTTTTGACTAAAAAAATAAAAAGTGGTAGGTAGCCAGAGAAGACGATAAAAAGCAAATAAATATATACAGTACAAAAGTAAAAGTAATATTATTAAAATAAAATAGGAAAACAGAATAAAACTTGAGTTGATACGGAAGACGTAATAAGGAATTCTAATAAGACTTCAAGGAATGTGAAGATGATTGTTCTGTTGACGATAAAAGAGAAACCTAAAGTGGCGATGATGACGATGATGATGATGATGGATGATGATAAAGGGTGAAGAGATGTAGCAGGAGAAGGAGGATCGTGGTAAGACAAAAGATAAAGACTTTGCAGAATGGCTTGATAGGAAAATTACCATCGTGCAAATTACCTTTCGCAACGTTTCGATTACTAAATGTATGTGTCGTCGTATTCAGGAGTACCTGTAAATTAAGTTAACACATAAACACTATATCAAGCCTACATAGATTAATTCAGTATATTGGCTTAAACGGTCAGAAGAGTAAATTTTATTAAAAGCTGCCATCAACCTGAAAATCTAAACACAACTATAGAAAAATTACATAAATGAAACGGTACTTAATGCGTAAATTGGTTGGGCACTACAGGAAGGCCCAACAAAACTGTTCACACAACGAGTTCACACAACGAGAAAGGTCAGAGACAAACAACACCCTGTTCAGCACCTTGAGTCCAACCGCAATTAATCATGCCCACCACGACATATGTATTCCTTCAAATTGTTTATCCAAATCCGAGACACACCTTTGCTATTTTAGCTGATACATTTATTATGTATCACTACGCTTAAGGCAAAATTATCATTGATATTTTAAAATATGCCTCATTAATTTTGTGTTTATCAGTATTACTTTATCGCCCAACCATACCGACTTGACCCCACAGGATTTTATGTACAACAAAAAATCTGTTCAGCTAATCTATAAATGTTAGTGGCCAATTCTTTAATGTTTTTCCCTATTTTAAGTCAGAGGTACTTGCAGGGGCGTTGAAGATTTACCGAAATATCATAAACAACATTTACACGATAGGCTGTGTATAGCAGTTTTAGACTATAACATTGGTAGTTTAGGCATGGTAGGCCTATTACAAAGAACGTTGACCATACTTTTACAGAAGTAAAAGGTAGTTTACATAGTACGATTATCGGAATTTATTTTGAAGTGCTACGAACATATGCAATAATTAGCCTCTCATTCAAATACTCGTTGCTTTTACCGTGATCGACTTTTGTCGTTGCTAATTACGGATCGTGACAATAGAACGGTGGTGGTGATGTCTCAACATTTGAGCCGATTTACTTAATAAACAAATCGCATTAGTCCACTACTTTAAACGCTTATAGATAAACGTCTTCAATTTGCCCTAAAATCTCATTTTCAAATCAGGATAAATCGTTTTCAACGGTTCCTAAAATGACTGATATATTGTGGCTCGCAAATAACGTTTACTCTCTGCCTTAAAAGCAAATGTTATTTACTGTAGACGTGTAACATTATTTTGACTAATAATTGTATTTTCAGTTACAAACTTTGTAATGAACAGATAAACTTTCATTATCGTCATTACACTTACACTGACAAAATTATAGAAAACAAAAATTTTAAAACAAAACTGTGTAACCTGATTTGTTTATATACTGTTACTTCTGTTATTTTTAGCATATACGAGGTCCATTCGTTGATTAAAGAGACAAAATAGTTGTAGAGGAAAAACGGATGGTAGTACGATAGTTTTCAGAACCATATGTTGACATCCGTATGATGAGTTCCTATCAGTTTTTGATTAGAATAGTTCCCTTATATAATCTCAAATACTAATTTAACGATGTCCAGTACTCTTAAAGATTTGAAATTAGTTAAATTATGTGCATTGATCCTTTTTTTCTATCTGAAGATAAAACAAAAACAGATTTTGTATGACGAAACAATACAGAAGAAGCTTTATTAAACTTCGACATATTTTAAGCGGGAAGACCAGTTTAAAAATTGTCAAAATTTAGTGACTGACTAGGACCTATCAGTCCAGTATACCTTTATAACTTTATACTTTATAAAGTATACCTTTAGTTCTAGACGTCCAGTTAAGGTTTCAAATGTAGATTCGGTTACGTTTTTTATTTTTTAGAAGCTCAGAGGTCAATAAATAGTATATACTACTCTGATACGATTACCATTAAAGTAAAGCCGGCAGTAATTCGGAAACGTCCTAGATTTCTGCGGAAAGACGTCAATCTCCTTCATGTTAACGACTGTCTACATACAGCTCAGTTAACTGCTGAAACTATAAATAAATTGAATTAGGAAATTCTACCTCACCCTCCATCAGTCCATACTTGGCTCCATATGATTTCCATTTGTTACAAAAAGAGGCGTTACGTGGTACTAAGTTTTACGAGAACGTCATGGTAAAAGAAAATCTCCTAAAATGGCTTCTACGGCAACATAAAGATTTATTTCCAGCAACCCTGGAAAAAGGCTTATCCCGAGATGGGACCAGCCTATTAATCTTGGTGGTCATTATTTTGAAAAGCGTAAAGATTTTCATACAGATTAAATAACCCGTTTTTCATTTTGCCTTTTTAATTACTAAATTAACTGGTCCTATACTTTATACAATTGCAAATCCCACATGTAAACTTTACATAAATAAACTAATTCATATAAACGTATTCTTTGTTAAAATCTTTATTAACAACTAATTTAAAATTAACAATTTTTAAAAAATACAAAATTGTTTTCAAACATTAAGGTGCCGCTGCTAGGATTAGTGAGCCAGAAGGCAGAAAAAGCGCATACTTCCTTTTAACCGAAGACTTCAGACCAGTAAGGAGAATCACAATTTAATTTGTGAACACAATAATTAAATTAAATAAACTTTATAAACTGCAATTTAACTAATTTTATATACTAGTATTACGTTTATACTAGATACATAAAAAAGATACTAGACATTTATTAGATAAGTAAAGAAATAGAAATTATCACTCTTCTACTTCACTGCGATTGCTCACCTTGATTTTGTTTCACCAGGTGTGACATTTTTGCGGCGATACTGGTGTACATTATCTTACCATCAACTATCGGTTGATTCTTGCGTATTTTTTTCTTTCTTATTTTTATCAGTTAGTCGCTTTTCCTCTCGTACACACAGTTGGTTTACACTTAATTTTACGGATTACGATAAGTAGTAGGGATTTTTTTTTTGTACACGCTTACATGTAGCAGCCTCACGGGCCTCTTTCCAGCTTTTCACAGAAATATCAGTTGGGATCACTACTAGTATGTAATATCACTAAAATATTTGCTTCAATTAATGCTGATTTGATTAATTCTATATTGACTACATATTTTCCATATTTTCCTGTTTGAACCATGTGTTTGTAATAAAAAACATATTATTTGTACTGCTTCTCAGTTTCAAGTACATTACAACACAGCACGTGCCTCGTACAGAAAATACAGCATTATTTACATGCATTTATCCTTGTCTTGCTTAAACAGTGAAAGTCTGGTTGTTTTCGCTATCTGTAGGTCTCAGTTCAGCATCCGTTTTCCCCTTCCGTAATTTACTTTAGATAAATGTACACAAAGAAATTCACATTTCCTTTTGCGTGACTGGCGACTGGGGAACAAGGAAAATTGTATTTGCGCTAAGTATGCGCATTTGGGTTTGTTTTCGTAGACAAATAGCATTCTATTTTATCTAACAGTCAAATTATTTAATTAAAGGACTACGGTAATGGATTGATTTATAAAGCATTATAATGTTTATTATAAAAGAATCAATAATCCATGAATATTATCAAGAATTTGCGAAGAATATTACTTACATATTTTTACGACGGTCTCACGGATCGTCGTGTGGTACACTAAAAATAAAATACAGACACTAATGAAGTCACTAATTACTTGCTTGAATTAGCCACAAATAATTATTTGAAATCAACAAGGTACTCTCATAGTATGATTCAAGTGACAATCACTTGATCCGTACTCTACAATATCGCCAGGTATATCTAAGCCAGCCGCTGTTGCTTATATAGTCTCACAGATGTTCCAGAATAAATTTCAATTTTTTTTGTCGTCGTACCGGCATACTTTGCATACGTAGTTACAAGAGCTGTCAATCAGTGTGGAGTGCTTGACAGAGACGCCGCACGCTGGGCTAGTCAAGAAACACCTAGAAGACGCTGATGAGAATATTACTTACATGTTGTATCATAAATTGAGTGGTACTTTTATTAGTTCTTTTCTGACTCCAAAATGTAATTCAGTCTTCATTGGCGTTTTATATTTATTTGCTATTTCTACTTGAACATATTTGCTGTATGACCTAACACACTATATGACGGAAAGTTCTAGTCTCAATACAAGGATAATTGATATTCCTGTATCAATATGTCATGAAAAGTAAAGATGACAGATGGCTCAATAATAGTGAACGAGCTGAACATTTTGTCAAGTAAGGAGTTGCAAATATTTATGTTCGTGTTGGTATCCAAGTCACTTTTATAATTACAGTAAATTATTACCCTCACTAGACGAATGGACACATTGAAATTCAATATTTATAGGAAGCCTACTGCTACTAGCCATACAATACATACAGACTCCCACCATCCATATTCACAAAAAATGGCAGCATATAATAGTTTAATCCACAGATTGCTGACAGTCCCCCTTGACAATAATGATTTTCAGGCTGAGCTAAATACTATAAGATTTATCGCAGTTTCCAATGGTTATAGTAGCTCCATCATTGATAAATTATTAAAGAAACATAATAATATTTAACTTAACCACCGTTCACATAATGAAACACAGAAAAAGTTTATATCTGCGAAATACACGTATGTTATGCCAAAAATCTTGTCTTCAGTGATGAACAATATTGGTTTTACTATGTCATTCGGAACCAATAATTAGTTGATAATTATACTTAGACCAAAAATGCCCTTACCCATAGAAGAAACAGGTATTTATAAACTGGTCTGTAATGATTGCAACAGTTTCTATATCGGACAGACCGGAGAGGTTTTTATAAACGCTTCCGTGAACACATACCAAACAAGACATATAATTACAATTATATAAAATCTAATTACTCTCGACATCTGACCCTACATAATCACAACTATACAGACTTTAAGTCTAATCTGATGCCATTGCACATATGCAACAAGGGCCGATTTATGAATGCCTTGGAAGAGCTTGAAATTTGTAATGCATACAGTAATGATAGCAGTCGCTTTTTGTTTTGAATGAACAATTGAACTTTGAATCTAACCGCCTGTATGATACCGCCTTGAGATTGCTCAACAATATCCGATCAGTAGCAGACAGTACCTGAACGGGTGCGCACCCAACAACAAATGCACATAATATGCTTATACCTGCAATTTTATTTTTGACAAACACGTTTCTTGTGTGATGTGTGTGTTTTTATGTTTTTAAATTTTAACGTCTGATGATGAGGCATATGCCTTGAAACGCGTAACGCAAACCAAATTGAGAAGTCACACGGCGGACCGAATATAAGGTAATAATTTACTATAAAGAGTTGCAAAGTTTCAAATTGTTCACTAACCCCGTTTAACAAATTACCTATATGCTGTACCAACAGTGCAAATGACAGAAACGACTTATACGAGTCTTAAAAAGCAAAAACATAGAAATGACAAAAGAATTAAATCAGTTTTTTAAATTATATTACAAAACCAAATTATTAGAATTAGTTTTCGAAAGCCATCACCATTATAAAAAGTAGTCAGCCTTTCAAAGCAAAATGTTACAAGGTGGTAAGGTTACCTGCATACCACAGATAGCCGACAGCTATACAGTGTGTGTTCTATTGTTAGTTTTGCTATTGATGTTGAAGGAACACACGGTAGTACTGATGTTGACTAAGAATGTCGAAAAACAGTAGCACTTCATTTTATTTCGAAAAATGGTAAGTTATGTGTTGTATTTTTGTATCTAACTTAGAGGAATGAATTCATCAGTCACAATCAAAGAAGATGTTATTAGAGACATCGATTCGCTTATTACTCTGACGGTGAGTAACGTTGTTTATTTGATTGTCATACAAGTGGCTTGGTACTATAAACAAACTTAATATTATCATTATGAAGACCATGTTCGTTGCATGACAAACTCACCAACTACCAAATATTGTCGAAGGTTTACAAGCGCAAGCACTGGCGGCGTTGTTGCGTACAAGTGGCCACACGACAGAGCTGGCTTACGAGTTATGACTGCCGGTAATTTTTATTCATAGTTGTCTTCCCTAGCCTTTGATGCCCCAACACCCAACTGCAAGGCAGCAGCAAAATATAGTCCGATAACAATAGGACGCAATACCACAGTCGGCAAAATCCAACTAGATTCCCGCCTGTAACACTACAAGTATAAGCTGTTCGAGGATTATTCCTCCGACAATTCAGCTTGGTACTGGTGGCCACTGCTGCCCTCCGCCAGAAACATTTATCGAACATCCGGTCTAGATCCGTACTGTTGTGCATCAACAGGGTCACATCTTGTAGGATGTGGCAGTTTACCACGCAGTATACTGTTGGCTGGAGAGAGGCTAAGGGCTCTTTGGGAGCTAACGACACTTCATCCAACTCTGGGAGCTTGTAAGGACCAGTGCCCAGTCAAACCGGTACAAATGTAATACCTTTCCAAAGTCCCTCTTATTAAAACACGTTCTTAAAAACATTGTTCAGTTAAATAGAAGTAATGTAGACGTAATTACATAATAATGTACATTAATAAACAATTATTGAAAGTATTCGGAAGTCATCCACTGTCACATTTTTATTCAAGTATACAAATTGGGACAGATAGTCCTCTTTTAAATTGCTGACAACAACGGGCTTTCTTGAGTACCACTTCTCCTCTCAGTCTTTCCCTCCATCACAGTGACGAATAGGATAGTAAGTGACCAACCATATTCTCCACTTCGCAGCGGTTTTAAATGGAATCCTTTTTCATTCACTTCCTTGAATACCTTCTCGTTAGTCACTTGGTCTGTATTCTTAAGATCTCCTCCAGCACTACAATTAAAAATCTTAAGATTGCTCATTTTCAATTTGTCATGGTCCTCGTGCTGAGCAACAAATATGTGCAAATGCTCGAAACGAAACATTTTATTAATTTTTTCTTGGTTCCTAAGAATACGTTTAAGGACTTCAGAAGAGATAATTTCATATAGAACGTTTCTTATGCCTCTGGAACACTAATATCTACATCACTTGTTAATTTCCCCTGTGACGTAATGCATCTGCAAATTAGTTTGAAAGTGTCAACTTGAACCAGCTTTTCGCCGTAAAGAAATAACTCAACCTTCTACTTTCTATTCATAAAAGATTTTATAAATTTTGTTTTTACCAAGTAAGGAGTAAAAATTCCATCATTATAAATTACAAGAAATCCATATTGACATATATCTGAGGTGATATGTCCGTCATACGTACATATTGAGCATTTTAAATATAAAAAGCTCTTCAAAAACGGAACAGACCTAATGACATATAACACTGGCAAATTTCATCGCAGAAATGTAGAAATTCATTTAAGGTGTTTGAAAACGCCGTACTGTATCTTAATGTTTCACAATCTTAGACGGATATTAAAAGACCTTACAATATTGACTATTTCACAGCTTTTTTATATACCTTAACACTAACTACTTAAATTTTAAATAAAAATCTGGACACATAGAGATCTGTTTGGGTGCACATGAGATATACATAAAGCAGAGAAAACCCGTAGATATTATTAATTCCTACAAAATACAATTTTAAGAATATATTGAAGTATACACACATTATTTTCCTTTATAAATGTTCTGAGTTATACGTTTATAATATGTTAAAAACTAATAACGAATAAAAATACAAATACTTGTTTTATAGAGAAGATTCATTAAGGTTTTTTATTTAAGTGGAGGGGGCTTCAGATGAAGGAATTACGAGGGCACCACAGGTCTTAAATACAACGGTAACGGCAGGTATTGCAGACGGATGTGGGAGTCCTTGTTAAGATTCTCTAGTGAGCCGCTGTGAAGGACGAACTTTTTCTACGAGGTCAGAAACTCTAATTTTATAATGCCAAAACCATAAATTACATATGGTTTTTAATAAATAAAATGTTGCTGCGCTGAGCAGATAAACGTTTTGTTTCCGTCGTACGAACAACAGGATTACACAAAGCACACGGTCTATCTGTATCTTTCCAGACCTGCTTTCCGGATTGTGGTCAATTCGTCTACCGGCATCCATGTCTGTTTACTCACATTCTACCCTACACAGACTGACTACAAAAACGCTTTCCTGAAAGCCAGCCAGTGAGTTGAATGCTATATAGTGGTTTAGACTAAAGTAGTAATTGTGAATTACTTAGTGAATTTTCTTAACACTTTTATTATGACTCAGTTTTCTGATATCTACATCAGTATAGTACGAACAGAGAAATAAAATTAATACAAAACAAAAAGTAGTTAAGCATAGACATTTCTTCTGTTACACAATAGAATGATAAGAAACGTTCTATAAATTATATACAAAATGACATGAAGAAGTTAATAAACTTTTCTGCGTTCAACTGCAATTTAATTTCATAAAAACTCGAGGAAGTATAAATTATCTTACAACTAACAGAGAGAACTGTCTTGGCATATTCATTTTTCCCTTTAAATACTTAACACGTTACAAAAGTTATATCTTCATTGCACTGACAACGTCTTACTCCCACACGTTCTCTCACTCACTCATACTCTCCATTTTCCCCGTCATAGTTTCTCACCTCTCTTCCTGTCCACCCCATTCCCGAACCATAGAGTACTTTGCCTTCTCTGCCCAGCCTCAAGTCTCTTCGACTAAAAATGTCCAAAATTATTTTGTGATTGGTAGCCTTGTTGTTTATAATTTGTTAAATCAAATATGCAAAACTCTGGATTACAAATATCCACACTTAACACCAACGAAATGGCTTTTCGTGGAACTGATCCCGTACGGGCAAAAATTGTTGAAGATAGTACTGTCCCAGAAGAAGTCACCGATTTTGAATACTTGGGCTATAGTGTGTCTTATAATACAAGCAACGACGTTGTTAATAAATTTATAAGTTCAACTTTATGTGCAGAACCATCAGGCGAACACTTAGGCCAGCAAGCAGAGAAACGCGCCTAAAATTCTACAAAGTGGTGGCCTTTCCCACATTTCTTTATGGGTCTTAGAATTGGACTTCAACGCAAGGCCACGCTAGTCGTATGCAAGCACCTGAAATTAAATTTTTCAGGTACGTGGCAGTGTATACTCTCCATGATCATAGAACGACCACAGATATACGGCAGCAGCTGAATTTTATGATTATAAAATTCGACAGGATTTCCCAGTATCTGGTGTTGGTGAGAACGTCTTTAGAGAATGGATGATTCACGCATCCTTAAACAACTATGAAACTATAAACCGATGGGACGGAGATATTTGGGACCTCCAAAAAGCGCTGGAGTGACCAGCTCTAGACTCTTTGACTGTTTGAGACCGGAACAGACCATCCTTGGTTTACTCCTCGAAGATGATGATGATGATGATGAAATTGTTTACATATATCTATAGTAAAATGTGAAACAAGATGCGAAATGTGTTTTACAGGTAATCCAAGTATATAGTAAGCCTATATTTATCATTGTACCGGCGGGAATGTGGCCAATAATAGATTTAAAATTACTATTTCTGATAGTAATCAACAGCCCGTGTTCTCAACCTGGTAAAAGTTGAAAGCAATGCATTTTGAGTAAGCCTATTAAATAAGGTTTGCCCGCAAACGTTGTGTACACGTCAATTGAAACTTTATTTTGTGTTCTACGCTATTTGATATATACTGTATAGTTGGGAACAGGATTTACGCGGACGAGTGAAAACAATGGTGCTACGAAGTGTATGTATGAGGTACGTATTGTGTTTGCTCTTATCAGGATTTGTGTTGATCTTCTTTAGCGTACTTTGCAGACTGAACATAACGCATTTGTTTGCATGTACTTTACATGGATTTGGATTTTATACTTCTATTTTCCTTCTGAAAGATAGAAAACCTTTAAAAATTCTCGAATGTATTAAAATAGATGGTATTTATTCTATCAGTTTACGCGTAGTTGCTTTGCGTAGGTTAAATTAGACTTCAGGTTGGTATAAATAGCTAAATTTAATATGTAAAGTACACATGATTTTTATACTTATAAACTTCGCGATAGTTTCTACATAGCGAGAAACCATTACGTATTTTTACTTTTTGTAGATTTTTTTAAATTATTTTAGTTACCAATATGTTTTATAAAGTAATATTTATTATCTTAACGGCTTCTATTTTACCTCCGAAGTAGTTCAGCAAATAGGGTGGGAGCTTTATGTGAGTCGTTCGGTACAGGAAAATGAGGCGTGACCAGTACTACGTCTCAGCCACCTGTTAATATCACAATTACTGACTTGGGGCTAGAGGCATGAGAGCATACCTTGGAAGTCCAAGAATGGAACCCAGTGCCTTGGATTTGTAGCCATGTGCCATAAATACTTGTCTACTAAATACCAAATGAAAAGCACTGCTACATGACGTTATCGAAACTATCGTGCAAACACTTTTCACAATTTTAAATTTGTTGTATTATCTGGAAAACGGACCAGAATAATCGATTATATGACGTCACTAAAAGTGTTCTGGTTACAGTAACTTTAAGGGCAAAATAAACGAACGCTGGAGATATTGTCTGCTGACACAAAGCGTACAATGCCAATGTCGGGAACAGCTGTATGACGTCAGGAAATGTACATCGCCGGAAGTCTTATCTGTCGTATTATGTGTAAACAATGACTTAAACTGACAAACACAGGAAGAAAAGGTAAAATACATTGACTTCATTCATAAACTAAATTATTATTATCGTTTGTTTCGTTCAAAGGAATATACAGGAAATAATTATAAGCTACATGAATTAAAAAATGAATCATTTTAATTATGCTAATCAAATTGTTTAACGATACAAAAAAAAAATCCTGTGGCCGCAGGTATATAAAAGCAGAAAAAGGGGTCGACTTAGGATAAGAAGTTTGGATGATGTACTGAATGTTCTTAGAAGAATAGACGTGAGTGGTTGCCCTTAGATGTCAACGGATAGGAAATGTTGGAGAAAATTGATCTGGGAGGTTATGGCAAACGATGTGTTGTAGCGATGAATAAGAAATAAAAAAATAAGTAAAATCATATTTTTCGAACAAAAATCGTAGACTCCTTTAAAGAATGAATTATTGTCTAGAAATTAAGAGGTACTATGTAATAGATATTATATCTTTGAACTATTACTTCTGAATATTGAACTCATTAATGCTAATAGTGTGACCTAATGTTTAATATTCCTATTATAATTTTATTGTTATTTATTTTAATAATACTAGTTATCTCTATAAACTACAGAACTAATTTCCTATTTAATACAAAATACACTTATTAACGTTAAATATTAAATTATTAATTTATAATGTAAACAGGTGTCAGTAAGGCTCTTTGCTATTATATTTCTTAGCGTTGGCCGTTATTTGTTCGGATTTTGATGAATAAAAGAAACATTTGGATTCTTAACAACTGCATTGATTGTATGTTTAATTAGATTCTAAATATCAATTTTTCTAAATTACAATATTATACTCCTGGCTTTTAAATTTATTTAAGTTTCCATAAATATGTACAGGCGTATGTATTATATTTTTCATTAATAAACACAATTGACAGGTATAAATATTTACAAACTTTTAACGGTGGTTTAAAATTTCCAACAGATGTTGCTAGATATTAACATTAATAATTTAATAAGTACCCCTAATTTGTATTTTAAAGATAATTTCTTCTAATTTTTAATATGTCGCATTGGCTTTAACAATGTCCTCAATACTTTTGACTTCGTTTCTGCCTCTTGTGTTTTGAAAATTAACAAAATTTCAAAATAACCGGATTTTTAGATTAGGTTTAAAGCTCGCTTTAAATTCGACAATTTAGATGTGGTTTTTATAATTATTTATAAATTACATAATGTTTATTCCCTGGTATCTTAAAATAACAGAGAAGAGTGTTCAATGTCCGGCTTCTGCAGAGCCTGTAAATCCGAATATAATCATCACCCTAAACGTTTGAAATCTCCAAATCTAATCGTTACGTTTACATTCCATAAAAAATTCTAGTGACTCTGATGATACAAAAAAAAAGTTTTAGTTTAGGAAACAGATAACGACAAACAAGAAGTATAAATGGAATAAAACCTAATTTTTCCTAATGAAAAACCACACAAGATACATAATTATGTTGTATTTCACAGCCGGAATCAGCCATAATATTTTTCAAAATGATCGAGCTTGATTTCATGTCGTGGAATGACGTTTGAAACAATCACACTGCAGTCAAAGCAATAGTTTATTTTTAACCTCAGGCCACTCTACACAAATCAGCCTATGAACAACTAACAAATTGCTTCAAAGTAAACAATCCAAGAGGACAACAGCAAACATTCTTGTCCTTGTTGTTGTTGTTGTCGTGTTTTCTCCAATATCAGATACTTTCGTGTGGCTTTTGGAGTACTTTAGGAATAATGATGATTTTTAATTCGTAGACAACTATTGCTCAGGGCAATGGTTTATTGTCTGCATGGCCTCCGCGGCTGCTGTGAGACAAAGATGTGCGTCAGTGTCAGGGTAGTTTGTGTACGTCATTGTGCCATCCGTACTGATGTTTATTCCTCCGAGGTGGCCAGTTTAAGGGCTTGCTATGATGACAAAAAAGACCTGCCTCTTTTTACTGGTGTCTTTGATGTACCCCTGGTTTTTTAAGAACTGATTTAAATTGCGCAAGGGTGTTGTCACCAGAAAAGCCTACTATTCCAGTTTTCTGATTGATTTTCCTAGATAGTGTTTAAACCTCTTTGATTTAATTACCCCTCACTTTTTGAGTATCCGGTCGGCCTTCAAAGGGCGTGAACCCATACGAACGTGTGTAAGTACAAATTACTGTGATTTTAACATTAACGATCTCAAATTAGTGAATTAATCTGAACGTGGAACATATGTTAGGAAACGCTCATTGTACATGCAAAACAAAGTCACACGGCGGATCTAAGGTACTTTATTTTATTTTTAAATAAGCGAAGTGACTTAGATACCAATAACAATACTTAAGTCTTTTTAATTATGTTGAACGCTTACGAGTTTACTGAGTCTTTGTTTTGCTTCTACTATCGACCTTAAGTCATTCCAGATTGTTAAGCCCTCAAATTTTGGAGTTGCTGTTAAGTTCAAATACGTTCCGAGTGGCTTCTTTATTGCGTTAAGTTTGCTGGTGAAGTTAGAAATAACTCTCTCAGAGCTTGCTTTTATTTTGAGTTTACCTTCCCCCTACTTTCCGTGAGTATGAGGAGGGCACCAACACTTCCGTTAGTTATACTGCCATCATTAAACTCATAGCCTTTATCATATAGGCAATTAGCTTATATATTAGCACATATAATATAATATAGTATACAATATAAATCATACAATAAAATCTACTATATAAACTGGAATAATCCAAATGAAATTGACAGTTCTAATTATTTTTCTTTTAATTCTGTAAAACAGTTTAAGTGGTGAATAAGCGACATAGTTTTACCTAGTAGCAGCATGTCGAAAACGGCTGAATTTTAGCTACGACATTTAATCATTTAACATTAAACACTATTTAACAGACGTATCAGTATCTCGAGTAGACGACCAGGTCACATTCTGGCTGTTTGCGTTAAATGAAATTTTGAATTAAACATAAAAATGTATCAAATGGTATTATGATTATATAAACAAGTCCGTATTTACTTGACACAGTTTAAATCATCCAAGAAAGTAACATAATACATTTTAATTATTCCTTAGGCTTTCACGGCCGGTGTCATTTGAATTATGCAAGATATCCGGGCTGTTTGGCCGTGGTCCCTGGTTTAAAACAAAACCAAATGTTTCGGCAGCTCCACTGGCTGCCATCATCAGTGGTATAAAATTTCTGCACTTTGGGTGTCTACGTGCAGGCCCACAGTACTGTGGTATAGACTAAAGCTGTCCTGCCATGCTACCTGTACATATAAATTCAGCCAATCAAAAACAAGTGATGCTGTACTTACCTGTGCGGGGGTTGCAATTAGTAAGCAATTAGCACAGGTAGCATCGCGGGAAATCAGCAGCCTTCCACACAGTATTTCTTGGAAAACAAGTGAGTACATAATGGCATAGCTTGGTGCGAGCCAATCATACACCATCTCTATTGTGATTGGTTAATGGTGTCATTTTTACCTGTACGGGGGACTTTGCTGAATTTATATGTACAGGTAGCATGGCAGGACAGCTTTAGTCTATACCACAGTACTGTGGGCCTGCACGTAGACACCCAAAGTGCAGACATTTTATACCACTGATAATGGCAGCCAGTGGTGCTGCCGAAAGGTTTGGTTTTGTTTTAAACCAGGGACCACGGCCAAACAGCCCGGATATCTTGCATAATTCAAATGACACCGGCCGTGAAAGCCTAAGGAATAATTTAAGACGCCTCTACGGGGAGGAAGTCTCAAAAAATATCAGACGATTTGAGGGGCTGAGAAAGAAGAAGGTACACCTGCTCTGTTCACTGGCTTTTCTGTCAAGATGCCGGGATACTGGTGTTATTCCCCGGTTTCTGAAATTGAAGAATTCCATATTTACACCGCAAGCCAGTCGCATTTATCCACGTGCAGAGCAGGCGATGCTACGCGAACGTATCCACCAGACCAGGAAAGATCTTGCCGACAACAATATGAGGTTGTTCCGCCTACACCTGGAACTAAGCACTGTGTTGTCACCTGGCCACTGGGATCTGGTGGATAGCCTAAGTTCCAGCGCTTCCGAGGCCGTTCGCAATAGTGTTCGATCGCGCCATGAGAATAAGTATTGGAGAGATAGCCCCGAGGAGAACAACCAGGGACAACAGCGAAGCAGCTTAGAGACGGACCGGACAGTAGTGAACTTGTCGGACCGCCAGCTTACCACCACCGAAACTGCTGTCTTGGCGAAGGGGGAGAAGTTTGCAGTGGGCCCTAAGAGGATTCCAGTGGAGGACATCATTGCCAACGTTGACGCTGGAGTGCGGCGGCTGCCGCGTGAACAGGCAGATGAAGTCAGGATCGAAGCATCGAGGATCCTGGCTAGAGCGAAACCGCCGCGATGCAACATACCAGTGGGTGAGCTGCGGGCACTTAGAACATTAAGGCGGGATGAGTCTGTCATCATATTACCGGCGGATAAGGGGAGCGCTACTGTTGTAATGAACACCGAAGACTACCAACGGAAGATCGGGGAACTGCTGGACCCAGAAACCTACAATAAACTGCGAAGAGATCCGACCGCAGTGGTCCTAAAAAGGACCGATTTTCTGGTTAAGCGGTCTTCCTTGGAGCTTGATGTGAAGGCAGCCGTCCGGTGTTCTGAAGCCCTTCCACCTAGGCTTTATGGGCTCCCCAAAATCCGTAAGC
Source organism: Magicicada septendecula (assembly GCA_034769895.1). Lineage (NCBI taxonomy): Eukaryota > Metazoa > Arthropoda > Insecta > Hemiptera > Cicadidae > Magicicada > Magicicada septendecula. The sequence goes on along the minus strand of CM068375.1, from coordinate 331,670,152 downwards.
CGGACGTCCCGCTCAGACCCACCGTCAGCGCCATAGGATCTCCAACCTACCATCTGGCTAAACACTTGGCCGAGCTTCTCCGGCCACATATAGGTGGTACGGAGTCATATGTGAGGGATTCAACACACTTTCTTGAAAGGCTCGGTGGGTTGTCGTTGCAGCCTGGAGACATCATGGTCAGCTTTGACGTGGTTTCGTTGTTCACCATGGTGCCCGTAGATGATGTCCTTGGCCACTTAGCTAACATTTTTCCGGCAGACATTACAACGCTTTTCCGGCATGTTCTGAAAACTACATATTTCCAGTACGGCGGTGAGTTCTTCGAAATGATTGATGGTGTGGCCATGGGGAGTCCACTCAGTCCTGTGGTGGCGAACTTTTATATGGAAAAGTTTGAACAGCGGGCAATTACATCTTTTCCGTTGAAGCCGAGGTGCTGGTTCCGGTATGTTGATGACACATTTGTTATCTGGAGTTATGGGGAGGAAGAACTCGGCAGGTTCCTGGCACATCTCAATCAGGTTCACCCACGGATACAGTTTACCGTTGAGAGGGAAACCGATAATCAGCTGGCTTTTCTGGACGCGTTGGTCCTTAGAAGGACCGATGGCAGCCTCGGACATAAAGTTTATAGAAAACCGACGCACACTAACCGCTATCTCCATAAACAGTCGAACCACCATCCCAGCCAGAAGAGGGCGGTGTTGAAGACCTTGGTGGACCGGGCTAGGAGGATATGCGAGCCCCGGTACCTCGATGACGAGCTGCGCCACCTCGAACTAGCGCTGCAGGCCAATGGATATTCCGTCGGGGAGGTGAGACGTGCGGTCCGGCCGAGAAGAACAGCCAGGCCGGAAGTGGATTCACGGGAGACCGTCGGTTTCGCGACGTTGCCCTACATTCATGGGGTGACGGACCGCATTGGTAGGCTGCTCAGTCGGCACGGTGTGAGGCCAATATTCAAGCCGACAAGGAAAATACACCAGTTCTTGGGGCCGACGAAGGATGTCTATGGTGTGGTAGGTGTTGTGTCTGAGGTAGGGTACTTGCGGTAGGGTGTTGACTCCCTCAGGAGAAGGGCCCTATGTAGGAGACTATGGGGGTCGTCCATCAGAGTGCGGGGTCTCTTGACTACGTGGCAAGGGGGACCTTCGTCCCTGGCCAGGTCACGGAGGTGGGGGTATTGGGAGTCTGCAGCCCGGAAGAAGAGGCCCACATAGAGTCTGAAGACAAACTCTTCTACCGTTTGCAGACGGAGGCCCGTCCTGATAGCTCTGTTACAAACAAACCAGGGCGAGTTGGAGAGGATACGGACGGAACTGTTTTGGAACTGTTCCAGCTTACGCTTCGTTGTGGCAGATAAGAGGGGCCACCACGCTGGGGCTGCGTAGGTGAATACTGTTCTGATAAGCAGGAGATAAAGGGTGAGTTTAGTGCGCAGTGAGAGGGGACTTCTGCGCGAGATAAGGGGAAAGATTTTGGCTCTGACGCCACGGGCTTTTCGGAGTTTGGTTTGGACGTGGCCGGCGAAGCTTAGTCGACTGTCGATAGACACTCCCAAGTACTTCACCGACTTCTTCCAAGCGATAGGGTTCCCATCTAGGATTAGGAGCTGGCATGCGGTCCGCTTGCGCGTGATGCAGATCGCTTCGGATTTCTCCGCGTTGATCGCCACGCGCCACTTACGTAGCGAGGGAGGCAGAAGGTCGAGTTGGCATTGTATCACTGTGTTAGCAAAACCAGGGTTCTGCGAGCTGTAGTGATACATGGCATCATCAGCAAAAAGGGAAAGAGTGTCGTTGGGATATACGGGCAAGTCGTTCGTGTACACGAGGTACAGAACCGGGCCGAGGACTGATCATTGGGGAACGCCAGCGTCTATGGGGCGGTCGGAAGAGACCGCTCCATCTACGCTAATGTGAAAAGTCCGGCCGCGGAGATACGACCAGAACAGTCTCACAGTAGATGCGGGAAGGGGCGTGTGTGCCAGTTTATAGAGCAGACCTTCGTGCCAGACACGGTCGAAGGCCTTACTAACGTCCAAGAGGACGGCTGCGGTGTGCAGCTTTTTGTTTGCAGCGTCAGAAAACTGGTTAACGACGCGGACAAGTTGTAGGGTAGTCGAATGCTCCCTGCGAAACCCATACTGTTCGCTGCGGATGAAACCATCAAGCAGCGGTACAACACGGGCGTGCAGGAGGCGCTCGAACACCTTCGATAACACGGGCAGTAATGAGACGGGGCGATAATTTTCAGGGAACATGCGAGATTTCCCGGGTTTAGGGATCATGATTACCATTGTATTTTTCCACAGGCGAGGGAAGTAATTGAGGCGGAGACATGAGTTGAACACGTCCAGGATATGGTCAGTGACAACTGATGGGGCATTCTTTAGGGCGGTCGCTCCTATTCTGTCCGGGCCGCAGGCCCGTTTAGGATTTAGCCGTGCGATAGCATGGACGAGATCCGCTTTTTCAAAGGGGAGTGGTGGATCCGTCAAAGGTTGGGCGAGAGAGTTTTCGAGGAAGTCCTCGACGCGAGCCATGTGGTCCGCATCGAAGACGCCTCTGTGAGGGGTAAATTGTTCCTCAACGGAGTTAGCGAAGACCTCAGCCTTGCGCTCCGGTGAATGAACAACACCCGTCGGGGAGTCAAGGGGGTGGCGAGTCCTCTTTTCGCCAAGGAGGCGACCAGCAGCCTGCCAGACGGAGGCGTGGTCGACTTCCAGGGATTCAAGATAGGTGTCCCAGCTATGCTGATTGACATCAAGCAGGAGTTGCTTTACGTAATCAGACTGTCGGCGATACTGCCGCTTGACAGCGGGATCGCGAGTGTTTTGCCAGCAGCGCCGCTGGCTGATGGCTTCTTGGACTTCGGCAGGGAGTTGAGACTTCCTACAATGTGCTGGGAGAGTGTAAGAGTGGGTATCCATGCAGCGGGTAAGTGTGTCATGGAGATGTGTGACTTGGCGGTCCATCTCCCTTCGAGAGGGCGCTGGGGCCTCGGGGGCTGATGGGACCTACGGCACAGCTCGTCGTGGTAAGAGCGCCAGTTGACTCTCTTACGAGGACGGGCAGGCGGGGAGTCGCTTGTTCGTCGGAGCGTCACAACCAGCGGGTTGTGGTCGGACGATAGGGCTGAGATGGCCTCGACCAGGATGGGGCAGACAGCGTCCTTGACAAGAACTATGTCGAGAACGTCTGGCTGGTTGGCAGGGTTGGCGGGGATGTATGTCGGTTCGGCCGGGCCGATGACGAGGACATCAGGCCTGGTCGAGGCGTATTGGGCAAGAGCACGACCGCTTTGATTGGTCTTTGCAGTTCATGTCTCCGACTGCAATGGTTGGTAGATCATGGTTAAGGAGCGCATCAAGCTCCTGGGGGTTCGGCAACAGGCCAGGTTTGTTGTAGACGGAGACCAGCCGAAGCTCGGTTCCCGCTACGCTGATTGCGACCGCAGTCGCTTCAATGTGGGTAGCCGGGGGGGTAGAGTTCGGTGAGATAATCGCCTGTGGATGAGAATGGCTGTGCCGCCAGATGCGGCTCGGGTGAGTGGCACTGGGCGGTCCGTACGATAAGTAGCGTAAGCTGGTAGGTTAAATCGATGTTGGGGACGCAGGTGGGTTTCAGAGAGGAGGACTACGTCCGCGTCATACTCGCTCGCGAAGCAGGCCAGCTCAGCTCGCCGCCCGGCTACGCCATTTGCGTTCCAAGCAACGAGTGTGAGAGGCCTAGCCATTACGGGCGTGCAACAAGGACGTAAGGGAGGTCATGGTTGTGATGACCAGAGAGTTCAGGTCGCGCGCAGCAACTAGTTTGGGCAGGAGATCTTCCATCCAGTCTTGCAACTCCGCGATCGTTAGCACGCCCTCATCGGGCTCGCTCACGGCCGCGGGGCGGCGGACTAGCTGGGCAGCTGGCTTCGAGATTTCTGGGGCTGCCTCGGGCTTAGGTGGCTGGACCGATGGTAGTTGCTGAGCGGTGGAAGGTTTTTTAGAAGGAGCTTTAGCAGCTGAGGGTTTCTGTTTGGGCATCGGAGCCTTCGCGCGGTGAGGCGCGGATGCGGGTTTAGATGCGACGGCTGCCGCGAATGACTTGGCGGTGGAGGGAGGCTCCGTAGTAGTAGCAGGGTGTGGGTCGTCACTGGGACGACGAAGTTGGACGGGCGGTTGGCGGGCTGGGGCAGCCGCCGGAGTGGCGGTCTGCTGGACTTTGGTTTGGTGCTGAGGCCGGGTCGGGTTGCGGTGCCGGATCTCGTCCATCTCCTGCTTCCGCTCAAGGGCAGATTGATAATATTCGCAGCCTCTCCAGTTGGGTGGATGGTTCTTGTCGCAGTTTGCGCACTTTGCGTCGGCGTTAGGGTCCTTCGTGCAAGCGCCCTTAGGATGACCTTCGCCGCAGCGTACGTAACGGGGTGCCATGTGGCAGTTGTAAGAGGCGTGGCCGTACCTCTGGCAGTTGTAACACTGCGGAGGGCCGGTGGGGGTGTTATACCTGGAGACTTCAATCCGGAGGCATAAAAGCTCTCGGAGGGAGTAGATGAGTTGGTAGTCTCCTACCTTCTTGAGCTTAATAAAAAAGACGTTGACCTTCCGTTTTTGGCGGTCAACGAGTGGAATGCAGGAGGTTGGAGTGAAGCCAAGGCTCTCCAACTCCTCGATAATGTCAGTCGGGGCTACATCGTGGGGGATGCCACGGATGGTTACCTTGATATCTTTCTCCTGAGGGAGACCAAATGTGTGGAATTGAACGTTTAAGTCAATCAGGGTTTTCTGGACGAAACGAAATTCGTCGGGAGTCCTAGCTTTGATGCGGAGAAGCTTCCCATGGTGATAAATATCGATAGGGAAAGCTGCCGCCTGTTTGATGGTTTTTGCAAAAGCATGCCACGCTTTAAGGGCGTCAAGAACTATGGGTGGCATGCGGAATGGTTCGGAAGACTGAGGGGTTGGCTGAGCACCTGCCCTGGTAGTGGGAGCCGAGCCACCACTGGGTCCCGGCCCACCCGAGGAAGAGGAGAAGGTCCGTTTCCGGTGCTTCACCTTTTTCCAGGCAGGGCCGCCGTCAGTGGCGCCGGGCACAACAGTACCGGGGTGGTCCTGAGAAGGGCCTGGTTCGGAAGGCGGACTTGCCGGGGAGTCCATCTCCATGAACTCGCCGGCGCAGTCCGCCGCCGGGTTGGGTGCTGTCGGCCCTAAAAAGGGCCGATCAGGGCGAAGCGTACCGCAAGCGGTACCCAAGGAGCGATCGGATGTTTGAGAGGTGGACATGCCACCTCTCAAAAGCGGGTAGGGAACAGAGATCTAACAGAGGGGTAATGTACGGCTTCGTTAGATACCGAACTTTGTGCAATGTTCGGTTTCCACCGTATTTTTTACCTCGGAGGTGTCCAAGGTCGGTTACCACTGGTGGGGCCTTCCAAGGATCTCTCGGGGCAGCGCTAGCAAGGAAGCGAGAGAGCCGACGTCCACTCACCTGAGGAGTCTATCCGGTAGCCGGTTCCCACGCAGTTGCCCAGGTCCAGTCCGTGAGGCAGTCGGCGAAATGCAGGCTGGTGTCAAGATGTCCTGTCCTGTTGCTAGTGGTGTGGTAAATTTGGCTGGTCGAGAGCGAGATGTTAGCACAGGTAGCATCGCGGGAAATCAGCAGCCTTCCACACAGTATTTCTTTGAAAACAAGTGAGTACATAATGGCATAGCTTGGTGCGAGCCAATCATACACCATCTCTATTGTGATTGGTTAATGGTGTCATTTTTACCTGTACGGGGGACTTTGCTGAATTTATATGTACAGGTAGCATGGCAGGACAGCTTTAGTCTATACCACAGTACTGTGGGCCTGCACGTAGTCACCCAAAGTGCAGAAATTTTATACCACTGATGATGGCAGCCAGTGGTGCTGCCGAAACGTTTGGTTTTATTTTAAACCAGGGACCACGGCCAAACAGCCCGGATATCTTGCATAATTCAAATAATACACTTTAGTCTATCCTATATGTTCAGGCTACTGGATTTCAGTTTGTTCTGACCAAGACAGACGCACTGTGTCATAAATGCAACTTTCGGCATGACACAACTTATTTAAACAATATATTATTGCGTGAAAATTTACTAAAACACAAAGTTTTATTCAAGTGGCGCAATATGACCGCAACACAGTAATGGCACAATAATAATTTTTTTGTGGAAATCATCTAAATTGTTTTTGAGTTTGTTTTTCTGTATTTTTGTTTTTGCCCATACGTCATGCCAAAGTTTAATTGACCCTGGAATTCTGAGGCTTTGTGTGCCAGAGTTATGTCTGTGATGTGTAGATGTCTAGATGGAACGGTTTCGAGACCGGACAAATAATGTTCAGATGAGTTTAAAATCTGATGTTGCAAGTAGATGATGAAAAGTAATAGATGAACAACTTTGATTAAAACGACTGGGAAAATAAAATAATTTGAAAAGCAGTAGAGAGCAAGATTTTCAATTTTAAAAGACAGTATGGATACGGATATGATGAGGAATGGTTAATTTAATAAAGGGGTAACCTGAATGTCCGATAGGGTGGGGACACCTCAGATGCCAGTTTACGCACAGTAGCAAAACAGGAATAAGGGAAGTAAAATTTTGAACGATAGAGACCTAGGGAAATTACCAGTGAGTCAAAAGCCGCAGACTAAGAAAAGAACGAGTAATGAAACTCCCAATACATTTTAATGCACTGCAATTACAGCACTCCGAGCGGTTAGTTTGAAGGGCTAGAGACTATTTATGCCTATAGCAATTACTAATAGGTACATATAAAACAGTTGTTTTTATTTTCATATTAATAATTTATATTCTGTAAATAAAAACGTGAAAAGAGGGTATTTGTGCTGCAAATTACAAGAACAATGAAAAATATTTCATAAGGTTTTTCTTACTACTAAGTCACTGACATTCATGCCCTTCTTTTAATTTTCTCCGTGTTTTAATGGTTTGAACGAGGCGCGGAAGAAAATTCTTTGCAAAACAGTTGTTAGCAAAACCAACTTATCCAAACAATAACTGGAATACATTCATGTCACAATTGTTATTTAGATGTTAGTTAAAGTTAACCCATTTCATGCATTTGGACTGTATTAATTACTTCTACTTCGAGTTTTTTTAGCATGGTGACTCAACATAATTGCTTAAACTTAGATAGGCCCTACTCAATGTCTTTCTGTTGATGTCGATTTTCCGTTGCGAAACGGTGTGTTGAGTTTATTTGAGGCTTTACAACCTTGTGGTTTGTTAGATTGTCAGGAAACCGACGCGACGGCCAGAAACTTTTCGAAAGAAAATCCTTTTGTACTCCATGTTCATGAAGCTTGGACATCTGATGTTCTTCCTAAAAATTAATATTAAATTTAATTGTTAGGTTTGCAATGCTTAGATAGTTTTCATAATCGAGAAACCAGATTTTATTTATTATATATAGCGTGTCTCAAAAAAAAAATTTACTTCTTAATCTTTTAATTCGACGTAATTTGATTGACCTATAATTACAAAAATTAATTTAAAGTTGATTTTATTTCTCGTTAATACTGTTTGTAACTCCGTTATATAATGCTTGTGATTGCCTAACAGTTTGTAGCCGTGGACATACGGTTTGTTTCCGCCCGCATTACGTCATATTTCCTTTCAGCTGGTGCAGACCTACATCTGTTCTTGACGTTAGTGTTGTTCGCTTTGTTGAAAACAACTTTTAAATGTACTTTGTGCGTTCCAAATATTCTCTGTGTATCTTACATTAATCATGTTATACAGAAACGCTTTCTTGATTAGGCGTATTACAATATATACGTTACTTGAAAGGACAATTTACACGGCCGTTAGAAATACCGTTGAAACATTAAATTTCTAAGGAATGAACTCTTTTCCTACCTTTAGAGGCATAAATTTATACTTTGTAAGATACGTCTAAATTAGACGTTTCTTAGCTTCCTGTCTCGGTCAGTTCCAACCTTGTTTACACAGTACACTGCAGACAGCATTTCCGGCAAACAATACCAGTTTGCTGACGTCATAAGAAAGAACTACTCCTGATATTTACTGTGTACAAAAACGACAACACAGAAGCACTTTTTTTTTAAGTTGACAGGAAATTGAAACAGCAGGAACACTTTTGATGCTGTTTACTCAGTTGTTTACGGTGTCCACTTTTACAGTCCTTACCTTCTAATCAGTTACAGCAAACCCTCAGTTTAATTGAATGAGAAAACCTAGATCTCAGTGTTGACATTACCGACTGGCATTTATCTGTCTGTTTATGTAGGGCGTATCACAATAATATTTGAATGCGCTAACCGATTTTTATGAAACTTGCCATCTTTCCATATTGTTCTTTCGCAGATTCCTGTTGGTTTTGAGATTGATAAATTTAACATATTATATAATATTTATTCTGTAGTTTATTAGTAATAATGTGTTATATTATTCTGCTACTTATTAAGGTGGAGATATCATTTTGGTCAATAAGTGCCTATGTTAATCTGTTACCACCTACGAATCCCCTCAAGGTGTCTACGAATTTCACCTGTCATATTTATAATATAATGACAACCAAGGGGAGATTTTCGAACAACATTTATACCAAAACCTGAGTAAAGAGTTTCCACCTTACAATTTCAGATACTTTTACATGTAACAACTTGCACATATAAATATCAGATACAAAGATAAGAGATGTCAGAGAATGGCAGTTTGTAGTGCACACGAGTAATCGAACGGGAGACTCGGGTCTAGAGAATTGGTAAACATTGTACAAGTAAATATGATTTATGAGTATCCAAACGTAAAGTTTAAACAACAGAAATACGTTGTCTAAATAAACTGATTTGATTATTATTAACTTTGGAGAGCAAACTTGATCATTTAGAGTTATATTTAAAGTTATATAACTAACCGAATTTCTTAGTTATTTGTTAGTAAACAGTTTTTTAATAATTTTGAATTCCCATTCTTAGTTCAGACACTTACTCACGTCGCTATCTGTCTTACCAATGGGACTGATATTTATTAACCTAACAATCTTTCGGAATACCCGCCAAAAAACGGTTAACAAACATAAGGGCAAGAGGAAGTACCTGTATGGTAACAATTACGCAAAAGTTGCAAACATCCATGTGGGGATTCAAGCTACAAACAAATGTAACCATAATCTGTATCTGTATAATAGTTTTAGAAATTTTAAAATTTTGACACGTCACAGACCAAATTAAATTTTGTAAAAATCCACAAGCATTTTGGTGTACAAAATTAAATAAAACAAATGAAAATATTAATGTGGTGCTCAGTTTCTCACTAGACATTTTGATGTTTATGATAACACCCAGAAAAAAGACTCACATAGAAGAAATCGGACTGAAGGAAAATTTTAACAAATATAAGTGTACTGTTTAATCTAAAAAGCCCGAATGCGGAACCCTAAATGTACATAAATTGAACAAATATACATATAACTTTAAGTTATAAGGATTTATACACTTTACGTAAAATACTTATATATTTTACGTGTATGTAACATGGTCTGTTTTTACCATTTTGTATAGGTATTCAAAAAACTTTAGTTGTTCAGCTTTGATTGTCCTTGCAATATATACGTCACTTAGATAATATTTATATTTTCCTGTTTCTGACTGTTCAATGTTTACATAAATTTTTGTATAAGTTTGAAAATTAGCATTACGAGCCCTGTTCCAAAATTAAACGCCGATTGGCATAAAGTAAGTGGATATAAAGTAGGTTATAGGCTATAGGCATAAAACTGTTTTACACAGTTGTACACAGTTACACTGTTTAACTGTTACACACAACAATTAGAAAAGCACATAATCACTACCCACGTGCTCCTAATTATTATATCTTTGCACCTGTTTTCGCAATTACTCCTTGAAAACCGCTGCTGTAAACGTACCTGGCCAATATTTAGCACCATTAATGAGACCCTAACAGCTCTGGATAGGCAGCCAGACCACCACCTCCGTATCACAGTGCCTACGCTGCCCGGATTTAGTCCGGCGTTGTACCGCTCTTGGTTATTAAATATAGTCCGTAGGTGTTCCATAATATGCGTCCTTAGCATATAACCTCTTCTCTTGTGTTATAACTTAGGGAACCTGCAATAATTGGATCTGCCAATTATACAGGCTGCCTTAGTTGTGACGAGCTGAAAATAATCACAACAAATAAAACAATTCTTATAGCAGGATATTAGGAAGGGGAGACTGTTGATTTATGCACTCAGTTTACTCGGTACTCAGATGACATCTCTTTATTACATTTGTGATGTGATTAAGTTCTCTATTGAAAGTTCTCAAACAATATAGTTTACTATATGATTATATATAGATATTACTCCTTTACAAAGGGCCCTCAAAATATGATGTACATCTATTTTATTTATTCCACGGATCCGGGATTGAATATATTAAACGACTAATGGTCACCTTGCAATATACAATACTGAAAATTTAACCATTTGAAGAATGGTTTTCATTAATCTTTTAAAACAACAAAACTTTTAGTTTAAACTTTTACTCTTTTGCTATAACCAGTGTTATTAGATTTTAGACTACATGTTACATATAGTTTCTGTCTTTTAAAGTCTTTAATGTTATTACATTTAAAACAGAAGTTTTAAAGTCTTTAATATGATAAATTAAATTGTCTTTTGTGGACTATAATTTTTGTAACTCTTAACCATGGAAGACAAGCCTCCATGTCACCTGTGTGTTCCCTGAAGTTGCTGCAGAGTTGGTTCTTCGGTCCTCCGGGTGTTTCTTGAAGATCTGTCGTTACCTTATCATACTGTGACGGTGAAGTTCTTGGAGTTAGTCAAATCATTCCGGGTGTGGTACACTCATCTCGGGCGACTGTAGTAACTCTTAGTAATTCTTGTAGTTAGAATACATTAATAGAAAGTTCGTTTCACTGTTATACACTTCACATTATTATAGATTAGTTGACTATCACCTTCTTGTTTGTAATACTGTATAAATTACATAGTTCGTTATTTTATAATAGAGAGAGATGTCATCACCACACAAATTTACTTATTTAAATAGTCATTGAATCAAGCCTTTCACATTATATATATATATACGTAGCGAAACAACGCTTTACGCTGCTTACGGCGTGCGCGCTCCATTGCAAGTGGCAGAAATAGTTAAGGGGGGGAGTAGTAATCTCAAGACCATTACTAGGCAACATAAAAGTAGTTCCTTGTTTCTAATTTAATTAAAGGACTAAAGTTTGATTAAATTATTAACTATAGATATTCTTAGTTACAGAAGTTATCAAAGTACGTAACAGTGGTTTTATTTAATATTTAAAAAATAACAAATTTACAATAATACTTAGTTTATTTAGGGGTCAGAAAACAAGTTAATTCTGGTCAGTTCCTGTTTATGCAGGAATAATTAATAAGCTTTACCCTTTCTGTACAATTCCATTCCCTTTTATTTTATTATTAGACTTTATATTAAATATTATTATTATTTAATGATTGCAATAAGATTTAGTTTACAATGTGAGATTTTATTAAGAATTTAAAATTTCTCAGCTTATACATTATCAACTTAATTAATTAACATATTTTTTTATTAATGAAATCGTCACATACTCCGCCGCTTAAACCACAGACTCCGGTTTATTTGTTAAGGAATGTACCGGGAGTATGTTTGGGGATTTCCGTGTGTAATTTCTCTCACCCGTTTTTCTCTGTATGTAATTACGAGTTGCACAAGTCAGTCTCGACTTGCTTATTCTTAATATCTACATATCATACTTTACAGACTAATTCTAATAGTACATAAAATTTACACATTATAAAACATATTGTTAACATTCTAAATTTTCTTAACACTACTACTTATGACTACTACCGGATTTTTCTTTAGTTGGGAGTTATTCTAGTTATAGAATTACTCATTAAGTAATTTGTTACTTAATTATTTCTCATATTTGCTGTCAGCTGACTTCTTACTTTGCTCTACTTTCGGAGAATAGGATTCAAGGTTGATCAGGCCTCGTACCTATTTATACGATTAGCTAGCTAAAGGTTACTCAAGTACTTCTTTGCAGTTGAGTACAAAACATATTCCTTCCTTTTTTTTATTTATTTAACTTGCACTCTACCATTTCCTTCGTCGTGATAATGTTTTATCTGCGAAATATGTGTCCTTCGTACATATTTTTGAGTAGAGGGTTCATACAGTGCTACGGTTACTGGAGTTAAATATTTGTGAATTTGATAAGGACCGCACCATCGGTATGATAGCTTGGAAGTGGTCTTATCCATTGCACGACTCGTAGGATGTGTTTTACACATAACTAAGTTACCGATTTGGTACTTTACTTCATTATTATTATTTCGCTCGTGATATTTCCTTGATTTCGCTAAGTTTGTTCGTAAATTAGCGCGAGCTTCATTCCATATTTTCCTAATATTTTTATCCCTAATCTCAAGGGGTAACAATTCATGTATTTTCCACTTAGTGGATAATGGGTGGTTAGGTTTATACTTGAACAATAATTCGAATGGGGTAGACTTATGTCCTTCATGATATGCAGAATTAAAGGCGAACTGGATCCAGGATAAGTTCTGGTCCCAGGAAGTATGATCGTTAGCATGGTAGGCTATTAAAGCAGATTTTAGGTTTCGCAAATACCTCTCAGCTATATTACCTTGCGGACGATACTCTGTAGTGGTAATATGGTTTATACCTAGTTTGAAACACATGTTCCTGAATTCCTTGGACTTAAACTGTGGTCCGTTATCCGACACTAGATCGACAGGAATACCGAATTCTTTAAATAATCTATGCTGTAAAATACTTACTGTGGTTGTAGCTAAGGCTCGCCGCATGGGGTACATCCAGACGAATTTGCTAAAAGAGTCTACACAAATTAGTAACATTGTATTTCCTGATTTAGAACGCGAGTAGGGTCCTGAAAAGTCTAAATAAATTTTGGAGAACGGGGTAGCAGGAATCTCTGAAATTAATTGACTTATTTGGCTGTTTCTCGGTGGTTTGCTGAGTGCACACAACTTACACTTTTTTACAAAATTGGCGATCTCACTGTTCATATTTTCCCAGTGATATTCTTTACGAATTCGGTGTATGGTTTTATTTATTCCCATATGTGCTCCAATGGTGGAAGAGTGATAATATTCCATCAGCATAGGTTTAATAATATCAGGGGCGATTATTCGTAGATATTTTCCGTTCCCTATTCTACAACATAATACTCTCCTACTTAATATGTATTTCTCTGACTTATTTCCTTTTTCAAGTTGTTCAATAATTGGGCTCAAACGTGGGTCTTGTTGTTGATACTGGGCTAAATCCGTAAATGCAAGAGGAAATTCGGTAATTAAAGTATTAATAATCGGCGTTTCTCTACTCTTGTTTTCGTAAGTATTACTACTAGGCTGGAACATACGTGACAGTGTATCGGCAACTACGTTTTGGGTGCCTCTAATATGTTGTACTTTAAATTTGAAACAATTTAATCTTAATACCCATCTTCCGATACGACCTAACTGTTTTGGGTGATTTAGTAGCCAAGATAACGCTTGATTATCTGTTTCTAATAAAAACTCCTTATGTTCCAAAAATGGTTTGAACTTCTCAAAAGCGAAAACTGTAGCTAAACATTCTAATTCGTATGCGGAGTATTTCTTTTCTTGCTCAGTCAGGGTGCGAGAAGCGTAACTAATAGGTAACCTTGAGTTATCTACTTCCTGATATATTACTGCACCTAGGGCGACACTAGAACTGTCTGTCTGCACTACAAATGGTTTTGTAAAGTCGGCTAATTGTAGTACGGGGGGTGATATTATGCTTTCTTTTAATTTCTCGAATGCGGTTTGGTGTTGCTCATTCCATTAAAATTGAATTCCCTTCTTTCTTAAGGTATTTAGCGGTGCTGCAATTTCGGCTAGATGTGGGATATACTTATGGAAATAATTTATCATTCCCAAAAATCGGACTATTCCTTTCGCATCCGGCGGCGGCAAAAATTCTCTGATTGCACGGATTCGCTCTGGGTCTATGCTTACCTTTCCGTTGGCTTTTACGATGTGACCTAAAAATGAGAATTGTGTCACAGCAAAATTTACTTTACTGGGATTTACGGTTAATCCAGCTTTCTCCAGTCGGGTTAGTACTTCACGTAGATGATTAAGATGTTGCTCAATTGACTCGCTGTAGATAACAATGTCATCTAAGTAGTGATACACATATTTAAATTTTATGTCATGAAATAACTTTTCTAATAATCTGCTACATACAAAACTACCTTGGGATATACCAAAAGGTATCCTTGTAAATTGGTACAGGTTGAAAGGGACGGCAAATGCGGTAAGACGTTTTGATTCTTCAGAAAGGGGTATCTGATGAAATGCCTGATTTAAATCCATAATGGTAAAGATTTTTGCTTTCGTAAAATAATGAAATGCACTGTGGATGTCGGGAAGTGGTATAGATTCAAATTCTATCCGTTTATTTAGTTGTCTGTAGTCCACAACTAAACTATGTTTGTCGTTACTTTTGGGTACTAAAAACGCGGGTGATGAATAAGATGACGTAGAGGGTTCGATGACTCCTTGTTCTAACAATTTATTAATTTGATTCCTCATTACTTCCATTTTAGGAGGTGATAATTTGTATGGGGCTAAACGTATTACTTTGTTGTCGCTCAAATTTATTTTGTACTCTATCAGATCCGTCAGTCCTAACTTTGGGGTGAGAACGTTGGAGAATTGTTTTATTAGAGTCTGTATGTTCCGTCTATCTTTACTTTCCAGATGACTTAATTCAGATTCGTGATGCTTTATATGTGTAGAAGTGGTGCTAGTACTTTCTCTGTTATTTGCATTATCATGCAAGTTATATTTCCGTGAACGATCGAATCCAAAATAAAATATCTTCTCGTGAATGTCTAAAATTATTCCTGTTTTACTGATAAAATCAGCTCCCAATATTAACTCGGGTCCTAATTCGCCGCATACCAACATTGGAAAATACCACGTTAGATTTTTAATTTTTACTTTAAACGTGATGATAAGTTTTATCATTAAGTTTTGTTTATTAGCTGTAGCGCATCTAATATTTACTGATTGACTGCGTTTAACTAAATTGTGTTTAAATAATTGATTGGCTAGCTCTTGACTAATTAAACTTCGCGTGGATCCGGAATCAATTAATCCGAGGGTGGATGTAACACCAATTTCAACTTGTATATACGGTAATTCACACCTATAGTAATCACATTTATTAATAGAGTTACATTTATCGATAAATTTCCTAACATAGGGGTCTAATTTTCTTTTGTTATTATTATTAGTATTTAGTTTTAATTTGTGGTCTCTCAGGGGTTTATCTGTTTTCACGATGCTGCGGAAGACACATGGTTTCGGATCTCCCTGCCTTACATGTTTTTTGGATAATGAGTTTTCTGATGGTACTGTTTCCGTTTACAGTTTCTACTGAGGTGTCCAGGTTTTCCGCAGTTATAGCATATATATTCTTTACGCGGGGTCTCACTGGTTTCGTGTCGAGGTGGTGGCTCCTTGGACTTACCATGGCCATGAACATAGGTTGGTCGCCGAAATGGTTGTCGTTCTCGTAGACTTCTTGTATCTGAGGATAGGGCTTGCGTTTCCCTTCTATGTGGTGTTGTGGATACCGGTGCATGTCGATGGTGGTCTGCATACCACACATTTGAAGAGTACACACTACATTGTTCAAGGTCAGCGAAAGTAAGGGGTCTACTTATTAGTGCTAAACGGGAGTGTTCTTCAGGAGATAAGCCTACCAATATAGTATCGACCAATTGTTTTTTGGTCCAGTCGACTTGCAGTAGACGTGAAGATTCTCTGATGTCTGCGATATAGTGGGCCAGTCTTTATTGAGCTCTTTGTACTCGAAGTACGGTATTTCTTTTGATCTCCTCATATATTCAAGTGGGGATAAAATATTTGATTATATTTGTATGAAGTTCTTCTACCGGAAGAGTCGAGTTTTATGCTTCTAGCACACGATCTCGTAAAGGTGGTTTACATTTGGGTAAGATGACCTGCTGTATTTGCCAATCGCTCAATTGTTGTAGATCTTTTATTTGCAGTAGATATCTGATAAAAGTCAATAGAGTTGTGATACTTAAGCCGTCGGTGTAAGGAATTTCATTAATTATTTTCTCTACTGGGTGGGAAATCTTTCCGTAGAGGTCTACATTAAAATATACGTTAGGTATACTTTTCGAAGGATTTGTGTTAGCATTAGGATTTGTAATCGCATATTTACTAGTGCGAGTATGCTGAACATTTGGCGGTGGGGGTTCTAACATAGTGTGGGTATTTAATTCTCTACTAGGTAATTGTTCATGACTCTGTTGTATCTTCGATACGGTGGGTGATTCGGGGTTCGAGGTTGAGAGAGCGTGTTCTAAAGTAGGGGATTGAACTGGGGAGATATATAATTTTTGTAAGTAGTGCTCAATTTCCTCCATTCTCGATGAGTCTGATTTTCGTCGTAAGTCGTTGATAATTATGGGTAATTGGCTTAATGCCTCATCCGCAAATTTCTGCACATCGGCGGGGATTACGGTGACGTCGGGCCAGCTTAATAAATTATTTAACCGGCGGGTTAAATGTTCTATACGTTGCGTAACGCGCGAAAATTCCGTAGGTGATTTTTTGTCCTGAAGGTTCTGAGATAATACTATCAGTTCCCTATATTTCGCATAACAGGTTTCTCGTTCGCCGTCATAATCGAGTTCACGCAATCTATCTAACTGCGAGGGTGTCTCTGATCCGGTTTGGCGTAATGATTTTCGTAATTCCGACACGGTTACATTCACGTGTTTTAGACCTCGTAAAAGTGCTTCGTAGCATAGCTCATCTTTTAATAATAGATCAGGATTAAATTCAGCCATTTCCGTAACGTGAGTGGCTATAACTAATTATTCTACTATTTGCATTAAATGCTATACAACGCTTCCTTTTTTTTTTACAAAAATTTAAAAATATAAATCAATAGTATTCTTACTCCTTTTTCTTTTTACAAATACACACTTAAAATGTCATGACAACCTTTATCGTTTTACATTGAGAGAGAGAGAGAAATTTCACACAGGCATGAATATGCGTACGACAAAAGGGGAAATCTTCGGTTACTAAACACAGGAAAATACACGCTTCTTATAACAATAGACCACACAAGGAGGGTGACTGATTGTCTAACTCAACTTGGGGGAGACCAACTATGACAGTTTTAAACAATCGGCAACAGAAAACTTACATGTCCGAGTTTGTCGTGAAAAAGACACGTTGATGAATGAGACTTTTAACAAGTACCTACATGGTTTGTTTACATGGGATTATATGTTAATATTACTTTACACATATTATATTTACAAATAAAGTTACCTATACTATATTACTATAAAATTAATTATTATTTTTATCTTATTTAAAATTCTGACACCTATTTAAATACATGAGTGAATAGATCAACAGCTTGTGTGCGTGGGATATCGGACACAATTACTTCTTTCTTTTCTCTTACGCAAAATAAGCAAAATAAGCAAAATAAGCAGAGTGGCGCAATTTATTTGTGACACTCTGTACACAATTAATTATTAAACAACAGCACAATAGCAGAAAATAGCAAAATTAGCAGATTGGCGCAATTTATAACCTCTTCTCTTGTGTTATAACTTAGGGAACCTGCAATAATTGGATCTGCCAATTATACAGGCTGCCTTAGTTGTGACGAGCTGAAAATAATCACAACAAATAAAACAATTCTTATAGCAGGATATTAGGAAGGGGAGACTGTTGATTTATGCACTCAGTTTACTCGGTACTCAGATGACATCTCTTTATTACATTTGTGATGTGATTAAGTTCTCTATTGAAAGTTCTCAAACAATATAGTTTACTATATGATTATATATAGATATTACTCCTTTACAAAGGGCCCTCAAAATATGATGTACATCTATTTTATTTATTCCACGGATCCGGGATTGAATATATTAAACGACTAATGGTCACCTTGCAATATACAATACTGAAAATTTAACCATTTGAAGAATGGTTTTCATTAATCTTTTAAAACAACAAAACTTTTAGTTTAAACTTTTACTCTTTTGCTATAACCAGTGTTATTAGATTTTAGACTACATGTTACATATAGTTTCTGTCTTTTAAAGTCTTTAATGTTATTACATTTAAAACAGAAGTTTTAAAGTCTTTAATATGATAAATTAAATTGTCTTTTGTGGACTATAATTTTTGTAACTCTTAACCATGGAAGACAAGCCTCCATGTCACCTGTGTGTTCCCTGAAGTTGCTGCAGAATTGGTTCTTCGGTCCTCCGGGTGTTTCTTGAAGATCTGTCGTTACCTTATCATACTGTGACGGTGAAGTTCTTGGAGTTAGTCAAATCATTCCGGGTGTGGTACACTCATCTCGGGCGACTGTAGTAACTCTTAGTAATTCTTGTAGTTAGAATACATTAATAGAAAGTTCGTTTCACTGTTATACACTTCACATTATTATAGATTAGTTGACTATCACCTTCTTGTTTGTAATACTGTATAAATTACATAGTTCGTTATTTTATAATAGAGAGAGATGTCATCACCACACAAATTTACTTATTTAAATAGTCATTGAATCAAGCCTTTCACATTATATATATATATACGTAGCGAAACAACGCTTTACGCTGCTTACGGCGTGCGCGCTCCATTGCAAGTGGCAGAAATAGTTAAGGGGGAGAGTAGTAATCTCAAGACCATTACTAGGCAACATAAAAGTAGTTCCTTGTTTCTAATTTAATTAAAGGACTAAAGTTTGATTAAATTATTAACTATAGATATTCTTAGTTACAGAAGTTATCAAAGTACGTAACAGTGGTTTTATTTAATTATTTAAAAAATAACAAATTTACAATAATACTTAGTTTATTTAGGGGTCAGAAAACAAGTTAATTCTGGTCAGTTCCTGTTTATGCAGGAATAATTAATAAGCTTTACCCTTTCTGTACAATTCCATTCCCTTTTATTTTATTATGAGACTTTATATTAAATATTATTATAATTTAATGATTGCAATAAGATTTAGTTTACAATGTGAGATCTTATTAAGAATTTAAAATTTCTCGGCTTATACATTATCAACTTAATTAATTAACATATTTTTTTATTAATGAAATCGTCACAAGCAAGCACTCGAAAATTCCAGAGGGTCCTTTAGTGAGGCTTTGGCAGAAACAGGCATCTACTGGGCTAGACTAGACGAGAAACGCGTAGAACGGCACACTCCATTGTTCGAGAATGCCCCTAATTGCGTAAAAATATTCTAGAACTTAGCCACTAGATTAGTTTAATTTACAATTTACTTACCACGTAAACACCTCTTACTGTTTTTCGTTTCAATCGTACGTGCTCTCTTACTCTCTCTCTCTCTCTCTCTCTCTCTCTCTCTCTCTCTCTCTCTCTCTCTCTCTCTCTCTCTCCACCTCTTACTTTATATCTATCTATTTATCTATCTATCTTTTTTATTTCCCTCTCTTCCCTCTTTCTTAATATTGTTTTTGTGTTTTTAGCCAAATTGCACTTTTAATTTCTTACATTTATACACTTACAATGCTTACAATTACTGTCTTACAATGCTTAATTCTTGCGTTTATCCATTTCAGCCAAATGGTAGTCGCACATTCACGTTCCAGGCTTGGCGTCTACGATTCACTCTACAGTTAACACAAGATACAGTGAGCTCTACTGTTCATAACTATTTTTAACCAACTGATATTATGTAATACAATTAACAGGCCTCAAGCTGTTGGCGGCCAGTCAGAAGTACTGGCCTTACCTCAGCTCGTCAGAAGTACAACGTATGCTCTAGTATTCCATACACACGCCTTCAAATCTTTCACATTTCTGTTATATTTTCTTAGTTATTTACATCAGTTGAAAACAATAAGACGTTTTTCTGGAACCGTATCAATAATTCACCCCACAGAAATACAATCAGCAGTGACTTTTCAACACAGTTTTACGTATGTTTGTGTGAGCAACATGCTCCTTTAAAACTTGAAGCTACTGTCGCATAGACTACTTGATAAATCACAACAAACACAACACAAAACCAAAACAACACATTACCGAAAATGTATATCATCTTGTGAGGAAAGCGTATGGCCAAACAGTAATATAAGATTTTAATATAATGCTAGCATTTTCTACATTTTATACCCAGTTCCTTAGAGTCCATATTCTTAGGATTGCTTTATATTCTTTGTTAACTGTATAAATGAGACTATTAAATTAAGTTATGCAAAAGAGTATTGAAGAAAAAAAACGCACGTAATATAATTAAAACTTCCTTGCATTATAAAAGGAAGATAACTTTGTTCCAATAACTCAGAGAGAGTAAAGTACTTAAGAATTCACTGACAATTAAATTTACTACAAAAGAATGCATTCCTTATTTTTAAGTTAAAATTGAATAATAAGCTGTACTTTGAGCTGTGCGGACCGCACTGTTGGATGCTCTGTTATCACTAATTAGAATGACTGCATGTTTGCATACTTTTAATTTACGTGTTATCTATTATTATCAGCGCATTTTTCCGTTTAAAATGGTAAATTGCAAAAAAAATTTAAAAATAAAAATTCTTGCTTAGAGCACAAACATTTTTCTTGCTAATCCTCTAAGTGTAACTATAGAGAATATTGAAGTAAAGACTGCAAAAATCCGATTTGGCGATGTCTACCTTGTGCTCAGTTAAGAAGTGCGTCAGCTGTTGGAAGATGAAATCAATAACGCTTTTGAATTTTTCAAGGCCACGGAAAGCTACTATGAATGACCAGTTCTAGGAATTGACTGTTTTTCAAACAAGAAATAGCTAAAATACAGTAAAATATAAATTAAAAAATGGTTGGCGCACTAGAATTTACACTGGAGAAAAGAAAGCAGCATGTAAGCAGCAAATCTTTAGAGACGTTTGGTATTCTTGTGATCAAATCTGAGAATATGTATGACTTTATAGAAACATTTGGTGCTCTAAGAGCATATAACCATTTCACATAGTGACATTAAGGGGTACCATCGATTGAGGAGCATTCCACCTATATCAGGTATCAGATATAATAACTGGTAACCTATCCAGTTGACAAACCAGCACAATTATCTTCTGGCAACCAGAAGACAGCGGTCTTTTGGCAACGGTCTTGACCCGGATGCTATAATCCAACCACGGGTGCACAGACACTCCGCTTAAGCGATGCTATATGTTACATGCTATGGTTGCATTTATTTACACTAAACACTACATGGTTGAATAAATCCATTATCTCCATCCGCAACTGATAAAGTACAAAAGAGTGAAGGCAGCATTTGGGTGTCTCTGATAACAAGACTGTATGGCCTTTACTGGACAAACGAAGTTCCACTACAGCCAACTTCTCAAGATGCCCAAGACAGCAATGTCGCCGGTGTTCAACGATGTGGGTGTTGACGCTATCCTTCGTAGTACCGATTGTAACTCCACGGGATTCTCCCGTATCAATATCTTCTAAAGCCCCACTGTTGTGAGCACCAATCTATTACCCTTCAGGAATTACAGGTTCTTTATGCCTCACCTTGGATGTGTCAAATTACAACAAGACGGGTTTTAAATTAATTTATCCCTCTCTTTGTTTACATTAATTCGTGGCACTTGTTAATTCTATTTCTACATAAATAAAACACATGGAATGGTATCTGGTAATAATAATAATAATAATATTGTATTTTTATTCAAAAAAAATTGCTATAGTCTATTTAGTGTAACTATTAATATAATTTAGAAATCTCAGGGTCGATTCTCTTCTCTTTTGTTAATATTATTTTTAGGTTCTTTTGGCTGATATAAAGGTTCAGTGATTATAAAGAAAAACAAGTACAGAAAGTACATTACATTACAAACAATAATAATAATGAATAATATAAATTGAGTATTAATTATAATAATAAATATACGTTACACAATGTTTATCATTTCAGTTTGGTTTCACACAGCCTCCTGGTCTCAGTGATGAAAAATTTCCAATATCAATTTGTTTATGTTGTCCAAATGAAGGAATCCACTTCTTTTGGTGATCAATAACTGTTAACTCTTTTCAATTCCGTTGTCCGAAGCCTTCTGATGGAATATTAGGATTGAAGTCCAGTGTCCTGTTATTAAGTTGATCCAAGTGTAGTTCTTCCTTCTGGTTGTTGGATCAGTAATGTTTTAAAGGTGATTTGTTTATGATATTTCTTTATATGCTCCAATTTTATATTTTGTTATAGGTTGTGTATAGTGTTTTTTACCTTGTATTATATTATTTTTTACAATATTCATACATTTTTTGTATACATATTTAGTTTCTTTTACCAATTCAACCCAACTCCTTGGTTTGTTTTTTATAATAATAATAATAATAAACAACATTCTTTTCTCTCTTTTGGTTTCCTGGATACACATAAATACTCTGGTCATATCTGTTCAAACTGAGATTTGGTTGTCATAGGATATTATTTTTATATAATACATTACTTTACCTTCTACATACAAGTTGCTTTTTAGTTATTACATCATAGTACTTAATACAATTTACATATGATTTTATCTGACAAAACTATGAACAATTTTAATATCAAATATTATAGTTATTTGTAATTTGACAAATATTTTTGAATAATTTACTATTTACTGAACATAATCATCTACCTAGGCCTATGTTGACTGGTTATATTTTTATATTGGAAGACTCATAACCGATCCTGCATACACTTGTTTTATATTACATTTGTAGCACATCTTATTTACATTTTACATTTACTTCTAAATTTGTATTGTACTTTATATAACTTTCTAATTGATTCATTCATTATTCATTAAATTTATTATCATTATTTATTTGTTTATGGACTACTCCAAATCTAACTGGGTACTGTCTATATAGTATAGTAATCTGTCATAGTAATGCCTGTTGTAGGACTTTTGGTTTGTAAATAGGTTCACACTTTTATTTATTATTGTTTCTTCCTTCAAATTATTTTGATTTCGATTTGTTTAGATAACTTGTTGTTATTGCTTGCTGATGTCTTGAACAGTTGAAGTGTATGATATTATGGTATTAATATTGCTTGGTGATAAGATTGACATTTGTTAAACAAATTCTTCATTATTATAGGCAAATTTAAACCTACTTTTCTTGTCAATACCAATTATTTTCTTCTTTATCTCTGGAGTTTGTTTATTTATATGGGTGGCTTTAACGAATTGTAATTCTTGAGTTTTCTCTTGGTTCATTGTATATTCTATTTATATATTCCATTCTTTTATTCACATTGATTCCATACTAATGTTAAATGATTCCCCTATATTAAAACGGTATTTTGAATGAATATCGGCGTTGAGTGGCCCTTTTACGTCCAATTGCTCATCCGAACATTCACATACCTGGTACAGTGCACTTTGGCTGCTACCCATAAAATAATTCTAGTCTGGCGCCTTAGCCTTCTACATTCTATAAATAAAATAATTATAAATCTTATCATTATACACATCATTGGAATCTTTTAGCTTCTGCATATTTTTCTTATTCTACCTTGCCTTCCAATAACTCCATTTATTTATTTTATTCAATATTACTGTTGGTATATTTCTTAAGTAGATTTCTTTCTCTTTTATATAACTTCACTTCAGAATTCAATGACTTATTAGCCTTAATGTCATTCACCTTTGTTATTCAATACCTCTTTTAATATAGTAGTTTTAATTATCCTTATATTATTCTATCGGTTTTTATACTGCAACTCTTCTTCAGCAAGTTCATTTTCTAATTAGTTTATTAAATTTCTCTTAAGCCTATTGTCATTAATATTGCGCTCCATTATTATCATTATACTACAGAATGTATTATTTATGCTTGATTTAATAAGATGCGCTTATTTCTTTTACAATTTTGGTGTCGTTACACGATATACACTTTCCTCAAAAGCAGGGTTCTCTATATACACCGCACGAAGCAAACGGATCCCTGCCATCCTTTACCGATCGATCGCGTTCTTGGATGATCTGTGTCCGCTTGAAAGCTGTGCGCAAACCACGCCGAGCTAGCAACTTTCCAATATAGTCCGTCGTACTCCTCACGCAGTGCTGACCACGTGCCGCGCCTCCAACGCATCAGCTTGGCCGAGCTTTGCGGACTCACGGCTTCCACACCTTCTCAGTAAAATAACCGTTGGCTTCAGCGCCACCTCAAGAAGGGCAAGTGTTTCTTTTTGTAATTGGTAATTAGTGACTTTATTGGTGTCTGTATTTTCTTTTCACTGTATCATACGAAGATCATGGGACTCTCGTTAAAAGATATTCGATTTTGCGAGATATTAGACGTAAAGGCTTTTAAGTTAGCAGATGTGGCAAAATCGCTTAAAGGTTAAATATTGTCATTCAGATAAATAAGATATTTTCGAATAATACAAAACAATTAGTGTGGCAACCAAAACTAGCACAAAAACCGTTTGTAAACAAATTTGAACGTCAAGTGATTAGGAAGTCATAGGTGGAGATGAAATATCTGCTAGTCGCGGAAGAAAAATACAAATAAAATAAATTTGAAATAAATGAGGCTGTGTGGATATGGTGGTAAGTAAAAAATACAATTGAATTACCAAATGTGACTTTCAGAGAAAGAAAGAAGGAAAACGAAAAAGCATCTAAAATTACTAGCATGTAAGCGACGAACAGAAGGAGAACGAAGACAAGGACTAGGACAAGGATAATGCAAGAATAATGACAAGTACATATACTAAGTATATGACAAGAGCAATTGCAGAAAAGAAAAAGAAATAACTAAAACTAAATTTAGAACCAAGAATACGACCAAGACTAAATAACAGTATCAAGGTGTAGAACTAGGGCAAGGAGAAACCCACTAAATAAGACTACGATAAGAAATAGGCTTAGGTCAAGGACTAGTAATGAGACGATATTCTTAAGGACAAGGTGAAGGAAAATAAATAAAAACGGGGGAAGGACAAACACAAAGACTGCAAGTATGATAAGGACTGGGATTAAAACTGCGATAGGCAGGGACAAGGATAAGAGCAAGTGTAAAATTGCAAAAAAGAATTATGTAAAATACGAAGTGTAAGAGGCCAGGCCAGTCGTATACAAGCGGCTGAAATAAGATTTCTCAGGCTCTTGGCAGCGTATACTATCAACGATCATAGAAGAAGCATAGATATACGGCAGGAACTGAATATTATGAGTTTACTCGACAGGATTGCCCAGTATCGGATGAATTGGTGGCCACATTTTTACCAAATTGATGACTGCTGCATCCCCAAACAACTCTGAAACTATACGTCTAAGGGACGGAGAGGTGTGAGGTGTCCGAATGAGCGCTGGAGTGACTAGCTCTAGACTTTGTATATTTGAGACCGGAACAAATCATCCTTGGTTTATTCCTTGCAGATGATGATGACAAGGCAGAGGACAAAGAATATGACCAAGCCTAAGAAAATAAACAAAGACAAGATTATAATTAGGTCTAGGGATAGATTCGGTTAAAGGTATACGGGGAATGATAATTACAAAGACTACAACTTGCGTTTGTACAAGAACAAGGATAAGGACAACTACAATGACTAGAAATAAAACAAGGGTAAACGCCAAAACAAATACAAGTATAAGGAGTAGAACTACAATTAGGACCAAGTACACGACAAGAAGACACAGGAAAAAAAAAGTTAATATGTCTGTGTCAATTACAAAACAAAATACAAGTCTATAGCAAGGCCAAACCACTAACGATGTCAGCGAATAGGGATAGGATAAGGACTAGCGAATGTGAAGGACTAGAACAAGGAAAATCGCAAACAAATTAGCTAAGGCAATGAATAGTTCTATATCAGATGCATAGACTAGGAAAAGGAAAATGAATAATAAGACTAATACAAGAACAAGGGAAATATTAGATTTAGGTAAAGAACTAGCAATAGGACATAGAAAACGTCAAAGACAGAGACAAAGAAAAGGGAACTGAGAAGGAGAAGGGCAAAGACAAGGACGAAGACAATGGAAAACACAAATCACGGACAATGACAGAGACGAATACTAGTACGAGGGGAAGGACGAGGGAGCAACATAACTTAGGACAAGGACTAGGAAAAGGACAAGGCTAGTACAAGGGGTAGTACAAGGACTTGGGCTACAAAAACCTAGGAAGAAGACAGGGACAAGGATTAAAACTAAAATAAGGTAAAGGGCAAGGGCACATGCAAGGAAACTGACAAAGTCAAGGACAAAGACAAGGGCAAGAAAAATGGAAAAATAAAGGCTACATCAAGGGCAATGGTAAGGAATATCAATGTCTAGGAATAGGACAACAACGGTGAGGGAAAGGATGAGTACGACAATGAGGAAATAGATAAATGGAACTGCAACGACAATGCAATAACAAGGACAAGGACAAGAAAAAAAGAGGTAGAAGGGTAAGAATGACAAGGGAATAAAGGAAAAGTAAGGGAATATGAAATATCCAAGAGGATATTGTTTAATATTCAAGAAAATACAAATTTGTGAGTTTGGAGACTAGGTAAATTACATCACGTATTCCACAATAATGTTTACTTCCATTTTCTATTTTCTGATATAAACTGTGCCTTGGTTATTCTGCGCGCGCTATCTTGTGCGGCAACCGCTCTCCCCTTGACAATTCAGTTTAGATAAATGTAGGCAACACGACACGCATTTCCTGTCGACGTGACCGCTGACAGCGGAAACCTTTTCTTTACTTTAATGTCTTCGTTTATCTTGCCATCTCGTGCCCTTTTCAATCTATTTCAGCAAACGTTTCACGTGTTATTTAATATTATTTTAGTGTTTATTGAAAACATAAATTTGAGTTGAAAAAAGTAAAGTCTATTTAAGGTTATTTTTGTTAAAAATTAGAATAGTTAATAATTATGTTAATCCTTTTAAGGGGTTTACTACTAAAAATTGACAAACAAATATAAACATTTTTAATTTCTGGTTGGTCGTGCTGGTGTAAGACTCGCAGTGAGTACAGCTAAAAAATAGTGCACAAGTTTGACAAGAAGAGATTACGGCTACCGAGTGCTAAGGTCGAAAGTGTTTTAAACATGAAACTTACAGGAGAAAGCTAAACGTTGACGACATACAAGAGTAAGAGGAAAAGAAGAAGAAGAATTCTCATGTGGTGTACGATAATTTAAAAAAAATAAACTAAAAACTTTAAATATAAATTTAATATATGTATTTTGTACATGCGTTTAACTTTCTATATTTTTCATATAGGTATACACGCAGCCTGAGTTTTAAATTATGATCATTATTGCAGAGCAATGACTCGTTTCTCTTGAATGTGACTCATTCTACGCATTGCAATTCGGGCCATGACATTTAGATCAGTGTGATGGTTATCGGTAATCGAGCACCAAGGTATTAAATTTGATTTCCTTATTTGATTGGTTTGTCCTTGAGTTTTAACACACTCATTTCAATCCCTGTTGTTGTGAAGAACGTTAATTTTTCTTATTTTACCAACTGCTAAAATTGCCCTGATTATTGTTCAGCGAGATTTTGTTTCACTGCAGTATTCTATTCAATATAACTTTCACATTTACATTTCAGAATCTAGGAAAGTGGTGATATGACATCCTATGAACTAGCTTCAATAATATATAAGACTTGTTTGGAGCAGGGATGTTGCGTAGTTTACATTGGAAAACAAACACGTCTTTGATTCAAACTGCGTACCGCTCATTTCATCTTTTAAAACAAAGAGTTTTAAGTGTACCTGGGCAGTTTAGTTTTTTTAAGAGATAGAGTAGGGTGAAACCTTAACTACCGCATAATTCAACTAATAATAATTAATTTCATAACAATTATACAGTTAATTATTAACTTTAGTTATTACTGGTTTTACAGTTACCTATTAATAAATACTCATACAAAACAATTGAATTTTCAGTTCTTAATTATGTGTATCCTATTTACTTTAGAAGTGACTGGTTAAAAAATATTGTATTTTAATTCGGTTTATATCATTTAAAATGTGAATAGAGTACAGGCATCGGAGATGGAAATTTTTGCGATTTTTGAAAAGAAAGCTGCACTCGCAGGAATAGTCTGTACACGGAAGACACTCGACAATAGTTAAACACTTTTAATTTTGAAGACCGTATTGCAGAGAACGAAGAGAGGTCGATTGTTTGCCAGAATAGGATGACAGGTGTCAGGTTGCGCAAGAAAGTTTGGCAATACCAGTCTGTTGGACAGCAAAGTATGGGAAGAACTGGGAAACGTTGGTAAAGTGTATACATACCTTTGGGACTGCACCAGGTGATTCGCTTAGTCCCTGATAGAAACAAAAAAGAAGAAAACAAAAGAGAAAAAGCACAAAAAGAAGAAGAAGAAGAAAAAGAAAAACAAAAAGAAGAAGATGATGATGATGATGGAAAAGATCATTTTAGCTTTGAGGTACTTACTTTAGGCAGTCAGGCCCAGAAAAACTTGCATTGCTACAAGGGATCCTGCTCCATCGGACTCCGTCTTATCATTTCACCTCCAGTCACTCACAGTTAACCTAATGTAGAGAAGAGCCTCACGATGTCCACTGAACTCTCTCTAGTCTTTGGACCGCACAATAGTCTTCTTACACAGTGAACGAAATTCATCATCTACTCGGGCCGTCGGGGAAAATCTATCCTCGTCACATGGCCAACCTATTTGAGTCTCCAGCTACGCACAAGTCCCTCAGGGTTTGTGTTGTTGTAAAGTTCTTCCATCTTTGTTTTGTGTCGAATCAGCCATTCGTCCGTTATTGCTTTTTAAATTAGGCCAAAGACCTTCAACAAGACTTTTTGTTTAAGAACGGGGAGTTTGTTAAAGTCTGTTTGCTGACACTCCATGTCTCGTCCGTAATGAACAACCGGTCTCATTACTATCTTGTACAGCCGGATCTTGAACTGTTTGCACTGTAGAGACATATTCCAAGACTTAAGTTGATACATGGGGATGTAACAAGAACTTTTTTTCTGGATCCGTCCATTAATCTCTTTCTCACACGACGCATCGTCCGTTATTATGGAATCCAGGTGCTTGAACTAATTAATATAAATAATAAAAAGTGCTCACTGTAATTTGTTTACAATTTCCAGACTACAAACATAATTAAAATCTAAATTAAAATTGTTTGACTTTAAAACAGGTTCAAGTATTTAAAGTCTGTCGAAAGATTAAAACTTTTGATGTATCAAAAGTTATCTGCTTTTGATTAAATAAACAGTCACTGGAAAAGTGGCCGCCGTGGAACACGTGGTTGTTACAGATTTGTAGCACCGTATGACCACTGCTTGTTTTGACAATACCTAAGTTTCATAAAAAAAAACACAGTACAAATATTATAAGACTGAACAATGACGGAAGCAATAGTTTTAACATTGCAATGGATAAGATATTAAAAAATGTTATAATGACAACATTGACCTGTTTATAGAAAATTAGACATACAACTACAAAAGGAACACAAAAGGTTCACTGGGACTACTTAATATTCTCTGTACAGAACAAAAGACATAATTAAGTTAGACAAGGTATTGCATTCTAATTAACCCCCCTGTAACGTTTGCCTTTGTATTAAAGGGATACCAAGATAATTCCTTCATTACGAATTTTTTGAATGCAAATTTAACTGCACTATGAATTCTCTTATGATACCTTTTTCATAGACTTTGGATCGTCTACAACCAAATAAATGGGAAACATCCAACAAATGAGGTAGCGGAAAAAAAGGAAGAAATACAGAAAGACAGAACTCAAAACGGGATAACAGAAACAGAAAAAGTTGACGAATTAGGAAAGCGGTGAGAGGGAGGGAGAGAGGTAGTGGGAGAGAGGCAGATTAACGGATTAATATACATTATACTAGCAGCCAGCACCTCAGTGTACTTAACAATTTGTTTTTAGTCACTGTTTTATATTTAAACCCTTGTCAATTATCGTTCTTTAATTATGTAAATTGTAATATCAATTCTGTAGATTTCTAGTGATTTTATAGTAATCATGTAATGAGTACATACGCGTTTATTACAAGGAAAAACTATGCACAAAGTACAGTAAAACAGAGGAAACAAGAAAAGTTTTTCTTCAAAGAAGAATATTTGCCAAATGTTGGTTCAGGAATTATAGAGAATGTTACAAATTTATTTATTTAGTTTATCGTACTATACAGATGTAACATGTGGGAAGTAGAGATATATGGCAGTCATAAAATAGAATGGGCTGCTATAATAAAAAATAAAAATATAATGTGTAGACACAGTAGTTGAAGATGGAGAAAGAGAACATTGTGCAGAATAAGAGACAGAGAGTTAACAAACCGGTTGAAATATCCATTAGGATTATATTCAGATATTATTGATTAGGACTTTAGTGGAGGTTGGTGCAGTGAAAATGGAATTGGCAGAAATTGGAAAGTGGTTCAGAAGCAAGCAGGAATTGGAGTAACTGTGGTAGATTTCTGTGGATGTGGGATATGATTTCGAATTCTTTAAGGACCAGACTCAAACAACCCCCTTTGAGTAAAAAAAAAAAAATTATGGTAGCAAGCGCTCTGTGCTCGTATTAAACAGACAGGCGAATGATGACACAGCATGAGATATAGATATGTGGATACACAGTCGTGTAGAAGAAGAGTAGACAGGCAGGCAGAGAACAGTCATGCAGGAAGACAGACACTCTAGTACATAAATACATAAGTAGCCACGCAGCCAGACAGACAGGGAGACAAATAGGTAGCCAGACAGAGACGTCAATATAAAGATAACCTAATTCATAGATGCGTAACATTTATACAGATAAAGGGAAAGATATATACATGTATATACTAACTTCAAAATATGCTGCTTTGTGCAGTTGGTCACCTGCGTTTTACATTTGCTAGACTTGTGTATCAAGAATTCCCGTTACGGATGACGGTACTCATGTTAGCATATTCTGTCTGTTAGTCTGTGCTTAAAGAAAAGTCAGTAAGGTTATTTTGTGAGCGCTGTTGGATCAAAATTTAGCACAAAAAAGTAATCAAACTGTTGATTCATCAGCTATAGAAGTGACTGTAAACAAATTTAAACGGACAGGACTTCCCAGCGAGATCTAGTACAAAGAGGAAACTTTATCTGGTAAGAACCTCCCGCAGGTTGACTACTCCTATCTTTGTAACATTTTCTTGACGATCCACCCCAAACAAATTCGGTGGTTTATATAAACGATGAACATTAAAATAATTAAAATAAAAGTATGAAACAAAGTAAAGTAAATAATGCAATGACTAACACTAAGGCTTCCTCCTTTAAACTTAAACCACGTCTAACGTTAAAAGTAATGGATAAATATGAGTATTAACTATCATCTTACCTGGCAGTAGCTTCTGAAAGACCTTGATGAAAGACCTTACGACCATTCAGTAAAAACCAGTTTCCTACCGCATTCTCACAGTATCTGCCTACTTCCTGATAACAACTAATATCAAACTGAAACACAGTGACACACTGAACAAAATATCCAACCGCTTACGACACTTTCCAACGTTGTAACAAAAATGTCTGAAAAGCCTTTCAACAACGTAACGTCATGTCAACGTATTAATCAGACTTTTGGAGGTAAATCGTCAAGTATGCTTACTTTCTGGCTTAAATAATTTTTTTAATAATAACATAGAACTTTCCTTGATATTACATTGTACAGCCTTCGACTTCGTACCTACGGTGAACACATTATCCCGTGATAACATACTGTTACGACGGTCTACTTGATCACAGTAGGTACAGTGGAAACAAAATACAAGACACCAATTAAGTCACTAATCACCAGCTTTAATTTTCACAGTTAAACAGTTTGTAATTAACAACACAGTCTCTTACAACAAATCAGATAAAAATTGTTCACACGCAATAAAATGTCAACTAATATTAAAACACAAGTTATTACATTTATACCGTCCGATTATAAAACACAACACTTTACTAATAACCACTTCAGCGCACAGAGTAATATCGCCCGATAATAACTCTTGAACCGCACTGTAAATATATCGCAACTATGACTGAAAACTAAGGCCGCTGCTGCCAAGTATTTATACATCCGCGCTCAGACCAGAAGTTTCCAAACTACGCCTTATCTCTAAACTACGACGTAATTAATTGCGGCCTTGACACATTCCGCGCGGATGCGGGCTTCCAGAAAACACCCGCGAATGCGTCGAGAGTCACGTATGCCGCAAACATTAGAGCGAGATTCTTCTGGAACATTCGACAAACATGTAGATTGTTCTGTAATGTCGCAACAATACGTAAAACGTCCCAAGCATGTTACACCAAACCTGAACCGTTCGTTACACGTAACGTGACATTCTTTAATTGTACGGAAATGCGATCGACAAGAAGTCTACTTGTTTAACGTATTGTTATGACGGTCTAACTGAGCGTCGTATGGTACAATGGAAAACAAAATACAGACACCAATGAAGTCACTAATTACCAGCTTTAATTAATCACTAATAACAGTTTGTAATCGACTCGTACAGTAATTCCAATTAAATTTGTCCACACACAATATTAATGTCAAGCAATACATTTCCACACTAACTATACCATAATAACACTTCACCACAATAGTTCAACCATCACTCGATCCCCACTAAGGAAAACCGCTCAAAGAACTGTCTCAAATAAGCCAGAACCTCTTGCTTTTATAGGTCGCGCAGAGGTCTAAAATATATTTCTATCCTTACCACGTCAGCCAGCTTAATGCGTACCTTATGAGTTCTTGAACACACTGCAACGACCTTGACGGATGTTACGCCTGCTGGGTGGAGGACTATCTCGGCTGTTCGACAGGGTTCGGTCGTTTAAATATATATTTGGTTACACACACACACACACACACACACACACACACACACACACACACACACACACACACACACACACACACACACACACACACACACACACACACACACACACACACACACACACACGAAATTGGATATCGTTATACAAACTTAGTACAGTATTTAGTGCATAAACGTTAAAAGCGACTTGAGGTTTAATAAAACTATATGTTCTCTTCCTGTAATAGTTACAGCAAGAACAAATTGCAAAGACAACGTTTGACAAGAGGATTGTGCTGATAAATGTAGGCCCTACCTATTCTGTAGCAGGTTTAAAGGGAAAATGTATTCAAAATATTAAAAAAAAAACATAGAAACACTAACTAGACTGTTTACTTAATTGTATTTCAGAATAAAAAAAGTCAGCGAGCACATGATTTGCCAATTTTATTTTAATAAAGTAAGTTGCAATTCGCACAGCAAATAATTCAAGTCGATAGGAATACTTGAAACGAAGCCTTCCAAATTACATTTACAAATTTTCTAATTTTAGCGAACTGGAGGTGTTCTTCATTTGCGTCTTTTACGACTCACTAATTTTACATCAACTAAGACAATAAAGAAAAATCAGTGCCTGTAATGGCGCTTTCATGTCTGCTCACTTCGTCGTCAGACGGTAATAAGATTTGAGAAAAAGAAGCAAGTTTTTGTGCCGTCTCGTTCCGTTATTAAATTTACAATGACGCGCTTTCTCAAGGAATATATTTTTATAGACGATAATTAGACTTGGCGAAAGAAACAGTCTCCTGCGCTGCAAAGGGAAAAACTTACACAGGATCTAGAAATGACTAACAATTTTGTTGAAAGTTGGATGCTTTTGAAGGAAATAATAGGTAATTCTTAAAATCTTCGGCACGTGTCTGAAATCTGTATACATTGCCTCACTATAAGCTTTGGTGGCTTCACAAAATGAAGAAAAAAAATCAGTAAAATTTATCTCGCTAACATGTTCGATATCTTAGGTAGATGCTGTTTTTGTTACGACACGCTAGTTCTATGCCATATTCTTCCCTTGCTATCTATTAACTATCTGACCTTACCTTCTCAGTGAATTCCGACTGTCGTTAGTCTCCTTTTATTCACTTTCACTTTACACCTTTTTAACTTATTCCGACTCAGTTTCATCACATTTTGCATTCCATGCTGTAACACTGAATCTGGAGCTGTAAAAATGAAAAACTTTGTCTAGGTATACGTATACTGGAATAAGCTAATTCGGTCATGAAGATTAAAAATGCAAAATGAAACACAAAACAGCTTTGACCCATATTGAGTTATAGCCCAGTAACATACGGAGTATAATTTGAGATGTTAGTAAAAACCTAGAACAAAAGCTATTAGTTTAAATAAGTATTACTGGTACGAAGCTGTGTATGTTAAACAATTGTGTGTTAAGTGAAATGGAAAAAAATAAAGTCCGGTTTTCAAAGACAATTTATAAAGGAATACCAAACAGTTAACATGAGACGTCCATGTGATACCCATATCAGACGAAAGACTGCCTAAACAAGTTATAGAACGTTTCCAGAAAAGAATCTGAAAGAGAAATACCGTGATCTTGTACAAAGCAATTGACTCGGTTAGGCAAATGCAGTACGGACACAGGATGCGTCGACAAGTTTGTTGACAGTACGGAGAGACGTTTGGAACTGTGTAACAACTCCGCTGTGAGTGAGTGTGTGGTGTATGTGTGTGTGTGCGCGCGCGCGTGTGAAATGGAGTTTGTAATGTATAGACGGTTAGTTATAATTTTTGCGACGTGCTTTTCGATTAAGCATGACTGATTGGTTTGCTGCTTTTTCTGAAACCGCAACTCTGTATCGGAAATTTTAGATGCTTGAAAAGGCTTATGTATGTGTATGTGTCAGCAGTGTCCGCGTGTTGACTCAGGCTTATGCATTTTTCTTGCCTTTACGTTGTGTGTGTGTTTCTAAAATTTATAAATACCTGCCGGAGAGGAAAGAAGCAACCTTGTGAATGGAGAGTAGCAAAGGTAATATTACAACATAAAAGAAGAAGGCAAATTGTAAAAATTATAGAAACATATCTTTGAACTTACCACGGCATATAGGCCTATGATATATTCAATGTTCACCGGTTACATATGTTTATTTCATGTGCAAGCAGTTTATTTGTTTCGGTGGCACCCAGTTTCTCATAATTCTTTAAGGTTATTTACTTCTCTATTCAAGCCGAATATGATTAGTTTGTAGGTGATACCTTCATTCCATGACGAAATGGAAACTAGTAGAAATTTAGCCGGTAATATACAACCTTAAACACCAAATATGTCGTTACTTATTGTCACACTGCTAAATACTTCGTTCTTGACGAGGCCTTTCGGTGTCACCACCATCTTCAGGCCTTAAACGACAAAATGTTACCTCTACGAACCCATATACAGTATGCACTTAATTGTTTAAATTCGCTTGGAATCAACCAACCCCATATTGCGTGTTCCAACTACGGCACGCCCCTTATCAAGCATCGTCACTACCTACTTTTCTGTTGGTCCGCCCTTCACCGAGCTTCGTCACTGCCCGTTCTACCACCTAGTCCCTCCCAGTAACGAGAATTAGTCTTGTCAACCATGTTTCCTTAATATTTACTTATTCATATTACTCCGGGAAAATAGGGTAAAAGACTTCTTCGTTATTAAACTCTGTTTTCATATTCATTAGTTTTGAGGAAGCTCGGTGAAGAGCAGACCAATAGGAAAGTAGGTAGTGACGAAACTCGGTGAGGTGCTTGGCCTAGTTGGAACACACGATACGGGGTTTTTTGATTCTGAACAAATTCAAACAATTAGCGGAGGTCTCTCGGTATATATATATATATGGATTTGTAGAGGTAACAAATTCTCGTTTAAGACCTGAAGATCGTGGAGACACCGAAAGGCCTCGTCAAGAACGAAGTATTTAGCAGTGTGCTAATAAGTAATGACAAAGTTGGTGTTAAGTTGGTCTTGGCTACTAATAAAACTAACAAACCGACAATCTTAAATAATATTATCGATAAAGCACCTTTCGAGTCCCTTGAATAACGATTGAGGAAAACTAACTAAACACGATTACGTCGACGGAATGTAACAAAATGCGTGTTTAATATAGTCACAGCATAAGGCAGAAGAAACGTCTGATGGTATATATGATACAATTTAGTTTACTGTTTTTAATAAGCACATTTACTTTTTTGCCACTTTTTAATGATCAAAAGGGGAGGTACCCATTTCAAGGTAGGGGAAGGGCGGGCAATGGCGGTCACTTAAGCGAGATTGGCTTTATAATAAAAGATTTTTCTCCAATTTAGAATTTAAAAACAGCTGATAAAACCTACATGTGTGTAGTTTTTAAATTACGGATGTAAAATTTATTTGTATTTATAGAGATTTAAATATAACGAAATAAGTAACAGTATTACATTGACCGGCATTCCCATACCCTGAAGGTAATTACGGTCACCATGTATACCACCTTATTGAATGGGATAAACAAGAGTTGACTAATTTTTTTATGCTGTAAGATGTTTTATTGAAATGAATTCTAATACTTTCTTATAAATTAAAAGAATAAACAAATACAAAATGTAATTATAGTAAATTATAAAATACAGTCCAAAAAGTTTGAACTAAGTCTTATAATTATTATTTTTAAGTAAGTGATAATGAATTATTATAAAATATCTTATTAGTTATGGGAATGAATATTTTAAGAAAAACATACACAATATTAAATAATTAAATCTTAAAATTAGTATAAAATTAACATTGAGCTTGAAAATATTTCCACGCATATTATGAAGTAATAACAAAAGAATTAAAAAGTTTCTAACAGTATTTATAAAATATTAACATTTTTTTATACAAAAATCGCATTTACAGCCATCTGGCTTATCCCATCCACTGCATTCAGCGTGAGCCCATCTCCCACACATTGTACATCGGAACCACATTTCACCATCCCCTACCGTAGTCGTTGCAAAATAAACACTTGTCACTGCTTAACTCCATGAGATCATCATCGATGCTGTCATCATTTAATAACTGTACTTCTCGTTCCAAATCTTCATCTGAGGATGATGTATAATCCAATTCCACATTCAGCTTTCTACGACAGCTTCTTTTATTTCCACCAGCAAGCTTTTTTTTCTCCTTAAATTTTTTTCTTCTTCTGCTGTTCAACTTTTTTAATCTTCTTTGCTTCTAAACGTTATTTAACTGGAGTTGAAGTCAGAATTTGAGTGCTGCTTAGCCGCGCCAGATCTTCTTTTCTGACCAGGTTTGCTAGCCCTAGGGACTGGGGTACGTTTTGAAATGGAACACGATCTTTCTTCGGACCTGGTTGATTTGGCAAAGAATTGGATACTTCTTCATTCAAAGTTCTTTGAGATGAATTAGCTTGAGGGTACTCTGAACTGCGACAGAACTCTTCTTCAGAAAATAAATTGGGATCTAATGGGTAAATCCCCGTTGATTTAAACCCCGCGATCACTTTTGCTACAGTAGCAATTCGCGAATAAGCTTTATTAAAAAGATTCGCAAAATCAACTGGTCTTATGAATTTGTATTGATTTGTTTTCATGAAGCGATCACACTCAATGTTGTAAGCACTCTTCAGTGGCCCAAAGAATGCAACGTCAAGTGGCTGCAATCGGTGTGAAGTGTGAGGTGGTATTGAAACCATCGTGATTCCCGATTTTCTGCACAACTCATATGATTCTATAGTAATATGGAAATAAAGATTGTTAAGTATAAGAAGTACAGGCGTTTCTGGTGTTGGCTGTATATTTTTCTTAAAATGCTTGAGCCACAAAACAAATAACTCTTCAGTAGTCCAACCATTTTTTGAGCAATTGTATAAAGCACTAGGAGGCCCATCCTTTTCAAGCGCCGGGCTCATTCGCTGTCGGGAAAATATAATCAATTGAGGGATGAAACCACCCGCTGCGTTCATCGCACAAATAATGGTTATGTTTTTTCCCGCTCCCAACTCGTGACTGACCCAACCCTTTTTTGACTTTTTGAAACTATCATATTTCTTGGTTCTTGTACCGTTCCCATCCCTGTCCAATCTACATTAAAAATTAATGTTGGAGGAAAAATTCTGCTTGATCATGACGTTTTCAATATTTGTGTAAAACTGTGCTACTTCCTACTTATTAAAACCCTTAATACAGCTAATACTTATTACTTCTGGTTTCCTTACCGCCAAAGAAGGATTTCTTCTTAAAAACCCCTCAAGCCAATATCTTCCAGGTATTTTTTTGATGAGCAGAATGTGTGTTTGATGTTATTGACTTCGGCAAACTCAAATGCTGCACGACGTATATCACAAGGTGTGAGACCATAAAACATGTTTGCTAATGTTTTATGTGTTTAGCAATACTGATTTCCTGGTGTGATGTAAACACGGATTGTCGTCCCACCTTAGGTGCACTGCATTGACCTTTTTTAACCTTTCCTGAAGCGTGCTAAAAGGAATTCAACTAGATTTACATACTGACCTAATGGTTCTTCCTTCTACAATTGCTTGGATACCAGCTTTCAGGTCTTCTGCCGTCCATTTCGCTTTGTCCGTCCTTTGTTTGTATTTCGAAACTATCTGAACCAATAATAGTTAAAGAATATTGATACTCACGTGATAAATAAAAACAGTGCTTTCATTAACTAAGAGAACAAATATATGTAGAGTGGTTTTTGCTGTTATACATGTGTGTGTGTGTGTGTGTGTGTGTGTGTGTGTGTGTGTGTGTGTGTGTGTGTGTGTGTGTGTGTGTGTGTGTGTGTGTGTGTGTGTGTGTGTGTGTGTGTGTGTGTGTAGGTGATTACTTTTGCATGTAAATTTTGTTGGATATAAGATTAAGAAAAATTAACAGAGATGTAGTATTGGACAGCAATTATTATAATTCAATTTGACTACTTAATGAATTAGTTGTGCAAAATTAAAATGTAGAAAAGTATTAATTGGTCTGTAGACAAAACTAAAAAAACAAGTGAATGGTAATAATTTGTCTGGCACAATTTGTAGGTAATACCAGTCACTTGTAGGGAATGGCAGTCAAGCCTGACCGGTATTGTCTGCAATGTCGCCATTGTAGAAATCATAACCTCAGCAAATAAAAATAACTATAAATAGTAATATGAAATACATAAAAGGTTCTACATTAAATGCACTATAAAGTCGTGTAAACAATAAGCAAATAGTAACAATAAGAAATACTTGCATTTATTCAAAAAGTTTGGAGATCTTATAAAGATGACGAACAAAACTAAAGTTTGCGTGTAAACACAACAAATAACAAAAGAGAACTGGTCTGACTCTGTTATTAGTTGACACATCCACCTAGAAGAGCGCAGCACTTTCTTGAACTCTTCAACAATTAAAACGGCTAAGATATCAACTGACCGGTATTCCCAACTGACCAGCATTACCTTCTTCTCCCCTAATATGTAGATCGTGTAAGAGCTGTGAATGGCCACGTGTGTCAGAGAGAATTACAGAGACAGGCTGTTTCTCTTTGGCAATGTGCGAGATCCACTCTGCAGCCTGATGCCTTACACAAGATGCACATGCGCGCGCACGCGCGAGTGCTCCTTCTCCCACACACACGCACAGATGTAACAACAACAAGATGGCAACAGAGACTGAGGAAACAGCATCATCATACACACGTACAGCCGTTAAAAATTCGTACCCAAAAATTAAATTAATTCTCACCCTGACGTAGTCACGCTGGTGGTAACGGAAAATTATTGTCTCTAACACAAGCTTGTTTAACTTATTCCGTTCACGAGGAAATTTTTATCTCCATCATGAAATGTCAACGTACAACGTCTGTAGGTTTCACCTACTGACACCCGCTACTGGAACATTTTTTTTACACCAATCTCAACCGTTTCCATCATAACTTAATTTAGATATTAAACATGGCGCACGATACATTAAACTTTGAAGACTTAGGCGCTTGATTGTATTTTTCCACAAAAGTTCAGTATATCACCTAAATTGCATGATATATCACATCTATCCCCGACAAAAGAACAGTTCCGACAAACGAAATCGCTTTACGGCTGTTACGTGTTACGCACACACACACACACACACACATGCACACAGAGAATGGTAGAAAGTCACTGTGATGTCACGATCAACCGACAGTCCTTGTACCTCCTCACACAAAAAAAGAATACATATTACTGATACAGGCGAAAAGATAGAACTCTTCAACTAAATAAATTGTACAATAAATAAAAATCTGTTATTATGGAAGCATGCACTAGTCAAGTATTATAAACTAGAAACACACGAATACAACAGCACCTTCAAATCGCCGTATAACTTATATGAGACACAAAATGTAATACTAGTGTAAGATGTAATTACACAAAATATTTAATAACAGCTATCGTACAAAACTAAAAAGACCGCGTGGTATAAAGTAAACAGCATTTTGTAAAATATTTTAGGTGTATCCTTGAACTTTATTGAAAATTTTAACCCGTACCGTAATTAAAGTTGTAGTTCGTGAAATTTTACTTTAATTTATTGTCAGCTTTATAATAGTACTTTCGTTTCATATAATTTTAATTAAAGTGGTGCTCAGTTTAATTTACGCGTCAATAATTTATATTAACATAGACAACACTGAAGAATACTGTCTTTATGGCACTTTAGAATACAGATTTCACGTTTTCAGAGAGCAATGAATTTCTCAAAAGTAAAGCTTTTCATAACTTGTTTTTATTGTTTGTTTCATTAATAAATTAGCAATAGAGTTTTACTAAAATGTACATATTTTTATTAGTAAACGGGATTTGTATTGGAGAGAGTAATTCTTTTGTTTGTTGCTAACAAAGGCACTAAGTTGTGTTGTAATATATGCCAGAGACGCTGATAATTAGTGTTTTGTCTGAAGTAACACTTGCGCATCAAGCTACTCGGCACTCATGGGCATATTATCTTTATGGGGACAAGGGCATTCGAAACTCAGTTTGATCAATGTAATAATACCCCGGGATAATAGAATCTTCGCGACTAACAGCTGAATTTGTGTTGTTATTGGTAATGTAAGAAATGAAAATATCGGTATGGAGAACCATACATGACTTCCATGTTCTAAGATTTATATTTAAAATCATATTCGAAATGAAACATTTCCATAAAAACTACTTCTTCCTACTTATTGCTTAAGCCTTAAACCACAGTACGATGGTCACTAACGTATACCACCTCACGTTTTCGCACTCGATTTTCACTAATGATAGCAGTCGATGGCACTTCCGAAAAGCCTGGTTTTGCAGAAAGCATTGGACTACGGCTAAACAGCCCGGGAAGGAATTTTAACAAAGAACTACTTCTTTGTTCTTGATAAAGTAGTACACATATAAAAATTTCTCCCCTCCCCCTTCAACTATTATTTTCATTAGTAGAGAATTACCCCCAACTCGTTCTCCTAACCTCTTCATTTATAGATATTTCATCTACGTTTCTACAGTGGATTATTATGAGCTTCTTATCAAGATACTTTATTTATCAAAATTAAGTACTTTACTCTTGTTAAAACATAAAACGTTGCAGGTAAACTACCCTTTCCTCTAAACCGATCTTCACCAAAATCAATAGACCTT
Source organism: Magicicada septendecula (assembly GCA_034769895.1). NCBI lineage: Eukaryota > Metazoa > Arthropoda > Insecta > Hemiptera > Cicadidae > Magicicada > Magicicada septendecula. The sequence goes on along the minus strand of CM068375.1, from coordinate 331,628,488 downwards.
CAGTCCTCTACAATGCAGGGATGCGTGCAAAAAAATATTTGATTCTGTTCCAATTTGCGGCAGTTATCGTTCGTCATGAAAACATTTCTCTTGTTACATCATAACATGTTTCAGGTTAACTACCCCTTTCCCTTTACGATCTTCAATAAAATCAACAGGCGTTGAGTTCTCTACAATTTAGGAACGTATGGAAAAAATTATTTGACTTTCTTTGAATTTACGGCAGTTATCTGTTCGTCATAGAACAAATTACCCTTGTTAAAAGCATAAAAAGTTGGAGGTAAACTACCCCTTTCTCTAACCCGATCTTCACCAAAATCAATAGACCTTCAGTCCTCTACAATTCAAGCTGTACGCAAAACAAGCAAGCAAGCTGTACTCTTCTTTGTTGAAGAGTTCTATCTTTTCGCCTGTATCAGTAATATATATTCTTTTTTTGTGTGAGGAGGTACAAGGACTGTCGGTTGATTCTGTTTGAAATTGCGGCTCTTATCGTTTGCCATAGTAAATACCCTTGTTAAAATATAAAACGTTGCAGGTAAACTACCCCTTCCCCTTAACCGATCTTCAACAAAATCAAGAGACCTTGAGTTCTTTATAACTCAAAAAGGTATGCAAAAGAGTAGTTGATTCGGTTTGAATTTACGGCAGTTATCGTTCGTCATAGAAAAAGTTACCCTTGTTAAAACATAAAATGTTGCAGGTAAACTACCCTATTCCCTCAACAGATCTACACCAAAACCAGCAGGTCTTGAGAACTCTACAATTCAGGGCTGTATGCAAAACATTATTTGATTCTGTTTGAATTTGCGGCTCTTATCGTTTGCCATAGAAAATACCCTTTTAAAACATAAAACGTTGCAGGTAAACTACCCCTTTCCCTTAACCGATCTTCACCAAAAACAATAGGTCCTGAGAACTCTACAATTCAGAAGAAGGTGTTTACAAATTTGAGGAGTAAAATTTAGTCAATTTGAGGAGTTTATTAGAAATATAATTTACAACGCTTAAGACAATCATAGGCGTCTTGTATTTACTTCAAAATAAATACAATTAACAGTTTATCATACACATAAATTTAGGACAACATTACTTAAATAATTTATATTACAAAACGATTCTGTTATTATGAATTTTCCATTGTCACTCATCTGTGAAAATTTTTACTGCGGTGTAAAATACTGTAAGCATCCACTTTGACGACCAAGTGGGTCGTTCTTACAGCATTGGAATAAAACGCTGAACACCAGATAAGTCGGCAACGACATGGGATCGACTACAATCGTACACCTCCAAATATCAATGTTCTATGTTAGTCATGTCCGACTGTGTGTGTGTGTGTGTGTGTGTGTGTGTGTGTGTGTGTGTGTGTGTGTGTGTGTGTGTGTGTGTGTGTGTGTGTGTGTGTGTGTGTGTGTGTGTGTGTGTGTGTGTGTGAAATTGTATGTTATATGATTTGATACCAATCAAAAGACTTTACGCTAAGAGACTTTAATCATATGTAAATTAGGAATAAAAAAAATACGGTTTCAAGAATGTACTATTGACAGGGGTGCATACAAGCACCAAGACACATTCACAGATTCATTTATACTGTTGCAACCAATGCAATATTAACGTCGCGTTTATCAAAGAGACTAAAATAAATGAACACCAAATAATTCCTTCCTCACAAATTTATCATTATTTTTAAAGAACGATGATTTTCATTACTGATATTAATTTCTGCCGAGCCATTATGCCATGGTCTACTGCTAACGTTGGTTACAGACGTTCCGGCCCCACCAGCTTAGCCCATCTTCCGTAACGGGCTGAATTAAGGAACACTTTGCCAATTACCCGACCGTTATTTTACACTGAAGGTGTCCTCCAGTACATATAAGCTTCCAGGAAAGAAAAGCAACCGTAATTAAGAATGTAGAACGTCGAAAAAATTGTAAGACATTATTAACAAGGAAACAGAAAATTTTAAACCAATAGCTTTTTTAAGCGGAAGAAAGGAGAGGACGAAAGCAAGCTGAAGAGGAGCAGGACAGCAAAGAAGAAAAAAGGGGAAGATAGAAATAATAAAAATACAAGCGGAATTATAACAAAGCAATAATATTAATACTAAGAAAAAAAGGATAAGAATAGGATAAACACAGCAATAAAAAATGAAAGTGAATAATCATAGTCATAATAATGCATTCCTCTTTTACCGGCTAAAAAGTCCAGGAGCTGAGCAGGTACGTTCCCTCATAGGAGCCGTTCGTCAACCTACAAGGCAGCTGTAGGTGTAGGTAGTGTGGAATGGCTGTTGTTTTTCAGGCGCTAATTGTTAATTAAGGCTATTATTTTATGTTATCATCCTCTGATTCTGCGTGTACCTGGGAGCTAAAAACAAACTTTTATATTATAGGTTGTTGAACTTGGGAATCAAATGTGGTATAACAGATTAGTAGCCAAGTTTCCGCTCTAACTTTTCAAGAAATAAATTAATTCAAACACTAATAACCAGTATTTGGATTATACATAGAATCGTTTATATACATTTTCTTTACGTATTTATCACATGGCAGTAAATAGATATTGCTTATATTTTATCGTTTTATTTCACCCTAAGTAATTCTCTATTTTTGAGTGTCTACGAGGTAAATGAATCTAATACCTAACAGCTGTTGACATTATACATAAATAAGATAGAATAAACAACTCTTTCTAAAAATAGCGTTGTTTGAGTAAAAAAAATTTCCGCTGATCCTTTTGCTAACAATGAAGCTGAAGAATGTGTATTGTATACCAGTTTTATATACATTTTAGTAAAGTAAATTTGATCTAAGAAAAATTGCTAAAAACACACGTACAGATACATTTTGTTAGAGCCAAGAATAATTTTATAAATTAAAATGTACAAAATATATAAAATAAAAAGGATTATTGTTATTTTTGTTATGTCACTATAGACTGTCAGGACTGAAAAAGCGATTACCAATTATTTATTTGTTTACAGTACATTTACTCTATAAAGTATCACTTCTCGGCACTCTAAAGTAAATCGGCTTCTCGACAAGCTCAGGTCTGTAGTTAAATTACTGAATGTTACTGTAGACTTTCAAATAAATTGTAAATTTATTTGAAATGAATAAAAGATATTTTTCTGTTTAGGTATATAAAAAAAAACCCTGTTCCCAGGTGTGAAGTGGAATTTTCAATAAATGATGACTATATATACTCGCTTCTAATCTCGGATAATATGCTTATATTTTCGCTGGGCGAACATATACCCCCAAACCTCCTAATCCCAAATCTCCACTAAGAGTAAAATCTTGGTCCTCGACAAACATTTTGAAATATCCTGACAGTGGGTACTGGAAATAAGTAGGATAGTATATTAACATATGTAAATGTAGAATTTGTTTAACCTTTTAAAGCGATGTTAACAAAAAACCTAAAAGTAATTGATTAAACAGCAGATAATAAACAAGGAAAAGTGATGAAATGGCTGTTGACTTTTGGTTTTTAGAGTATGACAATGACCTGTAAAACCAAAAAGGCTTCATCTTTAGAACCATACTCACATAAGGCTATAAAAAATGGGAAGTAAATCAAAGGGAATTCCGAGAAGCTCTTAGCAGAAGAAACGGTATTCAGGGGAAGATATTTCTGGGAGTACAGCCACAGTTTGTTAGGTGTGAAGATATTAGCAAGCAAAATCCTGTGAACAAAACTGTTCTAAAATCATTAATATGAAGCGCTTTAAATGTTATGGCGATGTGGAACAAGTACCAGGTTTTGTAAATTCAAATTTATAAATTTCATTGTGTGTAATAGTAAACGTACTTTGTCAAAATAATAAGCACGTTCTGGTAGGGAGCTTACTACATCTATTAAAAATTACAGATCTTACATAAATAGAGACACTAGTGAAGGACGCGGACTTTGTGTTTCTACGTAATGAAGATCTTGAGTTTTTCCTGTAATAGCGTTCGTGACAGAGAAGAGAAAAACGATTTGTCCCTTTTTGGCTTTGTTATTATACTTATAAAGTAAGCAATATCGGACCTGAGAAGATATAGTTTTATGAAATAAGGCCAAGTAGGAGGTGAAATTCCTTTGTACGATGATAATAAAGAAACTATTTAACTTTTTAGTCTACGTAGTATAACATAAATGAAAGAATTCTAATTAGATTCTTGAAGAGCTCTAGAGAGCGATGGACAAAGTACAACGCTACTTAGAAACTAAAATGTGACACAAGGTCGAATAATTTCTCTGAGTTTAAGACACAAAATTTTGTTTACCATGTTATTAATAAATTATCTGTATTCTTACCCTATGAAGCACACGAGGGTTACTGCCTACAATGCTGTGCTGTTTTATACGTTATCTTAGAAAACTTCGCTCACCAGCCTGAACACGTTTGACTTGTTATCTCATGCATACGGTTAAATATTGTCACTGATGAAATACTTATTTTTAATTTTGTTTAAATATTATGTTACTCTTTGTTAATTACTGTAAAGTAGTTTCATTTCTGTTCCATGAACTGTATGCGGGTGGTTTTCCTTCATCTTACTATTTCAGTTAGCAATCCTCCACCTTTGTCGTGCTTACTTGCTGAACTGCTACCTGTCATGATGTGGAAGAGACCTTTCAGTGTCTCTACCATTATCAAAACCTAAACCACGACGATTACTCGTAGTTTATGACTTGATAATGGTAGAGACACTGAGAGATGTTGTCCGAAAAATTATTTTTTTTTTATTTCAATGAGAATATATCGCTATTCTTTTGATAACTGCAAAAAAATATTTCTAAGACTTTATATGTTGTTTCTACTACTCCGTAAAATTTTCGTTCTGTCGCGATTTTCAGTAAATGTAATAATAACAGACTAGTAATATCGACACCTCAGGTATGAAGTACACGGAATAAGACTATAAATTACGATAAATAACAAAAGTAATATGCAACATGCTTTATGAGAATCGATTTCATTTTTTATACTAGAGATCTATACTCTTTTCGATCTTAGCTTAATCCTGATGTAAACAAACAGGCATGGCACATTTGAAACGATATTTGCCCCTTGAATTAGAGGCGTGTCACTCTGACAGAAGGAGTACAGACAGGTTATATATAATGTTGATACTGTATAAACACAATTGTCATAATTTGTCCGGACCAAAGTACGTAATATTTGTGTGACTGTGTCAGAGCAACAATGACATATTTTATAAGACAGAGTGAATAAGAATGGCTTTCTTTTATTCACTGTTTGAATATCTCAAGAAAAAAAATAAGTAGGCCTATACTTAAAGCAAAAATAGAAGCTGTGATAATTGCCAGTGTATTGTATGTTATCAGATGCTGTCAGAGAGTAATTCAATGCCTTCCACGTATGTGTCGGAACTTGTATCATTACTTGAGTCAGCAGTGTGAATGATAAGATTCTCCAGGACGGCATCTGTAATTTGGCCCAATTCCCTTATCTTTTTCCTTGAATATAAGGAGCTCGACACAACGACTCCAATTGTCCGTCGTTAATTCATTTACCGTCTTCTCTATCAGTTGTTTTATAAACCATCCAGCTTATATGTTGTGTTGTGACGGGCAACATATCCTTTCAACTGGCTTCATATTTATTCAATGGGATTCAGAGTACAGTGATAAGGAGGAAATTTTAAAACGGTGTGGCTCGATTTTTTATCAATATCATTTACTAAAAACTTTTTAAATTTATGTTCATTTTGCTAGCAACGATAAAGTTCTACTGTTTAATCGTAAAGATTTGCAGTTAAACGTAATCAAAACCACTTGTCGCAGTAATGACAACTCTCACATGACTATACAGACATTCTGCACATGCGCGTAACAGATTACTGTGTGAAGGACATCAACACCCCTGACCAACAGCGTTTCAGATGAGCCACGTTGGTTTGTTTATATCAGGATTAAGCTAAGAACGGAAAAAGTATAGTTACTTATAGCTTTCTATGAAAAATCTTGCGTCAGAACTGCCATATCTTATGGTAAAAATTTTTAAAAATCCTTAAAATATATTACAAAATTTCAATAACATAATGCTTATGATAGATGTATTAGAAATTAATTTGATTTATTAAGGTTTGTTTTAAATTAGAGCACACCAGAAAAAAATAAATTTTTCATGCTAAAGATAAAACACCTGGAGTACACAGGTTATTACATACGCATATCAAAAACTTAGAAAATTCAAAAATTAATAGAATTTGTTTAAGCAAAATAGCCAGCGACAAAATAAATGTTTAGCCGTCCAGAAAACACAGAATTATAATAATTATTTCTGGGACAAATGAAGTTTTAGATTTGAATCATCCATATGTACACACGAGACGAGCCCTTGACTCTGTGATGGTTTTCCTCACATTGTCGAGAAGTGTAACCCCTCTTTCCTTTTATGCCTTTTATATATAGAAAACAAACTTCTTTTTTATTTCTTTTTATTTTTATATTTATTTCTTTTTGAAAGAAAGGCCACTAGTTATTTAGGACTAGGCAAGAGCCTAGAGAAGCCAAAACTGTGCTGGGTCCAGTATGATGGGACTTGCAAATGAAACTCTGCTCTGATAACAATAACAGGATTTATTGTATTCGGCTTTTGTACAATATATGCGCCCTTGAAAAGCAAGATAATTACAAATATTTTACAATCAAAATAGCTCACTTCCAAAAACCCCCAATCGTTATTATAAGTCCATTTACATGTGCATCGCCAAATGGTTGAGCTTGAATATTAAGGGGCGCATAAATGATAATAATAATGTGAAATGGCGCATAGTCTCGACCCTCCCAATAGTTACACAAATCATAACACGATACAAATATATACATATATATATATATATATATACATAATCACGTATAATAATCTAACAATCACATAAGGCATAACACATAACATATAATCAACATAGAAACACATTTACATATAAATGGCACATCACATGTTCACCTTAGCAGCGTATATTCTGTCATCATGCACCCTCAACCCTCTTATTCAGACCAAGTATCTTAATTTTCAATTCAAAAACTAAACCCCAAAGCTTCAATTAATACATCCCCAAAGAGTAGAGTAGACATGCCCCAAAAATTCTAAGTATACGGACAGCCAAGGTCAATTTGGCTACCTAACCCGAACGGCACACAAATACCACGCAGAAGTTTAATTATCAATTCCGGATCTCCATAATGATAATGATAATGAGTGCCATCACTAGGTCAACATGGATGCCCGGTTGCATAACTGCCTTTCTCATTTCTTTTATTTTTCTGACAAAATTTATAAAAATAGTGGAACGTGACCACCCATAAATACTCCTAACTGATACTGATTAGTCTTGTATTCTTGAACATTAATTAATTGGTAATGTGAGCAATAAAAGGTTAACAGTTACAAATTTTAAACTATGGCAGGATATAAACTATGACAATATTCAAACTGGCTATGGCAAAATTTAAAGGTTACAGAATTAGCTGAACAGTAAAACTGAATTTCTAAAAACAGAATCTATGTAATGAATGTACTGAAACATGCTTAAAGTGTTCATAAAAAAACTTGACCTCAGGCACGGTCATGCGTCCGGACGAGATCCAGCAAAACATAACATGATGCAGTCCTGTAGAAAACGGCACCAGCGGGTGTCGTCCACTTGTTAAAACACCTCCCCGATCTTAACTAATAGGCAAAAAACTCCAACCCGATTAATAAAAAATAATAGACCATCAAATTCCCAACTGGCACAGATACATCTGCACATGCCTGCTCAACACAGAAATAATTTAGTGCCGACCCCTTTTACAGAAAACTCAGCTCAACCCGGGTGTTGCATGACCCTGGCCGAGTTTACAATTCCCAGAATGAGACATACATTAATATACTAATGAAGCGTAAGCCTTAATAAGAAAATTACAAAGTAACATGTAAACCCATTGCCCGAAACTAAGTCTACAGACTGGAGCGTCACCACAACTGTCTCAAAAAGAGTTTATTGGCCACAAACATTTTGTTCGGAAAGCTTAAATGTCACCTGGTTAGCAGCATATGGGTAGAGGGCCTGGTTGAGTGTGTGTCCGTCCATCCTGGCTGACAGCTGACGGAAGTGTTTGAATCTATATCATGGAAAGCAGGTGTTCGGCCATCCTCTGGAGCGAGACAGATTCCCGTCTACATCGGAAACCCGGTAGGTCGCGTAGACTTCAACTTATCCATAGGAGCAGCTAGAAGACGAAAACCTTTACATTGACTCTTCCAGGCGGATATAGGCGCTGCTATGCTGAACGACAAAATTGGACTGACGAAACCATATGCAGAAAAAACGGTATGAAACATCGGGCATAGAGCGCGCGCGGATCGGCCAGTTGGAAGATAATTCATAACGACAGCAAAGTCCAATAATACGTACGTAATTTCTTACGTGACACCCACGTTAATAAATACGTAATTTAGTAGTTCAACTATATAAAAGAACACCGCCGCGTTTTTCCCAAAACACGGCACACCCCCACCCCAAAAGGGCAACTTGATTGCCTCACAGTGAAACGCAGGGAGGGTACCCTGCAGTGTACCCCACTTCCCAAAACAAGCCAGTGGTCTTCGTGATTATGTCGGCCCAGCAGTACTTGCTCTCAGGAGAACAGACATCCCCATGCGACACTCTCCGCTATGCCAACCCCACGGGACTGCCCCAACACGTCACCCTCTCCGGTGACCATCACCTACTCCCACCGGTCCCACTCACATACCCGTCCTAAGACCAAACAAGGTATCTCCCACCTTGATATGTGAGCGACCATACTACTTCTCGTCCATCTCTTGGACCGACCAGCCACATGCACCCACAAGGCATCTGCATCCTTGCCATATGGCTGGTCCACATCCCTACACAAGGGTGGACGGCCCCGCTTAGCCAGACAGAGAGGACCGCATCAAGGGCACGCGAACATCCATCCTAACTCTTACTCAAAAAAACACCATGACTAGCAAGGGGTTTTACTTCTCTACCGACGTCGATACACAATAAATACAATTCTCTCTCTCAACAAAAACACCCGTGAAACAACCGGAGAATGCGGCATGGCACGACCCTACAACGATCAACAAACAAATTCAACACTATGTACAAGGGAACAACAGCACACTATCACTCTCCATCTTACTTTTAAAACAGGGGAAACTGACGATCTCCAAGACCACGACAAATCTAAGGGCCCTTTCCAACTCTCTAACTTTCTCCAGGATACCCTTCCAGAACAGGGGAAACTGACAATCTCGAGGACCACAATCTACTCACTTCCGGCAAGTCTCTCTAACTCCTTAATGGAATTTTTTTTTTTTACTAAGTGGAGGGGTAGGAAAATCGGGAAGATGAAACGGGGCAAGGATCATTGAAAGGTCAATAGCTAGGAGTAAGGGTAAGGAGATGGCTCCCTCCGGAAAGAAGGATGAAGGGAGGAAACCAAGGCTCGCGTGGGCAGGGGCGCAACCCTGAAATAGATGAACACCACTGGGACTGTGGGGAACATCTACCCGCTACCCGTTAACCTCTTCTTCTTACCTTTCTATGACGGACTTTGGGTATTCGTTGCTTTCGCACACCACTCTCAGAGAAATTATTTCGTGTTGAGCTGTACGGATTTGTTTCTTCTGAATCAGAATCAAGGCAACTTACTTCACTCCTTTGACCCCGCTTTGGATTATGCTCATCATCTAACTCCTCTGCTACAATTTCTTCCTTTCCTACTTCTTTCTTTTCTTCTACAATATCCCCTTCTTCGTCCCCATAATCCAAATCACCCTCACGACACTGCATATCCTCAGCATCGTCCAGTTGCTCCTCAGATCCATCTTCAACCACATGTTCCCTCAGCTTCTCACCAATTTCTTCATCACACTGGTCACCAGCCGCTTCACAAACTTCTTTACTAACCTCTTCTCCAATCTCATTTTCCTCAACACGTTCATCATCAACATCATCGCCATCACGTCCACTACCACCATCAGAACACTGCACATCTTCATCCTCTAGTTGCTCACCTGGTCCGCATGAAACTTCTCTCCGTTCCTCGGAATCCTCAACACTACTTACAGAAGGCGTCTGCACCTCTTCACACACTACATCAATCTCACTCACAAACTCTACAACGCTTCCACCAAATTTCTCCTCAACTTCTACCTCATCTACTTCTACCACACTTGCGGCATGAACATCCCCTTGTCCATCCACAACCTCAGAAACACTTGCAGCCCGGACATCCCTGTGTCCATCTGCAACTTCAGACTCTACAGTCTCCCTAACACCTACAACTATACCTTCCTGTGCAGCATCCGCAGACCGCTCTTCTGACTCTTCTGTCGATTCCACGCCTTCACCACTTTCAGCAACTACAACATCCTCAACATTTTTCACCCTGGAATCCAGCTGTCTAGGCTCATGTGCAATGACTAAATTAATTTATACTGGCGATGGTAAAGCTACACCATCAAATGACTTCTCACATCCCTGCGTGGGCGATGATGATATTACCGGATCTGGATCCGTCACGAACCGAGATGGAAATACCGGAACAAATTCTGCGGCATCTGGATTCAACCATGATGTCCTCTTCGAGTCCTGTAACTCAGTATCAACAGCTGTTTTCTTGTCGTGCTGTATCAATCCACAGAAGTTATTCCGCTTTTCTTCTTCTGCTTCACCTTCTTCATTCACTACTCTATTAGGCACTGGTAATTCCTCTAGAATTTAAGCTCTCACTTTTCTCCAAATAAGAATAACGCCTTGGTACAGGCTCCCTACTTGCCGATGTTTGTTCCCTAACATAATTTCTTCTTCCCCTGTTAATTTCGTATTTCTTTGTTTTCTGTGCTGTAGCTGTTGTTACCGTCTTCTCACTTGCCACCCCCTTGTAGCCTCCATTACTTCCGGAATATTCAGGCTTTCTAAGCGTCTCCCGTGTTCTCCTCCAACCACCATGTTTGTCCTTTTTAGATCTTCCAACATACCACTGGAGTATTGGACATCTGCGGCATCTCTTCTCCGGGATTCGTCAACCTCCTGGACCGTTCTTGAAACGAACACACAGCCGTTCAAGGTCCGCAAAACAACGTGGACGGTCCACGAATACCAAAAGAGATATCTCTTGGGGAATCAGTCCTTCCAGAATCGCTTGTATAACTTCTGTCTCGGGCAACCCCAACCTTAACACCCGGGCAGCTTTCCGTATATCTTGCACGAAGTCCCCTAACACCTCTCCGTTGGCCTGTAGGCGATAGAATTTTTCAAACTTAAGCTGGGCACGTCGTCGAATGGATAGGAAGAAGTTCAACACCTCCCCATGGAAAGCATCAACACTGTCACCTCGACGCAGAGTGTTGGTGACCAGTTCAGCCAACGTACCCCGGCAATACGGGTATATAAGAGACAAGACCTCCCCATCGTACACCCCCGGGAAATCTGCCACCTGCAGGACCAGGTCCAAGAAAACCAGCAGCTGGTCCTCATCAAATCCATTCACCACCGGAAATTTCTGGAGAACGCCTGAAAGAGGGTGGGGCAATTTCTGATAGCATACCGCCGCCAGAATTGCACAATTCAAAACAAACAATAATAAAACAAATCCCCACTAAACACCTAACACAAACATGACCTACAAAAAGGAAAACTTGAGTACTCTCTCTTCCATCAAGTGGACCCCCGGGTTTCCTAGCGCTGCGAAAACCTGACCCGCTCCAGAACTAACTCTCCGTCAGTCGCCAGACTCGAAAGAAGAAACGACATCAGACACTAACACCAACATACAATCCACACCACCAAACACTAACCACAACATACGACATTTCGACTAAGACATTATCACCATTGCAGTCGGACGGGACCGACTTCCAGTCGGGCCATACCGCATCCCGCTAACCGCACGAGCTATTACTTTCATTCAATAAACAAGGGAGCCCATCCCCACGCGATCTCCGGTAAGGTCCAATCTCAAAAACAACAAAACCCAACTACAACACATGCCCGTGGCGGCATCAGGTTTGCAATTCAAAACACCTAACAATAATTCCTACATAGTACATATATACACCTACATGGTATGTCAACCTTGCCATTGCATCTATCTATTATTATTTTCAAATGTTATTGTATTTGCCAAACTATTTCCGAGTTTGCAAGGCCCATCACACCAAAGGACCCAAAGTTTCAACCCTAGAATGAACCTCTCTGCTACCATTTGTAACCTCTCTTTCCTTTTATGCCTTTTATATATAGAAAACAAACTTCTTTTTTATTTCTTTTAATTTTTATATTTATTTTTTTTTTGAAAGAGAGGCCACTAGTTATTTAGGACTAGGCAAGAGCCTAGAGAAGCCAAAACTGTGCTGGGTCCAGTATGATGGGACTTGCAAATGAAACTCTGCTCTGATAACAATAACAGGATTTATTGTATTCGGCTTTTGTACAATATATGCGCCCTTGAAAAGCAAGATAATTACAAATATTTTACAATCAAAATAGCTGACTTCCAAAAACCCCCCATCGTTATTATAAGTCCATTTACATATGCATCGCCAAATGGTTGAGCTTGAATATTAAGGGGCGCATAAATGATAATAATAATGTGAAATGGCGCATAGTCTCGACCCTCCCAATAGTTACACAAATCATAACACGATACAAATATATACATATATATATATATGCATAATCACGTATAATAATCTAACAATCACATAAGGCATAACACACAACATATAATCAACATAGAAACACATTTACATATAAATGGCACATCACATGTTCACCTTAGCAGCGTATATTCTGTCATCATGCACCCTCAACCCTCTTATTCAGACCAAGTATCCGGCCCACCTTAATTTTCAATTCAAAAACTAAACCCCAAAGCTTCAATTAATACATCCCCAAAGAGTAGAGTAGACATGCCCCAAAAATTCTAAGTATACGGACAGCCAAGGTCAATTTGGCTACCTAACCCGAACGGCACACAAATACCACGCAGAAGTTTAATTATCAATTCCGGATCTCCATAATGATAATGATAATGAGTGCCATCACTAGGTCAACATGGATGCCCGGTTGCATAACTGCCTTTCTCATTTCTTTTATTTTTCTGACAAAATTTATAAAAATAGTGGAACGTGACCACCCATAAATACTCCTAACTGATACTGATTAGTCTTGTATTCTTGAACATTAATTAATTGGTAATGTGAGCAATAAAAGGTTAACAGTTACAAATTTTAAACTATGGCAGGATATAAACTATGACAATATTCAAACTGGCTATGGCAAAATTTAATGGTTACAGAATTAGCTGAACAGTAAAATTGAATTTCTAAAAACAGAATCTATGTAATGAATGTACTGAAACATGCTTAAAGTGTTCATAAAAAAACTTGACCTCAGGCACGGTCATGCGTCCGGACGAGATCCAGCAAAACATAACATGATGCAGTCCTGTAGAAAACGGCACCAGCGGGTGTCGTCCACTTGTTAAAACACCTCCCCGATCTTAACTAATAGGCAAAAAACTCCAACCCGATTAATAAAAAATAATTGACCATCAAATTCCCAACTGGCACAGATACATCTGCACATGCCTGCTCAACACAGAAATAATTTAGTGCCGACCCCTTTTACAGAAAACTCAGCTCAACCCGGGTGTTGCATGACCCTGGCCGAGTTTACAATTCCCAGAATGAGACATACATTAATATACTAATGAAGCGTAAGCCTTAATAAGAAAATTACAAAGTAACATGTAAACCCATTGCCCGAAACTAAGTCTACAGACTGGAGCGTCTCCACAACTGTCTCAAAAAGAGTTTATTGGCCACAAACATTTTGTTCGGAAAGCTTAAATGTCACCTGGTTAGCAGCATATGGGTAGAGGGCCTGGTTGAGTGTGTGTCCGTCTATCCTGGCTAACAGCTGACGGAAGTGTTTGAATCTATATCATGGAAAGTAGGTGTTCGGCCATCCTCTGGAGCGAGACAGATTCCCGTCTACATCGGAAACCCGGTAGGTCGCGTAGACTTCTACTTATCCATAGGAGCAGCTAGAAGACGAAAACCTTTACATTGACTCTGCCAGCCGGATATAGGCGCTGCTATGCTGAACGACAAAATTGGACTGAAGAAACCCTATGCAGAAAAAACGGTATGAAACATCGGGCATAGAGCGCGCGCGGATCGGCCAGGTGGAAGATAATTCATAACGACAGCAAAGTCCAATAATACGTACGTAATTTCTTACGTGACACCCACGTTAATAAATACGTAATTTAGTAGTTCAACTATATAAAAGAACACCGCCGCGTTTTTCCCAAAACACGGCACACCCCCACCCCAAAAGGGCAACTTGATTGCCTCACAGTGAAACGCAGGGAGGGTACCCTGCAGTGTACCCCACTTCCCAAAACAAGCCAGTGGACTTCGTGATTATGTCGGCCCAGCAGTACTTGCTCTCAGGAGAACAGACATCCCCATGCGACCCTCTCCGCTATGCCAACCCCACGGGACTGCCCCAACACGTCACCCTCTCCGGTGACCATCACCTACTCTCACCGGTCCCACTCACATACCCGTCCTAAGACCAAACAAGGTATCTCCCACCTTGATATGTGAGCGACCATACTACTTCTCGTCCATCTCTTGGACCGACCAGCCACATGCACCCACAAGGCATCTGCATCCTTGCCATATGGCTGGTCCACATCCCTACACAAGGGTGGACGGCCCCGCTTAGCCAGACAGAGAGGACCGCATCAAGGGCACGCGAACATCCATCCTAACTCTTACTCAAAAAAACACCATGACTAGCAAGGGGTTTTACTTCTCTACCGACGTCGATACACAATAAATACAATTCTCTCTCTCAACAAAAACACCCGTGAAACAACCGGAGAATGCGGCATGGCACGACCCTACAACGATCAACAAACAAATTCAACACTATGTACAAGGGAACAACAGCACACTATCACTCTCCATCTTACTTTTAAAACAGGGGAAACTGACGATCTCCAAGACCACGACAAATCTAAGGGCCCTTTCCAACTCTCTAACTTTCTCCAGGATACCCTTCCAGAACAGGGGAAACTGACAATCTCGAGGACCACAATCTACTCACTTCCGGCAAGTCTCTCTAACTCCTTAATGGAATTTTTTTTTTTTACTAAGTGGAGGGGTAGGAAAATCGGGAAGATGAAACGGGGCAAGGATCATTGAAAGGTCAATAGCTAGGAGTAAGGGTAAGGAGATGGCTCCCTCCGGAAAGAAGGATGAAGGGAGGAAACCAAGGCTCGCGTGGGCAGGGGCGCAACCCTGAAATAGATGAACACCACTGGGACTGTGGGGAACATCTACCCGCTACCCGTTAACCTCTTCTTCTTACCTTTCTATGACGGACTTTGGGTATTCGTTGCTTTCGCACACCACTCTCAGAGAAATTATTTCGTGTTGAGCTGTACGGATTTGTTTCTTCTGAATCAGAATCAAGGCAACTTACTTCACTCCTTTGACTCCGCTTTGGATTATGCTCATCATCTAACTCCTCTGCTACAATTTCTTCCTTTTCTACTTCTTTCTTTTCTTCTACAATTTCCCCTTCTTCGTCCCCATAATCCAAATCACCATCACGACACTGCATATCCTCAGCATCGTCCAGTTGCTCCTCAGATCCATCTTCAACCACATGTTCCCTCAGCTTCTCACCAATTTCTTCATCACACTGGTCACCAGCCGCTTCACAAACTTCTTTACTAACCTCTTCTCCAATCTCATTTTCCTCAACACGTTCATCATCAACATCATCGCCATCACGTCCACTACCACCATCAGAACACTGCACATCTTCATCCTCTAGTTGCTCACCTGGTCCGCATGAAACTTCTCTCCGTTCCTCGGAATCCTCAACACTACTTACAGAAGGCGTCTGCACCTCTTCACACACTACATCATTCTCACTCACAAACTCTACAACGCTGCCACCAAATTTCTCCTCAACTTCTACCTCATCTACTTCTACCACACTTGCGGCATGAACATCCCCTTGTCCATCCACAACCTCAGAAACACTTGCAGCCCGGACATCCCTGTGTCCATCTGCAACTTCAGACTCTACAGTCTCCCTAACACCTACAACTATACCTTCCTGTGCAGCATCCGCAGACCGCTCTTCTGACTCTTCTGTCGATTCCACGCCTTCACCACTTTCAGCAACTACAACATCCTCAACATTTTTCACCCTGGAATCCAGCTGTCCAGGCTCATGTGCAATGACTAAATTAATTTTTACTGGCGATGGTGAAGCTACACCATCAAATGACTTCTCATATCCCTGCGTAGGCGATGATGATATTACCGGATCTGGATCCGTCACGAACCGAGATGGAAATACCGGAACAAATTCTGCGGCATCTGGATTCAACCATGATGTCCTCTTCGAGTCCTGTAACTCAGTATCAACAGCTGTTTTCTTGTCGTGCTGTATCAATCCACAGAAGTTATTCCGCTTTTCTTCTTCTGCTTCACCTTCTTCATTCACTTCTCTATTAGGCACTGGTAATTCCTCTAGAACGTTTAAACTCTCACTTTTCTCCAAATAAGAATAACGCCTTGGTACAGGCTCCCTACTTGCCGATGTTTGTTCCCTAACATAATTTCTTCTTCCCCTGTTAATTTCGTATTTCTTTGTTTTCTGTGCTGTAGCTGTTGTTACCGTCTTCTCACTTGCCACCCCCTTGTAGCCTCCATTACTTCCGGAATATTCAGGCTTTCTAAGCGTCTCCCGTGTTCTCCTCCAACCACCATGTTTGTCCTTTTTAGATCTTCCTAACAAACCACTGGAGTATTGGACATCTGCGGCATCTCTTCCCCGGGACTCGTCAACCTCCTGGACCGTTCTTGAAACCACACACAGCCGTTCAAGGTCCGCAAAACAACGTGGACGGTCCGCGAATACCAAACGAGATATCTCTTGGGGAATCAGTCCTTCCAGAATCGCTTGTATAACTTCTGTCTCGGGCAACCCCAACCTTAACACCCGGGCAGCTTTCCGTATATCGTGCACGAAGTCCCCTAACGCCTCTCCGTTGGCATGTAGGCGATAGAATTTTTCAAACTTAAGCTGGGCACGTCGTCGAATGGGTAGGAAGAAGTTCAAAAACTCCCCATGGAAAGCATCAACACTGTCACCCCGACGCAGAGTGTTGGTGACCAGCTCAGCCAACGTGCCCCGGCAATACGGGTATATAAGAGACAAGACCTCCCCATCGTACACCCCCGGGAAATCTGCCACCTGCAGGACCAGGTCCAAGAAAACCAGCAGCTGGTCCTCATCAAATCCATTCACCACCGGAAATTTCTGGAGAACGCCTGAAAGAGGGTGGGGCAATTTCTGATAGCATACCGCCGCCAGAATTGCACAATTCAAAACAAACAATAATAAAACAAATCCCCACTAAACACCTAACACAAACATGACCTACAAAAAGGAAAACTTGAGTACTCTCTCTTCCATCAAGTGGACCCCCGGGTTTCCTAGCGCTGCGAAAACCTGACCCGCTCCAGAACTAACTCTCCGTCAGTCGCCAGACTCGAAAGAAGAAACGACATCAGACACTAACACCAACATACAATCCACACCACCAAACACTAACCACAACATACGACATTTCGACTAAGACATTATCACCATTGCAGTCGGACGGTACCGACTTCCAGTCGGGCCATACCGCATCCCGCTAACCGCACGCGCTATTACTTTCATTCAATAAACAAGGGAGCCCATCCCCACGCGATCTCCGGTAAGGTCCAATCTCAAAAACAACAAAACCCAACTACAACATATGCCCGTGGCGGCATCAGGTATGCAATTCAAAACACCTAACAATAATTCCTACATAGTACATATATACACCTACATGGTATGTCAACCTTGCCATTGCATCTATCTATTATTATTTTCAAATGTTATTGTATTTGCCAAACTATTTCCGAGTTTGCAAGGCCCATCACACCAAAGGACCCAAAGTTTCAACCCTAGAATGAACCTCTCTGCTACCATTTGTAACCTCTCTTTCCTTTTATGCCTTTTATATATAGAAAACAAACTTCTTTTTTATTTCTTTTTATTTTTATATTTATTTTTTTTTTGAAAGAGAGGCCACTAGTTATTTAGGACTAGGCAAGAGCCTAGAGAAGCCAAAACTGTGCTGGGTCCAGTATGATGGGACTTGCAAATGAAACTCTGCTCTGATAACAATAACAGGATTTATTGTATTCGGCTTTTGTACAATATATGCGCCCTTGAAAAGCAAGATAATTACAAATATTTTACAATCAAAGTAGCTCACTTCCGAAAACCCCCAATCGTTATTATAAGTCCATTTACATGTGCATCGCCAAATGGTTGAGCTTGAATATTAAGGGGCGCATAAATGATAATAATAATGTGAAATGGCGCATAGTCTCGACCCTCCCAATAGTTACACAAATCATAACACGATACAAATATATACATATATATATATATATATATATGCATAATCACGTATAATAATCTAACAATCACATAAGGCATAACACACAACATATAATCAACATAGAAACACATTTACATATAAATGGCACATCACATGTTCACCTTAGCAGCGTATATTCTGTCATCATGCACCCTCAACCCTCTTATTCAGACCAAGTATCCGGCCCACCTTAATTTTCAATTCAAAAACTAAACCCCAAAGCTTCAATTAATACATCCCCAAAGAGTAGAGTAGACATGCCCCAAAAATTCTAAGTATACGGACAGCCAAGGTCAATTTGGCTACCTAACCCGAACGGCACACAAATACCACGCAGAAGTTTAATTATCAATTCCGGATCTCCATAATGATAATGATAATGAGTGCCATCACTAGGTCAACATGGATGCCCGGTTGCATAACTGCCTTTCTCATTTCTTTTATTTTTCTGACAAAATTTATAAAAATAGTGGAACGTGACCACCCATAAATACTCCTAACTGATACTGATTAGTCTTGTATTCTTGAACATTAATTAATTGGTAATGTGAGCAATAAAAGGTTAACAGTTACAAATTTTAAACTATGGCAGGATATAAACTATGACAATATTCAAACTGGCTATGGCAAAATTTAATGGTTACAGAATTAGCTGAACAGTAAAATTGAATTTCTAAAAACAGAATCTATGTAATGAATGTACTGAAACATGCTTAAAGTGTTCATAAAAAAACTTGACCTCAGGCACGGTCATGCGTCCGGACGAGATCCAGCAAAACATAACATGATGCAGTCCTGTAGAAAACGGCACCAGCGGGTGTCGTCCACTTGTTAAAACACCTCCCCGATCTTAACTAATAGGCAAAAAACTCCAACCCGATTAATAAAAAATAATTGACCATCAAATTCCCAACTGGCACAGATACATCTGCACATGCCTGCTCAACACAGAAATAATTTAGTGCCGACCCCTTTTACAGAAAACTCAGCTCAACCCGGGTGTTGCATGACCCTGGCCGAGTTTACAATTCCCAGAATGAGACATACATTAATATACTAATGAAGCGTAAGCCTTAATAAGAAAATTACAAAGTAACATGTAAACCCATTGCCCGAAACTAAGTCTACAGACTGGAGCGTCTCCACAACTGTCTCAAAAAGAGTTTATTGGCCACAAACATTTTGTTCGGAAAGCTTAAATGTCACCTGGTTAGCAGCATATGGGTAGAGGGCCTGGTTGAGTGTGTGTCCGTCTATCCTGGCTAACAGCTGACGGAAGTGTTTGAATCTATATCATGGAAAGTAGGTGTTCGGCCATCCTCTGGAGCGAGACAGATTCCCGTCTACATCGGAAACCCGGTAGGTCGCGTAGACTTCTACTTATCCATAGGAGCAGCTAGAAGACGAAAACCTTTACATTGACTCTGCCAGCCGGATATAGGCGCTGCTATGCTGAACGACAAAATTGGACTGAAGAAACCCTATGCAGAAAAAACGGTATGAAACATCGGGCATAGAGCGCGCGCGGATCGGCCAGGTGGAAGATAATTCATAACGACAGCAAAGTCCAATAATACGTACGTAATTTCTTACGTGACACCCACGTTAATAAATACGTAATTTAGTAGTTCAACTATATAAAAGAACACCGCCGCGTTTTTCCCAAAACACGGCACATAAACAACGAAAGAATGTCACAACATTAGCGTAGGAGAAAGGGAATTGTTTTGGATCATTCGGCAACAGTTGTTGTGGCCTGAGATTAGTTCATGTTAGTTGAGATCGGTATAGTTCACGGTGTAATAAATTTTCTGTGTATACTGCATGCTGAAACGTTGTATAACTAAGTCCATTTGGCTGCGTGTGTGCTTTCCTGGAAATGTCTAAGTGAGTCTCGAGTTCTCAAACGGTTAAAGTTTAATTTCACACTCACAATATCACAAGACTCACGTTTTGTTAATACTGCATTTTACTGCGAGGGTATAGGCAATACCGCCGGCCTAAGTAAAGCTTTGCACGAGTTTGTCTAGCAGCAGGATGGCGCTCCCCTCTGGCCCCTATTATCCTATGCTTTACTGGTAGCTCCGTTATCCTCTAAGCATCTACCGCATAATTGCACCGTACATATCGTAATTATACTGTTTCTGCTACTTATAAATATAGAATCGCCGGCCCACCACAGTCACCTAATTTGAATTGAAAAGATAAGGCGTCTTATTATTAATTATTGCCAAGGCATGCGGCTCGATGCATGTAATTTGACAACTGCCTAATGCCCAGTGTCAATTGTAGCAATTATTATTATTTGATTGACTACTTTTTGTTTGACAAATCTAATGTGAATACTCATTTTATATAAATGTGATTATTTTTGACACTCAAATTTCATTCCATACTTCATGACACACGAGAATACGTGTTATTATCGTAATAAGATAATTCGTAAATTATAGCTCCAATTATTGTAAATTAAGCAACAGTTATATTAATCTGATCTAACATGATATAATCTAAAATGTTACTATTAATTCTTCGAGGCATTTGATAATTTTATGACAATGTTAAATTACAATGTGTAGAGAATAAAAGTTCACTAGTACTACTTAATATTCTCTGTAGGAAATGAAAGACTCCATTAGGTTAGACAACGAACTGTGTAAGAATAAAGTATTGCAATGTAATTTTAAAACTCATGAAGATGCTGGACGCAGGATGAAAAGGCGTTCCTCGTTCGTTGTCGTAGGAGTATCAAGAGAAATTATTGACTACAAATTAAAGTGCCACATGATTTCATGTAAATTACCTTTAAGTACGAAATCCGTTTTGTTGCCTTTTGTACGCCAAGCAGAAGTGTCAAAACAAAGCATACACGTACGACAAAAATAGAAATAGACAAGACAGAAAAGGAAACGCCAAGGAAAAGTTAAATAGAGTTAACTATTAAGAATATATATATATATATAAAACGGATCTTTACAGCTGTCGCCGTTTCTCCGTCCCCATCTTCCATTGTAACCTATCGTAGCATGTAAGTTCTTCTAAATTTCTCGCAACCATTGCTTCCGCTACGTCATCTCGCCAACTCCTCCGTGGACGTCCTTTTTTCCTCCTCACCGGTTGTATCCATTCCAGTATTTTGCGGGGCCATCTGTCATCTTCCATTCTCTTCACATGCCCAAACCAAGTCAATTGTCTTCTTTCTATTTTATCAATTATTGTCCTGTTAATACTCATCTCGGCTCCAATAATCTCATTTCTAACCCTGTCTAATTTTGATCTTCTACAATACCTCCTGAAGAAGTCCATTTTCGCTGCCATCACTTTTTCCTTATGTACGTTTGAAACGACTACTAAAAATAAAATAATTCAAATAATGAGAATAATTGTAGGCCTACCCTGGCCATGTTAACATTTTGCCTCCTCAATGCTTGTAGTTAAGGCTGCGGTTTGAATGAGTTTATGTTTAAAAATGTATGTAACAAAATATTTGAAAATGATCTTTTATCAAATGAAGTAAGCGGAGATGTCGTAGGCATGTTGTTGATAACCTCCCTTAACGTAGAACACGTTTTCAGAATTTGAATACAACATTAATTATATAGTCAGCATAAACGCTTTTAAAGTGTACGTGTCCGCACGCGCGTGTGTCTATCTGACTGTGTCTGTGTGTTTGCTGTGTGTTCTCCAGAAACATACATGTAACTTGTATTCAACAGAATCGTAAAATTATTTCAAAACATCATCTGTTAACAAATTTATATGTAAACGGAAGGTACATGCTAAAATATTCTAGAATAAAACATTTATAATTACAGTGTAACTTGAATTTATTTAATTACATTATAGCCTACCTTGGACTTTAGCGGAATAACAAGTCAGTCGTATCCAATCTGATGAAATGAGATTTTTTATGCACTTTACAGTGTACACTCTGTATGATCATATAAAAAAAACACAGATATACGGCATGAACTAAATATTATGAGTATACTTTTGAGAGAATTGTCCTGTATCGGCTAAATTGATGGGAACATCTTTGCCGAATGGATGACTGCCGAATCCCCAAATAACGTTTGGAACTATAAGCCAAATGGACGGAATTGGACGGCCGAGGAAACGTTTTAGTAACCAGCTATAGATTTTTCCTGTTTGAGACCAAAAGAGACTATCCTAGGTTTAATCCTCGCTGCTGCTGATGATGATAGGAGTCCACCTTGTAGGGTTCTGTAAATCTTTGACCATCTCACAGTATTCACATCACTTTTTACTGACCATCGGTGTGCTTTATGTATGCGTTGTGCTACATTGCGCTCTAGGCGTGTGATATCTTTTTTATTCGTGTCTCAATAACAGCGTTTGTCTCAAACCCGATAACTGCCAGACGATAAATATTGTTAGCCAGACTAAGAGGTATCTAAATCTGAATTAAATGCCTCCAAAGCAAATTTGTTTCTAAACGGTGGACGATTATGTCTTTAAGTTGTAGCATCAACAACTTATACCATATAATAGCACAGACTTATGCCATCAACAGGTGTCGTCGATTTCAGGTATATATTTAGATGTCACTGCGAGGCAGAGTCGCGTAGCACGTGGTGCGTCTAGCCGTGCTGCAATGAGATTCCGTTCTGTTTCTTATTCGTAAAATTACAAACAAGGTTAATCACACGTATTGTTACGGCGGTCTACATGATCGTCGTAGGTACAGTGGAAAACAAAATAAATGACACCAATTAAGTCATTAATCACCAGCTTTAATTTTCACAGTTAAGCAGTTCGTAATTGACAACACTGTCTCTTACAACAAATCAAATAAAAATTGTTCACACGCAATAAAATGTCAACTAATATAAAACAAAATTGTATTACAATTATACCGCCCGATTATAAAACACAACTCTTCACTAATAACCACTTGAACGCCCACAGTAATCACTTGAAATCGCCCGACAATAATCTGAGCTGAGTGGCCATCTGAGCTGAGTGGCCCTGCATACCTGTATTTATACCCCGCCGAAAATCTAGATTATTCCACGTACTACGTATGATGCTCTACACTACGAGGTAATTGATTGCGGCCGCGCGAATTCTGTCACAGTCTAGCAAATGCACTGAGAATCACGTACGCCACAACATTCAGACTCTGGAATATTCGATAAGCACGTAGATTGTTCTGTAATGTCGTAACAATATTTAACGTGTATGGCTTTACGGCGGGTTGTCTAGAATTTCCCAAGCCCTTTTTTACTCAAATCGGGGAGCGTAGGTTCTGTTGTGTTGATGGTCGTAAGGTAGGGAAACGTACTAATTAATACTAATTAGTATTCAAACGCCGTCGCGACTTATACGACATGCCTAACGTACTGAGATTACCACATTCTTACTGAGTCAATTAAGAAAAGACAATAATTTAGTAACGTCTCGAACAGTCACAAGCAACCGGTCGATCGCCGCATTATTTTGGTGACAACTTGGTTGCGCGACTCAGCCTAGAGGTGTCACAATGATACGCGCGCTGCAACAGTTTCCCATAATATTTTAAATAATAATCCTTTCATTTTTTAACTTAATTTATCATTTATATTTTTATAATTAAGACATATATAATAGTAGGTTTTATGAAAGTTATGTGATGAGATTCCGACACA
This sequence comes from Magicicada septendecula, assembly GCA_034769895.1. Lineage (NCBI taxonomy): Eukaryota > Metazoa > Arthropoda > Insecta > Hemiptera > Cicadidae > Magicicada > Magicicada septendecula. Next base: position 331,604,282 of record CM068375.1, on the reverse strand, counting down.
CCATAGGCCACAGAATCAGCAGGAGACCTGTGAAGGTGCATAAAACATTTTCCCTTCTCTTAAAAAAATATTGTGATAATTCAAGTTTTTCCATATTTGACCTACCATATGAGGGCTATGTACAATAATTAAGATTCTTCCATCACATAGATCAATTTTTTAATATTTTTTACGTATTTTTTTCAACAAATATCACATCCTTCGTTATCAGTGGTTAAAAATATAGTTAGTTATCTCTGTTTGAATTATTTTCTACACATGTTATAATTTAACGTTTATAAATTAACAGTATATTTGGTGTTTACAAACTAAACTGTTCGGACTGTAACTAATTCTACATAGGCCAGACAGTACGTTGCCTCAAACAGAGATGTTTTGAACATACAAAGGCACTACACTCCACCACCGAATCCACCTTCGCAAACCACAGATACACAAACATGAACGGCAACATAGATGTTCTACACGTACACACAAAAGGCCGAAAACTAGACACAGACATTCTTGAACAACTAGAAATATACAAACACACAAAAACACTTAAAAACGACATCCTAAACGAACAGACACAATTCAAATAACATGTACTATACAAACATATCACACTGTATACAACATCGATCTTTCAAACATCGGCGCCGTCACCAAGAACAAGACGGACATCGCTCTTAGTGGCAGCCCGTGACGAAGCTTGTAAAAAGCGAAAATTGGTTCAGTCAAAAAGGTAAAAAGTTTACATTTTTACCAGTAAAAACTTAGTGTTGTGAGTCACTTGTATTATACTTATAATTAGTTTATCAACGGACACGTCATGGACAATAAAATAAAAGAAACCTTTTTTATTTTTCTACAAGTTGACGTGGAAAAATAATTAAGAGCTGGAGATACAACTGAGGCGGATTTGACGTTGTGCACGCAAAGACGTTCTAATGTTTTATAGTATTTAACAGAAAGTAAATTTTAGAATCTAAATTCTTTTGGTTATGTTAAATTCTGAAATCTAATGAATTTTGGATAAAATAAATTTTACCTCTCGTTTTCTTCAAAATGAGAGCATTTAACACAAATTTTTTACTTTTACGTACTTCTAAAAATTTACTATTAAATTTTAATTGTTTTAATTGTTAACAGTAAATTGTCTGTTTCTAAGAAATTGAACAAAACTAACGTATTTATTTTTTTAATTAAAATGTGTTAAAGACTACAGTCGTTTCCGTTGGTGTCTGCAAATTAATCCATCTCCTGGAATGTTTACCCATTGTGAAATACTCGAGGTACACGGGGTTTTTCGCTGTTTTGGTTGGTACGACTAGGGCTCGGGCATCACACACACCCGTTTGGCGGACACACGGCCTGCGTTGCAGTCTGCGTGTTGGGGGTTCAGTGCGAGCCCGCGCTGCTTGAATTGACTTTAACACGTACTCTGGTGCGCGCAAGCATGTGTCGCCCACGCGTACAGACTCACACCGCACAGCTTGAGTTGCCATGTCTGCGTTGCAGTCTGCGTATTGGGGTTCAGTGCGAGCGCGCGCGGCTTGAATTGACTCCTGCACGCCCTCTGGCACGCGCGCGCGCATGTTGCGCTCGCGGTGCAGACACATGCTTTGTTGTTTTGATCGTGGCACTCAAAGTACTAAAACTTTCCAACTTGAGTATTTTCACATTCAGCAAATACAAACAGGGTTGAATTTATTGCAGAGACACCAAACATCAAAACACATACTATGTAGTCACATATCCTCAAATAAATGTATGAATGAGTAGCAGAATTTTAACTATGATGTACAGAATGGTGCCTAGGGCTGCTATAATGTAAAAATTAGTGTAGACGTAGCAGACATCAAAAGTAAAATAGTTTGTGTTAAAAACTTTCTGGCATTTTACACTAAATCTACATTTTGTTTACCTTCCCCGTCATCTATATATTAAAAAGAAGTCACAAGGAGGATTGGAAAAGGTTACTTTGAGTATACTCGTTCATTATATTCAAGTACGTTATCAATAGCCACCTCCAATAAAAATCCCATTGTTTTTACTACTGTACCTTTCTCCTCTCCTCTCTCTCATTCTCTGTCTGTCTGTCTCTGTCTGTATGTCTGTCTCTCTGTTTATACACGACTGTGTATGTCATTGTACGCCCTATATATCTCAAATTCTTCCAAGGTGTTCATGTAAGTGCCTTTAAGATTTTTTTTTTGTAATAAAGGCACTTACATGAACGCCTTGGAAGAATTTGAGATATATAGGGCGTACAATGACACACACAGTCGTGACTTCGTTCTAAACGACCATTTAAATTTTAAATCAAACCCGCTCTACGATACCGCAATAAACTTGTCTACGCGGTAGCTATTGTTAATCAGTGTCCGATTGGTCCGACACTAGTGCGCACTCAAATAAAGCGGGCATGTGTGTAATCGTTTTTAAATATTTGTATTTTAACGTTTAACGACCTCGTGAGAGAGAAATTTATTTTATTTTCTGATGACGGGACATATGTCTCGAAACGCGTAAAGTAAACCAAAACGGAAAACGAAGTCACACGACAGTATAAGGTAAGTATTATACAGAACAGAAAATTGGTTTGACTATTTAATAATCTGAATAGAGAATAGAATATTATAATTCATAACTTGTATAAGTTAGACAATACAATATAATTTAACATATCTGCAAACGTTTTCCCCTGTATGGCGATAATACTAAGACAAATTAATATTTAGCAGCATTTAGCCATAATACAGTAGATTTCATTACTATTATAATATTATTCGTTTGACAATATTCATTTTTCTAAATAAATATATAAAATGAATAATTGTTTCATTTGCAGCTGAGAGCCTATAAGATATAGCAAAATGAAAAAATAAGAAGAAGAACAGGTTTTGTAAATAGAAGACAATACGTTACACGACGTTGGGGAAACGATGTTGTTGTGGTAATATATTTTTTCGCTGTGTTCCGCCTCAGCAGTAGCGTCAATAGGAAACGTACTGTACAGTACTTCCGTAATGTGTAAGCCTACATTTATCTAAACCGAATTGCAAGGGGAGAACGGAACGCGAAATCTGACATCCAAGAAACGCAAAGAATTATTTATTGTTGTAAATTTTACATTAGTCTACAATACTGTGTATCATTCAGAATATTCTATGGCCACGCTCACGACCTCTCCCGCATTCGCCGACGAAACAATCCATAACTAAACTTTCATTATTTATAGAATTTTGTGACACGTGCAGAAATTGTAACCTACCACAACCGACGTAAGCAAATACAAATTTGTTGTTGTCATAACTTCATACCAATTGTTTGCAGTGTTGCAAGTATGACCTCAAAACTTTATTTAATGATAAAGTGTAATAAGCCGTGTTTGTTAGGGTAGTGATATAAAATCACCCCATCGGAAAGTCACATTATTTAACTAATGTTAAGTATGTTACTGTCAGAATTTTGTGAATACCATAGTCCTCTTGTTTTTCTTGTTAGCCAGTATTAGGCTACCTTACCTTTCCGGCTTTAACATCTTATCTCTGGTATACCAACCACTTATCCACAGGTGTATAGCTCATAGCATGCAGATATTACCACCTACTAGGTGCTTATCATTCTCATATGTACAACAAACAGTGGACTTTCATCACGTTATGCAACTTTATTTCATTATCCCCTGCTCCCTTTAAAATATCTCTTATTAGTTCATTCCTCTCTCCTTTAAAATATCTTTTCTTCTTCATAAGATATACCATACTTCAAATAATTTAAATATACTACCTATTCTAGCGTTTGATAGGCAATTGCGATTTTTTCCGTACTAGGTTTTTCCTGAAAATTCTATAGTCTTCCAATTTTGTACTCATATTTTTAAATGTAAGTGTGCTTCAATTGATTTAACATGAGGATAGCTAAATGCATTTGTCTTCACTGTCCTGGATGATAATCTGATCATCAGCAAAGAGCGTAGTACTTAAAACGTTATACTGAGCAATTTTTATACTAGGTAGCTGGATGATTATCTGATCATCAGCAAAGATCGTAGTACTTAAAACGTTATGCTGAGCAATTTTTATACTAGGTAGCTGGATGATTATCTGATCATCAGCAAAGAGCGTAGTACTTAAAACGTTATGCTGAGCAATTTGTATACTAGGTAGCTGGATGATTATCTGATCATCAGCAAAGACCGTAGTACTTAAAACGTTATGCTGAGCAATTTTTATACCAGGTAGTGAGACTTTCTTTACATTTTCTTATAAGGTCGTCTATATAGATATTAAAAATGCTTATACAAGCATCTAGTAAAATTTATACTTACAGTATATATGTAGTAAGTCAACAATCTTAAATGCGTTCAAGTATCCGCTCTTCATTATTGGAATTCAACAACTCCCTTTAACATTTGTTACAATAGGCACATAGCTTATCACAATATGTAGCACTTAGTATCACAATTGTATCGCTTAGAAAACACATTCTTGTATAGCGTCTGATAACCTCGTCTGGTACATATCACTGTGCGTTCACGATACCCGGCTGAACTTTAGGCCGAAACTCTCTGATAGTAGCGGTTATTGTCGTCATGAATAGGAAGTTGAATGTTTCATTGAGGATAGAAGTATTACATATATGCCTCACGGGGTTTACGAAATTTTTAGTAGTAAGTGCAGACATTTCTAAATTCTTTATAATCTACAAGTTACTTTGTGTATGTGTGTGTGTATTATAAGTATTGAAGTTACAAAGATGACTTTCTTGAAATCTTAAATTTTGGAAGTATTTCCAAAAATTGTTGAAAAATTATCCGCAAACATTTGTAAGTACTGACTGTGTACAGATTTAAACAGAGAACATGACAAACAAATAGATCATTAAACAGAACGTAGGCATATACAGCACCCCTACATGGAGGTTTTGAAGCCACTGAAAACCGCACTACACCTTTCATTGATGGGATTTTGCTTATATTAAGACAGTTACACCCACACATTATTATTTTTACAGATTTAAAAGTTATTTACGTAACATCACAAAGTAAAGTTTGTTTAGAGATGTCAAACCTCACCAGGAGCTCGGCAGGAGTTACCTGAGCAACAGAGTTAGTGATAGTTTGCCTCGAAATGGTACGCGTAAAACGACAGACAGAAATTGATAAGCCAAAAGTTTCTTTCTTAATCTAGAGAATATAAAGAAATTAGAAAAATTATAAATAGGAATGTGTTATATAATATTAATAAGTCGCATATTCAGGGCGTTGTATAACCTTGCAACCTTGCCACGATCCGCTTCTGCTTCTAATTACTTCAGCGATTGACTTGGCTACTGAGAGTCAAACTTAGGTGTTGTATCATTACTGGCCGCAAAACTGGTTTTGTAAAAGTAGGAGTGTAAGACAATAAAAAACAAATAGATATGAAAACAGGAATGGAATGTTAATCAATTCAAAGCTTACCACTATATTTATATAATATATTCATTCTGCAAATAAAGTATTAATTTCTAATTAGTTCAAGTAGTGGAACTGATGTTATTTACCGACGGGTCTTTATAATTTATCCGTCTCAGTTCGTTCATGGTACTCTGCCGGTTTGGCTCAAGTTAATTTAATTCGACCCCGTCTACCTTCTGTCGGAGCAATGCAAAGTCATTTTAAGGTGAGCAGTTGTTAATCTGTAAGGAAGTGACATAAACACATGAACAGATCCAAAAATGGCCCTCCAAACCACCACGTGTTTGGTGTGTGTCTGGGGGGGCTACCATAATCAGTAGTGAACCTGTCCTACAAAAGTTTCACCTGAACAATACTCTCCACGTTGTTTTAACGTGTATTGAACTCTTCAGTTGTTCATAATTTCTCACAATCCTCAAATCTGCCTATACATCATCACTTCTTGTTTTCCACCCACTACTACATTACGTCATTTCCTCAGTTAGTACTTTCTCTATCAGCCAGTTAGTTTTAAAATGCCTTCCTTATACACAATTCTATTGGAGCACACTTCTCATGTGCTTTGTTCCGTGATTTATTTTTAATGTTTCTATTTCTCTTTCCGCATAACAAATATACTTGCTATTTTGAATGTGACATGTTTTCAATAAAATAGCATCCTCAAAAATTAAAATTGTTTACTTGTCCGATTATACAATTTCTGAAAATATGCAAATATTACGCCTCCGGAGAACGGTGAAAACAGTTGATTACAAAGTGCCAAAAAAGTTGCTATTTGCCAAACACCGAAAAAGAGGAGGCTTATCAGAAACAGGAACATTCCAATTACGGTGGCACTTGTAACGAAACACAATTTAAATAACATGCTACAATCCTTCACGAACTGGTCTCCTTATGTGATTCTAGTTGTACTATTTTGTATTCTAGCATGAATTAAGACATCATAACACATAGGCCACTTCGGCTATCAAATGGTGAGGGAGTCTGTGAATATTTGTCTCACACGGTTAACAAGGCATTTTATGTAACATTTACGGCAATAACATCTACGCTTGAATTCATGTCTGAATAATATCTACGGTACTGCATTATAAATTTGGTTTCTGTGCCTTATGGAAACAACAGCGGAAGACATGTCATTCAGTGTAGCATTAGAGGTATCCGGCACGTTAGAAGAATATTTTATAAATACCAACATTTGGTTACAAATAGAAAAAAACCTTATATTTTGAGTCTATTTAAGGAAGTGGTGTAACGCTTTATGGTAATAGGTTTATAAACTCAACATTATTATAATTCGTAAATATTTTTAGAAAAAAAATGCTAGCTATGTATTTCAAGGTATATCCTCTGCTTAAATTTAGTCTGCCTGCGCATAAAATTAAGACAATAGAATGACAATATAATTAATTAAAAAATGAATGTAATATACGCAATTTAATGAATCTATACGGTAACAGGCATAGCCTGCTGTGGAAACAGCATTTACAGTTATTACTTTGCCGGTTGTTACAACTTTATGTTTTAAAACACAGGTGAAATGAATAAAAATTATTAAAATATAAGTAGCTATAAATATAGAAAAAGTGATGCAATGAATGTGGCTAATGTAATAGTGATGATGATGACGACAATATTATTTACAGTTTTGCATCCTTTAATAGTTACTATAAAAGGCATAAACGATAATCATGATATAAACTGCTGTCTTTACCGGGATATTTAATATACGTTGTGTAAAATTTATTTGTAGCTTTTTACTCCTTCTCTTAAGTTAGCAAGATTACATTAGTTTGCCAATGTGCCAACTGCCATATGCATAAATCTATATAATTCATTAAGCCGAAGAAACATACACACAAGCAAACATACTCTTAAGCAATTGAAACATAGGTAAATGCGTATAAGCTACATGACGCTTCTCACGTATTACGTAATCAAGAGGGCAAGTCTTATAGTACCATGCGTTTTCTGGCTTGCCGTTGTGATTCTTTTGAAATTATGTTATCATCACTACATAATAGGTAATGTTGACTTGGCTGTGTCGCCGAAATTCTGCCAGTTAAATTTGGCATTCCAGCGAACTGACATTGAGATTAATTTCAGTGATGTAAGCGAGCAACGTATGTTGAAAAACAGAATTTAATGACAGAATAAACCATTTAATTACCTATTTGTGTCGTAAAATTTTTGTAATACTTAAATTGGAAATTTAAATGCTTTTTTTACAGTGGTTATTTGCAAATTGTACAACCAAATAGTGCAATATGAGGGTCATTGTTTCAGACCCGTGTTAGGAAGCTGTATTAGTACCGATTTCTCTAGTACAATTCATCCAGTGCTTTAAAATACGATACATACAAGCGTCGTCTTATTATGGTTTAATGTTTAGAGAGGGTAACGACGTTGAGAATAGTGCCACACCTCAGAGGGGAAAGGTCACACGCAAAATAGTAAGAGTATTTTGATTGTGCTGTAGCTGAATTAAAAATATTGTCGGATGATAAAATCACAAATACGTGGATTCTAGAATATTGGTGGAAACAGTCTTCGAGTCAGAAAATAAAGGTAGGAAAGATGGCAGAATGTTGTAATGAGCTGTAAAATGACAAATGTTTTGCCCATATAATACGTATAGGAAGATTGTATTGTCAATTTACATTTAAGGGCCACAATAAGAAGGAGCGACTCATAAGAAGACTAAGGTTCCGTATCTTATTGAAATATCAAAATATTGGCGGTTTAAATTTAAGAGCCACAATAAGAAGGAGCGACTTATAAAAGACTAAGTTTCCGTATATTTTTGAATTATAAAAATACATGGAACGCAATCTGAGGAAAGCAATATAGCTGAAGACACAAATGCGATATGAACACAGAATAACATTGGTTGAATCTATGCCTTGTGAAACAAAAAAGATTAAGTAACTAAGAAAATTGTACGCCCGCATTCTGTACTGCATGCCCGTTGTGTACTGTATTGTGATACATTTTCCATCAACATCACTATCTTTTAAGATTCTCACTATCTTTCATGTACGCTGAATGCCTTACACAAGGCAGATCATACTGTCTCTGATAAAAGTACTTTTGTTTTCATAAGAGGAACCATTATTTTTATTGTTATTATTACTTATATTAGGTGAAAAACTACGGTGAGAATACAAGAGAATTACTTTAAATTATATTTCTTTTTCCGCTATAAAAACACAGCTTTGGTAAATGAAGCTTCATGAACATACCGATAATAATGAGTTATATTATTAATGAGAATATAATGAAATATTGTATATAGGATGATGCAATGAAGATCCTTAACTTAGTTAAAGTAAAAGACACCGACATAGATTGGCAAATAAATGCCATAATGTTTTTTCATTTATTTATAGCTATCATCACCGTTCGAAACACTTGAAACATTAGACATATTAAATTATTTACTTTTTGCTTTAAATAAATAATTAAATTAACTTAACTAATTGCTGGATAAGCGCTCAAAAATTGGAAGGTTTATTTCAATGAAAGATTGTATTTATGTTTACGATAATGTAGTTTTTAATTAAAGAGGCAAATTGAAATAATAATCTTCCTGTAGCTCTGCAGTTCTTGAATTTATTAAATCTGTGTTAGCTGAATGCAGGGTGGGGAATTGAAAATCCTACTCTGAAAGGTGGTCCGTTAAATCGGCACATTTTAAGCGGCCTAATTCCTGATGAAGATTATGATGTTGATAATGACGGTAATGATGTCGATGATCATCATAATGATGATAACCTTATGGTGCGACAGATCTGAACTGAGTATCTCCACGTTAGTAGCTAAACACTATACCTAACATTCTGCAATGCGCATAATACCTAAAAATAATGATATTAATGAAAGCGTAATACTCCTGTCGCACGTATTATACAAGCACGACCAAATATTAATAAACCAATGTTTAATCAGAATTAGGTAAAACAGTCAAAGTGCTCAACCAGAAAAGAAAGGAAAATACTGAGATATGAAGTATCAACAATGGTATCGCTTGCAGATGGGAAGACGTCTTCCTCCTTCCCCTGTTCCCAGACACGTTTAAAGGAAATGTGTAACCATTATAGCGTCACTTATCGTCACCGGGGGAAAAGCGTTGTGAAATGGAGATGTTAGCAGTGGGTACAAGCCAGGCGCTGCAATATATATAAAACGTATTGTTTATTGTGTAGCGTGCACGACGCTGACGCACTTTATAACGTTAGCAACAAAATAAAGTAAAGTTTTTCTGTCAGCAGTCACGTAAAGTAGACGTGTTTATACTCTTCTATACATACATCTATATCTAAACTTAGTAACTGAGTGTAGCAAAACTGATGCCAAAATGATACATGCAGTTAGTCGGCAAACATGCCGGGGCATAACATATAGAACAGAATAAGAAAACCATACATTTAAACATCCTCTAGTTTTATTTATGTACCCATCTTCTTTAAAGTGTTTCTTTCTTTTTATTCTCGTCACCGTCAGCCTCTTCTTTCTACTATTGCTTCTTCTTCTTTCACTTGTTATTCTTTTCCTTCTTCTCCGTTTTCTTATTTTTTTCTCCTCTTGTTTCTCATTTTCCAGTATTTTTGATTAACTATGCGAAGTGCTTGTTATCGTAAGAAGGATATTAGGCAATATGTCAATAATATCAAACTCTGTTTATACAAGGCGGTTTTTCTACTAACGCTACTATAAAGAACACAAACCCATGCCTTTCTAGATAATTATTAGATTGCAAGTCAGTGAAGTGAGATTTCTAAAGCGTGCGGCAAGAAAAACGAGGAAAGGGTGAATTACGATCGTTGTAATATGCTTCGACGAAAACTAATGTAAAGGTAGTAGGGAAAACATTGAAACCGTTTGGTAAAGTAATGAAGATTGATAGAAAATGAAAAAGTTCATTTTAGTAGCAAGCGCACACGGAGGATGGCGAACAGGAAGATTAACATTATAATAGATTATTTCTACTGAGAAGCTAGATCATAATAGAAGAGGAAAGACATTGTGAGAAATTGATACCTTACCTATGGTTGAAGGGGCTTAAAGAAGTTTGAGAAGGAACTGCAGAAAAGAGGGTAAAGAAGAAGCATAAGAGATTTGGTTTCATCTTACTGGCTTCCTTTGCTTCAAGTCCATGCTATCGGTTAATTTTTAGTTTGTAATCCTGATGTCTTTTTTAGTTAATTTTGATTATCGTTTATTTGTGTAACAATCCAAAAACCGTTAAAATTGGGTACGATCGTCCGAGAATTACTAGATTATTTTTAGAATATTCATATGTATAACCTAAGTAAACCTATCGAGTAATACTGAAAGAGCCAAGTCGCCTAGGCTTTTGTCAATCTTGTCAATTGAAACACGCCGTGTACTTTAAGAAAGTGGTATCTCTAGTGCACGTATCTCACCACAACAAACGGTTGCCTTAGATGCAAACAAACGTAAGGCTTGCGGTTCTATATAAGAAGAAGAGTTAGTGACAAGTAATGGACAACAGACGTACAATATTACTCATGGAATTGGTTATTATATTTTTATATTCGTACAATAATCTCAAATTACCCTGCGCTGTGTAGAGCGATTCAAAAGAAACTAGACCAATTTGTTAAACAGAGAGACCAAACTGAAACTTTGTAAAATCGTGACTGTAATATCACTTTTGTATGTCAGCAAAGCTTTGTTATCGAACGAATACATGAACAAAGATTACTAGAAGATGAGTAAATTAAGTTATGTGACTGTAATGTGAGGCTGATCTGTTGCGACTCTAACTGAAATGACTACATAACGGAAGAATTGTGAGTATTTGCCGCGGGAGAGAAAACTATGAAATATCGTGCGTGACATGACCTTGTGTTTCGAATGGAAAGGAACAGATTAGTAAAAAGAGCTTTCTAATATAACGTCATACTTTTAAAGGACTCAAGTCACCCACGAACACGATACTGGTGTAAAAAGACGATGACGACAATGCTGGAATTGACAACCATAATTTACCTTTAATTGATTTAGATGTGGATATCTTTTTACCTATTATAATGAATTTGTGTAAGGCTGGCACTACCTCTGGCATTATAATATGCATCTTTTCTTACCCAAGCAATCCTAAACAGTTATTCTTCCACACATTTTACTTTTTTCCATTTCCTTTAATTTTCTTTGTCTATGTAGTCTGTAAAATGTTTTTCTTTATTTGAAAATGTTTAATAGTATTGCAATTAGGCCACTTTTATTTCATACCCCCTATGCAGTATCAACATTTCCATTTCCATTGCTTCCCGTATGCTTATTGTAACTCATATTATGTTGGACTAACATAGTGTTGCCTAGTACGTATACACTATTAAACAGGATCAAAGTATGCATGTGATAAACGAAATTATTTTAGTTGTTCAATATGCAAAGGAATACTCATATAGGACTATTGTATCGCTGAGAAAATGGTAAAAGTTTGTGGCGTGCATGTCCTCTTGCATACGTTATGTGAGACGTAGAATGGCGCAAAGCTCTCGCAGATTCTAGAATTTTCGTGAATTTGGAGGCTGGTCAAATATTTTACCGACAGCTAAAACACAATACTAATATTGGTCGCTACATAGGGCGAGTGTAAAATCGGTGTTTTGGAAGCTTCCAGTCGGTTGTAGCTGTACGCTGCTCATGGTGAGTTGGAAAAATAAAAATATTTTTGCTTTTGATAGTAGTATATTTTAAAGCGACATTCTTTAGGTATTGTGTGCAGGCTTCTGTAATTGGTACCTTCTACTATTTATTGCGACAGTCTTGACTTTGCGTTATTTATTGTTTGTTTCATAAGTGTGTGTTGGCCAATTGTAATCTACAAGACCTGTTATGTAGGTGTCTTTATTTTATTGCTTGTTTAATTCATTTGATCAGTTATGTGCTTGTTTATTTAAACTGACAATCAAGTTATAACTACTGCCCGAATATGAAGATTCGTGCAATAGTCGTGACAACACATTGAGAGATTATGACTAACATTAAACCAGTTTCTGGTACAAGATATTCACGTACACAAATTCGGCGACAATACAATATGTTTGAACGTATACCTTATTTACAGATTCGTTTAGACAACCAGGTCGTTGAATTTGACCTTTGTAAAATTATAATCAAATAGCTTGTCAATAATTCAACAAATTCTTAGGGAAATTGTTTTATATACGTTTAAAATTATTGACACTGAGACAGAAAGTAACGAACAAAATTCTTAAAATTTTCAAAATAAAATCTTCACTACGTGATAATATGAAACGTCTAATTTCACGTAGAAATTATATAAGTGATAAAATTGTTGTTTATGTATAATTTATGTTCCATTAAATCATGCGTTAAATCATATATCATATAACATAAAATAGGGTGCACATAACATTAATTTGAAAAGTAAAATCAATTACAATAACGACAAATATTTTGTGAGGTTCATTTACGAAGTAAACCCAATATTTCATTTTTGCCCACATTTCGATAAATTTATTATTTTTATATTCTACATACTGGCAGAAAAGGAATAGTAATAAACCCATACATAGAGTGTATACTTACGTAAATGTGTACGAATAAGTTTTAAAACAATTAATACCATATAAAAAATTTGTTATTTTCCTTGTATTAAAACAGTAAAATAATAATATTATTACATAATTATAGTCACAATATTAACTTACAACGGTCGCCAGAATCGTTGTATTGTACGTTAGGAACATAATAACTGACACAAAATGAGATCTCAGATTACAACTTTAATTACTGTTAAAAGTAAACAGACATTTTAGCTAACGGAACTGTTCGAGGAACCTGGCGTATCGGTGATATATCCCCTCGGTTGTTGCGGTGCCGAACAAGAGAGCTGCTTCCTAACAACTTGTGGTACTTTACACTGCTGAGCCCCAAAAACGTAACACAAAACATACACCAGAAACAATGAAGATACTTACTACTACATATGTCGCTTTACACAATATAAGATTCTCCTAAAATAGTCTTGATGTCTAACATAATTACCTAAAGGCGGGGGTGTGTATAAAATTAAAACTCAGTACACCCAGCTAGTGAGCAGAGTCAAGGTGCACCCGTTTATTTTAGAATAAAAATAAACCTCAGAACATTATATAATATTGTGTTTCAGCCAGAGAAAGTGAATTACTGAGTCGACCAAATACAGAATAAATTAAATCCCAAAAATCACAAAAATTCAACAATAACATAAATCAAATATTAGATTAACTAATCATTAAAAATTCCACGGTTCCATCAATTAAATATTGAGTGAAATCGTTATATAATTCACTAATTGCATAAGTCAATGCCAGTTTACAATTAGTAATATATAGCGTACAAGCTATAATCCGTTCATTAAATTTCTTAACACCTTTCTTTTATACTGTAAGGTCCTTGCAAAGATACCATTTCATATTGCACAAAATGATAAATTTACTTCATCTTCCTTTTAACTAGTAATCTGGTAACTGGAAACTGCTGGTGAATATAACTAACATATAATAATGTTACTTGAACATGAAAGTTGCGTTTGCTGGCGGCCTGCTCTTTCTGGTCACACCGTGCGTAAGCCAGTCATGGGAAGCCGTGTTTCTGCGCTGTTCATGCGGCGTGTCGTCGTACGTATTCTTGAGAGTATGAAGAAATCATGCGGCGAATCAATACTCTCACGTCCGTGGGCCCATACGTGGAACCAAGCTTTACTGAAAGTTCCAAACTCTTTAGTATAGGTTACCAGCTACTACACGTGCACGTTAAGTCACATAATACATAATTGCAAAATTTACAAAAGTACAGTTATAACAATTCTAAAAATTACAAATCAAATTCTATAACAAGTGACAAATGCTAAAATTTACACATCTTTCATTTTCTTTAAACTAACTGGCTGAAAATTGTTTTTTTTCTCAAAGCTAACTATTACAAACAAAATACATCATGGTCGGTTATGAGTTACAGTCTTTTACAAAAATAAAAATTTTTATTTTACAAACATTACAGACGAATATAGTTTGTCACCAGCATTAATTTATGAGATTTAAGATAACTAATAAAACATAATTATCTTGGTGATGAGACTTCCAACCAAAGTACCCACCAGGAGACGACGGGCGACTCTGCTCACAGCGGAGTTTGATGGTAGAATGGCTGAACTTGTCGAGCGAAAAGCTTTACTAGAAAAGGGACGGGGGGTGTGACGTCAGGGAACGCTGACCAAAGTACGAATAATTTTCCGTCGCGCGACTATTTAAACTTATTTTAACTGAATCGGTACTAACGCTTGTTGCGTTCGGCAAGGGGTGCCGAATAACTGCAACACACTAACACCGAACTGCAAAAACATCTTAAAAATAATTATACAACTGTCTAAATTTTTCAATCTTAACCTTTGGGAGGTAGTCGGATCTATTCAACAAATCCTGAAGTTTCTCTGGTAATTTTGATGTGTTTAAAGCACTGAATGTTTGTTGCGTTATTCCTGCCATGTAAGCCACAGGAACAATTTTACTCATAGTTGTATTCGTTCAAAGTGACAGCCTGATTTACAATATTTGCCACTCTTGTAGCAAAATTTTCTGTGCCTGTGGTTTTACTCAACTTTTCAGTTTAAATATAGAACACTGTTTCTCCATACAGTGAGGTTAGAACATTCTTCCTCAGTTCTAACCATGATGATTTTTACGAAGTAGGTGAAATAGTTACGGGCACATGGATTATCACTCACATTGATTTGTCTAACTTATTTGTTGTAGAGAGTATTACTTCTTGTCCAAGTAAGGACATTGTTTTTTAAGTTAATTACAAACTCATAGGCAGTCATAAGTCCTACACGAAGAATTGCTTTATCATCAATCTCTAAAATGATTATTGATAATCAAATTCAAGTCAACTCAGGCTATATCCAGTTTTTCAATCACTTCTACAGGCCTTCCAGTAGATTTTTGCAAGATGTAAGAGACCAAATTGCCTTCAGATAGTTCATGTGATCAGGGCAAACAGTGAAATCTGGGGCAGCCATGCTAACAGTAATTGAGGTCGGTCTGTCGTGACGAAATCCGTTAACTACCTAGCTTCTATTTTACTGAAGTTGACAAGTTTCATGTTGTGTAGGGGCTTTGTTCTTATACTTATTCAGCACATGGCCCCTTTGTACCGACTAGAGCGCTTTTCTCTGATGCTGAACTCTCGATCAGCATCTACAATCTGTTTGTAGATGTACAGGTTTGCCACTTTTCTAACAATTCGGCCTCCTGTCCTTTCTTCCCTTATACTGCGGTGCCGATGGTTGGGTTTCTGAGTAGGCGCTTCAAGGCCTTGTTCTAGATTTTGTCTGCTTGGTATCGAATGATCATAAAAATCAACATTGGTTTAATAAGTGGAGCTTACAGCGATGATGATAATAATAACATTATACATACAACAATACTAATCCGTTTACGGTTCTGACGGATCGTCGCTTTGAACAAGTTAATAAATAACTTGACACCAGAGAATTTGTTACTCCCAACTTTATTAACACTGTCTAAACTATAGTTACATGGATTCAGCGGTTTTTCCATGGCCAGCACACAACATTTAACAATTAACGCTATTTGCAAATACATCTGGCAGATAACGCAGACTTAATCTTAACAACTCTTATTATCGCTTCGATTCACAATGTCAAATAAACTGTTGCCGGCCAGTGTTTCTCTGTATACAGTTTGCAGAAACAACGCAACGAAACAAACTCATGCATATCGTGAGAAAGCTCTACTATGTTATCTATGTTATATCGGAGAAAATGCAGGCGCACGACAGCTCCAGAACCGGCGAGAACCTTCCGCATTCGTCGCTTACATAAGTCAAGTCCAATATCGCAGCACTACTATGCAATTTGTGTTACTCTAGACCTAACAATAAATTATAATTAAGTCTATATGAGTGCTATAAATAAAACGTGTATCCGGAAAACTGAAATTTCTAAGGAATCAGAGGTAACAGTTTTTAAGTACACGTATGTCTCAATCCTTACTTATGAGAGTGAAACTTGGGCAATAAATGCAAGCCACTCCACTGCTATTCGAAGTCAGAAAAGGAGATACTTGAAACGTGTGGAGGGTAAAACGTACATAGAACAAGTTAAAAATGGTACAATAAGAGATAAATTAAAATTAAGATGAATGGCTGTCACAATAAAAAAAATCCCAAATGCGTTGGTTCGGACAGGTTCAGCGAATGTGTGATGAGAGGCTTTCCAGGAAACTATATGAAGTATGAAACACGGGACGACGATCGAGAAGACGGGCCAGAACGACATGACAAGACAATGTGCAGGCTTCCTGGAGGACAGGGGCATACTTTGGGGATTGCTCTCTAAAGGCAACAGTGGCGATCTTTTGCAACTCCTCAACACCCGACGATAGAAAAGGACGCGACTAAAACTAAGACAGCAAAGAGTGTATATACAACTTAGTACAGAGCATAATAATTCAAAATATTATACAGAGTATTTATAAAAAAAATGGTGGATAAAGTTTGGGAAATGATTGTACTCATTAAACTAACTAAAAAATTGGCTATAAATTGGTGTTATTAACAGCAATACTTTGCTGATACTTTCACGCCTTGATTTTACTAAATAAGTTATAATCATAAATTTCGATTCAAATCAAGGTTCCACATTATTTAGTAAATACCGGTTTTCCCAACCCGATATGCCCTCGTCGATTTCTTACTTTGCTTCGCCTTTTCTTGGAAAAGATTCCTTTTTTAATGTTTTTTCAGTCCCTCCGGGCATACTCTCGGTCTTTTCACCTGTATGCTACTTGCGAATAGTGACTATTAATCAAAAGGGTGACTTCCACTTAAATTTCCCTTCTCTTTTAAAGGTGTGGACAGGACTCTGAAGTTGAAATAGAGACAACCCATCTAAGTAAGCAGAGTCGAATTGAATACCCTGTCACTCTGAGATAAGGGTTGGTAGGCAAGGAGAGCTACCTACCGACGGCAAAATAGAAGATGGCTCAAAGTATCAACAAATAGACTTGGAATAGGGTGCCCTTACGGATGACAAACATACTGGACTAGATACAAGAAAGGCGACTACTGTTGAATGACCATTGGACAGGATGACAGATTAGATAACGGGTTCTAGATTATTGGGCAAAAAGCAAAAACAAATTTATTTAAACTTTAATGCGATGAGCCGATTGTACTGCATAACACAATTAGTCATAAACATGAAGATCTCTTAAACGAGGAGAAGGAGTAAGAAAAGAAAACGATGAATAAAAAAGAAAAAGAAAGGAAAAAATTGAAGACATTTTGACTCTTTTATTATGCGGCATATTTAGCAATAAATGTATAACTAAGAAATGTCCGACACATTCCTTAGTATGTTTTGTAAACTCTACAAAGTAAAAATCGTCGCAATGAGAAAAAGTAAATTAATTTTCAAGTTGAGACACTTATACGGTGTCTCACGCCTTATGAGTAAAGTCTTACGCCGTCTAAAATTTTAAGCCTCTTACCAAGAATCCAATTATCAGCGTCTCTGTTACCAACTATGGCCTAACTTAGCCTCTCCAGTAACAGCGTACGAAAGCTTTTTTACTTGTTAAATCCATTTCGTTTGAATAAAATTAAATACTCCGACGAAAGGCTCTTGGAAATTATTGATGACAAATTTTGAATAGGGAACAAAGAACTAACATTTTTTGTGCAAAATTTCAATACTTAGTGTTCACTTGACAGCGTGTTTTCAAAGCCTCAAACAGGTGACGTGTCTATTACTCCCTAACGTAATTATACGTTAATGAACATATAAATAAAATTAATAAAGTTCTTCTATAATTCGCTGAGAAGAATATGTTTTTTACGTGTATTTATAGTTCACAGCCCTTAGATTTTACACTATATTATAATTGCATTATCAATCGTAACTTTAATATTGTCCATTAATCGAAAACCGAACAAAGTATTTTTTTTAGGTTATTTAATACATTCAACTTTTGAAAGTGAAATATTTGACAAACGTAACTGTTCAAATGCTAATTAATTTTTTTATAAATTACAAAATCGCGTAACCTCGTGTTTTTGTTAAATTGGTAGTGTGAAAACATTTGTATATGTTATTTACAATTTGTGACAGAGATGCACAATATGCACAAGCAGTCAGATATCCCGTTTTATGGCACAAGCAGTTTTATGTCATCGATACACGAAACTCTGTTTATATCGACTCCCAAGAAACTGAAGTCGAAAGAGAATGGTCTTTCTAAAAAACTAATAAATATTAAATTACATTAATATTTGAAGTGTGAGTTGGAAGGAAATCCAATCAAAAAAGCCGTTTGCGTCCTTACTATTAAAGAGAAAGTAAAAAATTTTAATGCAAATTGTGGAACCAATGCGAGCTGTTCAGGCAGGGATTAGGAGTTAATTTAATAAAGGAGGTCATTGTCTGTTACGCTCGACGTAATTAAGGATTCGTCGCATGAAGGTGACGATTTGTAAATTACATCCACTACCAAAATTAAAAAAAATTAATAAAAAAAATTTTTAAGGCGCTAAATTAAAAAAATTAAATAATTCACATTAAATTAGTACCTAAAATCAAAAAAATTAGACACTTTGCCATTTAGGCCTGTTGTATTTCCACAGATATCATTCAGACACAAAGTTTTTGTATTTCAAAAGACACTGCTCAGTGCCTGTGGAGTTCAGATATTTCACTCCTACCACGATTGTCTACATAGCCGATGTCGAAGACCCGGTCATTGTTGATGGGTCTGTAGATCAAAATATTAGGATTCAAAGAAGAAGATGCGAGTCAAACGATGAGGGCTTTAACGTCTTCTTGCAGACAGTCAACTTCCCTCATTTTATCATGTAATGTCTTGAAAAGTTTCATTAATTACGTCTATTTTAGGGATAACATTTTAATCTCCTTCAAATGTGTACCTTTTAACTTCGTCGCTCTTTAAAGTCGTGTTGTGCTGGTGTTAAACTTAAAACGACGCCATTTATATTGCATTAAATTCCTAGTCGTGTGGTGGAAAACTCAAAATCTCAATATCAATTGACGTTTTTAACTCTGTCGTATTTTGCGTACTTTTCATATTTTGACCTATATGCTCAAACGTGATGCAGCATTCTTTCATGTCGCTTTCTCTCCAAGATTTTGCATTGTCCAATAAAACAAATGAGTTTCGTAGAAGGTGTTGACCTAGTTTTTCGATTTCATTATGTTAATCTGCACGATTTGTTTTACAAAGGAAAGTTAGTTCAGTGCCGTTGATCAACTTGTCGTTTTTACATGAGGAATCCCAATCGTGATCCACTTGAAACAAGAGCTTCATGTATTGTCGTTAGTCCGTTCTTACATAAAGGCTGAAGACTTTGTAAACGCCATTAACACTTTTGTTTTTCAAATTTTTATTTTTGGTTTGGTCAGCATTTGTCTATGACTCATCAGTATAGATGAATTTTATTCCTTCTTTTCTGGAGCTTCTTACTTTCCTTAAGTAGTCATGTCAATATCTAATGATGTCATTCCGTTCAAATAACAAACTGTAAACGGTTATTACCTCTAGTTCATAAACAAATCTCATTTTAAAAAGTAGATTATGTAACGTGCTCCTTGAAATTTCTGAGAAATGTTCTTTGTCATTCATAAGGTTGACAATGGTATGGTTAAAAAAGAGTTGGAAGTAAACTGTCTCTCTTAAACTGGTAAAATTTTCTTGAAAAGAGATATGTAATATTCATCATACTTTAGTTTTCTGTACTAACTGTTATTTAATATTGAGAATTGCTTTTTTGCTCACTCTATAAGGCAGACTAACGTTTTTCATTGGAACGCTAAAGCTGAGTTTTCCTCTGCAACCGTTTTAAACACCACATTAATAATTTTCTGACCGTCTGTTCGCCTATGCCTTTCTGCCTGTCTTATTTTTTCTTACACTTGATTCCATTGCTGAGATTGTAAATATGCGACGTATAAATTAATTGAAGCATTGCATACTTATTACACTTCACTTTAGAGATGTGACACAAAATTTAGATGTTAATAAATTACTAAGAAGCGAACATATAAACGTGAAAACGGATTACTGTTAACTGTAAGTGACAGAACATAACGGTAAAAACAATATCCAAGAGTCACAGTTTCTACCAAGTTACTGGTTGGAATAACGTATCTTACGAGTGGTTAAAGACTTCTTTCTTCACAGCCTCATCAATTGGGTGTATGCCTTGACAATAGCATAGGTAACAACAGGACCGCTGGCTCCGTCTGTCATTTTTATTCGTGCTTATTGTTCCACAAGTTTTGTCCTGGATAAGACAACTGCATGTATTTTTTATTATAAACGGGAAAATTTGGTAACACGTCTTGGAGCTAATAGCTTGCTAGTCTTAAGAAGCGTCTGGCATAAACCTTAAAAGTAATTGTGCATACGGTCCAAACTCGTTAGGAAGAGACTAAATAAAAATAACAAAGCAAACTGTATAAAGTACTTACATTGACAAGTCGCATTAACAATAATAAGAAAGGACTAACTATATTATTTTTCTTTGCATTCATCAAAAAAGTAAAACAATTGAAAACACGTCTGTGTATTACAAAAATTACATGACGAATAAAGTTGCGTTTGAAAAAATACGATGGGAGCAGATGTGGCACAATATCATAGCACTACGTAGTCATGCGACTCCATTGTGCGCTTTCTATGAACACTTCGTTGCTAAATGAGGCTTCACGTAGATAAGTGTAACAATGAATCCTCTGTTCCGATAAAATTAAATGAATTATTACGCTGAAGTGAATGCAACAAATCCTCTTAGCGCTGATAAAACTGAAAGGTTTTCTGAGCTGTTGGGTAATTAAAGTTATCTTGTTTACTCGCAATAATAAACTAACTGTCAGAAGAGAATTCCACAAAGTGTGAAATCAGATATCACGATGTCATTGTTAAAGATCTTTATAAATTCTGTCTCCTCTGTTTTGATTAGGCAAAGTTATTGTTTCCCATTAAACTATGATAACATTACTTCACATTAAAGAGAATACTCAAGTACACTTGATTAATGCAGATTGACAAGTCAAGTTTCATTTTATGCAGATAATTTGTTTAGAGCATTCATGTAAAATGAATTTTTCTGCTCTGCGATTCCTACTTCTCTGTTTCATTTCTTTTAAACAGTAATTAGATGTTTACCCACACATTACTTTGCAACATACTACAGTAATTTATGTAACAATTCTCTCTCCCCTCTCTCTAACTGCCAATTTGCCTATTTCCCTTCCCCTATCATTGTACCAAAGTACCTGTATATCTACCTGTCTATTAGTCTATTATCTCTGTCACCTTTTTCATATTGTCACGACATTACAGAACAGTCTACGTGTTTGTCGAATATGCTAGAAGAATCTCGCTCGAATGTATGTGGCATACGTGACTGTCAACGCATCCGCGAGAGTTTTCTCGAAGCCGGCAGCCGCGCGGACTGTGTCTTACGTAGTTCACACGGGAGCGAAGACGCAATTAGAGACGTTCTGGTCTGTGATCGCAGGTATAAATACATGGCGACAGCGGCCTTAGTCTTCAGTATAGTGGCGATATATTTACAGTGCGGTTCGAGTTAGTATGCAAGCGATATTATCGGGTACGTTCAAGTGGTTATTAGTGAAGTGTTGCTTTTTATAATCGAGCGGGACAATTGTAATAAAATTGTGTTTAATGTTAGTGACATTTTATTGTGTGTGAACAATTTTTATTTGATTTGTTGTAGGAGACTGTGTTGTTAATAACGAACTGTTTAACTGTGAAAATTAAAGCTAGTGATTAGTGACATAATTGGTGTCTTGTACTTATTTTGTTTTCCACTGTACCTACGACGATCAAGTAGACCGGCGTAACAATATTTCTTTTACTCTCGCTTTTTCCTCCGTTTCCTTGTTATGAACGTTAAAATATATTCGTTCAGGTAGGTACGAGGCTGGGGTGAAAGTTTTCAAGCCTGGGACAGAGATAGTGCTACTGTGCTCATTGCTTTGACCGTGCTGTACGATTTCACATTTTGTAAGCTTAGTTGCAATGATTTAAGTCAATCAATTGTTTATTGTTAGTGGTACAGTCCACAGGTTGTAAGCGCCTCGACCATCTTTGGATAGACTGCAATCCGTGATGTGATTAATTGTTTTTTGAAAAGCTTAACTGCAACCGATGTAAAAAAGGAGCTGATTTAACCCTGGAAAATCCTTATCCACCGAATACAACGATTAAGCGCTCGGTTGCTGAAGTTAAAATGGGTCGAACAAGCACAACTGATGATTCACGTATTAGACGTCCCATTAAAGTGACTACGCCAGAAAACATTTAAAAATCCATAAAATAATATTTTAGACTGTAGGATGGAAGCGTGTAGACAGCTACGGCTGTTGGTATGTTAACGGAACGTGTGCGCAATATCTTACTCGAACATCCGTGTATGAGAAAGCTGTGCGCTAGTTGGTTGCTGCGTTTACTGACACTTGACCAAAAACAGTGTAGAAAGAATATTTTAACCGATTATTTGACACTCTGTACGCGCATTGCAACCAAATTCATAACCGTTGATGAGATGTGGGTCCACGATAACACAACTGTCAAAACAATGGATCATGAAAGGCCAACCACCTCGGCAGAAGGTAAATATAATTTCTTCTGCTGGTAAGGTTATGGCTACAGGTTTTTGAGACGAGCATAGTGTAATCTTCATTAAATACCTTAAAAAGAGGAAAACAATTGAAGGCAAGTACTATGCAAGGCATCATCTAGCACCAATTTTTGCGATGGCTAAAATCAAAACATTAAAGTTTGAATAGCTACTTTACCCAACATACTCCCCCAGAGTGGCTTGTACCTCTTTCCTAACCTCAAAAAATTGCTTGTTGGAAAAATATTTATCGAGTGATGCTGTAAATGGCTATTTTTAGTACCTCAACGTACCTCGAATTCGTTTTATCCGTCCTGCTTATCCGCTGTAGAACATCGTTGAAAAAAGGTATCGAGCTAAACCGATTATAATAAAAAATAAACGCAAATTGATCCAAAAAGTGTTGTTTTCTTCTTCATACACAGAACTTTTCACCCTATTCTCGTATATTAGTAAAGGACACATGTTGCGAGTAGATTTTAATACAAAGTTTTAAAAATGGAATTGTTTAACAGTAGTTCTCTTTAAATCTATATTACACAGTATTACAATACACCTTCTTCAGAAACTAGTCAAATGTGCGCATAAGTTAATTACATTGTTATGGTAGCAGGATTTAAGAGAAAAGAAAGCTTCTGAAGTGCTGTAAAGAAGATCTAAGGAAATCGTATTAGGTGACAGTGGAAGACAAAATAACTGGTCATATCAAAAACAAAAAGTAACAGAGAACTGTAGAATATAACAGTCGAATAAATTAACTTAAACGTGAAGAGTAGTTAATTACGACTGTAAATAAAATTCCAATAAACAAAACAATAATAAAAATTTGTTCACATTAATTCTTTAGGTTTACAATTGCCCAACACTTGGTAAAGTTACAAACAGTAAATATCACCTGCTACAAAAGTTTTCGATAAATAATACCGGTCATTAATTACAAGTCCGCACACAGTAATTCACAATATCCCACTTTACACTATATCGCTGTTTACACATGCATCGAATTGTAACAACAATAACTACTAGTAATGGACGCTCGCAAAACATTTCCGTTTATAACCCGCCGAGTTTGTGAGATGATGTCCGCGGTGACGAATCGAGAATCAGGCGTAGACGCGTAAAAGACACTGATACATTCAACACTGCTTTGATTACAGACCGTGTACACATCGTGAGACGCAGCCTATCTCATAGGTGTTCTAATACATCTATGTCCAAGAGAATTATGATTACCAATGTTTTTCATCGACAAAAGCGAGAGCACGATTGGGACTGATGGAATATGTGTTGGAGGATTTGGAAACAGTGGTTGTAAGGGAATGGGTTGAGATGATTATAGATACCAATGCAAGAAATAGAAGTTAAAGAGAAGACGGATGGTGACGTAAGGCCGGAGCGCTGAATGGTAAGTAGACAGAATTGGTAGTATATTCCTTCGTAGGCTTCCGCGACCGGTGTCCATTATGTTTTTAAAGTATTCTTCCGGTATATCTCGCGTCAAAGATGACTTGTATTACAGCGTTTCACTTACATTACAATGCGTATCCTCAGGTCTAAGTCACCTTAACCTGAGGATACTCATTGTAACACGAGTGAAACGCTCTAACATTTTTGAAGAAGACTTACCGGAACAAGACTTCAAAAACAGAATTAATAGTAGCCCGTCTGTTATCTTCTGCTATTATCAAAGATTAATTTCTTACAATATCGTGATATTATCTTAATCAGGCTATGTTCTGTGTAAATTATCTAATGCAAAGGCATTCGCTTCATATTGGATTTTTTATGGTGTCGGTTCCCAGCAGAGCTTACACATCAAGCTATACGGCTTTCGTTTCAGCTGTCCTGAAGACGAATGTCAGAGAACAATAGAATTATTTATGCATAGTTCTTTTATTCACGTAACTGTCTTTCAGTGAGGCAAGGGTTTTCTCACAATCTTGTTGTCTGTTGTTGACGATATTATCAAACTTTTTAAGCCAAAGTATCTAGAGAAATTGTAGGACGGTTCACACATTTTTACTCGTTGAAGATTAGGTAGTACCTGCGTCTGGTGAGGACGACCTACAGAGAGCAGTACACCAGTTTTAACTAATGTCAAAATACTACAAATGTAAAATTTTCAGTTCTAAGTCAAAAGTAACATTAGTTTGTTAAAAAACACGGTTTGATCCTAGATACGTTTGGATAGAGTTTGTCTCGGATAGTTTTAATTTACTTCAGATACTAGTGTCGCACTGAAGTAATCCAGGGATGGAGAGACCAAAGTTTTCTGGAAAGTCTGGAAGGATAAGGAAGACACTCGGCTGTAAAAGACATCGGCTTAACAAGGAGACATAACTGAAAGTTGATACGATTCTGGCTGTACCAGCGTTATTACAAGTATCAGGCATTGAGTGCCAGGCATTGGGGATTAGACTGAAAGATAAAGCTTGTGTTCAGTCAGAAGAAAATATTTTTCAATTTGTTCAGTTTGCACTAAAATAAAGTGACTTAAAGATTATGTTGTTCGCAAAGAGGACGCATTTTCTCCTGAGACGAACGACGGTATGATCGTATGATAAGAACGGCAGAAGGCAGATTGGCAAAGATACCTTACACTGTACACCTTTCATAAACGCATTATGCTGTATCCTTGTAGAAAACGGATTGTGGAGTCGAAAAACCTGCAGGGCTTTGAAGTTGAAGATGGCAACCAGTTCTGCCATCTATTTTAGCTTTTAAGTAAACTTGCAGAACATGGTATTTGAGTCCCATAAAACAGACTGCTACCTTTATTGTACTTTTATATACCGCTACCTTTATTATACACAAATTTTATATCTTTGTTAATCAATACTGTGTAATGATCAGAATTTATAGGAATGGAAATGGGTAGTGAGTAATAAAAGTTTAACGTCCGTAAGGCTGAAATTGAATGAAATATTATCTCTACCACAGGCAACGCGTTTCACTTGCCGTTTCTATAATAAACAAAATTCTAATTTCCAAGCTCTGCCTTATCACCTTCGATTGCTGAAGACATTTATATTATTCAGTCATTTAGAAATGCCGCAGATAAGTAGAGCTTTAGAAACTTCACTTTGTTATATTTAGACAACACATCAAGATGCTACTTTGTTGAATGCGAACAATACAATGAATCATCTTTCAAACGATGATGAAATTTCTTAGATTTACTGTTTCGTGGAATGTATTATTTTATGAAGTTTGTTTATACCCGCTGTTCTAAACGCGTAATAAATACGTGTTGCTTTGTCATAATAGCTTCTCTCTTTTTCCCAGTTGAAACCTGAGCTCCATAAATGTCTTACTACAATAAAAAATGGATCCTTGTCTACTCTCTAAACAACATAGGCGTTAGACATGGTAAGCTGCATTGAACAAGCCGATTTGTGTACAAAGTCAGCGTTACTTGCTTCAGCCAATACAAGAAGTTACTCTCCATCCAAAAATTATTAACCCGCGATTTTATGGTGCGTCCGCTAATCAAACTTAGGACTTTTACATTAATAGCCTGGCTCCGTTCACATCAAGCTACAAAGCCCCTATGCCCTGCTGTCTACCCATTAAAATCAGCTTTCGTCGGGCTGAAAGCAGTTTTTATGACAAATATTAACGTCTCCCTTTCTTTCCCCCTTCACCCAGCAATTTACAATTTCTATGCTATGTAATAATGAGAGAAGTAAACGATCTGTTGTCAAATTTCTCGATTTTTTGGATCTTTTTCTAGCACCTCCTTTCTGAAATCCGTACGTATTAACCGCGCCCATGGCAAACACCGTGAGTGTTGCGGGACATAATTCGCACGTAGGACTCAATGTAGACAAGCAGCCGAGTTTGTCGTGTAAACTCAATAATTTACAACCAGTGCTCGCCGCTCATTGGTTGATATTATGACCTGTTGCGTCGGTCTCTATTCTGACTTGCTTGGTTATCTTAGCAAGCCTTATGGCCAGCAGCCGGTCTTTGATCAGATATGAAACAACTGTAGCGCTACGTCTACGCGTTTGTAGTATGGACCACAATTTCCAGTTGCCATAAATATAATGAAGACTGTCGCTGTGGTACTCTTCAAGAGTCGCAAAGAATTGAGGTCCTGAGTGCGTATTGGTAGATTATATTTTCACTACCATATTGTGAAAGTGAAGAACCATATATCGAACTGGATCGTAGGCACACATGCCGTTGCTTCTTTCAAACAGTTCACAAGCGAGCGACGGTTCATCCGGTAGACGTTTCACCAATACTCTCTCGTCTGTAAACCGTAATAAGGCTAAGCTGATCGTCAGCCCGTAACTATTACCGCTTAACACGTACGCTGCCAAGGCTGGAGCTACTTTGGCGCTTTGGGTAAAAACGGCAATTATCTTCTCACTTTTTGAGAAGCGAGCGGGCTCCTTTTGTGGTATTTACGCGATAGCGCGCGGCCACTTGAATTTCATTTAACATATGAGTAGCCAGAGCTTAAGATAGTAATTTAATATGATTTTATCCCATTTTTCTCATGATTTCAACATGATTTTATCCCACGTAGTCATTTCCACAAATTTAGTCCCCCTTAAGGACGAAAAACGATTTACTTTGAACACGAAACCAGACGACATTATATTAGCGGCTAGTCTGCAATATCCACTAGCCTGCTGATGTCCTAAGTGAATGAGTCAAACTTAAATATAATTTTGACTATCTTATGAACGTTATTATCATCATCTTCAACAAGGATTAGACCAGAAAAGGTTAGTTCTAGTCTCAAGGAAACAGAATAGAGCTAGTTATGACAACAATCCTTTGAATGTTTCACACCTCTCTAGACTTTTGCCTTGTAATGGCAAGGTCGGCTACGTTTTGTCCGTTCGGCTACATCTTCCAAGTGACAGTTTAGTAGCTACAGTTTACTAACTACTAGCATATTGCAGGGTAAGACAATTATGGGCCTGCAACCTTCCCGTTTGACGTCCATCACGATTTTTTTTTGTCTGGGTGTCTCTCATATAATGGCTGTATTACCCAATTAAAGGAGTCCGGTTTCGCTGCACGCAGTATTACAGCAAACTAAATCCAAGAAGATTCTCGCCTGTATATTTCATACGAACGTATTGAAACATTAAAAAAAGTTCCCGTTCAGATTGTTGTATACTGAAATAGACTGCAAACAGAAAGAGATGAATTTTCTACAGTCAATGAATGTGAAACAACCACAGAACGAAGATGAGGTAAAAAAAAAATCATATGTTTGGCATCGGTCAGAGGACACGCTGTATAAAGTCAATTTAGTAAGCAATCACTCTGAATGCGAAGTAGAATTTATATCAAACACAACGCAACTAAAAAATTTATATCCTTAGACCCGACAATCCTTTATTATGTACTTGAAGCAATGAGACTGCTCCTCAGTTTGTCCAAAGTAGAAGGTTTGACCAAAATGCAATGAGGCTAAGTTTATAAAATTAATTATTATCAACTTAATTCAAAACAATATTAGTTGTTTAATATAGTTACCATTGGAAATCTCAAAATTGGAAGCCGTTTAGGCTGGATTGAGTGAAAGAAGGCTGTAGGTATTTAAGTATCAATTCCATTAGCTAGTCTGTCACAAGTTTTTGGGTATTTACCACAATATAGAAAAAGTTGAACGGGGAAACCGTTTGATTTTTAAAAACAGTAAAATGATACATACATATGCCAAAGTAAAAGAATATTAGTGTTTATTTATAGAAATGATCTTTTGACCAATCCTCACTGAAATGTGTGATGTGATATTGTAAGTTATTATGATTAACAATTGAACAGATAAGAGCTTTATAGTCTAAAAATGTGCACTAGAATTGTATATAGAGTTTCTTAAATTGAGCTCAAAACTAAACATTGTTGCCATCAAACAACAAGGAGACTTTATGTGATATATCACGGCCAAAGACCTTTTACTAGTTCCATCTGATCTTGGTTAACTAAAACAGGGTTAATCCTTTATAGTTTCACTGCAACACAAATATGCTTCGTGCTACATACAAACTTGAAACAAGGGAATGATCAAGTTTGCTTTAACATTTTAATTTTCTTACATTGTTTGGAAATTTATTCAAAAATTTAATGGCACAATACTGCTCATTGTCACTAAAATTTATTTTCTAGCGTAATAAAAAATACAGACTTACTAAAAAAAACGATTGTTAAATCTAGTGATGCAATAAAATCAAAATAAACATAAAAATATGAAAGTAGCTTCCAGTTATTTCCTTCTACATTAAGAGTGTTCCAATTTGATTAAAAAAGTCGGTTTCATTACTTAGTTTGTATTTCGCTAACTTATTTCATTTTAATAAATGGAGTGTAATTTAAATGTTTAAAATGCATTTTCGATATGTTACTGAATGTTTAAAATTATTAACACAGAGAAATGTGTTTGATTACTGAATGCTGAATGACGCAAATGTAGACTGTGACATGGATGGTTACACAGAAACAAAAATGTTTCCACAAGAAAAACTGTTATCGCTTGTAGAGGGG
Source organism: Magicicada septendecula (assembly GCA_034769895.1). NCBI lineage: Eukaryota > Metazoa > Arthropoda > Insecta > Hemiptera > Cicadidae > Magicicada > Magicicada septendecula. The sequence goes on along the minus strand of CM068375.1, from coordinate 331,574,605 downwards.
AGAATGTTTGTTGTCGTTGTTGTTGTTGTTTCCCCGGTTCTCAGTCGGGTTTAAATTAAACGCCTACCCGTTATCTGCACGTAGGGGTAGAAGGTCCCGAAATGTAGAAGTCAGGCACAGAGATGACGCAGGGCAAGCATAATGTAAAATTAAATATTGGCTTTGGTGATCGTGGTCGTAAAAACAGGGATAAATAAATGAGCAATAAATAGATTTACTCTGACATGTTGTTTCAAACATAACGGTCGCCACCTAGTTTACCGAATTCGATACGCCTGTAATTTAATTTTACTACAAGGCGAAACCGCTTACTTTTGTTTCTTATGAAAGATATACTTTTGTAAATATTCCATAGTTAATAAACATCAAGTGGAGATCGTACTTAAAATTAATGATTCCCCATACTAAATAAAAAAGTAAAACATAAGAAGGTAAAGGAAAAACGAAATTGTCTTAAATATAAATCATGTCTTCTGTTACTTATGACTCTTATGTAACTGTTTAAAATGTAAGGTTAAGAAAAATTGGTCAGACTATGAAATACGGATTCCAGCAATTGAGAATGCTAAAGTTACCTTGTTGTACTATGAGCAATACAATATTATGTGTTAAATACAACATACATTTTAGACTGCTGTCTACAAAAAGAATATTAAAATAAAATCAAATAACATCATTAAACTTTAATTAAAGCCACCAACACATTTAGTTTTATAGACACAGTCAGCCGTAATTAATAACTTTTAATAGGCCTATATCTTAGTTAGTCGCCTGACATTTATATTTAAATAATTTATATTTCTGTTTTAAATTAATGTTTAAAATCAAAGAGGAAACACTACTTAAAAACACATTTTATAGTTTCGGTAAACAATGTGTGAAATAGTTTATTTTTCTGACATTTAAATTATTACAGGTCACAGGACTTTTACTAACAAAACAACATTTAAACCTCTTGAAAAAATAATGAAGTGTACACGTTGCAGTATAAAAAAAGGAAATACAAAAACAAAGTAAATCGACTGTGGTTCTAAATGTTATCTAAAATGTTATCGCTGTAGTAAAAGGAAGACGTTTTGTTGTTTTTCCAGCAGCCGCGTTTATAGGAAATGTATAGCCATTACAGCACCACTTGTCTACGCCGCAGGAATCGGAGTCGTTTTGCAGCGAGAACAAGACAAATTCACGCATAACAGTGAGATAAACATCAACTGTATTGTTCGCGCACATTTTATTGAGTTCCGCGCTAATGCAATACTGTTGTGACAAAGTAAGCTTTTGCTGACAGCTTTTGGCATGAATTTTAACCTGTCTACACTTATCTGTAATGAATTGAAACTGACACTATAGTGAGATATGGACGCAGCGTGACAGTGCTGACGTTAAGCACTTAACAAGACAATGGAACACGTTTATAAAAAATTACCACAATAATATCATCGGTGAAAATACAAATATCGATTCACTTTTCCTACAACAGGATTAACTGATTACGAGCATCAGCCTTTTCACATTCATCTCTTCTTCTTCTTCTTCTTCTTCTTCTTCTTCTTCTTCTTCTTCTTCTTCTTCTTCTTCTTCTTCTCCTTATACTTGGTCTTGTAATTTTTCTTGTTATTGTTGTTCTTCTTCTTCTACTCCTTTGAATTATATTTTCTTTGCTTTTGCTGTTAAGCATCCATCAGACTGTTCTGGTATCATGGATCCTTCCACAGATTGCGTGACATTTGGATAGCACTTTTTGCTTGTAGCGTGAAGGTTATTGCTCTATCAAATAACGTATTATATTTTCAAAACTAGTTTCTCTACTGTTGCTGCACGTTCTTTATTTATCTTGTACAATTTATAATTTTATTTGTTACATGAATTTTTGTACCACCGCCTAATAGAAAATTTTTACGTGTATTAGGATGTTAATTGTGTAAATATTTCATAAAGTACACACGAAACGTTCAACGTGGTGTTTACACAGACACACACACACGAATAAATGTGTGTGTAATATAAACATGTAAAGAAAACAAGAAATGTAAACATGTAAACTGGATAATTTGCATGTACAATTATTTAAACTCATGAACTTGCACCAAATAGAAACTTCCTCAAAGCAACATAACGTATCAACTACAAGACTGTGTATGTGAATCCGATTAGCCCTTCCTAAGGTGGTCGGTGCCATTTAAAAATTAACACCATCTTTCTCTTCACTACACGCATAATGGGTTTATTCTATATAATCAAAAAGGACAACTCCAGCACCGTTATAAATTACAGACTTGTCGGTGATAAACAATATAAATGTACACCTGATATTTGCTTACATAGATGTGTTACAAAAATTTTAATTTCAAATTTATTTTGGCGGGGTATGTCGGTTTACCGAATTTATGATACCGGCTGGTACTGCAAAGTAGAGAAAACTGTATAAAGTACTCAAGAAAATGAACTGCCTATGGTATTAGAAGTGTTTACCGGGCTACTGAAGAATTAGATTCTACCTGAACGCGGGTTGTTAAACGTCAGGCTCGCAGTATTGTGGTAAAGGCTGAAGATGTCCCGCGATGCTACCTGTACTTATAAATTTGAATTCCACTGATGATGGCTGCCAATGATGCTGTCGAAACGTTTGGTTTGTCTGAAAACCGTAGAACACGGTCAAACAGCCCGGTGAACACTTCTAATACAACTGACACCGGCGGTGAAAGCCTTAGAACAATTATAGAACTGCCTGTGTAATTTAAAAGAATAATAACAAGCAGTGGTACTTCTCACATTTTGTTCAATAGATGTTATAAGTAATGTAGCAATCGTCTATGCGTAACGATATTCTGCATTGTGTTCGCAATAATGGTCTGCTTACAAAGTAGTGTACGAACTCACTCACTGCTTCCATAACAGTGAGTGAGTAGTGTTATGTCTCCATTATATAATTTTTAACGACACTTCAAAACTAAATGACGTTTCAACGCTAGATAAGCGCAACGATGAATAGTCTAATTCAATTAAATTTAATTAATTATTACGAATTAATGGATGCAACAGACCCCCTTGTTGTTAATGGTAATAAAAGTATTGTCCAGAACCGTGTGCTAGACTAACGTATTTTGTTTACTCACATTAATAATGAACTAAGAAAAGTAAACACTGCAAACATTAAAATATCAGTGTTATTATTAAATAAGTTTATAAATACCGTCTTTCTTTTAGCGATTGTTTAGAGTCATGCATTTTCTTAGTCACTGCCTTAAGGCAATGTTGATATTACAGCAAACGAGGAAAACTTGATTAATTGCAAAATGCTAAGTTTAGTTTCATCTCTGCTTGTAATTTATGATCTGTGCATTTCTGACAAATATACGTTATACTTCTAAAAATCTTACAGCTTACTTCTTTCTGACAAATAGTAATTAGATGTCTGACACATTACACTGGTTTACAATTTCTACAGTAATTCACGCAGGAATTCTCTCATCCCATCTCGTTTTCTTTATCAAAATCTAATCCTTACTTTTAATGTATTGTTATGACGGCCTCTCGGATTGTGTTGTATGTAGTTCAACTGACATCAATGAAGTGATTATTTACACAAACTCTCGTTAAACCAAAAAACAGTTAAAATCAACAACGGCGCTCTTATATAGTTTTTCAAGATAAACCTGTCCAACACACAATAGTAAATTTTACCTTGTTAGAGTTTTGCATTAAATAACACAATAATCACTTCGCACTAAACTGCGACTACCACTGCGAACCACACAACTAAAGTCACCAGGTGTAAGCGGCTCGGCCGCGTGGAATTCAAGCAATTATACGTCGCAGACTTGCGTTGTAGTGACATAGCGTGAGTGTATACTGGTGGACTAGTCGAGTAATGTCTGGAAGTAACAATCTCGAACAGTCGAGAGCGTTACGCAACCCTTCCGCACAGAATTATCTCTAACCGACTGGAACAGCCGTGCAAGAGTCGTGTAGGCACTTTAGTTAGAACAAACTTGAACGCGGCCTTCACTGGGCAACACCTGCCACACTCGACGGGGGGAAGTGTGGAGAATGTTCTGGGTTGTTCGGTAGGTTTCTTGTAAGAATATCAATGTACCTATGGTGTAAAACAACTTTGCTTAAACGTAGAAGTGTATGAAAAATTTTTAATTTCAAATTTAGTTTGGCGTGGGTATACTGCAAAATAGAGAACACTGTATAAAGTACTTGACAAAATGGAATTTAAAAGAAATATAATAAGCAGTAGTACTTCTCACATTTTGTTCAATAATAACATAACAATCGTACGTGCGAAATTGTATTGTTCATTGTGTTTGTAATATTGTTCTGCTTACAAAGTAATGCATGTACTGCTCTGTAGCAATTCCATATCAGTGAGTCGGTAGTGTTATGTCCCCATTATAATTATGTTCCGTAACGACACTTCAACACTAAATTTAATGGCGTTTCAACGCTATGTAAGTGCAACGACGAGTAGTCTATTTCAATTGAATTTAATTATTTATTACGCTTAAATGGATGCAGCAAACCCCTTTGTTGTTGATAATAATAAAAGTTTTGTGGAGTAAAAATGTATTGCCACGACAAGAGTCATCACCTGTGAAATCGTCAAAACATAGAAAAATAATACTATACATTATTTAACTGGAAACAGTATAATCACGCGCGCGATCAAGCTCGCCCCCCCCACACACACACACACACACAAATTTCAATTTCACAAGAAAATTTCATTTTTCCATAATTTTTGTACTATATGTATATTTACTTACAATCGATTTTTCTTGTTAATATGTGCAAATATAATTAGGAACGTTAATAAAAATGCTCAAACACGATAGAGAAACTATAATTAATAATGTGTATGTTCCTTAAATTAATTTTAAATGATTTTATTATGACCTTAACAGTACCTGTATCAATTTTTGGTTTTAGAAAATCTAGATTAACGTTCTTTGTTGAAATTATAGTGTTCTGTAGTTATGGGTAGCAGCGAGATTAGCGTTAGCTTCCCCTTTTGTGTAAGGCGAAACTGATATAAATGGAACGAATAATAAGGATATAAAAGCCGTTCTTTCTGACACTGATGCTTGGAATAATTTATGATGTAGTCTTTCTTGGTATCTTAAATGTTTCTTTTTTGTTTTTCTCCCTGATTTTCGATAAATGCAGGTTGATAACACAGTTTCCGTCTAAAAATTGTAAAATTTTAACATAACTTTTGGGGAATAATTGTAATATGCTCCTAGCCTTTTTAGTCCAGCTTCCTGGAGAAGTATCCGCTTAAAAAGAAAAGTCGTGTTAACGGATTGTAAGGCAATTAATTATTAAGATACTTAAGATACAATTAAAACAGAAATGAAATGAAATTAATTAGAAAATTAAAGAAAGTTTCACACTATATTCTCTGATAGAATAATACAATAACAATTTAAAAGAGTCAAAATAATATTTAATGTAAAACTTGAAATAAGTTTTGTTTATTTTAGTTCCACGAAAGTGCAACGTGGCACACGTGTTTATAAACTTATTACTTAATACGTCTACTACTTAATTAATAATAATAAGGTATTACTTAACATCTGTTTACTTACCATTAAGTAACGGGATTTGAATAATATCTGTTGTTCACTCCTATAAGAATTTTAATGTCCAATGTTCTTTGGGCGGCAAATATAAGAATTTTTTATTTGCAATTGACAATTGTAATGCCACGTGTTGTACAGTCAAATATAAGAATTTATTTATATTTTATGCAAATTTACTTGCATACATTAATAATTTATCTTTTATATGGAAATCTTTACTCTATAAATTACTTACTGCCAAAATGTTTTAAATTCCCGGGCGCCACCTCATATCTAAAAGGATGTGGATATAAAGGATTCATTTGCCAAACACACAACAACAATATTATGTCTAATGCTTATTTTAATTAATCAAGTTGTAGTAAATTACAAATATAATCTTCTGTATGGATATTTCCTCACGTATAATCATTTCTCTGATCTTAACAATAATTATCTCTGAAATCGCGATTAATGAACATTTATTAAATTTATAACACTTATAATTGTAACTTATGATCTACAATTGTATTTGGCAAATTTATATTACTGTTTAGATATGGTTTTTTAAGAATTTACTAGTAAACGTTTTATTTCGCTTCAGTCGAATGCAGAGCACTGAGAGGCAGTTCTCAAGGTTAATTACTTATTAGTGTGAGTTCTTTGATTTGAATGAATTGAGTTTGTTGACTTAACTCTAAAAAATACCATTAGTTTGAGAACGTTGATTATTAGTAGTTCATATTCTCGGTGATATCATGTGGTCCTCTGTGTTATAGTTGCTGATCTCCGTAGTCGTTGTAGCTTACGTATCCTTTCGCGATCACTGCACCTCACAATCACTGTTTAATTATTGACGCATTCTCGACCTGTTCACTTTTCACGGCACACCTATTGTGTTGAATATGAGTGTCTTTAGTTGATGTAGAAAAAGTTCATGTGTACTGTGTTTTAAATAGTTCTTTAGATTGCTGAATTTTATGTCTAATGTCTCTGTTGTAGAATATGCACTGAGTCTCTATGTTAATGTGTTCTGTATTAATCAAAGCTGCTGTGATGTTTATAGTTTCTTGTGAATGATTGTAATTGTAGAATGTCTGTTAGCGTATTCTCCGACACTTTGTTTAAATTACGGTGAAGATCAACACTCTTGCGAATTAAAATGTTTTGTGGTGATCACTTTGTAAATGATGAGTATTAGACTGATGATGAATACTAGACTGCTAAACTAACTAGACTAGACTGCTGATGAGTACACTGACTATAGTAGACTGACTAGACTGCTTAAACTCGACTTCCTATAGTAGACTGACGTTTTTCTGTACTGAGATCTACCAAGTAAACTCTCATCCCGCCTACCGCTGTTGAATCTTCCCTCTGCTTGGATACTCTTATTGGTTCCTTAACCAGTGTAACAAATTGTATATTTGTAATTGGTTTTCGAGTATATCTGTTTTATACGTGACTCTCTTGTCGAACTCCCATTGGTCCTGATTGTTCCTACAGCCGTTTTCTCTATTTACTAGGAACCTCATTCACGCACTCCAGAATTCGTGAGTTTCGCTTTCCCCTTGTAAATCAGGCGACATTTCTTTGTCTCTCGTGGCCTTCTCCTAGTGTCCACTTTCTGTTACACTTTAACGTAGATACAATACTGGTATTGTTCGATCTGCTGTACCATTGTTATATTTCAAGTTGCACTCTAGCATTGTTTTGAGTCTGGAACGAATCTTCCTTTGTAAGCACGACTTTCGTCAAATTTCTATGTTGCAATTGTTCTGGCCTCTAATGTTGTACCGTATCGAATTGACAAACTCTTTGCTTTCAATCTGTGTCAAAGTTTTAAAAAGGGTAAATTGGTTTATTGGGGTTCATGCCTTTCTTACTCAGCCCAGCTGCCTGATGCGAAATACAACGTCTCACATACATTTAGTAAGTGTCACTCTTTTTGTCAGACAATTAACTTTACAGCCGTAACACATCAAGCTGTCTGTAGGTTACAATGCCAAGAGGACAGTCTTACAGACTTTCCCTTCACACCCTCTCATACTTCTTTGTCAAATAGAACTGTTAGTACACATTATTTTTAGCTATTCTGTACTACTTTTACAATTTTATAAATATTTTTCAAAAATAAACGTTACATTGTCCTTAAATTTTTATTAATTGATGGCGTGTAACAAAATCAAATAATAAAATTTGTGCCCTTTTTTTTTTTTTTTTTTTTAATTTTGTAAATTTAAATTAATTATGTAAATTTGAATTAATTAATTATAAATATCTAATGAGTTACATTTATTGCTAGTGATGTAATCTCTTTAACTGGTTAGAGGACGTTCAACTTGGTTTGTTTACGTTCGAAACTGTCTACAGTGTACCTTTGTGTTTGAGTTAAGATTTATGACTTCGTCCCACTGTCACTCGACACTTTCACACCTTGTTACTTGGCAAAGGGTCCTACTAATGGTTTAAATTTTCTGTTTTCTATGCTAACCTATACAATTGTTTACAATCCTACGCACTATCATCCATTCAGACCACTTATCTTCCTAACGTATCATAATATAAACTTAACAACTATCTAATTCATTATGTACATCTGTTTCCATATATTTATTCACCTAGATACTATTACTGTTCTTTCTTACTTCCTATTAGTTAAATATCCACTTATATATTTTTTTCATTTGTCAATCATTTTCTACTTGCAAATGCATACAACAACAAGAAAATTCATAATATCATACTAATTATCACTTAGTTCTTATCATTACTTTCATTGTTAGTCATTGTTCAATGTCTTTGTTTTGTTTTTCTTAGATATACTTTTATTCTTATACATAATATACAAAAATAAATCTTTACTCTTGTTATACATCGTCAGTTGACAATCTTACTTCGATTATTACTTTAAAATTTTACAATTATTATACATAACTTTATTATATCATATTTATTATATGAGTGCTACAATTTGCTTACTCACGTAACCGATCGTTACTAACGCATTATTTCCTTTTACTGCTCTTCTTGTCCAGTAATATATTGCTTTAGCTGTCGGACATTGAAATTTCCTCTTGTTCCTTTCTTCTCGTCCAAATATTCTAACGTATAAGTAGCTTTACTTATTTGCTTCGCAACCCTATATGGTCCTTCGTACAGGTCGCAAAATTTCGCTATTATCTTATTCATTGCATCGGATATTGGACATGTTTTAACTAATACCAGGTCACCGATGGCGAATGTTGTTAGTTCTCTTTGGTTCATCTTATTTGCATGTCGCTCTCTCTTTTCTTTAATCCTTAAGTAAATGTCTTCCGGCTTATAAGTAGTTGGTTCGGAAATCACACTTCTGTCGATAAATTTGGTCCACTCTCTGGTTGGTTTCTTTCCACAGTGTGCCTCGATTGGACTCATCTCAATGGTACTATGATATGTCTCATTTAAACAAATTTCAATGGCTTGGATATACTTGGCCCAATTTGAGTGTTTCTCTATGACAAATACTAGAAATAAGTTACCTAGTTGTCTGTTAGTTCTCTCGGCTATATTTGTACACGGGTTCCGAATAGCGGTAAACTTCGGTTTAATTCCTAGTTCTCGTAAACTCCTTGTCCAAACATTAGTCGTGAATTGTGTTCAATTATCAGTGACAATTGATAACGGTTTTCCCCATGACGCTATATATTGTTTGAGTCTATTTATGGTAGCACGAGTTGTAGCTCTTTTCAACGCATAAAGTTTGACGTACTTTGTGAAATTATCGATGATAACAAGAATGTATTTAACACCTCCAGTCGATGTGATTAAGGGTCCATAGTAGTCCATACTGATTAACTCCCCTTTCTTCTTTGGCAGCATCGGGATGGTTTCTCCTACATTATTCTTATGATGATCCTTACATCGCTGATATGTATCGCACTTAGTAATGATTTGATGTATCGTTTTGTTTATTCTGTCTCCAGTAAAGTACTCTCGAAAAAGTCTTTCGGTTTTTTGTATACCGCAGTGTCCGTATACAACGTGTAATTCTTGAATTAAATTTTCTTTCATGTTACTCGGTACATATATTTTCCATGACTTCTTGTCTTGTCGGTATAGGATTTTTTTAACATATTGATATTGTAGCGTGACAGATGTTTGCATAATATTGAATGGCAATTGATCATTAGAATAATGAAGTTATAATATTTAAATTTGGAAGAAAGCATTAAGTCTAATATAAATAGATTAATTCATATCAACTGTGGAAAGAAATCATTATTATAAAGAAAATACAAGTTAAAATAAAAGGAGTTACTAGTGATGAGTCATCCAAAACCAGTCTCATAACCAAAGGTTTTCAAGGTATAACCCAGGAAGGTAAAATAGTAAATAACAAAGCAGTACACAATATGACCAAACCCACAACGAGGAAGAATAAATAGAAGAGAAACCCTAAAATAAGCCAAGATCAACCAATACAGGTTGTGTATTTCTGAAATAAAGAAGAAGATGGAGAAGATCCCAAGAAACCTGATGGCAACAACAAGAAGATGGAGAAGATACCAGTCCCAGAAGGCAGGAGAAAAGAAGACTGAAGAAAGAAGAAGAGGGCAGCATCCTGAAGAAGATGTCATGCTCTTATAAAAGACACCCAAATCCCTAGATCCCCAAAATAAATATCTAAAAATAAAAGTATAACGAAATAAAAACCACATGTATACAAATTTAAGAGAGAGGAGTGTAAAGTAAAAGTTTCCTGTGAACTAAGATGAAACAATAATATAGTACCCATGGAACAAATCTCCATTGAAAAAACGCTAACCAATTTATTATGTTAATAAGACTATACGACCATTTAGCATTAACATAATATATAAGTGCAAAGTGAACCAGTGATAGTTTTGGGTATTATAAAAAATGAACCTTGTGTTTCATTCTTGACAATCACAAACATTGGATGCAATGAAATATGCATTTTTCAATGACTTAAAATGTGTACGGTGACAATATGTTGTTCATAAGACATGAATCTGTTTAAAATAACATTTTTGTTTTACATGAAAAAAGAAAAACAGATTTCATAGTGCTTTTTGAACGGTTCATACTATTTATTTGTTAATGACAGGGTACAATTCCCCAAAGACAAGGTATAAAAGACTGTATAAAAACTGTAGAATCCTACTTATAATAATAGTTAGAAATAAGAATATAAATATAAGGTTTTAATGTATATAGTACAAGAATGTTTAAAAATGTTTTAGATATAAGGCCATTTGTTTGGGTCTGAAACAACTAACATCAGAACTATAAAAATAATTACCACTTGTAAATAGTAGAGAGTAATTAAGATGTTAGTTAGTACAAAACCTTTGTTGTAAACCATATTTACATGTTGGAAATGGGAATTTTGTTGCAAAATGTCTGATTTGAAGACAACCATTTATTTAAAAAAAAATGTTCTTTATTCTGTTTAACTATTATTTGTATTGTAACCAATACTAATTGTTTTTGTGTAATTTGAAAACATGTTTAATTTATAATACTATTTGTAAAAAGTCAGAGAGGGTATCACACATCATATATTGTTTGTAAATTATTTTGTAAGAAAAATTGTTAAAAAAAATCATAGGCCAAAAGAATGGAAACCAAACTTCATCAAAACAGAGAAATTACTCATTTAAAAGCAAATAAACAAAAGGGGTTTAGACAAAATAAACTTGAGATCATGCCATATAATTGCACATACCATTTAGAGAGATTTTAATAAATTATATTCAGAATTATAAATAAAAATGAGAATGATTAAACTCAGAAATTTGGACATGGGAGTCATATATTCCTGAATAATGTTTCAGGATACAACTAATTCAATTAACTACCAGAAAATAAGGGAATAGGAACCTTTTAATACAATATAGAATTATTAATATTAAATGTAACTGATAAAATGGCTGAATTTACATTATAACAGGAAGTAAATTTTGGAAATGTTTGACTTATCAGAGTATATCAAACTGAAAGTAAAATTACTATTTTTTGGACAGAAAACACTATAAAATGGCATTATTTAATCTGAAAATAACCAGAATGAACGGAAAGATTAATTTAAATCAAATCTAGTGAATAAAATTGACAAATAACCAAAGTTTAGGCATTCATATAGTGAAAATATAAAGTATTCACAGGATGTGAAAATATTTTTGAACAATGTCAAGGATAATATTATATAGGCTAAGAGTTTAATTGAAACTGAAGGAAACAGTTAGTTAATTATTGGTAGTTGAACGGTTAACATGACATTCGTTTAATAACGTGGATAACCTAACCTATAATCGTCATACAAGCGAGTGTATAGTGAGTTATTGTGAAATCGCGAGTGACTTGTAAAATACTTCTGAAACTATCATATTATAACAGAAACGATCAAGTAACACTCCATAACACAGAACAATATAAATCTACTCCGAAAAACACCATAAAACACTAGAAAACTGTATAATAAATTAAACCAAATTAGTGACGGAATCGGAGAAAGTGTTTGACTTATAATTACACAGACATACTAAATACAACCCAGAATCACTACACCAGTCACTACACAACATATAACAAGAGATTTGCAGACACAAGAACAGGAATATTGCGTCAAAAATACATTATTTGGAATGCAGCAGTAACGAGCAACATTTTCATCGACTTGACGGCAGCCATCTTTCTTTGACGATTTCAGTGCTTTCTTCTTGGTTCAGCACAGCTGTTTGGTGAAAACAATTATTATATTTACAATTTATTATTCAATGTCTGTGTTTATTAATAACTATTAATTTGATTGTAACGTTATACTTTTTAAATATTAGCCCGATTTCTCTGACTTTGGTAATAACTGGCTGTTTAAAGAACCCTATATAATTTTTATAACATATACTTGTAACTTTTTTCGATATCCTGAGAATCGATACTAATCGATAAGAGTCAATATTGCTGTTACTTAATAAAACATTAATACTTTTCAATACTTAATAGTTCTTTATTTCTTCAATAATACTAATTACCAATAATATAATTCTAATTGATAATCTACAAGGACTTTACCACCCGTAAGTGAAGATAACCTAAAAAATAGAAAGGTAAACAAATATCGATTGGTTTACAGACAGTCTTATGAGTGGTGATAGATTATTTAAATTATACTCAAACTTTAATAAAAATTTTCAAAAGAGCATTACACTGTTTAAAACTTCACAGCCCTATATTAATTAATTGATCCTAATTAATTAATTAATAAAATTAAAATTTTTTTTTATTATTTTGTTTTATAAACATAATTTTTTTTTTTTAATTTTCTTCAAAACAATAATTTTTGTTTTGAAACTTTCGGTGAAGCTGAGCATATATATTTCTTCATCAACTTTACGCTACTCGACCGGTCTTGCTACCATTGGGACTCGACCAGCTGGGAAACTTAAGGAAGTGTTTCAGGCCAGTAAGACGTCGAGAGCCACACTAATTAAACATATTACATTGGACTTGATTACATCGGAGTCACATACTCCATAATCTCTTATATCATCAACACACATCTATACCACATCAATCTTATTTATTTTATTACAAATTGGCGCACAACTTTAGGGGCTTTAATTAGCGATTGGAAGGCCAATACATTCTGCCCAATCACTAGTTGGAGCTAGGCAACAGCTACAAAGCCAGAGAATTTCAAGGGAAAATGCAACGACGTGCGACATCTAAGAAACGGGCGGCGGAGGCCGAGAAAGAAGTCGATATGGACAACAAAGAGGCAACGCCAGTAGAGTTGGAAGAGGTATTACAATCGGTGTTGTCCAAACAAACTGAACAACCGGAGGCACCCACACAGACAGGGGTAGTCAATGTTCCAGAAAAGGAGAGACCGTCGCAAACAGAGGACATGACAAACCAAGAAATGTTCAGGCGGATGATGCAGGCAATGAATGAAAATAATAAGAACCTAGAATCCAAAATGGAAGGAATGGACAAGGAAAGGAAAGAAGATAGCCAGTCTTTGAAAGAAGATATCAAATCCGGCAAGGAAGAAACAAATAAGAAATTTGAAGATTTGAAGGGAGATAACCAGTCCTTGAAAGAAGATTTAGGAAATAAGATCGAAACAACAAATAAGAAGCTGGAAGAGAGGATGGGAGAAAAGTTAGAAGAATTGAAGAAGGATAACCAATCCACAAAAGAAGAGTTGACTGGGATGAACAAGAACATGGAAGTATTGAAGGAAGACAACCAGTCCCTGGGTAAGAAGATTGATGAAACCAATAAGAAGATGGAAGAGAAGATGGAAGTAAACAGCAAGAAGATGGAAGAGAAGATGGAAGAAAACAGCAAGAAGATGGAAGAGAAGATGGAAGAAAACAACAGGAAGTTGGAAGAAGAGATGGGGAAGAAGTTAGAAGAATTGAAGGAAGACAACCAATTGTTCAAGGAAGAATTCAAGTCGACCAAAGAAGAATTGATTAATAAAATTGAAAATACTAATCAGAAAATCGATGAAACCAGGAAGAAGATAGAGAAGAACAACCGACAATTGAAGGAAGAGTTGAAAGAAGATAACAGGAAGTTGGAAGAGAAAATGGGGGAGAAGCTGGAAGAATTGAGAGAGGACAATCAAATTTTGAGAGAAGAATTAAGAGAGGTCAATCAAGAGAATTTGGACAAACTGGACGAAAGGATGGAATTGTTGCGAGAAGAACTGAACAAAGAAATCAATGTTAACAAAAAAGCGATGAATAAGAAGATGGAAGAAGAAAATATAATGGTCAATCAACAGATTCGGGAGATTGATGGAAAGTGCAACCAGACCGAAAAGGAGGTGAATGAGTTTAAAGAAGTGGTGAACATCAAGTTCACAAATATCGAAGAACATAGTCGTAGGAAGGTAGAAGAACAGAGGAAGGAGAATCAAGAAGAATTCGGAAAAGTACGCAACCAGGTCACAGAACGATGTAATGATATACAAGAGACCATGGCCAATATCACCGGTCAGGTGCGACAAAGCCGAGAGGAGATGGAAGCGATTAGAAACAGACCGACTCATTTCACCGGATTGCCCGTCAACGAAAGCCGAGAGTGGCTCAACTTCCGGCAGTACAAACGCAAGCCGATGGAGTTCCTGGCAAGGGTAGAAGAATATTTGACCAAGCATAAAATTACCCAATGGAGCCATAGCAGGGAGATATTCGACGAGTCCTTCCGAGACATTACAGATAATTGGTGGATGGCCAACCGGAGTGAAATTTCCGACTACCAACAGTTCCGGAAAATGTTTAAGACAAAATACTGGTCTGAGACCACCCAGAACTTGATACGTGACAATATTTGTAACGGAAGATACAGGTCACAATTAGGTAGCAGTATGACGGCATATTTCTTGGGGAAGGTGTGTATGGCAAAGCACCTTGAGCCAGCAATCCCAGAAGAATGTTTAGTGAATAAGATATCTTATCACTATGATGAGGACATTATCAGGGCCCGGAGAGGTAGTCAGATCAAGACGATCCAGGGAATGACTGAGTTATTGGAGGGATACGAGAATGAAGAGTATTATCGGCAGAGCAGGAAGAGAAATGAGAGACCAGAAGCAAGGCCGACTACTTACCCCAATAACGGCAATAACCATACAAATAACCGGAACCAGCCCAGTAATTACGACGGCCCTAACAACCAGCCACGTAATAACCAGTTTAACGGAAATTTTAACGGCGTGAGAAATAACAACCCCTACCCAAATAATCGAAACCACTTTTATCAACAAAATAATAATGTTCCATACAGTCAGAGAAATCCATATCCCAACAATAATGGTGACAGACCTTACCCACCTAACCGAAATTACTATAATAATAATATTAGTAATAATAATAATAGCAATAGTAATAACCGAGTGTCGCGCCCTAGGGTAAATTTTATAAGAGCAGAAGATCGCGGACCCAGGAGATACTATCAACCGAGGAGGAGCAGCTTCCACGGCGCCGACCGAAGATGGAGGAGTGCGGAACGAGACGGCCCAAGATACGAACAGGAAAGACGAAGTACCAGCCTGGAAGATCTTGGCAGACAACCGAACAGGGCGTTAAACATTAACCAGGGTACAGAACGTCAGGAGACAAACCAGAGTTTCCCGAACGATGCCTCGGTCAATAATAACTCAAACAATGAACAAAATACTTTAAACGAGAGGAGGCAGTAATCAACAACGATGACCCGTTACTGCTTATACTTCCTGGGTTAGAAAAGGATGATTTGCAACAAGCAAACAATGATAAAAACATCACTATTATCAGTAACCATTATTTGAAAAACATACGAACTGAACTTTTGGAAGAGAACGAGAAGAGTCTCAGCAACAGTAATAATGAGATAATTTATATAACAGCGGAGGTGGAAGGAGTTCCCGCTAAAATAATGATAGACACAGGAGCTAATATTTCAATAATAAACTCCAATGAGTTGGAGAGAATACAATGTACATGTGGAAAAACTTTGCCAATGTTACCAGTCAACAACATTGTGTTGGTAGGTGCAACTGGCCGCCAGAATAAAACCATTAGGAAGCAAGTTTCCTTAAGTGTCGTTAGCCGTGATATAGCTTTAGACATGGAATTTTTAATCGCCACCGGATTACCATTTGACATCTTAGTCGGTTGCGATATTCTTCGTAGATATTCGGCAGTAATCGATCTTAATTTAAATAAAGTATCACTTTTCCCAGACGGAGTAACATGGACCGCAGATCTGGTAGGAGGCACAACTATACTTCCCAGCCCTATACATCAACAACTTCGTAAAATAAATGTTATTAGAAACAGCCCTCTTTCTAAACCCATAATATACAATCATGGAGGAGAGGATTTATGGTCAGTTAAGATCCAAGAAATACGGAATTTCCAGTGCGGAAGCGATGACGAGAAAATACCAACACATCTGGCTGATCGTCTAATTGCAATATATGAGAAATACAAGGCGGTGTTTTCTGATGAACCAGGGAAGGTAAAAAACTACCAGTGCCAACTTCGTTTTAAAGAAAACGTAGAGTTTAACCGGAGGTCATATCCAATAGCGCAGTCGCTCAAAGAAGCCGTGAGAACAGAGATAAACAAGATGATTGAAAACGACATAATTGAGATTAGTCAATCACCTTACACTAGTCCAATTATTGCTGTTCCGAAGAAAGACGGACAAGTCCGGCTCTGTTTAGATGCGCGTGAGTTGAACAAGACAATCGTGAATGACAGAACATCTCCCGGTGAAATAGAAGAAATCTTAAAGCGTTTTCATGGTACTAACTTTATTAGCACCTGGGATACGGTCTGTGGTTATTGGCAGGTAGAGCTGCATCCACAAAGCCGCCAGTATGTAGCGTTCATTTTCGAAGGGCGCAATTACCAGTTCAAGAGACTGCCTTTCGGACTTGTCAATTCTGTCGCCATATTTGTGGCATGCATGGACCAGATTTTGGGACCAGAAGCGCTCCAATTTACCACCGTCTATGTTGACGATTTACTAATTACATCCGGAACCTGGGAAGAGCACTGTTACAGAGTGGAATTTGTACTAAACAAACTAGCGCAGAACAACATAACACTGAAGTTGGAGAAATCCAAGTTCATAGCGCGCGAGGTACAATTCTTAGGTTTCAACCTAGACGACAGAGGTATTACCCCATCAGCAGAAAAAGTGGAGGCAATTCAGAGGTTCCCGCAACCAAGAAACAGGAAACAATTGCAATCTTTCCTCGGACTCTGTAACTATTACAGGAAGTTTCAGAGCCGATATTCCGAGTTGACCGCCAAGTTTCAACCACTGTTATCTGCCAAAAACAAATGGACTTGGGGTGAAGATCAAGATATTACTTTCCGATTAATAAAAGAGAAGTTTCTGGAGAGTGTGATACTTCGTCACCCAGATTTTAAGAAACCGTTCTTTCTAAACTGTGACGCTAGCGATCTAAGCTTAGGAACGACATTATACCAGGAAGATGAGGAGGGACAACATCTGGTAATAAGCTTCGCTAGTCGCACATTGAACCAGTGCGAAAAGAACTACAGTGTGACAGAAAAGGAATTGTTGAGCGTGGTGTTCGCATGCAGCAAGTTCCGGACGTACATTCTCGGATATCAAGTCACGGTACGAACTGATCATAAATCCATCTCGTTCCTTCGTAGGTGCAAATTGAGTCACGGCCGATTGGCTAGGTGGGTACTCGCCCTACAAGAATATGACCTGAAATGGGAATACATTCCAGGAAAGAAGAACGTGGTAGCAGATGTATTGTCACGTATAAATCTGGAAGATCAGACTTTCGAGGGAGAGAAGGAGAGCTTAGTAAAAATTTATAACATATTCACGACCAGAGCCGATTTACAAGCTTTGTTAATAAATATCCGAATCCATCAGCAGTCTGATCCTAAGCTGAAAAACATTGTGAGTCGTTTGGAAGCCAATGATGAAACCATTTCTAAATACTACCACCTTAACAAGGGAATTTTATTCATAAAAACCGCATTGGACGATGAGACATGGAAGGTGATAATCCCACACCAAATCGAAAAGGAGGTCATCATCGATTACCATGTCAGGTATGGTCACATGGGAGCGTTAAAAGTGATACAAGCTCTAGAGGAAAATTGTAAGATCAAGAATATCAACCGCAAGGTGAGGACATACATCAAGTCCTGTAATATCTGCCAATGTGCAAAAGTAAACAATGAAAAGACAGAGGGTATCATGATACCGATAACTTCCAACGCAAAACTGGAAAAAGTGTTTTTGGATATATGCGGGCCATTTCCCCGTAGCGGTGGTCGGCACAGATATAAATACTTGGTAATTATAATGGATCACTACACCAAGTATATAAAGCTATATCCGGTTAATCGGGCAACGACAGCAAAGGTTTTGGCGGTGATTATTGATTTGTATATCCCAGAGATCGGTAGACCATTTTCTATTATTACCGACCATGGTACACAGTTTAAGGGGAGGAGATGGCGAGACACTTTATTAGCACTTGGGGTCAAAACGTATAAGACATCAGTCTACCACCCAAGTAGCAATCCGGCTGAGAGAGTATTAAGAGAAGTGGGTAGGATATTGCGCACGTACTGTCACAACCAACAGAAAAAGTGGCAAGAGTACCTAGCAGCGACAGAAACATTCCTAAATTACGCCCACCATCCAGCTTTAGGAATTCCACCGTACTCAGCCATGTATGAGAAGCCGACTCCCCGAGACATTGAACAAATCATTGAATTTCCAACGAACAACAATAGGAAATTCAACCAGTTGAAGTTTTACAATAAGGTAGCAGAAGATCAGGAAAAACGGCAAGCCAAATACCAGAAGGCAATAGGGCGAATTGTAACATATAAAGAGGGTGAAAAAGTCCTTCTAAAAAATAGAGAGCTGCCTAGCACCTTAGAAGGCATAACCAAAAAACTACTATTACTATACAATGGCCCATATGTTGTGGTAAATGATAAGCATAACAATACATATGAGTTGAGGGAAATCGTTTCAGGAAAAATCAAAGGAGTGTACAATCAAGCTTCTATGAAGAAATATTATGAAGAATGAGTTGTGAGTTTTAAAATTTTTTAATTTAATAATTTTAAAAAAAAAATTTAAAAATAATGTAAGTACATCTTACAACCTAATATTTTGAGAAGAACATTCTGGAGAATTAAAAGAAGAAGAATTTTTTAATTATTTAAAAAATTCGAAAATAATGTAAGTACATCTTACTACAACCTGATAATTTAGAACAAAACTTTATGGAAGAAAGAAAAAGAAAGACTTTTGAATTGAAATATAATTATAAAAATTTAAAATTGAGTAAGTACATCTTACTACAACCTGATAATTTAGAACAAAACTTTATGGAAGAAAGAGAAAGAGAGAGAATTTTGAACTTAATTATACAAAAAATTTAAAAATAAAGTAAGACCAACTTACTATAACTAAGTTTATGAGAAAAACTTTATGGTAAATAATTAAGAAGAATTTGAATTTGGAGAAATACCAAAACTTTCAGAAATAATAGTAAAATCACAATACTATAAACAATTCTGAATGAAACAATTCTGGGAATAAATGAATTAAACAGAATTTGAATGTTGATAGAACGTCAGTACTTTGAAACAAGATAAGATCAACATATTACAAGGATGTATGAGAAATATTTTTCAATTAAATAAAAAGAATAGTTTGAATTTTACATTAAAACTAACCAAGTTCCAAAAAATCATTATGTGTCAATTATGATTGAATTGAGAAGAAAATAAAGTGATTAATTCAGAAAAGAGAGTTAACGTTAATCCAGAATAAATGCTAGATATTCACAATAGCATTTGAAGGAGTAGAGAAGAATAACAAAAAAGAGTGTAATATGCCAGAGAAGGAAAAAAATTTGGAAGCAAAGAGACTAATTACCTATGAAACGATAATGAAAAGAGTTAATTAAGAGCGAAGAAGAACAACTCATACCAAACAGATGGAGAAGATGATTTTGAACAAATGATAATAATAAGACCTATATGAAATGCAAAGAGAAGAAATACCACATGAAATATAATATAAATGAATTAATGCTAATGAATGCGAAGGCGGATTAATAACTTTCTAAGAGAAAGGAAAGAACCAAAATGTTTAAATAAAATGATCAATATAACAACCAGTATATCTAATGTAAAGATACAATGTTAAAAAAATTAAATATAATATATTAAGACCATTCAAATAATGAATACGAAAGACTATTTATAAAGACCATGCTAATACTATGAGTAACCAGAAGAAAGTATAAAGAGAATTCAGATGGAGAAGAAAGAGAGTTACACTGTAAACAGTAACCAGAATTATTAAAAGAAAGGTTTTCAACCATAATTAAAATAAATATATCAGACAAGTTAAGAGTTTTGAAAAAATATATATATAATGAGTATAATAATGATTATGAAGATTTATTAAGATAGAAAATGTGAGATAATCTGAGAGACTACGAAGTGGAGAATCCAAAGATATTTTTATTAGTCGAAAATGAGACTACTTTTTATTTATTTATTCGATGACTGACTGAAGATAATTCCAGCAGCATTATGTTTTTTTGAGCAGGGATGGATATGCCCCTGTACTCAATTTATAGAAGTGGTGTATGGCCAGCAGAGAAGTAGCGTACAGTGCCCCTCTGATCTGCCCCAGCCCACGTGATAGGGAATGTTAGGGAATTAATATCCCAAGGATATAACACGAAGTTGATATAGAAAGAAAATGTATTACAATTATAATATATCTCAGAAGACACTAACTATCCGAAAAGGATCAGTAGTAAGACAAGTAACCATATATATAAAATCAATAAAACTCTAATATAAAAAAGTCGATATAAAAATGGAGAAGAAAATGAATTATAAGAAATGATGAAATTATCATAAGAAATTATTTCATCCATAAACATGTCTGAAATAATTACTTCTGGAGGAGAGCAATCTGTAGCGTGACAGATGTTTGCATAATATTGAATGGCAATTGATCATTAGAATAATGAAGTTATAATATTTAAATTTGGAAGAAAGCATTAAGTCTAATATAAATAGATTAATTCATATCAACTGTGGAAAGAAATCATTATTATAAAGAAAATACAAGTTAAAATAAAAGGAGTTACTAGTGATGAGTCATCCAAAACCAGTCTCATAACCAAAGGTTTTCAAGGTATAACCCAGGAAGGTAAAATAGTAAATAACAAAGCAGTACACAATATGACCAAACCCACAACGAGGAAGAATAAATAGAAGAGAAACCCTAAAATAAGCCAAGATCAACCAATACAGGTTGTGTATTTCTGAAATAAAGAAGAAGATGGAGAAGATCCCAAGAAACCTGATGGCAACAACAAGAAGATGGAGAAGATACCAGTCCCAGAAGGCAGGAGAAAAGAAGACTGAAGAAAGAAGAAGAGGGCAGCATCCTGAAGAAGATGTCATGCTCTTATAAAAGACACCCAAATCCCTAGATCCCCAAAATAAATATCTAAAAATAAAAGTATAACGAAATAAAAACCACATGTATACAAATTTAAGAGAGAGGAGTGTAAAGTAAAAGTTTCCTGTGAACTAAGATGAAACAATAATATAGTACCCATGGAACAAATCTCCATTGAAAAAACGCTAACCAATTTATTATGTTAATAAGACTATACGACCATTTAGCATTAACATAATATATAAGTGCAAAGTGAACCAGTGATAGTTTTGGGTATTATAAAAAATGAACCTTGTGTTTCATTCTTGACAATCACAAACATTGGATGCAATGAAATATGCATTTTTCAATGACTTAAAATGTGTACGGTGACAATATGTTGTTCATAAGACATGAATCTGTTTAAAATAACATTTTTGTTTTACATGAAAAAAGAAAAACAGATTTCATAGTGCTTTTTGAACGGTTCATACTATTTATTTGTTAATGACAGGGTACAATTCCCCAAAGACAAGGTATAAAAGACTGTATAAAAACTGTAGAATCCTACTTATAATAATAGTTAGAAATAAGAATATAAATATAAGGTTTTAATGTATATAGTACAAGAATGTTTAAAAATGTTTTAGATATAAGGCCATTTGTTTGGGTCTGAAACAACTAACATCAGAACTATAAAAATAATTACCACTTGTAAATAGTAGAGAGTAATTAAGATGTTAGTTAGTACAAAACCTTTGTTGTAAACCATATTTACATGTTGGAAATGGGAATTTTGTTGCAAAATGTCTGATTTGAAGACAACCATTTATTTAAAAAAAAATGTTCTTTATTCTGTTTAACTATTATTTGTATTGTAACCAATACTAATTGTTTTTGTGTAATTTGAAAACATGTTTAATTTATAATACTATTTGTAAAAAGTCAGAGAGGGTATCACACATCATATATTGTTTGTAAATTATTTTGTAAGAAAAATTGTTAAAAAAAATCATAGGCCAAAAGAATGGAAACCAAACTTCATCAAAACAGAGAAATTACTCATTTAAAAGCAAATAAACAAAAGGGGTTTAGACAAAATAAACTTGAGATCATGCCATATAATTGCACATACCATTTAGAGAGATTTTAATAAATTATATTCAGAATTATAAATAAAAATGAGAATGATTAAACTCAGAAATTAGGACATGGGAGTCATATATTCCTGAATAATGTTTCAGGATACAACTAATTCAATTAACTACCAGAAAATAAGGGAATAGGAACCTTTTAATACAATATAGAATTATTAATATTAAATATAACTGATAAAATGGCTGAATTTACATTATAACAGGAAGTAAATTTTGGAAATGTTTGACTTATCAGAGTATATCAAACTGAAAGTAAAATTACTATTTTTTGGACAGAAAACACTATAAAATGGCATTATTTAATCTGAAAATAACCAGAATGAACTGAAAGATTAATTTAAATCAAATCTAGTGAATAAAATTGACAAATAACCAAAGTTTAGGCATTCATATAGTGAAAATATAAAGTATTCACAGGATGTGAAAATATTTTTGAACAATGTCAAGGATAATATTATATGGGCTAAGAGTTTAATTGAAACTGAAGGAAACAGTTAGTTAATTATTGGTAGTTGAACGGTTAACATGACATTCGTTTAATAACGTGGATAACCTAACCTATAATCGTCATACAAGCGAGTGTATAGTGAGTTATTGTGAAATCGCGAGTGACTTGTAAAATACTTCTGAAACTATCATATTATAACAGAAACGATCAAGTAACACTCCATAACACAGAACAATATAAATCTACTCCGAAAAACACCATAAAACACTAGAAAACTGTATAATAAATTAAACCAAATTAGTGACGGAATCGGAGAAAGTGTTTGACTTATAATTACACAGACATACTAAATACAACCCAGAATCACTACACCAGTCACTACACAACATATAACAAGAGATTTGCAGACACAAGAACAGGAATATTGCGTCAAAAATACATTATTTGGAATGCAGCAGTAACGAGCAACATTTTCATCGACTTGACGGCAGCCATCTTTCTTTGACGATTTCAGTGCTTTCTTCTTGGTTCAGCACAGCTGTTTGGTGAAAACAATTATTATATTTACAATTTATTATTCAATGTCTGTGTTTATTAATAACTATTAATTTGATTGTAACGTTATACTTTTTAAATATTAGCCCGATTTCTCTGACTTTGGTAATAACTGGCTGTTTAAAGAACCCTATATAATTTTTATAACATATACTTGTAACTTTTTTCGATATCCTGAGAATCGATACTAATCGATAAGAGTCAATATTGCTGTTACTTAATAAAACATTAATACTTTTCAATACTTAATAGTTCTTTATTTCTTCAATAATACTAATTACCAATAATATAATTCTAATTGATAATCTACAAGGACTTTACCACCCGTAAGTGAAGATAACCTAAAAAATAGAAAGGTAAACAAATATCGATTGGTTTACAGACAGTCTTATGAGTGGTGATAGATTATTTAAATTATACTCAAACTTTAATAAAAATTTTCAGAAGAGCATTACACTGTTTAAAACTTCACAGCCCTATATTAATTAATTGATCCTAATTAATTAGTTAATAAAATTAAAATTTTTTTTTTATTATTTTGTTTTATAAACATAATTTTTTTTTTTAATTTTTCTTCAAAACAATAATTTTTGTTTTGAAACTGTCGGTGAAGCTGAGCATATATATTTCTTCATCAACTTTACGCTACTCGACCGGTCTTGTTACCATTGGGACTCGACCAGCTGGGAAACTTAAGGAAGTGTTTCAGGCCAGTAAGACGTCGAGAGCCACACTAATTAAACATATTACATTGGACTTGATTACATCGGAGTCACATACTCCATAATCTCTTATATCATCAACACACATCTATACCACATCAATCTTATTTATTTTATTACAATATTTATTACTTAATTTAGAGTCTTCCTTACTTTCTAATTCACAAATAATTTTGTTCAATTTAGGATCTTGGCGTTGTAAATTCTCAATATTTTTTATATCCTTCATTATTTTCTTATCCAATTTCAAGGTAATACGATTAATTTCCATCTCTTCACTAAAATTGACATCACTACTGTCCATAGAGTCCTCTGGGTTTCGGCTTAGTATGTCGGCTACAATATTTTCTTTGCCTTTACAATGTACAATGTCGAAATCGTATTCTTGGATGCACAGTATCCAGCGGGTAATTCTAGCATTTGATAGGTGGCATTTGTGTAGGAATGTGAGAGCTTTATTATCTGTTATGATTGTGAATTTATGTCCTAATAAGTATATCCGAAATTTCTTCAAACAATGTATGATACTCAGCAGTTCCTTCTCGGTTGTGTGATAGTTTAATTCAGCACCTTTGAAAGTTCTGCTAGTAAAAGCTACGACGGCGATGTGTCCTTCGTCATCATATTGGAACAATTGCCCTCCTAGTGCGTAGTTGCTGGCATCTGTTTGTAAATAATATTGCTTCTTGAGATCTGGGTGTTTTAAAATTACAGTATCTATAAATAATTCTTTGACTAATTTAAATTGTCGGTCGTGCTGCTCCGTCCACTTGAAGTAGCGCTCCTTCTTTAACAATTGTATTAATAAAGATGTTGTTTCAGCATATCGACTGGTAAATCTGTTATAAAAATTTGTAAGCCCTAAAAAACCTTTTAGTTGCTTTTGATTTCTTGGACGTGGAAAATTTTGGATTGCCTTTACCTTGTCTGGCATAGGACTAAGGCCTTCTACTGATAAACAGTAACCAAGATAATTAATTTCTCTACGAAAAAACTGTGATTTTTTGAAGTTCACTGTGATGTTTGCTTCGTATAAATTGGTCAATAATAGATCTAAATGTGTGAGGTGTTCCTCCAGACTGTTAGATAGACATAGGCAGTCGTCTACATATATTATCGTAAATTTCTTGACTGCATCTGACAACACAGTATCCAATCCTCTCGTCAGGCTGGCCAGACTTGTCTTTAATCCAAACGGTGTGACTGTGAAGCGGTAGGTCTTTCCTTTATATAGAAACCCGGTGAAGTCCCTGCATTCTCGCTTAAGTGGTACCTGCCAGAAGCTGGAGCGTAGGTCGATCGATGACATATATTTTACTCCTCCGCAATTAGCAATGAGCTCGTTGATTGGTTGTGCCCCTTCGAAGTCAGGTATCATCACCTTGTTTAACTTCCTGGCGTCCAAACACAATCTTACGCTCTGGTCCTTTTTTATAACTGTCACCATGGGATTGATATATTGGCTGCTCGCTCGCTCGATCACTCCGTATCTTAACATTTTCTGGATCTCCTCTTCAACTTTGTCTTGATAGGCAATTGGTATAGGCCATCCCTTTTGGAAGAAGGGGGTGTTGTCCGTGATACGTAGTTCATGTTCATATCCATGAATTCGGCCTGGTTCTTCTCGAAATAGCTTTCTATTTTTCATCAATATTTTAGTTAATTTTTTCTTCGTTTCTGTATT
The DNA here is from genome assembly GCA_034769895.1 of Magicicada septendecula. Classification (NCBI taxonomy): domain Eukaryota; kingdom Metazoa; phylum Arthropoda; class Insecta; order Hemiptera; family Cicadidae; genus Magicicada; species Magicicada septendecula. The sequence goes on along the minus strand of CM068375.1, from coordinate 331,548,482 downwards.
TATATTAGCTAACTCTTCGACAGCTTCTTGAAAGTTAATAGATTTCTCATCAGCCGTTTCTTTATCCACAGCGATCTGATGTATATGTAAAATTTCATTAGGATCCTCTACATTTTTCTTATAATTTCTATTTTTAATATGCATTACATTTTGCTGGAAATCTATAGTACACTCACCTTCTTTCAACATATTTATTCCTAGTATACAGTCTTTATTCAGTCCAGGGATGATAAAAAATACTAAGTCAAATTTATAATTATCAACCTCAGCTTCTAAAAGTACTTGTTTTCGTATTAATTTTGATTTATGTCCGAATGCACCTTTTATATTGGTATTCGATAAGTTTAATAACTCGATTCTACCTAATTTATCTTTATTATGGTTGAACCACGTTTCGGCAATTCCGTTTAATTGACTGCCCGAATCAATAAGTTCAATTAATTCTACATTATTTAATTTTATTTTTATTTCCGGACATTTATTGTACGGGAAATTAGTGGTTTCTTCTTCTTCATCCATTTTATCCAATTCTTCACGAATATCAATATAATCTAATGCTACGTCTAACTGGTTATTTATTTTTCGACTAGCTAAGAATTGTTGCCGCGATAATGGGTTGGCTGGTCGTTTTTTGTACGTGATTCTTGTGAAGGGCCAGGTTGTTGTCGTTCACTTGTCACTGTGTTGACAATGGGCTGTTTTGTTCCCCTATCCTCTGTGCCAAACGTTTGTTTATTGCGCCACCCAGGTCTGTGAACCTCGTGTTCAGTCACCACTTTCATACCCTTTCGTTTTATGATAGCTATTGTTAATATGTCTTCCACCGTTGTCAGCCGTTGTTTGTTGTGGCGACCGATACGATCCTCTCATTTCTCGTTGTTGAATGGTAGCAAACTCATTTAATAAGCTTTCAAATTGATCTACTTGTTGGACGCCTCTAGTTATGATGGCAACTTCTATTTCCTTACTATAGTGTCGTGCAAGTTTGCGAATTAAATGCTGATCCGAGATTGGTGGGATCAGTTGTCTGCACTGTAGAATTTTATTCTCGAGGTATTGCACCATAGTGAGTTTACCATTCGGATAATAACATCCGTACTCCAAGCTGTCCCGTATGTTTTCTTGAATTTGTTGACTCCATAATTTCTTAGTAAACGCCTCCTCGAATTGTTCAAACGTATGTATTTGGGATTGTACGATTCTCCACCATACTGTTGCTTCACCCTCTAGATGCCTGCTAATCCACTTAATACCTCCGCTGGGGTAATATATTTCTTTAACCTCTTTTAATTCTTTTAGAAATTCCATGGGGTATGCGTCTCGTCCGTTGTACCGTACCTCCTTTAACTGTTCTTGGTTAGCCACAATAGTATTTTGGTTGTTTACCATTGGTCTTGACTCCAACTCTGTTAATTTTCGTTTTAATTGCTCTTGATCTTCTTTCATCTCGTCGATGCGTCGACCCTTTTCTTCAGCTAATTTTCTTAATTGTTCTTCCATTTCTTCTTTGTTTACGGTAGAAATATTTCTGACTTCTTCTCGGACGACCTCTTTCGTTGTTTTTATTTCTCTTCTCACTTCCTGATTGATTCGATTTCAATTTTCACTTAAGTTTTGAGTAGTTTTTTGTATTTCACACTTAAATTTTTCACTTTGTTGCTGTACCACTTCGCCAAAATTATGCTCCGTCTTATTCAATTCTTCACGCTATGTTTTATTCACTATTTGAATATCACCAACTAATTTGTCATGCAACGTGTTCATATCGTTTTTTATCTCCTCTCTTAACTTAGTGTGCTTTCCTGTAATATCCTTAATAGCTACTTCTAATTTATTCTGATTTGCTTCAACTTTTTCTTCTAATTTCTTCTGATTTACTTTAATATCTTGAATGTCTTCATGTAATTTCTTATTGTCTTCATGTAATTTACTCAGACTTATTTCTAATTTATTCTGTAATTTCTTGTTATCTACTTTCATCAATTCGTATAGCATTTGCAGCTCACTTTTTGGCTGTGGTCCTTCTGCCCTTATTTGTTCCTTCTCCGTCTGTGGTACTGTCGCACTTACTTGTTCAACTTCTGCGTGTGGTCCTTCTGCCCTTATATTTTCAATATCCGTTCTGATTTCTTCCTCCATCATTGCTATGGCTTGAGTATCTCCCATTTGGTTATATATCTCCATCTCTTCGCTCTCTTCAGCTCTCCTTGGTACTTGTGTTTCTTCTTCATTGACCGTTGTCGTATAAGGTGTTTCTTTTTCCATTTTTCGTGCCTTACTTCGCGTCAACATATACCGTATATTCGAACCGTGACTAAGCAACTGTAGTTACAATTACTAGCCCTATGTTCTTAATGTCTACTCTATTTATTAATACTTCTATTTTATTTCTAATTCTCAGTTTAGTTAACTTATTTAACTCAATTCATTCATCTGCCTTTTTGACAAATCTAAATTTAGATTTTGCCACGCGAGTTGGGCGACAAATATAAGAATTGACAAATCTAAATTTAGAGTTTGCCACGCGAGTTGGGCGACAAATATAAGAATTTTAATGTCCAATGTTCTTTGGGCGGCAAATATAAGAATTTTTTATTTGCAATTGACAATTGTAATGCCACGTGTTGTACAGTCAAATATAAGAATTTATTTATATTTTATGCAAATTTACTTGCATACATTAATAATTTATCTTTTATATGGAAATCTTTACTCTATAAATTACTTACTGCCAAAATGTTTTAAATTCCCGGGCGCCACCTCATATCTACAAGGATGTGGATATAAAGGATTCATTTGCCAAACACACAACAACAATATTATGTCTAATGCTTATTTTAATTAATCAAGTTGTAGTAAATTACAAATATAATCTTCTGTATGGATATTTCCTTACGTATAATCATTTCTCTGATCTTAACAATAATTATCTCTGAAATCGCGATTAATGAACATTTATTAAATTTATAACACTTATAATTGTAACTTATGATCTACAATTGTATTTAGCAAATTTATATTACTGTTTAGATATGGTTTTTTAAGAATTTACTAGTAGACGTTTTATTTCGCTTCAGTCGAATGCAGAGCACTGAGAGGCAGTTCTCAAGGTTAATTACTTATTAGTGTGAGTTCTTTGATTTGAATGAATTGAGTTTGTTGACTTAACTCTAAAAAATACCATTAGTTTGAGAACGTTGATTAATAGTAGTTCATATTCTCGGTGATATCATGTGGTCCTCTGTGTTGTAGTTGCTGATCTCCGTAGTCGTTGTAGCTTACGTATCCTTTCGCGATCACTGCACCTCACAATCACTGTTTAATTATTGACGCATTCTCGACCTGTTCACTTTTCACGGCACACCTATTGTGTTGAATATGAGTGTCTTTAGTTGATGTAGAAAAAGTTCATGTGTACTGTGTTTTAAATAGTTCTTTAGATTGCTGAATTTTATGTCTAATGTCTCTGTTGTAGAATATGCACTGAGTCTCTATGTTAATGTGTTCTGTATTAATCAAAGCTGCTGTGATGTTTATAGTTTCTTGTGAATGATTGTAATTGTAGAATGTCTGTTAGCGTATTCTCCGACACTTTGTTTAAATTACGGTGAAGATCAACACTCTTGCGAATTAAAATGTTTTGTGGTGATCACTTTGTAAATGATGAGTATTAGACTGATGATGAATACTAGACTGCTAAACTAACTAGACTAGACTGCTGATGAGTACACTGACTATAGTAGACTGACTAGACTGCTTAAACTCGACTTCCTATAGTAGACTGACGTTTTTCTGTACTGAGATCTACCAAGTAAACTCTCATCCCGCCTACCGCTGTTGAATCTTCCCTCTGCTTGGATACTCTTATTGGTTCCTTAACCAGTGTAACAAATTGTATATTTGTAATTGGTTTTCGAGTATATCTGTTTTATACGTGACTCTCTTGTCGAACTCCCATTGGTCCTGATTGTTCCTACAGCCGTTTTCTCTATTTACTAGGAACCTCATTCACGCACTCCAGAATTCGTGAGTTTCGCTTTCCCCTTGTAAATCAGGCGACATTTCTTTGTCTCTCGTGGCCTTCTCCTAGTGTCCACTTTCTGTTACACTTTAACGTAGATACAATACTGGTATTGTTCGATCTGCTGTACCATTGTTATATTTCAAGTTGCACTCTAGCATTGTTTTGAGTCTGGAACGAATCTTCCTTTGTAAGCACGACTTTCGTCAAATTTCTATGTTGCAATTGTTCTGGCCTCTAATGTTGTACCGTATCGAATTGACAAACTCTTTGCTTTCAATCTGTGTCAAAGTTTTAAAAAGAGTAAATTGGTTTATTGGGGTTTATGCCTTTCTTACTCAGCCCAGCTGCCTGATGCGAAATACAACGTCTCACATACATTTAGTAAGTGTCACTCTTTTTGTCAGACAATTAACTTTACAGCCGTAACACATCAAGCTGTCTGTAGGTTACAATGCCAAGAGGACAGTCTTACAGACTTTCCCTTCACACCCTCTCATACTTCTTTGTCAAATAGAACTGTTAGTACACATTATTTTTAGCTATTCTGTACTACTTTTACAATTTTATAAATATTTTTCAAAAATAAACGTTACACTCCCCTTTTTCCACTGCGCAAACTGCTTTCTGTGCACATCAGTACACCCGTGTTTGGCGTCTTAAGAACTCACAAAAATTGTTCTGATGACGACAATAATCATTGTCGAAACGGCGACAATAATAATGTAAAAATTGTGTCTACTCATTCAACGATCCTCGATAAATTTGCGTCGCTAAATCTGTATTTACTTAACCTTTTCAGAGAATTTTAAGGCATTTACAATAATATTGGTTTTCGATACACCAGAATGTTTATGATACTTTGTTTTCTTGTGCCGTGTTGTTGTTTCTTGATTTATTTGTTTGCCAACTACTACATAGATGTAAATATACTTTGTCTCTAAAAACATAAATAAATTACCCATTTAAGACAGTACTACTTTTAATGTAATTTATATAATAATAATTTATATACCGAGGTTGTTTAGTATTTGGGAAATGTGCGTTGATTTACGTTAGATATCCGGTAAACTAGAAAAGTAGTGTGCCAGAATTTCTCTTGAGACACATATTATTACAACATGATTTTATACCATGTAGTTATTTCTACAAATTGAGTCACCCTTAAGGACGGAAATCGATTTACCTTGAACACGGAACAAGACGACATTTTATTAGCGGCTAGTCTGCATCACTGGCGTAATGATGTTCTAAGTGAATGAGTTAAATTTAGATTTAACTTTGACTATAATATGAACGTTATTATCATCATTTTTAACAACGATTAAACCAAAAATGGTTTGTTCTAGTCTCAAGGAAATAAAATAGAGCTAGTTACGACAACAATTCTTTGAACGTTTCACACCTCTCTAGCCTTTTGGCTTGTAATGCCAAGGTCGGCAACGTTGTTGTCCGTCCGGCTACATCTTTTTTGTGACAGTATAGTAGGTGCAGTATACTATGCAACGTAAATATGCTACTAGCATATTACAGGGTAAGACGATTGTCGGCCTGCTACCTTCCTCATTCACCTTTGACGTCCAGCATGATTTTTTTTTGTCTGGGTTGTCTCTCATAAAATGGCTGTATTATCGGAATAAACGGGTCCGTTTTCCCTAGACGCAGTATTACACCAAACTAAATCCAACTGGATTCTTGCTTGTATATACAATACGAACGTATTGAAACAAATTGTCATAACGTTTTCGTTCAACGTGTTGTATACTGAAGTAGACTGCAAACAGAAAGAGATAAATTTTCTCCAAACAATGAACGTAAAACACCAGAGAACGAAGATGAAGTAACAAAAAAAATAAATGGCATCGGTCAGAGGACACGCTATAATAAACTCAATGTAGTGTGCAATCACTCTGAAAGCTATGTAGAAAAACATAACACAACTAAAATTTGATAACCTTAGACGTATGTCAAAATCCTTTATTATATACTTGAAACATTGAGACGGCTCCACAGGTTTGTCCGAAATGTAATGAGGCTGAGTCTAATAAAATGAAATATTATCAACTTAATTTAAAGCAATATTAGCAATTTGGAAATTTCACAATTGGAGACCGTGTACGCTGGATTGAGTGAAACACTGCTAGAAGTGTTTAAGTATTAATTAAGTCCATTAACTAGTCTGTTATAAGTTTTGGGGCATGTACCACACTATAGAAAAAGCTGCATGGGGAAAGCTTTTGATTTTTAAAAACATAAATGATACATAGTAAATGTAAATATTATACTGTTTATTTGTAGGAATGATGTTTTGGCCAACCCTCACTGAAATGTGTAATGTGACATTGTAAGTTATGATTAACCATTCAACACATAATAGTTTTTTTTTGTCTCAAATTGTGCATTATAATTCTATGTAAAGTTACTGAAATTAAGCTCAAAACTAAACAATGTTGCCATCAAATAACTATCAGACTTGATGTAACATATCACGGTCAAAGAACGTTTATTAGTCCATGGTTGAATAAAACCGGGTTAATCCTGTATAGTTTCACTGCCATATAAATATGCTTTGTGCTACATACACACCTATAACTGTGCCGTACTGGGTTCGGCATGTAGGCGATGTGTTTTTAAAACGAGCGGCTTTGACGTCACGCGCGGCCACGGCATCTCGTCGCCGTTGTGCTATGCTCACTGTTGTTGTGTAACTATGAAATTCAGTTGGCGCTTCCAGCTGTTTTTGTACATTCCTGCATCAGAGAGGTTTCTTGGTTAGACAGGCACATTGAATCTGTCTCATTTTTATTTGAACCCTCAACGAGATCATCTGCTCTCGGCTGACGGCACTCATCAGTTCAGGACTTCGTCGCCTTTTCTATGAGTGGCTGAATAAAGTTCTGCTCCAGGTGCTCGAACAAGGGCGAGATGGGTGTCGGGTGTGACGACCAACTGCCCACCCTCCTGGGAGAGACGATCCTTTAGCCATGATTTGCCGTCAGTCGAGATCTACCGTTCAGACACACTTATGACGCTACGCTGCCCCAGGACTTCTTAGTACAACCGAGACACTACTGATCAGCCACAGTATTGCTTAAGTGCACCGGAAGATCCAGGTGGGACCATTCTAATTATTTAATTGTATCTCAACGACATTGTGAATGCACGGAAGCTCCCAGAAGCTCACTCATGAAGTTTTAACCGTTAAACTTTTGCACAGACTCTCATGTTCAGTTCTGTGACTGCATGTGTCATTAAACCTAATGAAATCTATTATATCTGCTTATAATGTGTAAGAAAATTACACACACACGCATATCCGCAGTCGGCTCTAAGTTCTACTTTTTTTAATCCAATTAAAGCTAATAGAGAGTTAGTTATTTTGTGCTTTCATGTCATGCGGTAATGGCAGAATTCTAGTCACGTAATGGGGGCTGTCTGATGTTTTCTAGTGGTGAAACTATTTTCATGGTCACTTATTCTTATTGCTTATTATGATTAAAGTGAGGGTTGATTAGTATTTCGAGTCTCTGGTTTGGTTAGGGGGCACTTACATTTTCTGGTGCTAATTACCATGGCATATTAATGCTTCGTAACTGTGATTTATCTGATTACCTTGTTTTATATATATATATATATATATATATATATATATATATATATATATATATATGGTTGTGCATTCATTTATTCTAGTTGAAAAGGGTTTCATGAGGGGTTTTGTACAGAAATGAGGGATGTTGTGTCATTTAGGTTGTGTATGTGCTTGTGTGTAATCTTTATATATTTTGTTGGGGGAATATGTTATAAATTAAAAGATCATAAATGTGCTTACTAAGTTACTAAAAGGCTAGCCTATTTTAAGTCCTTTCTATACAACACTTATGGATTAGTGATTTTCTATTTTGTGAATAATATTATTGCAACCATTAACTTGAACATAATGTGGCAGGATTTATGCAATTTATGTTAATATTCAATTCACTCACATTTTATGCCATTAAGAATATTAATTGATATATATATTCCTGCAGTTAATTTTCCTCTGGTTCAATCTATAACTTGTCATCTCATGTAAGATTTGCCGGCTTAATAAAGTATACGCTTGTTGGTTAATAGACTTTTTCATTTGCAAGTCGTGTCATTCACCTGGGGGGACATGTCTGTAATTGTAATTAGGCCTTGCACACTTTTGCTTCCTCTAGGTTCACCACCTAGTTCCAAATATTATGTCTCTCCCCTCTTTACAAAAAAAAAACTTAAAAATAAAATAAAATAAAAATTCAAAAAAATTTACAAAAAAAACTTATAAAACAAAACAAAATAAAATAAAGGGGGGGTTTCAAATGGTAGATCAGAGCGTGGTTATGATTCTATGGATGGAGTAGATATTATTTCTGCCTTATTTTTTTTGAAATTTGGAAAAGTTTTAGAATCTGGGGACTTGCATTTATTTTCTTAAATGAAACTTGGTGTGGCTACAGGCGTGTCAGCTGGTGTTTGGACTTGCAAATTATTTCAAATTATTTTTTTTAATTGGAATGCAAGTGTTGCAAGAAAAGTTAATGGTAATGTAACGATTTAATAAAATGAATAATCAGAATAATAACATATTTTATAAAATGAATAAGGGGTTGATGAAGTTTAAAATGATTTAATATGTGTTAGTGTTTAAGTAATTATTTTGTGATGTCGAGTGTAAGGTAGGTTTTGGAAAGGGGTTATAAGCACGTGATTGATGGTTTTTAAAATGAATGTGAGCTGATGGATTCACTTGGGCATACCCTGGAGCTCAGACAGATTTTGGACGTGATGAGGGAAGTCAGTACTTGTTGATTTTGATTGCGATTTGTTTCATGGAATAGACAACGTGTTTTATAGCACCCGTTATATAGTATTTGTTTATTGAGGGCGTTGCGTTGCGGTATCGTGTATTCTGAATGCGGTCATGGTCCGACCAGATGTCATCAACTTGATAGTTATATATTTTCGATTATGTTGAATTTTATGTGTACTTTGTGGATTGTATATAGTGAGTCAGTTTCGTTGTTTTGTGTCGTGTTCTCTTCTGGGCATTTTGCATGGCTGTTTCTCTGCCTTTATGACACCCATCTCGTCGCATCGCTAGAGCACTCTGGGGCGGCTCAAAGGAAGAAGAGTACTTGAGTTTTTTCCGGATTCTTTGTCATTATGTTTTGTAGGTTAAGTTTGTGTTAGGTGTTTCATTGGGATTTACGTTTTATTGTTGTGTTTGAGTGTTGTGCAACTCTGGCGACGGTATGTTACCAGGAATTGCCCCACCCCATTTCAGGGATTCTCCAGAAACTTTCGGTGTTGGATGGAGTAGATGAGGACAGGTTTTGGTCTTCTTGGACATGGTCCTGCAGTTGGCAGATTTCCCGGGTGTGTCCGATGAGGAGGTCTTGTCCCTTATATACCCGTATTGGCGGGGTTCATTGGCTGGTCTGGTCACCAGCACTCTGCGTCGGGCTGCAGTGTTGACACTTTCCATGGGGAAGTGTTGGATTTCTTCATACCCCATCGACGACGTTTCCAGCTTAAGTTAAATTTATTATATTGCCTACAGGCCAACGGAGAGGCATTGGGGAACTTCGTGCATGATGTAAGGAAAGCTGCCCGTATATTAAGTTTGGGGTTGCCCGAGACGGAAGTAATACAAGTAATACGAGAAGGTCTGAATCCCCAAGAGAGATCTCGGCTAGTTTTCGCAGATCCTCCACGTTGTTTTGCGGACCTGGACCGATGGTCTGCGCATGCTAGGAGAGTCCAGGAGAATGATGAGTCCAGGGAAAGAGCTGCTAAAGATGTCCAGTACTCCAGTGGTTCATTAGGAAGAGCTAAAAAGGACAAACATGGCAGTTGGAGGAGAACACAAGAGACTATAGAAAAACTGAATATTCCGGAAGTAATGGAGGCTACAGAGGGGTGGCAAATGAGAAGAGAGTAACAACAGTTACAGTAGAGAAAACCAATACGTATGAATTTAACAGGGGAAGAAGAAATTATGTTAGGGAACAAACATCGGAAAGTAGGGAGCCTGTAGTTAGGCGTTATTCTTATTTGGGGAAAAGTGAGAGTTTAAAAGTTCCAGAGGAATTACCAGTGTGTAATAGAGTAGTGGATGAAGAAGGTGAAGCAGAAGAAGAAAATCGGAATAACTTCTGTGGATCAATACAAGAGCCTAAGAACGCATCAGTTAATACGGAATTACAGGACTCAGAGAGGACGTCATGGTTGAATCCAGATGCCGCAGAATTTGTTCCGGTATTGTTCGTGAGAGATCCAGATCCTGTAATATCATCATCGTCTACGCAGGGATATGAGAAGTCACTTGATGGTGTAGCTTTACCATCGCCAGTAGAAATTAATTTAGTCATTGCACATGAACCTGGACAGTTGGATTCCAGGGTTGAAAATGTTGAGGATGTTGTAGTTGCTGAGAGTGGTGAAGGAGAGGAATCGAAGGAAGAGTCAGAAGAGCGGTCTGCGGATGCTGCACAGGGAAGTATAGTTATAGGTGTTAGTGAGATTCAAGAGTCTGAGTTTGCAGATGGACAAGGGGATGTCCAGGTTGCAAGTTTTTCTGAGGTTGCGGATGGACAAGGGGATGTTCATGCCGCAAGTGTGGTAGAAGTAGACGAGGTAGAAGTTGAGGAGAAATTTGGTGACAGCGTTGTGGAGTGTGTGAGTGAGAATGATGTAGTGTATGAAGATGTGCAGACGCCTTCTGTAAGTAGTGTTGAAGATTCCGAAGAGCGGAAAGAAGTTTCAGGTGGACCAGGTGAGCAACTAGAGGAGGACGAGTATGTGCAGTGTTCGGATGGTAGTAGTGGACGTGATGGCGATGATGTTGATGATGAATGTGTTGATGAAAATGAGATCGGAGAAGAGGTTAGTGAAAAAGTTTGTGAAGGAGCTGGAGAAGATGCGGTTGAAGATGGATCAGAGGAGCAACTGGAAGATGGTGAGGAGGTGCAGTGTCATGATATTGATTTGTATTATGGGGACGAAGAAAGGGAAATTGTAGAAGAAAAGGAAGAAATTGTAGCAGAGGAGTTAGACGACAAGGATAATCCAAGGCGGAGTGAAAGTAGCGAGGTAAGTTGCCTTGATTCTGATTCAGAGGAAACCAATCAGTACAGCTCAACAAGAGATAATCTCTCAGAGAGTTGTGTCCGAAAGGAACGAGTACCGAAAGTCCGTCACAGAAAGATGAGAAGAAGCGGTTAACGGGTAGCGGGTAGATGTTCCCCACAGTCCCAGTGGTGTTCATCTATTTCAGGGTTGCGTCCCTGCCCACGCGAGCCTTGGTTTCCTCCATTCATCCTTATGTCCGGAGGGAGCCATGCCCTTACCCTTACTCCTAGCTATTGAGCCTTTAATGATCCTTACCCCGTTTCATCTTCCTGATTTTCCTACCCCTCCCCTTAATAAAAAAAAAAAAATCTATCAATAAGGAGTTAGAGAACCTTCCCGAGAGCGCACCTTACATTGTGGTCCTGGAGATTATCAGTTTCCCCTGTTTTGAAAGTTCAGATGGAGAAGTTATGTGCTGTTGTTTCATTGTTAATAGTGGTTGATTTCGATTGTTGAGTATTGTAGAGTCGGTCCATGCCGCATTCCTCGTTTGATTTCTCTGGTGTGTCAGTTTTGGATTAAGTGTGGTTTGTTTAGACGGTGGAAAAGTAAACCCCCGCTGCTAGTTAAGCTGCTTTTGAAAAAGTAAGAGATAGGATTTATGTTCGCGTGCCCTCTGCGCGGTCTTCTCTGCCTTGTGAATCGGATCCGCCCACCCTAGTGTGGGGAGGTGGGCCAGTCATGTGGCAAGGATTGATGATGCCTTGTTTGCTGAACATGGCTGGTCGGTCTACGAGGTGGACGGTTCTCGAAGGGTACTCGCATATCAAGGTTTGTAGCACCTTGTTAGCCTTCGGGCGTGAATATGTGAGTACCAGGGAGAGTTAGGTGGTGGTCACTGGAGAGGGTGACGTGTTGGGGCGGTCCCGAGAGTTTGGCATGGAGGAGGGGACTCGCGTGGGGGATGGTCGCAGTGTGGTAGAGATTTTCAGTCCTGGGAAAGGGGGGAATAAGGTCAATGGTCCTGGATGGAAAAGTTTTGTTTCGTGATAGAAGTCTGTGGTCCTGGGTCTCTGTTGTTGGGTTTAGGAGGCCTTGGTGGTCAGTTCTCAGTGCCGGATTCGTTGATTGTTCTCTTTCTCCTGTTCTGTTCTGTTCCTTATATCTGAATGCGGACCAGGGCCCGGCGAGCATGCAGGACGCACACTTACATCTTCACTTTCAGACACACATGAACAGACTTACATCCCTTCCTTCTGCCTCTTTCGTTTTCCTGAGTAACTGAACTCACTAAGTGCGATTTAGAATCTGGGATTTTCCAGGATTCCCGCAGCCGTCGTGCTTGAGTACTACTTTGATTTGGGTCAACCATGTTGCCCTTTTGGAGTGAGGGTGTGCCGTACTGGGTTCGGCATGTAGGCGATGTGTTTTTAAAACGAGCGGCTTTGACGTCACGCGCGGCCACGGCATCTCGTCGCCGTTGTGCTTTGCTCACTGTTGTTGTGTAACTATGAAATTCAGTTGGCGCGTCCAGCTGTTTTTGTACATTCCTGCATCAGAGAGGTTTCTTGGTTAGACAGAAACATTGAATCTGTCTCATTTTTATTTGAACCCTCAACGAGATCATCTGCTCTCGGCTGACGGCACTCATCAGTTCAGGACTTCGTCGCCTTTCTCTATGAGTGGCTGAATAAAGTTCTACTCCAGGTGCTCGAACAAGGGCGAGATGGGTGTCGGGTGTGACGACCAACTGTCCACCCTCCTGGCAGAGACGATCCTTTAGCCATGATATGCCGTCAGTCGAGATCTACCGTTCAGACACACTTATGACGCTACGCTGCCCCAGGACTTCTTAGTACAACTGAGACACTACTGATCAGCCACAGTATTGCTTAAGTGCACTGGAAGATCCAGGTGGGACCATTCTAATTATTTAATTGTATCTCAACGACATTGTGAATGCACGGAAGCTCCCAGAAGCTCACTCATGAAGTTTTAGCCGTTAAACTTTTGCACAAACTCTCATGTTCAGTTCTGTGACTGCATGTGTGAACATTACACAATTAAACCTAATGAAATCTATTATATCTGCTTATAATGTGTAAGAAAACTACACACGCACGCATATCCGCAGTCGGCTCTAAGTTCTACTTTTTTTAATCCAATTAAAGCTAATAGAGAGTTAGTTATTTTGTGCTTTCATGTCATGCGGTAATGGCAGAATTCTAGTCACGTAATGGGGGCTGTCTGATGTTTTCCAGTGGTGAAACTATTTTCATGGTCACTTATTCTTATTGCTTATTATGATTAAAGTGAGGGTTGATTAGTATTTCGAGTCTCTGGTTTGGTTAGGGGGCACTTACATTTTCTGGTGCTAATTACCATGGCATATTAATGCTTCGTAACTGTGATTTATCTGATTACCTTGTTAATTATATATATATAAGAAAACGAGGCTCCTCCCAATTAAAAGGTTTATTTAAAATATTTAAAAGGTAGTATTTGAAGTTAAAAGTGTGTTTACAATCAACAATTAAAATTACAAATTATGGTGAATCGAAATAATTATAATTGTCTTAAAAGAACTCCTTTAGATGAAAATAAAATAATTGCAGTAATGTTGTTTGAACAATAACGTTGCTTCATTCAATAAGTAAAGCGTACTAGCCGGTTGCTTGATGAAGGTAGCCGGCGTGTTGATTCTGGCAGCGAAACTCCTCTTCCAGGTTGACAGTCGTCTAAGTACGTAAAGTCTAGTCGCGTCTGGACAATAAAATTAATAAAATACATTTCCACGTACCTGGTCGTGATTCTGGAAGTTCCGAAGTTCACTTTTTTAATAAATTAATAAGCTGCCAAGACGGTTTACAAAACCAGCTTACTTTATTTACAAGGCTAGGTTACCTTGTTTAACAATGGGCGCCACACAGGTTTATTTCGGGAAAATGCCGTGTAAAACCCATTAATAGAATCAAATAATAATTTAAAAAACTGAAATTGTGTTTACTGCCCTTATGGCAATTCAATTATTGTTAATCATTCTTAGATAGGATTGACAAATCCACTAAATAAATTCAGACATTGTGTAATACAGAAAATGTTTTTGTGTTATGAGTCAGTACAATTTTGTTCAAAAAATATATAGGTTAGTGCACTCAGTGTAATGGAATAAATTGTCATGCTGTTACCTCTTTATTTTAATCTTTTCGATTAAAATTTGTTTACATTCTCCAGGTCGGATTATAATGACCTGGCTTTACACTACACACGCACTTGAACAGAGAATATTGGTCCGCTTCTTACTAAAAAAAAGGACCTTTTAAAATACTATTTAATTATTTTCTCCTGTTCGATGTATCCCGCACTAAATAAAATAATACTTCACATCGATGCACTGATTCTATGTAGACTGTATAGTAGTTACTTTGTTGTTGCCGAAATAATTCAATGGACGCACTATTATATGAAGCTATCAGTTAATAAAAATTTTGATGAGACGAGCGGCACCTTCCGCTCTTGATGATTGTCAAAAAGTGTCTAACGGTAATTAGCCGCATTCCTTTATATACCCTCTGCTTTGATAGGGCTTAGGCAATTGTTTTATTTAGTAAGCTATTTTCTGATTGGCTTAGCCAGGCGTTACGAAAGTGACGCATTGTTTTTCCAACGGTCATTAACCAACTTTTCGCCAGAATGATTGACAGCCGTCGTTGTTGTTAGTTTTAATAAACAGATTTTTTACTCTCTATTTACAAATGATGCTAACGCATGTCACGCACTTATTATAGTTGCGATCGGGGTTGTATCGCTATCAAATTAAAGGATATTTTTTACTCTTCTATTTGATATAGTTTGACTCTTGTTTATTTACACTTTCACTGACATTTTTTAATAAACAATGTTCAGGTATATGGCTTCGCGCTGGCGTCTGCTAAAGAAGCCGATTATGATTCTCTCTTATCAATACATTATTTGTGTTCCACATCGCATTTTCACTCAAACGTCTATGTTGGAACACTAACATATCCGTATTTGTATTTATTTAACGAATATAATGATTAAATCTTAACTTATTGATGTACTACATAGCTATGAACTATTCTTACTTCCTAATGACATTTTGGTTTACACTATTCTGCTCTATGCTATTCATTAATAATTGAGCAATTACTTGTATAATATATTAACAATGATTATTGCTACGTTTGGTATAAATATTGTTCAGTGTATGTGATTTACTCGTAGTACTTTCAACTTATCACCTTACTGACAATTGTTCGTTTTAGGCGTTGCCTAGGCATACCGTTTGCATCGGATTTATGCCTTAATAATGTTTATTATTTTACATTTCGGTACTTTGGTGAGGTAGCTTACTTATATAAGGTTCCCTCTTACAATTATTTTTACTTATTATGATTACATTTGAGACTGTAATACAGCTTCAATCTTATATTGTGGCCATAGCTAATCTTAGTCCTAGGCATTAATAGTTACTAGTCATAGTTGATTTATTCTCAGCCAAATACTGTTGCTGATATCATATTATTCGGGTCGTTATTTAATTATTTTTCTTAACATGTCAAATTACATTCATGTTATTCACTGACTCGCTTGACAGCTTAAAGTGAATTTAATTTGTCCATTAGTTTGTGTCAGTTATAGTATTGGTTGTAGTGTCAAGCAGCGTTTTGGTTTACTGCTTTTTGTGGCACTTCTTCTTCTTTCTTCTTCAATGGTTCTTCTCTTCTTTGCTACTTTTATCATCGTATTATCTACGTACATTACCTTCATGTATTTATTCCTTCTAGGGGCATATGTCTAGGTTATGTAACACCTGGTCATGTTACATATACTCCCCTCTCAAAATTGATAATTTGAGAAAAAATTTTATTTTTGATAAAATTATCATTTCAATTCAGTTTTAGTATATTATTACAGCTTTTTGTCTTGTACTCTCTGCATTGAATTTAGCATTCTATTAGTGTGTTACACTAGGTTGAGTTCTTAGCTAGTGATATAATTCTTAGCTTACTAGTATATATTTTTTCTTTTTTCTTTCACATTTCTCATATTCTAAGTCATTTAATTACAATAGGTTTCACTTCTTGAACTAATAATTTCCTGTCTTACACTAATACATTTTTCTTTCTTATTACACATCTTTATTTTTGTGATAAATTCTATGGTTTTTTCATTCTTTACCTCAAAGTTTCTTTATTAATAGTCCTTGATATATTACTATATAATTCCCTAACATTTGTAGTGGGTTTGGAGTCAGAGGGGCTCTTATTTGGCATCCATTCTCCACCGTTCCTCAGCTACACGTCCTCAGAATCAGAGGCATCCTCATCTCTGTCTGAGACAAAAAATAAAAATTGCACGTAGCAACAGTTGCACTATCACAACACATAAAATATAACATATCATTCGTTTTTCAATAATATAACATATTCAATATAACACTCAAGGTATTAGAGGTTTTCTTTGTATCAAATTTCATTCCTTTATACTTTCTAACATACTTCCTTTTCACAGGTAATCATTCCTTTTCAGACTTGACATATTGGCCATGTTCTTTATTAGCCTTGTTGTTATCTTTCTATACTAGTTGACAATTGGTTTTAGTTCATCTGAGTATTCTTAAAATTACACACTTATGTTGATCATCATACAATTATGCAGTTGTTTCTTACATATAGAGTTTACAACATTTCACTTTTGCAACAGTTTACAAGTTTTTACTCTCATCAATAGTTTACACTTATCCTGAATTATCAGGGTTTACGGTATTCATATACTAAATGTTTTTGTTAGATATTCTCTGACATATCTTGTTACATACAATATTTGGTAATTCAATAACATTTTCCTTTCTCTTCATTCCATAATAATAATAGCCATCTTCATAATTAACTCTCTTTGGTATTCTGCCTCTCTACTCCTTCAAAGGTCAGTTGTTTAAACCTTTATTCTGGACGATTTTTTAATATATATTTCCTTGGTTTGTTTAATTTAACATAGGAGTATTAGAGTAATTTTATGTCACTATCTTAGGTACATTTTTGTGATATGCTACTTTTTTGTTCCATATGATATAATAGATATCTTTCTTCTCATTAAATTAGTTGGTTTACCATACACATTTTTTCTATTACTTAATATGATAAATCTGGTTCTTATTTAATATGTAACAAATAGTTTTGGCATATACACTAATACTACACACTTTTTATAACACAATATGGTAAATTGGCTTGCTATAGGCAATTTGACACCTTCAATACCTTGGGTATAATATACCTGATCCTCCTGATCACTAATTGAATCCTTTTATGGTAGATACTTTTAATATTTCTTATACACTAAACACTCTTGTGGTAATCGTCGTACACCACTATAATTAGTCCTTTTATCATAATGGTTACACTTATTGTTTATATATTTGGGGTTCATATTGGGCTTTTTCATTCTATTGGGTTCGTTGTTTGGGACAATTACGTTTCACAGGTACCCTTTTTCATAGCTGTCTCTAGTACAACATGTTTGTGGTATTTGGCACCCTATAATAACATCTCATAACAAACTTCCTTACACCTATGATTTTTAGGTCCTTTGTTACGGTATAAGGGCCTATGTACAGTACTAGTAGTTTTTTATTATGGGTATTGTATTCTGGCGTCTTGGGATGTGCTGGGTCGGCTGTCATCTCCGGTCTGGACCCTCTAGAGCTGCCTGCTCGGTTGTTCAGTATTGTAAAGCCAGGCCTCTCACAGACTGGCACCCAATCCCCTTCGTCATCATTATTCGTGATGTTCGGCTGCGGTCGGGTATCAGGTCTCCCCGGGTTGGACTGGTCATGAGCTTGTACAAAATTCACTTGTGGCCGGCAGTCATTGTTGCGGCTGTCGCCCTCAATACTATTACTCCTCCACCGTCCTCCTCTTACATTTCTCCTATCCCCACTGAAACTATCTCGTCGCTGGTAGTACCGCCGTCTACCTGGGTCGTAGTTGGCCTGAACATAATTTGCTCTACGATATTGTTGCGGTGGATTATTCCCGCCTTGGTTTTGTGGTCGGTTTGGGTTATTATTGTAATTCTGTCGCCTATTATTATTATTATTGTAGTTACTATTATTATTATTATGGTTATTACCTTGGTTATTAGGCCTACTGTTATTGTCATTATTATTGATATTATTGTAATTTTGATTTGAGTTGTTATTATTATTATTAAAATTACCTCTGTAATTTCTGAAATTTGGATTATTATTATTTAGGTTACCTCCCCTGTCCTGGAAATTGTCATTCCTCCGGCGACTTCTTCTGTAATACCCTTCGTGCTCTTGATCTCGAGTAAGGCTGACATGGGTTGTATTGTCTTAATCTGTCCCCACTGGCGTGCTTTGGCGACTCCCTCCTCGAAGTGGTACGAAAGCTTGGTAACGAGGCACTCCTCTGGTATTTTTGGTTCTAAGTTGCGTGCTAAACACACCTTACCTAAGAAATAGGACGTCATTGTAGTTCCTCTGCCTGCATCATATTTACCATGGCATATGTTATCGCGCACTATATTTTGTGTGGCCTCCGACCAATACTTCGCGCGGAATTGTGTTTTGAACTCGTCATAATTGTTGACTTCATGGCGCGTGGCAGTCCACCAATTGTCATAAATCTCCTTGAAATATTCATCGATTAGGCTTCTTATTACATTCCACCTGGTTTCTCGTATCCTCGCCAAGTTTTCATCAATGCGTGCTAAAAATTCAATCGGGTTCTTCCGGTAGTTTTTGAAATTGATGACGTCACGGTTGTCAGTCGGTTGTATATACTGACCTTGTATAGGACGGTTGCGAATGACTTCAATTTCCTCTCTCATTTGTACGATTTCTCTTTGTCTTAACTCTTCAATTTTTTCCCGGTTAGCGACGGTTAAAGTTTTTACCGTGTCCACCGATGCACTTATCTCCTCACATCGCTCACCTACGTCGGTCCTCACCCGCTTGATTTCATCTTGGCTCATTCTTTTCAGTGATTCTATCCGGGCTTCAGTCATCTCCTCTATGTTGTCGATCCTCCCGTCGACCTCTTCTCTCGTTCGTTTTAAATCCTGGCCATGCTGTTCACATCTTTGGTTCACTTCTATAATTTCTTCTCTCACGACCGCTATCTCTGCGTCTACTCTGGTATTAATTTTTTCGTTACCTTCCTCCATCTTCCGGCTAATTTCATTTAACGCGGTATTCAACTCTTCCTTTAACGCTCTGTTGCTGTCGTCTATTTTACGGTTCAACGCGTCCATTGATCAATTGGTATCGTCTAATTTTTTATGGAGATCTTCTCTTAATGATTCGATATTTTTCTGGCCGTCATCCTTTTTCCTGTTGATAGATTCCATGTTTTTATTGATTGACTCCGTATTTTTATTCATCGAGTCATTATTTCTGTTCAAGGTTTCTTCCATCTTCTTCTGGTTATCTTCCATCATTGTTCTTATCATCTCGAACACGCTCATATCGCCTGGTTGTGGGAGTCCTTCAGGTCGTCTGGGTCGGTTATCGACCCTCACTTCCACTTCCGGTTCTGCATGGGGTGTTTCTTCTGGTCGAGTTTCTATGTTATTAATTGTAATGACTTCCATTTCGTGTGTTGGTTGTGTCTGCGGTGTCTCTGTATTTATCTGTATTTCTTCTATTCGACTGTCCTTGTATCTTGTGTCGTATTGATGTGTGTGTGTGGCATGTTTGTTCTTTTGTGTTTGCCGGGCTGATTATAAATATAAAAATATTTTCGTTTAATATTTTTCAGCCTCACGTTGCTGGTCGCCAATTTGTAAGATAACTATGATTCCTCTCCTTTAAGCCCCACTGTTGGGCTAGCCAATTTGTAAGATAACTAGATTCTTACTGTTTGTTTAAAACGTGTTATAAATTGTTTAAGATTGTAGTTAAAGAAGTTAAAAGTGTGTTTACAATCGAAAATCAAAGTTCCAAGTTCTGGTGAATCGAAATAATTATAATTGTCTTAAAAGAAATCCTTTAAATGAAAATAAAATAATTGCAGTAATGTTGTTTGAACAAAAACGTTGCTTAATTCAATAAATAAAGCGTACTAGCTGGTTGCTTGATGAAGGTAGCCGTCGTGTTGATTCTGGCAGCGAAACTCCTCTTCCAGGTTGACAGTCGTCTAAGTACGTAAAGTCTAGTCGCGTCTGGACAATAAAATTAATAAAATACACTTCCACGTACCTGGTCGTGATTCTGGAAGTTCCGAAGTTCACTTTTTTAATAAATTAATAAGCTGCCAAGACGGTTTACAAAACCAGCTTACTTTATTTACAAGGTTAGGTTACCTTGTTTAACAATGGGCGCCACACAGGTTTATTTCGGGAAAATCCCGTGTGAAACCCATTAATAGAATTAAATAATAATTTTAAAAAAATGAAATTGTGTTTATTGTCCTTATGGCAATTCAATTCAACAATATATGATTGCAACGAAAAGTTATTTTGATTATTCTGAATGAATTATTTATTTAATTTTGAGAAATAAATTAAGTCAAGTTATGCTGCTAATAACTGGGTTTTATTTGTACCCTTGATAATGAATTCAAACAAATATAATTAAGAAAATACATTGATATACAATTGGAAATATTTCGTTCACATACCCTATTCTACTAGCTCATAGCATGAACACAGTTCTGGTTATGTCCAGATAAACTTTACATTGAATGTTAATATTATTTATATCTCGGGCGTAAATTCTTTGAAACACAAGAAAGAATGCTCATGCCTACACAATAGTTAATTATTTCATAATACAATATCGACTAGTAATGCCTTGTTGTTTAATAATAAAAAATCAAACCTCTTTTATAGGTTAGGCGTTCGTCACGCTTGCTTAATTATTCACATAGTTATATAGTGTGACCACTTAAGACTAACATCATTCTTAACCAGGATTGGCAAATCCACTAAATAAATTCAGACATTGTGTAATACAGAAAATGTTTTTGTGTTATGCGTCAGTACAATTTTGTTCACAAAATATATAGGTTAGTGCACTCAGTGTAATGGAATAAATTGTCACGCTGTTACCTCTTTATTTTAATCTTTTCGATTAAAATTTGATTACACACTCCAGGTCGGATTATAATGACCTGGCTTTACACTACACACGCACTTGAACAGAGAATATTGGTCCGCTTCTTACTAAAAAAAAGGACCTTTTAAAATACTATTTAATTATTTTCTCCTGTTCGATGTATCCCGCACTAAATAAAATAATACTTCACATCGATGCACTGATTCTATGTAGACTGTATAGTAGTTACTTTGTTGTTGCCGAAATAATTCAATGGACGCACTATTATATGAAGCTATCAGTTAATAAAAATTTTGATGAGACGAGCGGCACCTTCCGCTCTTGATGATTGTCAAAAAGTGTCTAACGGTAATTAGCCGCATTCCTTTATATACCCTCTGCTTTGATAGGGCTTAGGCAATTGTTTTATTTAGTAAGCTATTTTCTGATTGGCTTAGCCAGGCGTTACGAAAGTGACGCATTGTTTTTCCAACGGTCATTAACCGACTTTTCGCCAGAATGATTGACAGCCGTCGTTGTTGTTAGTTTTAATAAACAGATTTTTTACTCTCTATTTACAACTGATGCTAACGCATGTCACGCACTTATTATAGTTGCGATCGGGGTTGTATCGCTATCAAATTAAAGGATATTTTTTACTCTTCAATTTGACATAGTTTGACTCTTGTTTATTTACACTTTCACTGACATTTTTTAATAAACAATGTTCAGGTATATGGCTTCGCGCTGGCGTCTGCTAAAGAAGCCGATTATGATTCTCTCTTATCAATACATTATTTGTGTTCCACATCGCATTTTCACTCAAACGTCTATGTTGGAACACTAACATATCCGTCTTTGTATTTATTTAACGAATATTATGATTAAATCTTAACTTATTGATGTACTACATAGCTATGAACTATTCTTACTTCCTAATGACATTTTGGTTTACACTATTCTGCTCTATGCTATTCATTAATAATTGAGCAATTACTTGTATAATATATTAACAATGATTATTGCTACGTTTGGTATAAATATTGTTCAGTGTATGTGATTTACTCGTAGTACTTTCAACTTATCACCTTACTGACAATTGTTCGTTTTAGGCGTTGCCTAGGCATACCGTTTGCATCGGATTTATGCCTTAATAATGTTTATTATTTTACATTTCGGTACTTTGGTGAGGTAGCTTACTTATATAAGGTTCCCTCTTACAATTATTTTTACTTATTATGATTACATTTGAGACTGTAATACAGCTTCAATCTTATATTGTGGCCATAGCTAATCTTAGTCCTAGGCATTAATATTTACTAGTCATAGTTGATTTATTCTCAGCCAAATACTGTTGCTGATATCATATTATTCGGGTCGTTATTTAATTATTTTTCTTAACATGTCAAATTACATTCATGTTATTCACTGACTCGCTTGACAGCTTAAAGTGAATTTAATTTGTCCATTAGTTTGTGTCAGTTATAGTATTGGTTGTAGTGTCAAGCAGCGTTTTGGTTTACTGCTTTTTGTGGCACTTCTTCTTCTTTCTTCTTCAATGGTTCTTCTCTTCTTTGCTACTTTTATCATCGTATTATCTACGTACATTACCTTCATGTATTTATTCCTTCTAGGGGCATATGTCTAGGTTATGTAACACCTGGTCATGTTACATATACTCCCCTCTCAAAATTGATAATTTGAGAAAAAATTTTATTTTTGATAAAATTATCATTTCAATTCAGTTTTAGTATATTATTACTGCTTTTTGTCTTGTACTCTCTGCATTGAATTTAGCATTCTATTAGTGTGTTACACTAGGTTGAGTTCTTAGCTAGTGATATAATTCTTAGCTTACTAGTATATATTTTTTCTTTTTTCTTTCACATTTCTCATATTCTAAGTCATTTAATTACAATAGGTTTCACTTCTTAAACTAATAATTTCCTGTCTTACACTAATACATTTTTCTTTCTTATTACACATCTTTATTTTTGTGATAAATTCTATGGTTTTTTCATTCTTTACCTCAAAGTTTCTTTATTAATAGTCCTTGATATATTACTATATAATTCCCTAACATTTGTAGTGGGTTTGGAGTCAGAGGGGCTCTTATTTGGCATCCATTCTCCGCCGTTCCTCAGCTACACGTCCTCAGAATCAGAGGCATCCTCATCTCTGTCTGAGACAAAAAATAAAAATTGCACGTAGCAACAGTTGCACTATCACAACACATAAAATATAACATATCATTCGTTTTTCAATAATATAACATATTCAATATAACACTCAAGGTATTAGAGGTTTTCTTTGTATCACATTTCATTCCTTTATACTTTCTAACATACTTCCTTTTCACAGGTAATCATTCCTTTTCAGACTTTGACATATTGGCCATGTTCTTTATTAGCCTTGTTGTTATCTTTCTATACTAGTTGACAATTGGTTTTAGTTCATCTGAGTATTCTTAAAATTACACACTTATGTTGATCATCATACAATTATGCAGTTGTTTCTTACATATAGAGTTTACAACATTTCACTTTTGCAACAGTTTACAAGTTTTTACTCTCATCAATAGTTTACACTTATCCTGAATTATCAGGGTTTACGGTATTCATATACTAAATGTTTTTGTTAGATATTCTCTGACATATCTTGTTACATACAATATTTGGTAATTCAATAACATTTTCCTTTCTCTTCATTCCATAATAATAATAGCCATCTTCATAATTAACTCTCTTTGGTATTCTGCCTCTCTACTCCTTCAAAGGTCAGTTGTTTAAACCTTTATTCTGGACGATTTTTTAATATATATTTCCTTGGTTTGTTTAATTTAACATAGGAGTATTAGAGTAATTTTATATCACTATCTTAGGTACATTTTTGTGATATGCTACTTTTTTGTTCCATATGATATAATAGATATCTTTCTTCTCATTAAATTAGTTGGTTTACCATACACATTTTTTCTATTACTTAATATGATAAATCTGGTTCTTATTTAATATGTAACAAATAGTTTTGGCATATACACTAATACTACACACTTTTTATAACACAATATGGTAAATTGGCTTGCTATAGGCAATTTGACACCTTCAATACCTTGGGTATAATACCTGATCCTCCTGATCACTAATTGAATCCTTTTATGGTAGATACTTTTAATATTTCTTATACACTAAACACTCTTGTGGTAATCGTCGTACACCACTATAATTAGTCCTTTTATCATAATGGTTACACTTATTGTTTATATATTTGGGGTTCATATTGGGCTTTTTCATTCTATTGGGTTCGTTGTTTGGGACAATTACGTTTCACAGGTACCCTTTTGCATAGCTGTCTCTAGTACAACATGTTTGTGGTATTTGGCACCCTATAATAACATCTCATAACAAACTTCCTTACACCTATGATTTTTAGGTCCTTTGTTACGGTATAAGGGCCTATGTACAGTACTAGTAGTTTTTTATTATGGGTATTGTATTCTGGCGTCTTGGGATGTGCTGGGTCGGCTGTCATCTCCGGGTCTGGACCCTCTAGAGCTGCCTGCTCGGTTGTTCAGTATTGTAAAGCCAGGCCTCTCACAGACTGGCACCCAATCCCCTTCGTCATCATTATTCGTGGTGTTCGGCTGCGGTCGGGTATCAGGTCTCCCCGGGTTGGACTGGTCATGAGCTTGTACAAAATTCACTTGTGGCCGGCAGTCATTGTTGCGGCTGTCGCCCTCAATACTATTACTCCTCCACCGTCCTCCTCTTATATTTCTCCTATCCCCACTGAAACTATCTCGTCGCTGGTAGTACCGCCGTCTACCTGGGTCGTAGTTGGCCTGAACATAATTTGCTCTACGATATTGTTGCGGTGGATTATTCCCGCCTTGGTTTTGTGGTCGGTTTGGGTTATTATTGTAATTCTGTCGCCTATTATTATTATTATTGTAGTTACTATTATTATTATTATGGTTATTACCATGGTTATTAGGCCTACTGTTATTGTCATTATTATTGATATTATTGTAATTTTGATTTGAGTTGTTATTATTATTATTAAAATTACCTCTGTAATTTCTGAAATTTGGATTATTATTATTTAGGTTACCTCCCCTGTCCTGGAAATTGTCATTCCTCCGGCGACTTCTTCTGTAATACCCTTCGT
Organism: Magicicada septendecula; assembly: GCA_034769895.1. NCBI lineage: Eukaryota > Metazoa > Arthropoda > Insecta > Hemiptera > Cicadidae > Magicicada > Magicicada septendecula. The sequence continues at coordinate 331,523,115 of CM068375.1, read as the reverse complement.
GCTCTTGATCTCGAGTAAGGCTGACATGGGTTGTATTGTCTTAATCTGTCCCCACTGGCGTGCTTTGGCGACTCCCTCCTCGAAGTGGTACGAAAGCTTGGTAACGAGGCACTCCTCTGGTATTTTTGGTTCTAAGTTGCGTGCTAAACACACCTTACCTAAGAAATAGGACGTCATTGTAGTTCCTCTGCCTGCATCATATTTACCATGGCATATGTTATCGCGCACTATATTTTGTGTGGCCTCCGACCAATACTTCGCGCGGAATTGTGTTTTGAACTCGTCATAATTGTTGACTTCATGGCGCGTGGCAGTCCACCAATTGTCATAAATCTCCTTGAAATATTCATCGATTAGGCTTCTTATTACATTCCATCTGGTTTCTCGTATCCTCGCCAAGTTTTCATCAATTCGTGCTAAAAATTCAATCGGGTTCTTCCGGTAGTTTTTGAAATTGATGACGTCACGGTTGTCAGTCGGTTGTATATACTGACCTTGTATAGGACGGTTGCGAATGACTTCAATTTCCTCTCTCATTTGTACGATTTCTCTTTGTCTTAACTCTTCAATTTTTTCCCGGTTAGCGACGGTTAAAGTTTTTACCGTGTCCACCGATGCACTTATCTCCTCACATCGCTCACCTACGTCGGTCCTCACCCGCTTGATTTCATCTTGGCTCATTCTTTTCAGTGATTCTATCCGGGCTTCAGTCATCTCCTCTATGTTGTCGATCCTCCCGTCGACCTCTTCTCTCGTTCGTTTTAAATCCTGGCCATGCTGTTCACATCTTTGGTTCACTTCTATAATTTCTTCTCTCACGACCGCTATCTCTGCGTCTACTCTGGTATTAATTTTTTCGTTACCTTCCTCCATCTTCCGGCTAATTTCATTTAACGCGGTATTCAACTCTTCCTTTAACGCTCTGTTGCTGTCGTCTATTTTACGGTTCAACGCGTCCATTGATCAATTGGTATCGTCTAATTTTTTATGGAGATCTTCTCTTAATGATTCGATATTTTTCTGGCCGTCATCCTTTTTCCTGTTGATCGATTCCATGTTTTTATTGATTGACTCCGTATTTTTATTCATCGAGTCATTATTTCTGTTCAAGGTTTCTTCCATCTTCTTCTGGTTATCTTCCATCATTGTTCTTATCATCTCGAACACGCTCATATCGCCTGGTTGTGGGAGTCCTACAGGTCGTCTGGGTCGGTTATCGACCCTCACTTCCACTTCCGGTTCTGCATGGGGTGTTTCTTCTGGTCGAGTTTCTATGTTATTAATTGTAATGACTTCCATTTCGTGTGTTGGTTGTGTCTGCGGTGTCTCTGTATTTATCTGTATTTCTTCTATTCGACTGTCCTTGTATCTTGTGTCGTATTGATGTGTGTGTGTGGCATGTTTGTTCTTTTGTGTTTGCCGGGCTGATTATAAATATAAAAATATTTTCGTTTAATATTTTTCAGCCTCACGTTGCTGGTCGCCAATTTGTAAGATAACTATGATTCCTCTCCTTTAAGCCCCACTGTTGGGCTAGCCAATTTGTAAGATAACTAGATTCTTACTGTTTGTTTAAAACGTGTTATAAATTGTTTAAGATTGTAGTTAAAGAAGTTAAAAGTGTGTTTACAATCGAAAATCAAAGTTCCAAGTTCTGGTGAATCAAAATAATTATAATTGTCTTAAAAGAACTCCTTTAAATGAAAATAAAAAAAATTGCAGTAATGTTGTTTGAACAAAAACGTTGCTTAATTCAATAAATAAAGCGTACTAGCTGGTTGCTTGATGAAGGTAGCCGTCGTGTTGATTCTGGCAGCGAAACTCCTCTTCCAGGTTGACAGTCGTCTAAGTACGTAAAGTCTAGTCGCGACTGGACAATAAAATTAATAAAATACACTTCCACGTACCTGGTCGTGATTCTGAAAGTTCCGAAGTTCACTTTTTTAATAAATTAATAAGCTGCCAAGACGGTTTACAAAACCAGCTTACTTTATTTACAAGGTTAGGTTACCTTGTTTAACAATGGGCGCCACACAGGTTTGTTTCGGGAAAATCCCGTGTGAAACCCATTAATAGAATCAAATAATAATATAAAAAAAATGAAATTGTGTTTATTGTCCTTATGGCAATTCAATTCAACAATATATGATTGCAACGAAAAGTTATTTTGATTATTCTGAATGAATTATTTATTTAATTTTGAGAAATAAATTAAGTCAAGTTATGCTGCTAATAACTGGGTTTTATTTGTACCCTTGATAATGAATTCAAACAAATATAATTAAGAAAATACATTGATATACAATTGGAAATATTTCGTTCACATACCCTATTCTACTAGCTCATAGCATGAACACAGTTCTGGTTATGTCCAGATAAACTTTACTTTGAATGTTAATATTATTTATATCTCGGGCGTAAATTCTTTGAAACACAAGAAAGAATGCTCATGCCTACACAATAGTTAATTATTTCATAATACAATATCGACTAGTAATGCCTTGTTGTTTAATAATAAAAAATCAAACCTCTCTTATAGGTTAGGCGTTCGTCACGCTTGCTTAATTATTCACATAGTTATATAGTGTGACCACTTAAGACTAACATCATTCTTAACCAGGATTGACAAATCCACTAAATAAATTCAGACATTGTGTAATACAGAAAATGTTTTTGTGTTATGCGTCAGTACAATTTTGTTCACAAAATATATAGGTTAGTGCACTCAGTGTAATGGAATAAATTGTCACGCTGTTACCTCTTTATTTTAATCTTTTCGATTAAAATTTGATTACACACTCCAGGTCGGATTATAATGACCTGGCTTTACACTACACACGCACTTGAACAGAGAATATTGGTCCGCTTCTTACTAAAAAAAAAGGACCTTTTAAAATACTATTTAATTATTTTCTCCTGTTCGATGTATCCCGCACTAAATAAAATAATACTTCACATCGAGGCACTGATTCTATGTAGACTGTATAGTAGTTACTTTGTTGTTGCCGAAATAATTCAATGGACGCACTATTATATGAAGCTATCAGTTAATAAAAATTTTGATGAGACGAGCGGCACCTTCCGCTCTTGATGATTGTCAAAAAGTGTCTAACGGTAATTAGCCGCATTCCTTTATATACCCTCTGCTTTGATAGGGCTTAGGCAATTGTTTTATTTAGTAAGCTATTTTCTGATTGGCTTAGCCAGGCGTTACGAAAGTGACGCATTGTTTTTCCAACGGTCATTAACCGACTTTTCGCCAGAATGATTGACAGCCGTCGTTGTTGTTAGTTTTAATAAACAGATTTTTTACTCTCTATTTACAAATGATGCTAACGCATGTCACGCACTTATTATAGTTGCGATCGGGGTTGTATCGCTATCAAATTAAAGGATATTTTTTACTCTTCAATTTGATATAGTTTGACTCTTGTTTATTTACACTTTCACTGACATTTTTTAATAAACAATGTTCAGGTATATGGCTTCGCGCTGGCGTCTGCTAAAGAAGCCGATTATGATTCTCTCTTATCAATACATTATTTGTGTTCCACATCGCATTTTCACTCAAACGTCTATGTTGGAACACTAACATATCCGTATTTGTATTTATTTAACGAATATAATGATTAAATCTTAACTTATTGATGTACTACATAGCTATGAACTATTCTTACTTCCTAATGACATTTTGGTTTACACTATTCTGCTCTATGCTATTCATTAATAATTGAGCAATTACTTGTATAATATATTAACAATGATTATTGCTACGTTTGGTATAAATATTGTTCAGTGTATGTGATTTACTCGTAGTACTTTCAACTTATCACCTTACTGACAATTGTTCGTTTTAGGCGTTGCCTAGGCATACCGTTTGCATCGGATTTATGCCTTAATAATGTTTATTATTTTACATTTCGGTACTTTGGTGAGGTAGCTTACTTATATAAGGTTCCCTCTTACAATTATTTTTACTTATTATGATTACATTTGAGACTGTAATACAGCTTCAATCTTATATTGTGGCCATAGCTAATCTTAGTCCTAGGCATTAATATTTACTAGTCATAGTTGATTTATTCTCAGCCAAATACTGTTGCTGATATCATATTATTCGGGTCGTTATTTAATTATTTTTCTTAACATGTCAAATTACATTCATGTTATTCACTGACTCGCTTGACAGCTTAAAGTGAATTTAATTTGTCCATTAGTTTGTGTCAGTTATAGTATTGGTTGTAGTGTCAAGCAGCGTTTTGGTTTACTGCTTTTTGTGGCACTTCTTCTTCTTTCTTCTTCAATGGTTCTTCTCTTCTTTGCTACTTTTATCATCGTATTATCTACGTACATTACCTTCATGTATTTATCCCTTCTAGGGGCATATGTCTAGGTTATGTAACACCTGGTCATGTTACATATACTCCCCTCTCAAAATTGATAATTTGAGAAAAAATTTTATTTTTGATAAAATTATCATTTCAATTCAGTTTTAGTATATTATTACTGCTTTTTGTCTTGTACTCTCTGCATTGAATTTAGCATTCTATTAGTGTGTTACACTAGGTTGAGTTCTTAGCTAGTGATATAATTCTTAGCTTACTAGTATATATTTTTTCTTTTTTCTTTCACATTTCTCATATTCTAAGTCATTTAATTACAATAGGTTTCACTTCTTAAACTAATAATTTCCTGTCTTACACTAATACATTTTTCTTTCTTATTACACATCTTTATTTTTGTGATAAATTCTATGGTTTTTTCATTCTTTACCTCAAAGTTTCTTTATTAATAGTCCTTGATATATTACTATATAATTCCCTAACATTTGTAGTGGGTTTGGAGTCAGAGGGGCTCTTATTTTGCATCCATTCTCCGCCGTTCCTCAGCTACACGTCCTCAGAATCAGAGGCATCCTCATCTCTGTCTGAGACAAAAAATAAAAATTGCACGTAGCAACAGTTGCACTATCACAACACATAAAATATAACATATCATTCGTTTTTCAATAATATAACATATTCAATATAACACTCAAGGTATTAGAGGTTTTCTTTGTATCACATTTCATTCCTTTATACTTTCTAACATACTTCCTTTTCACAGGTAATCATTCCTTTTCAGACTTTGACATATTGGCCATGTTCTTTATTAGCCTTGTTGTTATCTTTCTATACTAGTTGACAATTGGTTTTAGTTCATCTGAGTATTCTTAAAATTACACACTTATGTTGATCATCATACAATTATGCAGTTGTTTCTTACATATAGAGTTTACAACATTTCACTTTTGCAACAGTTTACAAGTTTTTACTCTCATCAATAGTTTACACTTATCCTGAATTATCAGGGTTTACGGTATTCATATACTAAATGTTTTTGTTAGATATTCTCTGACATATCTTGTTACATACAATATTTGGTAATTCAATAACATTTTCCTTTCTCTTCATTCCATAATAATAATAGCCATCTTCATAATTAACTCTCTTTGGTATTCTGCCTCTCTACTCCTTCAAAGGTCAGTTGTTTAAACCTTTATTCTGGACGATTTTTTAATATATATTTCCTTGGTTTGTTTAATTTAACATAGGAGTATTAGAGTAATTTTATGTCACTATCTTAGGTACATTTTTGTGATATGCTACTTTTTTGTTCCATATGATATAATAGATATCTTTCTTCTCATTAAATTAGTTGGTTTACCATACACATTTTTTCTATTACTTAATATGATAAATCTGGTTCTTATTTAATATGTAACAAATAGTTTTGGCATATACACTAATACTACACACTTTTTATAACACAATATGGTAAATTGGCTTGCTATAGGCAATTTGACACCTTCAATACCTTGGGTATAATACCTGATCCTCCTGATCACTAATTGAATCCTTTTATGGTAGATACTTTTAATATTTCTTATACACTAAACACTCTTGTGGTAATCGTCGTACACCACTATAATTAGTCCTTTTATCATAATGGTTACACTTATTGTTTATATATTTGGGGTTCATATTGGGCTTTTTCATTCTATTGGGTTCGTTGTTTGGGACAATTACGTTTCACAGGTACCCTTTTTCATAGCTGTCTCTAGTACAACATGTTTGTGGTATTTGGCACCCTATAATAACATCTCATAACAAACTTCCTTACACCTATGATTTTTAGGTCCTTTGTTACGGTATAAGGGCCTATGTACAGTACTAGTAGTTTTTTATTATGGGTATTGTATTCTGGCGTCTTGGGATGTGCTGGGTCGGCTGTCATCTCCGGGTCTGGACCCTCTAGAGCTGCCTGCTCGGTTGTTCAGTATTGTAAAGCCAGGCCTCTCACAGACTGGCACCCAATCCCCTTCGTCATCATTATTCGTGGTGTTCGGCTGCGGTCGGGTATCAGGTCTCCCCGGGTTGGACTGGTCATGAGCTTGTACAAAATTCACTTGTGGCCGGCAGTCATTGTTGCGGCTGTCGCCCTCAATACTATTACTCCTCCACCGTCCTCCTCTTATATTTCTCCTATCCCCACTGAAACTATCTCGTCGCTGGTAGTACCGCCGTCTACCTGGGTCGTAGTTGGCCTGAACATAATTTGCTCTACGATATTGTTGCGGTGGATTATTCCCGCCTTGGTTTTGTGGTCGGTTTGGGTTATTATTGTAATTCTGTCGCCTATTATTATTATTATTGTAGTTACTATTATTATTATTATGGTTATTACCATGGTTATTAGGCCTACTGTTATTGTCATTATTATTGATATTATTGTAATTTTGATTTGAGTTGTTATTATTATTATTAAAATTACCTCTGTAATTTCTGAAATTTGGATTATTATTATTTAGGTTACCTCCCCTGTCCTGGAAATTGTCATTCCTCCGGCGACTTCTTCTGTAATACCCTTCGTGCTCTTGATCTCGAGTAAGGCTGACATGGGTTGTATTGTCTTAATCTGTCCCCACTGGCGTGCTTTGGCGACTCCCTCCTCGAAGTGGTACGAAAGCTTGGTAACGAGGCACTCCTCTGGTATTTTTGGTTCTAAGTTGCGTGCTAAACACACCTTACCTAAGAAATAGGACGTCATTGTAGTTCCTCTGCCTGCATCATATTTACCATGGCATATGTTATCGCGCACTATATTTTGTGTGGCCTCCGACCAATACTTCGCGCGGAATTGTGTTTTGAACTCGTCATAATTGTTGACTTCATGGCGCGTGGCAGTCCACCAATTGTCATAAATCTCCTTGAAATATTCATCGATTAGGCTTCTTATTACATTCCATCTGGTTTCTCGTATCCTCGCCAAGTTTTCATCAATTCGTGCTAAAAATTCAATCGGGTTCTTCCGGTAGTTTTTGAAATTGATGACGTCACGGTTGTCAGTCGGTTGTATATACTGACCTTGTATAGGACGGTTGCGAATGACTTCAATTTCCTCTCTCATTTGTACGATTTCTCTTTGTCTTAACTCTTCAATTTTTTCCCGGTTAGCGACGGTTAAAGTTTTTACCGTGTCCACCGATGCACTTATCTCCTCACATCGCTCACCTACGTCGGTCCTCACCCGCTTGATTTCATCTTGGCTCATTCTTTTCAGTGATTCTATCCGGGCTTCAGTCATCTCCTCTATGTTGTCGATCCTCCCGTCGACCTCTTCTCTCGTTCGTTTTAAATCCTGGCCATGCTGTTCACATCTTTGGTTCACTTCTATAATTTCTTCTCTCACGACCGCTATCTCTGCGTCTACTCTGGTATTAATTTTTTCGTTACCTTCCTCCATCTTCCGGCTAATTTCATTTAACGCGGTATTCAACTCTTCCTTTAACGCTCTGTTGCTGTCGTCTATTTTACGGTTCAACGCGTCCATTGATCAATTGGTATCGTCTAATTTTTTATGGAGATCTTCTCTTAATGATTCGATATTTTTCTGGCCGTCATCCTTTTTCCTGTTGATCGATTCCATGTTTTTATTGATTGACTCCGTATTTTTATTCATCGAGTCATTATTTCTGTTCAAGGTTTCTTCCATCTTCTTCTGGTTATCTTCCATCATTGTTCTTATCATCTCGAACACGCTCATATCGCCTGGTTGTGGGAGTCCTACAGGTCGTCTGGGTCGGTTATCGACCCTCACTTCCACTTCCGGTTCTGCATGGGGTGTTTCTTCTGGTCGAGTTTCTATGTTATTAATTGTAATGACTTCCATTTCGTGTGTTGGTTGTGTCTGCGGTGTCTCTGTATTTATCTGTATTTCTTCTATTCGACTGTCCTTGTATCTTGTGTCGTATTGATGTGTGTGTGTGGCATGTTTGTTCTTTTGTGTTTGCCGGGCTGATTATAAATATAAAAATATTTTCGTTTAATATTTTTCAGCCTCACGTTGCTGGTCGCCAATTTGTAAGATAACTATGATTCCTCTCCTTTAAGCCCCACTGTTGGGCTAGCCAATTTGTAAGATAACTAGATTCTTACTGTTTGTTTAAAACGTGTTATAAATTGTTTAAGATTGTAGTTAAAGAAGTTAAAAGTGTGTTTACAATCGAAAATCAGAGTTCCAAGTTCTGGTGAATCAAAATAATTATAATTGTCTTAAAAGAACTCCTTTAAATGAAAATAAAAAAAATTGCAGTAATGTTGTTTGAACAAAAACGTTGCTTAATTCAATAAATAAAGCGTACTAGCTGGTTGCTTGATGAAGGTAGCCGTCGTGTTGATTCTGGCAGCGAAACTCCTCTTCCAGGTTGACAGTCGTCTAAGTACGTAAAGTCTAGTCGCGACTGGACAATAAAATTAATAAAATACACTTCCACGTACCTGGTCGTGATTCTGAAAGTTCCGAAGTTCACTTTTTTAATAAATTAATAAGCTGCCAAGACGGTTTACAAAACCAGCTTACTTTATTTACAAGGTTAGGTTACCTTGTTTAACAATGGGCGCCACACAGGTTTGTTTCGGGAAAATCCCGTGTGAAACCCATTAATAGAATCAAATAATAATATAAAAAAAATGAAATTGTGTTTATTGTCCTTATGGCAATTCAATTCAACAATATATGATTGCAACGAAAAGTTATTTTGATTATTCTGAATGAATTATTTATTTAATTTTGAGAAATAAATTAAGTCAAGTTATGCTGCTAATAACTGGGTTTTATTTGTACCCTTGATAATGAATTCAAACAAATATAATTAAGAAAATACATTGATATACAATTGGAAATATTTCGTTCACATACCCTATTCTACTAGCTCATAGCATGAACACAGTTCTGGTTATGTCCAGATAAACTTTACTTTGAATGTTAATATTATTTATATCTCGGGCGTAAATTCTTTGAAACACAAGAAAGAATGCTCATGCCTACACAATAGTTAATTATTTCATAATACAATATCGACTAGTAATGCCTTGTTGTTTAATAATAAAAAATCAAACCTCTCTTATAGGTTAGGCGTTCGTCACGCTTGCTTAATTATTCACATAGTTATATAGTGTGACCACTTAAGACTAACATCATTCTTAACCAGGATTGACAAATCCACTAAATAAATTCAGACATTGTGTAATACAGAAAATGTTTTTGTGTTATGCGTCAGTACAATTTTGTTCACAAAATATATAGGTTAGTGCACTCAGTGTAATGGAATAAATTGTCACGCTGTTACCTCTTTATTTTAATCTTTTCGATTAAAATTTGATTACACACTCCAGGTCGGATTATAATGACCTGGCTTTACACTACACACGCACTTGAACAGAGAATATTGGTCCGCTTCTTACTAAAAAAAAAGGACCTTTTAAAATACTATTTAATTATTTTCTCCTGTTCGATGTATCCCGCACTAAATAAAATAATACTTCACATCGAGGCACTGATTCTATGTAGACTGTATAGTAGTTACTTTGTTGTTGCCGAAATAATTCAATGGACGCACTATTATATGAAGCTATCAGTTAATAAAAATTTTGATGAGACGAGCGGCACCTTCCGCTCTTGATGATTGTCAAAAAGTGTCTAACGGTAATTAGCCGCATTCCTTTATATACCCTCTGCTTTGATAGGGCTTAGGCAATTGTTTTATTTAGTAAGCTATTTTCTGATTGGCTTAGCCAGGCGTTACGAAAGTGACGCATTGTTTTTCCAACGGTCATTAACCGACTTTTCGCCAGAATGATTGACAGCCGTCGTTGTTGTTAGTTTTAATAAACAGATTTTTTACTCTCTATTTACAAATGATGCTAACGCATGTCACGCACTTATTATAGTTGCGATCGGGGTTGTATCGCTATCAAATTAAAGGATATTTTTTACTCTTCAATTTGATATAGTTTGACTCTTGTTTATTTACACTTTCACTGACATTTTTTAATAAACAATGTTCAGGTATATGGCTTCGCGCTGGCGTCTGCTAAAGAAGCCGATTATGATTCTCTCTTATCAATACATTATTTGTGTTCCACATCGCATTTTCACTCAAACGTCTATGTTGGAACACTAACATATCCGTATTTGTATTTATTTAACGAATATAATGATTAAATCTTAACTTATTGATGTACTACATAGCTATGAACTATTCTTACTTCCTAATGACATTTTGGTTTACACTATTCTGCTCTATGCTATTCATTAATAATTGAGCAATTACTTGTATAATATATTAACAATGATTATTGCTACGTTTGGTATAAATATTGTTCAGTGTATGTGATTTACTCGTAGTACTTTCAACTTATCACCTTACTGACAATTGTTCGTTTTAGGCGTTGCCTAGGCATACCGTTTGCATCGGATTTATGCCTTAATAATGTTTATTATTTTACATTTCGGTACTTTGGTGAGGTAGCTTACTTATATAAGGTTCCCTCTTACAATTATTTTTACTTATTATGATTACATTTGAGACTGTAATACAGCTTCAATCTTATATTGTGGCCATAGCTAATCTTAGTCCTAGGCATTAATATTTACTAGTCATAGTTGATTTATTCTCAGCCAAATACTGTTGCTGATATCATATTATTCGGGTCGTTATTTAATTATTTTTCTTAACATGTCAAATTACATTCATGTTATTCACTGACTCGCTTGACAGCTTAAAGTGAATTTAATTTGTCCATTAGTTTGTGTCAGTTATAGTATTGGTTGTAGTGTCAAGCAGCGTTTTGGTTTACTGCTTTTTGTGGCACTTCTTCTTCTTTCTTCTTCAATGGTTCTTCTCTTCTTTGCTACTTTTATCATCGTATTATCTACGTACATTACCTTCATGTATTTATTCCTTCTAGGGGCATATGTCTAGGTTATGTAACACCTGGTCATGTTACATATACTCCCCTCTCAAAATTGATAATTTGAGAAAAAATTTTATTTTTGATAAAATTATCATTTCAATTCAGTTTTAGTATATTATTACTGCTTTTTGTCTTGTACTCTCTGCATTGAATTTAGCATTCTATTAGTGTGTTACACTAGGTTGAGTTCTTAGCTAGTGATATAATTCTTAGCTTACTAGTATATATTTTTTCTTTTTTCTTTCACATTTCTCATATTCTAAGTCATTTAATTACAATAGGTTTCACTTCTTAAACTAATAATTTCCTGTCTTACACTAATACATTTTTCTTTCTTATTACACATCTTTATTTTTGTGATAAATTCTATGGTTTTTTCATTCTTTACCTCAAAGTTTCTTTATTAATAGTCCTTGATATATTACTATATAATTCCCTAACATTTGTAGTGGGTTTGGAGTCAGAGGGGCTCTTATTTTGCATCCATTCTCCGCCGTTCCTCAGCTACACGTCCTCAGAATCAGAGGCATCCTCATCTCTGTCTGAGACAAAAAATAAAAATTGCACGTAGCAACAGTTGCACTATCACAACACATAAAATATAACATATCATTCGTTTTTCAATAATATAACATATTCAATATAACACTCAAGGTATTAGAGGTTTTCTTTGTATCACATTTCATTCCTTTATACTTTCTAACATACTTCCTTTTCACAGGTAATCATTCCTTTTCAGACTTGACATATTGGCCATGTTCTTTATTAGCCTTGTTGTTATCTTTCTATACTAGTTGACAATTGGTTTTAGTTCATCTGAGTATTCTTAAAATTACACACTTATGTTGATCATCATACAATTATGCAGTTGTTTCTTACATATAGAGTTTACAACATTTCACTTTTGCAACAGTTTACAAGTTTTTACTCTCATCAATAGTTTACACTTATCCTGAATTATCAGGGTTTACGGTATTCATATACTAAATGTTTTTGTTAGATATTCTCTGACATATCTTGTTACATACAATATTTGGTAATTCAATAACATTTTCCTTTCTCTTCATTCCATAATAATAATAGCCATCTTCATAATTAACTCTCTTTGGTATTCTGCCTCTCTACTCCTTCAAAGGTCAGTTGTTTAAACCTTTATTCTGGACGATTTTTTAATATATATTTCCTTGGTTTGTTTAATTTAACATAGGAGTATTAGAGTAATTTTATGTCACTATCTTAGGTACATTTTTGTGATATGCTACTTTTTTGTTCCATATGATATAATAGATATCTTTCTTCTCATTAAATTAGTTGGTTTACCATACACATTTTTTCTATTACTTAATATGATAAATCTGGTTCTTATTTAATATGTAACAAATAGTTTTGGCATATACACTAATACTACACACTTTTTATAACACAATATGGTAAATTGGCTTGCTATAGGCAATTTGACACCTTCAATACCTTGGGTATAATACCTGATCCTCCTGATCACTAATTGAATCCTTTTATGGTAGATACTTTTAATATTTCTTATACACTAAACACTCTTGTGGTAATCGTCGTACACCACTATAATTAGTCCTTTTATCATAATGGTTACACTTATTGTTTATATATTTGGGGTTCATATTGGGCTTTTTCATTCTATTGGGTTCGTTGTTTGGGACAATTACGTTTCACAGGTACCCTTTTTCATAGCTGTCTCTAGTACAACATGTTTGTGGTATTTGGCACCCTATAATAACATCTCATAACAAACTTCCTTACACCTATGATTTTTAGGTCCTTTGTTACGGTATAAGGGCCTATGTACAGTACTAGTAGTTTTTTATTATGGGTATTGTATTCTGGCGTCTTGGGATGTGCTGGGTCGGCTGTCATCTCCGGGTCTGGACCCTCTAGAGCTGCCTGCTCGGTTGTTCAGTATTGTAAAGCCAGGCCTCTCACAGACTGGCACCCAATCCCCTTCGTCATCATTATTCGTGGTGTTCGGCTGCGGTCGGGTATCAGGTCTCCCCGGGTTGGACTGGTCATGAGCTTGTACAAAATTCACTTGTGGCCGGCAGTCATTGTTGCGGCTGTCGCCCTCAATACTATTACTCCTCCACCGTCCTCCTCTTATATTTCTCCTATCCCCACTGAAACTATCTCGTCGCTGGTAGTACCGCCGTCTACCTGGGTCGTAGTTGGCCTGAACATAATTTGCTCTACGATATTGTTGCGGTGGATTATTCCCGCCTTGGTTTTGTGGTCGGTTTGGGTTATTATTGTAATTCTGTCGCCTATTATTATTATTATTGTAGTTACTATTATTATTATTATGGTTATTACCATGGTTATTAGGCCTACTGTTATTGTCATTATTATTGATATTATTGTAATTTTGATTTGAGTTGTTATTATTATTATTAAAATTACCTCTGTAATTTCTGAAATTTGGATTATTATTATTTAGGTTACCTCCCCTGTCCTGGAAATTGTCATTCCTC